>JAVUPR010000363.1:0-600000 GCA_036785695.1 Gentiana straminea | reverse complement strand
CGCAGCCATGAGTAGTCGAAACGATCGTCTTGAAGCGTAGAATAATCTAAAAATAGTTTCACAGCAGTAAACCCAGGTAATCTTCTGTTTTTCAGGCTCTTTCAGTTTCGGTTTTCGGCAAGAAATAGGATTTTAGGGTTTCTTGTTGATCACATAGGTTTTGGGGTTGAGGATCAACAATTGTTGCAGTTGCTGGGTGTTTTGCTGTCGGTGTTGCAGGCAATTAAGGTAAGAGGCTCTTCCTATGATTCCAATTATCGTTTATAAGGTTTAGATCAAGTTTTAAGGTGTTTAAGATGTTTTAATGCTAGGAAGACGTGTTTTTCGTTGATCAAGGATCGTAGGTGTTCTTGGAATGGTTAGATATGTTTATTTACGTTTTACTATGTTTAAATTGTTGTTATTTTGGGTTAGAAACTGATTTGGATCGAACTTGAGGATTTTAGGGTTCTAGCCGAAACCCAGGTCGGACGGGCGTCTACTTCATGTGGACGGGCGTCTGCCTTGGCTACATTTCAGACGGGCGTCTGGTTTCTCTGGACGGGCGTCTGAGGTGTTATGTTACATTCAGGTTGTAGCTGTCTTAGGGTGGACAAGCGTTTGGGGAAAGTGGACGGGCGTCCAGTAGGATCCAGACGGGCGTCCATGTCTTTAAACGGGCGTTTGGTGGTTGTTCAGCCTTATAAGTACGTTTTATCATTTCTAAACCTTTAAACGTGATATGTTAACACTGTTTAAATATAAACAAGCCTGAATTGACCTTCTGATTCGTTCAGTTAAAACACCGAATGTACTCTTAAAGGGAGTTGAAGTTCGGATCCGTCGGAAGAGCATGATAGGCTTGTGCTTTGATGAGTTAGCATTCATCAATGTCTGTGTAATTGCTAGGCCTTGTCCGTGTCTAGTGGTCTAGGAAGAGAGTAGTCAAGGTGAGGGAGATTATTTGAAAACACTTAGGTGGCTAGTTAATCATCCTAATAAACAACGTACTTGACTAGTAAAAGATTAAACAACATGTCTCTCTTGGCTAGGCACCGAGGCTAAATCGCGATGCATGTGCTACCTCGAAGGTGGAGGAACTCGTAGGTCAAAGACCCTAAGTACGAGGGGACTCGCCGAGACGCGCGTGCTATCGGAGTCTACCTTTTCTAGACATCGTGGATATTGGTGTGATCCACTAATATGTTGCAAAAGAGTGTCCCCGAGGTGGAAGAACTCCGTAGGTCATAATGACCCTAAGT
The DNA here is from genome assembly GCA_036785695.1 of Gentiana straminea. Classification (NCBI taxonomy): domain Eukaryota; kingdom Viridiplantae; phylum Streptophyta; class Magnoliopsida; order Gentianales; family Gentianaceae; genus Gentiana; species Gentiana straminea. The sequence continues at coordinate 598,759 of JAVUPR010000363.1, read as the reverse complement.
ACGGAGGGACTCTGCTAAGGTGGATGCGCGTAGTGCCCTTGAGTGCGGTTGTAACACAGATAAGCTAAGTAGTAACGTTTAGTCAATTCATGTTGATGGACATGAAATGAACCCCAGATTGAGTCGGTCTCACATAAATAACTAAACGATTAAATATCTTTTCTTTATAAATCTTAATTGTTGTCGTAGCTTCTCACTTTTACTAAGTACTTTGTACTTACCTCCTTTGAATTTTCTTTTGTATGCATTGTGGGGTGAGAAGACGAACATGTTGATCAAGTGTAGACGACGGCTTTTTGAAGACTTAAAGTCTTGACGAAGCTTCTAGATTATTTTCTTTGTAAAGGTTGTATTAGACTGGTTGTATTTCTTCTCTTAGATTTGTTGTACTTCTACTTTTAAGGCATCGTATTGTATAAGTCTTTGGGGTTTTTAATCGTTGTAATCTTAACTATCCATCTTTAGCATGGTTAATTTCTATTCATAGTAGCTTTTATGTTTTTACCCGAGTCTTTTTAATTAGCTTCCGTTTGCTTTTATTTGATACGACGACGTAGAGGCTTGCGTATAATATTAGATTTATTTAATGCTATACGCGCCGAACGTTTCTCTTCCGGATAAGGGCTCGGTATCCAGGAGCGGGGCGTTACAAAGCCATCCATCTCATCTCCAGGAAGAATCTGTCGTGCCTTGGCTCTAGGCACTTTTAGGAAGTATCTTCCCAATAAAAGAAGAACGGGATTAGGGGACTCCACCTCCCAGTTCATGATATAATGATCCAGTGGGAAGACTACCTCCTTCTTGCTCACTTGCATGTCCACGGTCATCTCAACACTTTTTGGTTCCAACGGCTTCTCAAATGTGAATTCCTCCGGGTAATTTTCTACATGATTAAACACACTATCCGTTAACTTCTCCAACCCCGAATGAATTGCTTCATTATTTTCTTGGTCATCAGCATCATCGATCTCTGGTTTTGGATCAATCATGGGACAATCGTCTTCATCATCATACAATATAAGAGGGGAGGATGTTTGTAACCTCTGTAGCTTAAGCTGATCCACTTCAGTTTTCAGCTCGTCAATTTTGCCTTGCATATTCTGAACCCATGCGCTTTGCTCTACTCTGAACTGTGATATCTCTTGCCCAATTTCTCGCATAAACTCCACATTAGCTATTTGGATCATTTGCATTAGATTGCTAGTAAGAGACTGCAACATGGCTTCAAAAGATTCATTTGAACAAGGTATTGGACTTTTAAGCTCACTAGACGGCTGAGAATGTGATTCGCCATATCTCCAATTCGGATAACTCGGCTCACTAGAATAAGACCTCTCCTCATATGAATTATTCTCCCAATATCCATACACATCACGATTCACCATAGGAGTTGCGTAGTGGTAACCTGACATGCTTGCAAACAAGAAAAACACAAAACAACACAAAAAAACTATATACAAAATTCTAAAAGAAATAAATCACTTAACACCGTTCCCCGGCAACGGCGCCAAAATTTGGTGGGTCGTTGATACGAATTTAAACTATGAAGAATATGGATCGGATTGAAATAAAGTTGTTTTCTTGAATAAGAGGAAAGTAAATGAAAACAAGAAAAGATAGGAGCTACCTTGAAAGCCTAGAAATCCTGTTTCTAGGGATCTTGGTATTGTCCTTGGAAGCTTAGAAATCTCGTTTCTAAGGACCTTGGATCGATGGATGCCACAACAACTTGCTCAAGTTTGTTGATAAATCCGGTAAATTTAGTGTTCTATCCGAAACACACACCAAAAGTAAAAATACTTTGGAAAGATAAACTTAATAGTTTTATAGATAAAAATTGAATGTTGAATTCTTTTGGTTACAAAAGTTTGGATATTTATAGGAAAATAAATACATGAATAATGGCATAAATAAGATGAATAGTCTTCCTCAAATATCACAAAATGGGGCGCCCAAAATAAGCTAGTTTCAAGGCATCATGAATCAATGTATCTTGAATAAAGGTTCATGCATCTTGATTCAATGTATTTGCATTTTCCAAGACTTGCCTTCTTGACTTCTTGAACTCAAAAATGGCGCCATTTACTCCCCAAATTCAGCCATGTTTTTGTTGTTTATTTAAATAATATTGATTATTTAAATAAATATTATAATACCAAAATAAAGGCCTTAATGCTTTGGGCCATTTATTCAAAGAAGCCCAATAACACTTAAAATGAACATGTTAGCCTTTTCTTGCTTGTTGGACTTGGGCTCCTCAAATGTAGATGTCACCATAATTTTTAGGGCTTCTTCCCTATTCTTTCGTTGCAATCTTGTTTCAGGCCCAACATGAATGGTTAACGGATCATGATTCGCATCATTCCCTCCCGGTTGCAAAGGATTTGTCCTCAAATCAAGAGGGTTGTCAAATGGTTTTAAATCTGAGATGTTGAAAGAATTTGAAATGCCCCAATCATCCGGAATGTCTACCTTATAAGCATTGTTGTTAATCCGCTCCAAAATCTGAAATGGTCCATCTCCTCTTGGGTGTAGCTTTGATTTACGTTTGTGAGGAAACCTTTCTTTGCGAAAATGGATCCAAACCCAATCGCCGAGTTCGAGTATCAACTCCCTTTTGCCTTTGTTTGCTTTCTTCGCATAGCGAACTGTTTGTTCTTCCAAGTTCTTCCTTGCTTTCTCATGCATCTCTCGGACCAGTTTGTGCTTTCTTCTCACCATCCAAATGTGTTTGCATTCCTACAGGCAAGGGAATAAGATCAATAGGTACGGTAGGGTTGAAACCATAAACAAGTTCAAACGGTGAATACTTTGTGGCAGAATGCGTAGCACGATTATAAGCAAACTCAATAAATGGTAAACATGATTCCCAATTCTTTAAATTCTTTTGGATAACAACTCGCAATAATTGTCCTAAAGTTCGATTCACAACTTCGGTTTGGCCATCAGTTTGAGGGTGATATGCAGTTGAATACAAAAGAGATGTACCAAGTTTCATCCACAAAACACGCCAAAAGTGACTGACAAACTTAACATCACGATCACTTACGATTGATTTAGGCACACCATGTAAACGAGCCACTTCTTTAAAGAATAAATCAGCAATATGCGAAGCATCATTGGTTTTATTACAAGGAATGAAGTGTGCCATTTTTGAAAATCGATCAACTACCACAAAAACAGAATCTTTACCAGTTTGGGAACGGGGTAGGCCTAGCACAAAGTCCATAGACAAATCCTCCCATGGAAATGAGGGAATTGGCAAAGGGGTATACAAACCATGCGGATGTGACTTAGACTTAGCCCTTTTACGCTTAATGCAAGTATCACAAATACGTCGAACATCCTTAACCATTTTAGGCCAATAAAAATGAGTATGCGGCATGTCAAGTGTTTTAGCAATTCCAAAATGCCCCATTAAACCGCCCCATGTGCTTCCCGAACCAAATACTCACGAATTGAACCACGAGGAATACACAATTTAGATTCCTTAAATAAAAACCCATCATGCTTATAAAACTTCTCGAAAGCAGATTTGTCACACAACTTGTAAATGTCACTAAAATCAAAATCTGAATCATACAAGTCTTTCATTTGCTCAAAACCCAACAATTTCGTTTGCATTTGCGTGATCAAGGTGTAACGACGGGATAGGGCATCACCACAACATTCTCTTTTCCTTTCTTGTATTTAATGACATAAGGGAATGATTCAATGAATTCAAGCCAACGAATGTGCCTAGAATGCAATTTTGATTGTCCTTTTAAGTACTTCAAAGATTCATGATCCGAATGTATAACAAACTCTTTAGGACGCAAATAGTGTTGCCAGGTACGCAAACATTGAACTAATGCATATAACTCTTTATCATAAGTTGCATAATTCAGATTTGCTACCTTTAATTTTTCACTAAAATATGCAATCGGTTTTCCTTCTTGAATTAATACACCCCCAATCCCAACACCCGAAGCATCGCACTCAATTTCAAACATTTTCGAAAAATCGGGTAGAGCAAGAATAGGTGCAGAAATTAATAGAGTTTTAAGAGTTTGAAATGCTTCCCTTTCTTTTGGACCCCAATGAAATAGCACATGCTTTTTGACCAACTCGTTGAGAGGTGCTTTGCAATGGTGCTGAAATTTCTCACAAATCGTCTATAGAAACTTGCAAGGCCATGAAAAGATCTAACCTCCGCAACACTTTTTGGTTCAGGCCAATCAGCCACTGCTTTCACTTTCTCCTTGTCAACTTCAATACCCTGTCCACTTACAACAAACCCAAGAAAAACAACTCTATCCATGCAAAATGAACATTTCTTTAAGTTAGCATAGAGTTTTGCTTGCCTTAGTGTGTTCAAAACAGCCCTCAAATGAGTTAAATGCGTTTCCATATCAATGCTGTAAATGAGTATATCATCAAAATACACAACCACAAATTTTCCAATAAACTCACGCAAAACCTCGTTCATTAATCTCATAAAAGTGCTTGGGGCGTTTGAAAGTCCAAATGGCATTACTAACCACTCATATAATCCGAACTTGGTTTTAAATGCAGTTTTCCATTCATCTCCTTTTCGAATTCTAACTTGAAAATAGCCACTTTTCAAATCGATTTTTGAAAAAAATTTTGATCCATGCAACTCATCTAACATGTCATCGAGACGAGGAATAGGAAATCGATATTTTACCGTGATCTGGTTGATGGCTCTGCTGTCCATACACATTCTCCATTCCCCATTCTTCTTAGGAACAATTAGGACAGGAACAGCACAGGGACTCATAGATTTCCTTATCTTCTCATTGGCTAGCAATTCCATGACTTGCTTTTGAATTTCTTGTGCCTCAGTTGGATTGACTCGGTAGGCTGGTTGGTTAGGTAGGACAGCCCCTGGAATGAAGTCAATTGCGTGTTCCACTCCCCTCAAAGGTGGTAATCCCTTAGTTTCCTCCTCGGGAAAAACATCTTCAAATTCCCGCAAAACAAGTGCACACCACACTAGGAAGAGAATCGGTTAGATCATTTACGTAAAGTAGTAAAGGGAAAGGGAATTCGAGACAGGCTTTCTTCACTTGTGTGTGGAATTAATTCATTTGTATCTTGATACATGAAAAGAATCGGAAACCTCTCGGATTTCAAGGTCAAATGCAAAGACTTCCCAATTTTCGTTTTAGGTACCACAATTTCGCTTCTTTTTGCCAAGTTTGTTTCGGATTTTGCGTCATTGGAATCCACAAGCTTAGTGTCAACCTTAACGACCTCATTCACCTCATTCAAATCTTTTTATTAAATTTTACATGGTCCATGTGCGCCTCTTCGGTGACAAGGATGCCAAGGTAAAGCGTTTGCCATTATGCAAGAAAGTGTACTTATTCGTGTACCCATCATAAGTCACTTTTCTATCAAACTGCCAAGGTCGGCCCAAAAGTATATGAGTCACGGTCATTGGTACAATATCACAAAGAATGCGGTCCTCATATTTAGTCAAAGAAAACGGAACATAAGCTTGACTCACCACTTTAATTGATTCTCGGTCTTTCAGCCATTGAAGTTTATAAGGTTGTGGGTGTTTAATTGTTTCAAGCCCAAGTTTTTCCACAACATCGGTACTTACGGCATTGGTACAACTTCCAGAATCAATTATTAACATGCATAACTTTCCTTTAATCAGACAAATCGGGTTTGAAAAATGTTCTCTCGTTGTAGTTCATTTTTATCAATGCTCACAACAGTGTTAAGTATTTTTTTTGTTACCAACATTGACTGATCATCGAAATCAAGTCCCTCATCCTCACTCATGTCCGAATTATTGTCAAGAATATTAGGTTCATTTTCACCTTCTGATGCAGATTCATACATATCCTTACCAACGGCTGTGTAAACACGTTTGTTCGGACATTCATTTGCTTTATGACCAACACCTTGACATTTATAACATGTAATAGTACTACTGGAAGCTACAACCGACTTACCCTTGTCAAATTCAGGTTTCTTGACTTGTGATGCATTGTGTCGTTCAGAATTAGATTGCGAAGAGGTGTACTTAGACGAATTATGACGAAAAGACTTACCTCCTTCGGTGTTTGAATAAGTAGGCTTGGTAAAAGAACCTCCAAAGATTTCGACTTGAGTGGGTTGATTTTCTTTGTTTTATTTGCCTCTCAACAAAGTGATTGCGCATGCAACAAGTCGTCATAAGTCTTACAATTTTGTCGTTCCACCGTGAAGCCAATTTCAGCCCGTAGTCCTCCAAGAAAGCGTGCCATAGTATGCTCTTCATCTTCCTCCGTTCTTTGTCCTCCTTAATGCTAATTCGAGTGCTCCATGAAAATCCATAACCGATTTGTCACCTTGTTCCAAAGTTTGCAAGTGTCTTACTTGCTCTCGCCTATATGATTCCGGTACCCATCGCTTTGTGCATTTCCTCAACAAAACAGCCCAAGAATTGATAGGAGTTTGCCTATTTTTCCCGCGTTTTTCGTTAGTGTGCAAAAACCATAACATAGGCGACTCTTCAAATTCACTAGTGGCTAGAGCAACTTTCATACGTTCAGAATATTGATGACATAAAAATATTTGTTCCATACGTAATACCCATGCAAAATAATCATTAGGATTAGATGTACCTTTAAAGGGTGGAATTTTTTGCTTAATGCTTTTTACCTCATCATTGGGTTCAGCCCTCTCTTGGTCACCTTCTTCATATGGTTCTTCTTCAAACTCAATATGTCTAACAGCTCCTTGTTGAGCTCCTCGGCCCCCTTGACCACCTCGGCCTCCTCTACCACCACGTCCGCCATTAACGTTCAAATGTGTCATGAGTGCAGCCAAATTTTCGCTAATTCCCCCAAATCGTTGTTCATATATTCTATTTTGTCCCTCTTGGGCTCGTAGAAAGAGTTCTACATCCCTTGTGGTTCTCGGAACACGAGCAGCACTTTCTTCCCCCTCAGTATTTTCCATTGTATATGTAATTGGATAGAATTTATAAATTCTAGATTCTTTCAACAAAGTTTTACAAACTCTTGAGTTCTCCAAAGATTCAAAATCAAAAGATTCAAAATTTCCAAACTTTAAAGAATAATTTCAAGAACTAGAAATCAAAAGAGCTAAAGCTTTGTAGAAACTCCCACCTCACTTTTTTTTTTTTTTTTAGAATTGAGATAAGATGGCTGGAGTACTACTCAAACAACCAGGAATTCAAGTAGATGCTTGTGGGGAACAAGTACTACTTATTCTTCTAACATACCCACAATTTACTTGTGCACTACTTGAATGAAAGTTTTTTTTTTTTTTTTTTTTTGAACGAATGTATTTTTCTTTTTTTTTTTTTTACAAGATTATTTCAATCAGTTTCTCTGATACCAACTGATACGAATTTAAACTATGAAGAATATGGATCGGATTGAAATAAAGTTGTTTTCTTGAATAAGAGGAAAGTAAATGAAAACAAGAAAAGATAGGAGCTACCTTGAAAGCCTAGAAATCCTGTTTCTAGGGATCTTGGTATTGTCCTTGGAAGCTTAGAAATCTCGTTTCTAAGGACCTTGGATCGATGGATGCCACAACAACTTGCTCAAGTTTGTTGATAAATCCGGTAAATTTAGTGTTCTATCCAGAAACACACACCAAAAGTAAAAATACTTTGGAAAGATAAACTTAATAGTTTTATAGATAAAAATTGAATGTTGAATTCTTTTGGTTACAAAAGTTTGGATATTTATAGGAAAATAAATACATGAATAATGGCATAAATAAGATGAATAGTCTTCCTCAAATATCACAAAATGGGGCGCCCAAAATAAGCTAGTTTCAAGGCATCATGAATCAATGTATCTTGAATAAAGGTTCATGCATCTTGATTCAATGTATTTGCATTTTCCAAGACTTGCCTTCTTGACTTCTTGAACTCAAAAATGGCGCCATTTACTCCCCAAATTCAGCCATGTTTTTGTTGTTTATTTAAATAATATTGATTATTTAAATAAATATTATAATACCAAAATAAAGGCCTTAATGCTGGGCCATTTATTCAGCAAGCCCAATAACACTTAAAATGAACATGTTAGCCTTTTCTTGCTTGTTGGACTTGGGCTCCTCAAATGTAGATGTCACCATAATTTTTAGGGCTTCTTCCCTATTCTTTCGTTGCAATCTTGTTTCAGGCCCAACATGAATGGTTAACGGATCATGATTCGCATCAGTCGTCAAGCCACCAAAAATAAATCACCTACCTTACTACAACTAGTATAGCGGAAGTAGGGGTCGAATCCACAGGGAACGGTAGATTTATCTCTTCTAAAATTTGCAAAATAACAATATTTTGGATTTTTAACTAATTCCTAAAATAGAAGAAAATAAAAGAAAGCAAAATCAATAAAAGCTCCAGCTAATTAATTATCTCACCCTCAACTCCTATGGTTGATCATTGATGCAAATATGACTCGTTAAATTATTAATAAATTAGTTATAGTTGCCGACAATCGCCAAGCAACAAATTTTTCCTAATTTCGATAAGCAGGACAATCGCCGCTACTTATACTCTAACTTGTGTAGCACACCTCTCAACAATCGCCAGTGGTTTGGTGAAAACAATCGCATTGACTCTTAGAAAAACCCAACTCTAGGTATTAACGCACATCGGGTTAACTTTAACCTAGATCACTTATATCCACAACAGGGAATCCTACGGGCTACGAACCGGCAGGCAATATGTTTTTTACCACATAAAATCAAATTTTTTGACAATCGCCTACACTCGATTTTTGGTGCTAGATCAAAATAATCGCTTAACTATCTGGCCTAAATAATCAAACGACATATTATGATCATTAATCGATTAATTCAGAAAATAAGTAAATACCAACAATTTAATCGATGACTACAACCAATTAGATCTCACAATCACATAGGATCAAGGGATAGAATAATCAATTAACCGGAAGATAAAACTAGCTATTCATAATAAATAAATAAATAAGAAGAAATATTATAGTACCTTAGAAAATATGAAAGAAAGGAAAAGTAGTTGCCGGCACCATGTTGCGCAGCTCTCTGTTTTTCGTCCAAAACATTTTCAATCCCCAATTCTAATCTAATAATAATAAATAAATAAAATGTATCCCTGGTTCCTGCTAATTCACGCCTAATTATAGACTGAATTCTAATTGGGCCAAGCCCACATATGTTTTAACATTTGTTAATTTCTAAGAAAAACTTATAATAATTATTAAAAAGTCTATATAATAATAAAAATCCAATAAGAATGAAAGAGCGAGAATTCACAGTTGGTTTTGATAGACTTTGTCCTCTCTTCATCAGTCGGGATCCCGTCATAGGCGAAAACTGAAATTCTGAATTCCTTAAAAGCCGCTTTTCTCCAATCTCCCACAAAACTTCTTGAAATTGCTCTATAAGTTCCAAAATCTTCTAGCATCCCTCGCGAGCCTCTAAAACCTGAAAATCATCCAAAACATACCCGAAACAGAGCATATCCCAACAAAATAAGTATAAAATAAGCACAGAAAGTCCCAAAAATATGGTCTCATTAGTAGGCATAACACTTAGTTTGAAAAACAGTTACACTTACTTTTGTGAATTTCGATTTTTTGAATTGAATGAAATAAAAACCTTAAATCGTAGAAACTTCTTAATTACATACTTAATTCATTAATGATGAATAAGGGGTTTGTCAACTATTTGAAGTAGTGGTTTATTAATCATCTATCTTGTGGTGGACTCGACCTTTTTAAGCACGTGTAACTCACTTCTTCTGTATGTAGTATAGATGACACATTATTCAATTTAGTATGAAAGAATGAGCATGTGTTACGATTGCATGAAGTAGTGACTTATTAATTATTATTTTACTATTGCATTCAATTTTTGAGCACATAATCTGAGTGAGAAGTATTTGGATAAGATGAAGTGTTATCCTAGACCGGGAATCGATATTTGTCGGTGGATATACTTTAACCAATTGTTGTAGGAGGGTGTGTTGGAAATAAAATTTATGTTTTGATGATGATTCATCACTTATTCAGATATCGTTTTAAGACGCCATTGATGAAGTGTCATAACTAGCTGTTATAGTGCAAAGCAAAAAAATGTCTAGATATCAATGTATAGGTTCTAATAGAGTCTTATATTTGTATAAGTTAAATCAGACAAGCACTGTAATAGTTCTAGGCTGTGAACTGAGAAAATAAGAAACTGGAAATTAAGGGGAACTGAGATTCTATAAGAAACATGCAAACCGAGCACACCTATATGAAACTGAAGAAGGTAAGTTCACTAAAGGATACAAACACGGAACTGAGGGTTCAAACTCAGTTGATGAAGAACTGAGGGTCACAGACTCAGTTATTGAAGACAGGAGAACTGAGGGTTCAAACTCAGCTTATGAAGACTAAATCGAGACTATATAGGTTAGGCTTCAGGCAAGATTGTGATAACATGAACTGACTATGTAGATCTTGAGCTAAGACACATAAGGACAATGATGTCTTTGCTAATTTCGTTTAAAATGGTGTACTGTGGTTAGATCAATAATAATCAGATGAAAGGAAGAGTACTGTGTTGTTGAAGAAGAGTAAAAACTCTGTCAAAGCTCTTAGAAACTGAGAACTTACAATGTTCTCAGTAAATCAGTTATGAAACTAAGGTTTGACTAAACTGAAGAAGTATCCAACCGTTACAGAACAAGCATTATGATTGGAGGATAATCTATCTGTTCTGACAGTAACGTACAAACAAGAAAGCAGGACCACTAATGGCTACAAGGATTTGAATTCAATTAATCTAACCGTTAGATAAACCTCTATAAATAGATTGCTTTTACAACAAGAAGAAGAGTGCAGAGCAGGAGGATTTCTAAGAATCATTTTAGTCACAAAAGATTAATATCCAAAGGGAAAGTAATCAAGAAGAATTCCAGCTAAAAACTTAATTGCAAGATCAAGAAATTTTTTCAAGTGTTCATTAGCTTTCAAGCATATCAAGGTCTATCATTTGAAGAAATCAGAGCTGTTCATAAACCGTCTTGATCTAGAAGAAAAGCTCATATCACAATTGAATCATTGTTATTGATTCAAGTCTCAACTTTGATTCAATCAAAGGTTCTAGACTGTGAAACACCAAGAAGGTGTGAAGGACAGTTGAGTGCAGTCAGGAAGACTGTGGTTGTGATTAGCTGGTGAAGAAGCAATTCAACCCTCCAAGGACCAGTGTTTCAAACAATTGAAGAGCAGCCATTCTACCTGTTCTACAAGTGTTTAGATAGTGAAGCTAGGGATTAGTCAAGGACTATCAGTTTAGAACTTTTTGTAACTGGGCCATCTCAAAGAAGTTCTAGTGGAATTTTCCTCCGCATCACAGGGGAAGAGAGGACTGACAGGATTACACCACCTAGAACCTCTATAATTCTTGTTTATTTAATTTACGTATTTACTTACTGCATTACAGTTTTAATTATCTAGTTCTTACTTTCGGCAAACATAAGAAACTGACTCAATACATTATCGGATAATTCATATCTTTTAAAGGCTTAAATTAATGCGCTTCCAGTTAACTAGACTAAGGACAAGTCAGTATTGACTTATACTTAGTCGAGTTAGCTTAACTCCACACAAGTTTTAACTGAACCTTAATTTGCTTGAAATCCAATTTTTTGGTGACAAGTTTATTCACCCCCCTCTAAACTTGTGTTAGCCTTTCCAAGGGACCAACAATTGGTATCGGAGCAGTTCTTCCTTTTGAAAGTGATCCAAAGATATCTTACGAACCAGTTGTTGAAAACCCCTTACTGTATCAGTTGTAAAAGCTTTTTATTGAAATTTAATGGATACATCTAGAATTAGAAGTTGGCTGAATAACCCCCTGACTGGCTATTTGCAGAATGTTGTTTCTGACTTCCAGGATCAAGTATTTGAAAGTTTCAGCACTACAAGCTCACATACAAATCCAGAACCTCATTTTAGTAATGATGTGGATATTGTCTTCAACACATATGATGATGAATCCAGCAATGAATCCAGAAGATTTCCATCCTTAAGTGATCTCTCAGAGGAAGCAGAAAAGGAGTTGCTACGAGTAGCTGAATGTATTGAAGAAAAACTGACTAAAACTTTCATTGAAGATCCATCCATTGCAAAAGCCAAAGATATTGTTGAGATTCTACCCATGAGCTATGGAGGTGAAAGTGGTGAAGAAATCATACTGCTAGGAGCAACATAGGTAAATATCAATGATAAAAGGAAACAAATTCTAAATGATGATGATTTCTCAAATGAAAATTTATCTATCAAACACTAGGAGGTAATTGCATTTACATCTAGCACTCACATTGCCAAAAACAATTAGCAAAATGAAGATTTCAATGAAACCTTGGACATACTCATAAGGAATTAGAGGTAATTCAGAAGATTTATGAGAATGTCAAAAAGGAGAAAAATTTATTGAAATCTGAAGTTTCGAGATTGAATTCTGACATCAACTTAATCAAGGCTAATAATGGAACCAAGGTAATTCGACCAATTGATGAACTGACAAAAGTAATAAACATCACAGAATCATCAGTTGATCCAATTCCCAGCGTTCAATTCAAACCTGGAAAACCATTTGGAGACAGATCAGGTTTAGGGTTTGATAATCAGCAAAATTCTAAGTTCAGACCAAGATCAGTTGCAATGAAATTTGTGAATGCACAACAGTCAGGAACTCAGAAAACTGATAAAGTTATTAGAACTGACAAAAATTCAGCACAGCCAAATACACAAGCTGACAGACCTGAAAATTCGGTTGGTAAAAAGCACCAAACTAACAGATTTTACAGGAAGGCTCAGAAGGCTAAAAAAGGCAAAACTGATTAGAGATCAGTAAGAAAAATCTTCAAGTCATATCCATCTAAGAATAAAGATCATTCATAGAATAATAGACTCAGAGAGAAAGGGAGACTGTTTCCCACTGACGAAGACCGGAGTGAACCATCACGGCAGTTTCATAAACAGAACAAACCAAAAACTGTTAGGACAAAACAACAAAAGTTTGTGAAAACTGACTTTACTCAGTCAAATTATCAAGAAAGGTATAAAGTCAAGAATAAAATTATATCATCTAAAACTAATCAGTTAGGACCCAAACAGATATGGGTACCGAAAATCTTTCATTCTGTTTTGCAGGAGAAAATCACTAACTGAGAACTGGAATGATGTGATTCACAAAACTGCGTTGTATTCACAACTGAGTTTTTGAATTCAAAGACAATGACTGAACATGTACAGCTGGAGATACGCCACACCCTGTCTACTCACAATTCTCTAGCTACAGATGTCTGGAAAAGACGTGATCTTTTCAACTCTCAACCGTCCATATTTTTTATTTTTCTTCATTTTCACAATCTCAAACATTTATGACAAGCCGTTTTGAGTCCCACTCAATTCTCAACTACCCATGCTAACATTTATAAATAACCTAGATCTTTTCTCTATAATTCTTTACGCTCGAATTTTGAACCTGATTCTTTATTCTCTATAAACTCCAAGTTTTCCAAACTTCAATTCAATTCAGAAAACAATGACTTCTACTCTTCTTGAACCTGGAATGATCATCTCACTTGATCAATTCATTGCCAAATATGCCGATCAAACACTGGCCAAGGAAATTGCAACAAAAATATAGAAAATCAAAGGTTTTGATGTTGTGTTTAACATCAATCTGAAGAGTGTATGTCTGGAAAGCATTGGTGACTTCTATGAATTTGGAAGTACAGCTCTAGAAGGAGAGGGTACACACACTTTTACCACATCTGTTAATGGTAAACAAATCAAAGTCACTGAAGACCTAATTGAAAAGATTTTGGGCTTCGACAAATCTGAAGGAACGTCAGCCATCAAGTTGACTAAAGAACAGAAAGAGAAATTATGGAAAGATATAGCAATTAATGCAGACTCTACAGTTTCACAGACCGGGAGCACAAGTTTACTCAAACCGGAATTCAATTTTCTCACCAAGATGTTAGCAAATTGCATAATTGGAAATGCAGGGAACTTTAGCAATCTCTCTGGAGCAAAATTAGATTTACTATATGTGATTTGGTTTGGAGAAAGTTTTAATTAGCAAAGATATATTTTTGATCAATTAGTGGCACAATCAATTGATACACCCAAAAAGAAGACTGATGTCAAGAAAGGTCGATTCTATCACAAGAAGACTCTTGCATTGGTGGTCCAAAGAATTCTTGATCACTTTGGAATTGCAAAGAGAAAAGAAACATCAGTTGCTGATGGGAAGATTGTTGTTAAAGAATAAAGATATGGAAAAAGAAAAGCTTAAGGTTCTGTGAGTGAACCTAAAAAGAAGAAAAGCAGGAAGTCGAAGAAAGTTGTAACTGGAGATGAAGCCTTGGAACAAGTTGAAGAATTAAGGAAAAGAAGGAAAAAGTTAGAAGATTCAGAAAAAGACAAATCTGATCTTGTTTTGAAAAATCAGCAGAAGTTTCACCAACAAAAGTCTCTACTTCAGTTGCTGAAGGGTCGGCACAAAAAGTCAGAAATGAAGTTACTCTCACCAAATCTGTTTCAGCATCTATAACAGAAGTTTCACAAATTCAAGAACCAGTTACACATTCACAAGAAATTGAAATGACAAAGAAAACTGAAGTTGTCAACAGAGAACAAAATGTTGGAGCTGATCTACAGAAGGAAGCTGAAACTCAGGGGGAAGAGACCCTGAGAGTTGAGCACGACGATGAAGGATCTGACAGTGAAGAAAGATTAATTGACAAAGCAACATTGGACATGCTGCTATTGCTTTCAAAATCCAGATCCACACCTCAAAAGTCTGCTTCCAAATTAGAATATGAGGAATCACTCAAAGGATTTTCAGCTTCTCATTCTGAAGAAAAAAGAGCTGAAGTAGAATCAAGATCGACTAAATTCATCCACTTGGATGAGCTGGTCAATGAAAAAGAACTCACTGAATCCACGATGAAAGAAGTTCCAGTGACTGAATTGGAACTTGAGCCTGCTGGAGAACAAGTTCCTGAAGAACTTGTTAGTGACAAAGATTTGGGAACTGAGCCGATAATCTCAGTTTCAGCTATTGAAAAAGAATCATCAGTCATCCCAGTTACTGCCGAGGGAGGAACTAGAAAAACTGACCCAATGCAAACTGAAGATGTTTTGAGAACTGGAGATACTTTAGAAGTTGACCAGGAGATCTCAAGAGGATCTGAGAAGATTGTCACTCAATCTAAATCCTCACATAATCATGGAGAACTAATGGCAGCTAATTATGAGCGATTGCGCAAGTATCAAATCTAGAATTTTAGTTCTATCACAAATCCAAGAAATCAGCTAGTAAAAATGGAAGTTACTGAGAAATGGGTATTTGATCTCTACAACTTACCAATCTATCAGAAATGATCAACACCGATGAATTCTTGAATAGTGGATACGCCTTAATCGGAAACTGTTAATGGAAGGAAGCCACAGCTGGTGGAAGTTCCAAAAAGAATGATGATGATAATGATTCACAGGGAGATGCCAATTTGCAGAAAGGGATTCTCGTCACCTTACAAGAAAAGGAAACTGAAACTGATCAGAATACTGATGATGATTCTAGTAATTCTGAAGAAAGCAGTGGAAGTTTTAGCTTTAGAACTGTATCTGATGTGAAGAAGGAAGAGGTTATCAGTTTCCTACTGATAATTCTATGCTAGAAATAGCAAGAACTGTAGCAAACATGGCTGGAGAAGAATCAGATGATGAATTCAACGTACATATATCACCTGCAAGAAATGTTAATCAATTAAGTCTGGAAGAAATTAGAAAACAATCTGAAGAAAGGAGAAGATCGGTAGAATACAAAGAAAAATTGATGCAAGTTGTTCTCTCACCTCTGAAGCAAGCAAAATCAACTGAGGCTGAAACAAGCAAAATCAATGAACAACAAGCTGGAACCTTTAAAGACATAGCAACACAAGTTGATCTCATTAAGTTCTATCATAATGAGATAATCAGAATTCAGAAGGACGTTAACAGTTTGTTTGGAAAAGTTCTAAAATCTTTAGAGGCTAGCAAAAATGAAAGGAGCAAACTAGAAAAGAAGATGGATATCGTCACTAGCAACTGTCAAGACACTATGATTGAGCTTCGAAAAACAACTATTGAAAATGATGCAAGAAGAGATGTGTGGAAAATCTGGGCCCAAACCCATATAAGAGGAGGGGCCTCATCCTCAAAACCTAGGTTCGATCTCATGACCTCTGGCTCTGATACCATGTGAAGATCAAGCGCTGACCGTTGTACTAAAACCAATTGGTGTCAGTAAAGGCGCTACTTTATTTCTTATACATTAAGAGTGTGGGCAATCAGTCCCAACACCCCCTCAAGTGTTGGCAATCTGTCCAACACTTGCACAATTTTTTTCATTCAAGAGTGTGGGCAATCTGTCCCAACACCCCCTCAAGTGTGGGCAATCTCTCCCAACACTAGCACTTTATAACCAGTATTTTTAAAATAATACGTGTTTTCAGATCCATGGTCATCCAGAATGGTGGGGTGATCGGCCTCGGGGTGCTCGTAATGATGGCAGAACAGCTCGGGGTGGCCGGGCAGGGGGGGCCGGACGGGGACACAGTTCGGGGTCGTTCTCCTCCATCCCGAAAGTGAACAAGAGTGGAGCAGTGGGTTCGACAGGCCCAATTCAGCCCACTGTCCCGGCCCACGTGAAGAACTTGGAGCAATCCGGTTTGGCTAACATCACTCCGACCCAATGGCAAGGGATCTTGGAACTTTTGAGTCTTCCGAAACAACAAGATCGTTTAACAGGTAACAAGGCTTGGATTATTGACACGGGGGCCACGCATCATGTGACCGGAAATTTTGATTTGCTCGTTGACTCACATCAAATAGCTCGATGTCCCATTGGGTTACCGGGTGGGAGCTCATCCACAGCTACCCATGAAGGAACAATTTTTTTATCGGAAAATTTAGCTTTGAAAAATGTTTTATTTGTCCCTAATTTGAATTGTAATTTGCTCTCGGTAACGCAATTCCAAGATGCTAATGATTGTGTCATACAGCTCACTAATACTTTATGTGCAATGCAGGACCGAGTGACGAGGACGCTGATTGGACTGGGTGAGCTTGTGGATGGACTTTTTCTGTTCTCCGGAGTTCCAGAAGTACGTGTTATGGCCATTGATGGTGGGAAATCTATGGAGTTGTGGCACCGGCGGTTGGGCCACCCTTCAGAAAAGGTCCTTAAGCATGTACCCAATATTTCTATTTCTAGGAATTTAAATAAAGATGGTTGTGAGATTTGCTTTAGAGCTAAACAACCACGTGAGCAGTTTTCTATTAGTGAGAGTCGTGCTAGTCGGATATTCGAACTTGTTCATTGTGATTTGTGGGGTCCGTATACGGTCCCGTCTACGTGTGGAGCTACGTATTTTTTGACTATTGTTGACGATTATTCGCGGTCTGTTTGGATTTATTTGCTCTGATCACATGTGGAAAATCTGGGCCCAAACCCATATAAGAGGAGGGGCCTCATCCTCAAAACCTAGGTTCGATCTCATGACCTCTGGCTCTGATACCATGTGAAGATCAAGCGCTGACCGTTGTACTAAAACCAATTGGTGTCAGTAAAGGCGCTACTTTATTTCTTATACATTAAGAGTGTGGGCAATCAGTCCCAACAAGATGAAACCCAAGACAAATGGGAAGGGATTCTAAATAATCTGGTTGACATAATGACTCTAATGGAAAATGGCATGAAGGACTCAGTTGTAGCTCAAACTATTTTGGCATCAACTCAGCAGAACCTGAAAAATTACATCAAAAGCCTGATTGATAAAGATGATGTCAATAAGGGAGAAAGTTTGGATATATTAAAAGTCCATGCAACAGAGATGCCACAAGTCCTTGCAAACATTGATGATAAGCTGACTGAACTGAAGAAAGCTATAGGAGAATTCACTGATGAGGAGATGGAACTAATTGCTAAATACTCAGAGCCAACTGACAAAAGAATTGGCTTGGATTCTCGTCTCTACAACTTATTCAAAAATCTACCAGCCAGAGAAGGAGAATCAAGAGAAGAATCTCTAGAAATATTTCTACACATGCAAAAGATTCTCATGTATTACTGGAACAAACTTAAGAAATGGGAAAAGAATGGTATTCTAGACAAAGAATCAGACAAGATTGAAAAGGCTGAACCTGAATTTGTTCAAAATCTACTAAAAATAGCCACCAGTGAAAGACTGAGGGCCTCTGTTTTTACTTTCGCAATTCTTTTCAAAAGCAAATTCTTCGGCAAGCATAATTTATCTAAATCATGAAACATATGGGCAAGCATCCATGGAATCGAAAGCACTACAACAAATGATGCTATGAGGAATATTGCTGAAGCTTATGTCAATCTATTTAGTTTAACTGTAAAGTAAAAAGAGGCTGCCTTTTAGCTCTTTTGATTATGTTGTATTATATTACCCAAATTTGTAACTCAGTTATCAATAAATTCTCAGTTCATTGTGTTAGTAGATGTATCTTGTTTTATCTTTTTTGCATTGCTTTTAAGGAGGGTATTGACATCATCAAAAAGGGGGAAACTTTTGGAAATAAAATTTATGTTTTGATGATTATTCATCACTTATTCAGTTATCGTTTTAAGACCCCATTGATGAAGTGTTATAACTAGTTGTTATAGTGCAAAGCAAAAAGATGTCTAGATATCAATGTATAGGTTTTAATAGAGTCTGATATTTGTATAAACTAAATCAGACAAGCACTGTAATAGGTCTAGGCTATGAACTGAGAAAATAAGAAACTGGAAATTACGGGAACTGAGATTCTATAAGAAACATGAAAACCGAGCACACCTATATGAAACTGAAGAAGGTAAGTTCACTAAAGGATAGAAACACGGTTGACTTGTCTGGAAGACAGAAGAACTGAGGGTTCAAACTCAGTTGATGAACAACTGAGGGTCACGGACTCAGTTATTGAAGACAGAAGAATTGAGGGTTCAAACTCAGCTTATGAAGACTAAATCGAGACTATATAGGTTAGGCTTCAGGCAAGATTGTGATAACCTGAACTGACTAAGTAGATCTGGAACTAAGACACATAAGGACAATGATGTCTTTGCTAATTTCGTTTAAAATGGTGTACTCCGGTTAGATCAATAATAATCAGATGAAAGGAAGAGTAATGAGTTGTTGAAGAAAAGTAAAATTTCAGTCAAAGCTCTTAGAAACTGAGAACTTACAATGTTCTCAGTAAATCAATTTTGAAACTATGGTTTGACTAAACTGAAGAAGGATCCAACCATTACAGAACAAGCATTATAATTGAGGATAATCTATCCGTTCTGACAGTTACGTACAAACAAGAAAGCAGGACCACTAACGGCTACAAGGATTTGAATTCAATTAATCTGACCGTTAGATAAACCCCTATAAATAGATTGCTTCTACAACAAGAAGAAGAGAGCAGAGCAGGAGGATTTCTAAGAATCATTATAGTCACGAAAGATTAATATCCAAAGGGAAAGTAATCAAGAAGAATTCTGCTAAACACTTAATTGCAAGATCAAGAAATTTCTTCAAGTGTTCATTAGCTTTCAAGCATATCAAGGTCTATCATTTGAAGAAATCAGAGCTGTTCATAAACCGTCTTGATCTAGAAAAATCTCATATCACAATTGAATCATTGTTATTGATTCATGTCTCAACTTTGATTCTATCAAAGGTTCTAGACTGTGAAACACCAAGAAGGTGTGAATGATAGTTGAGTGCAGTCAGGAAGACTGTGGTTGTGATGAGCTGGTGAAGAGGCAATTCAACCCTCTAAGGACCAGTGTTTCAAACAATTGATGAGCACCCATTCTACCTGTTCTACAAGCGTTTAGATAGTGAAACTAGGGATTAGTCAAGGAGTCAAGGACAATCAGTTTAGAACTTTTTCTAACTGGGCCATCTCAAAGAAGTTCTAGTGGAATTTTCCTCCGCATCACAGGGGAAGAGAGGACTGACAGGATTACACCACCTAGAACCTCTATAATTCTTGTTTATTTACATTACGTATTTAATTACGGCATTACAGTTTTAATTATCTAGTTCTTACTTTCAGCAAACATAAGAAACTGACTCAATACATTATCTGATAATTCAAATCTTTTAAAGGCTTAAATTAATCCGCTGCCAGTTAACTAGACTAAGGACAAGTCAGTATTGACTTACCCTCAGTCGAGTTAGCTTAACTCCACACAAGTTTTAACTGAACCTTAATTTGCTTAAAATCCAGTTTTTTGGTGACAAGTTTATTCACCCCCCCCCCCCCTTCTAAACTTGTGGTAGCCTTTCCAAGGGACCAACGGGATGGTAGCAACTTGAATGCTAAACAAGGTAAACCGGGACAAAACAGACTTGTGAGTGAGAGGGAAAAAATAGTGAGGAATCTTCCCAAGAGAAAAAAGTAAAAAATGAAAAGAGAAAAAATAGATATGCAAAAAAGGCAGTGAAGGAAGAGAACTCGTGTAAAAAGGGCATGACCCTCGCATAAAAAGAAACAAATGAGGACTTAAGAGCGATGCTCAGTCCCCGAGTCCACCCAGCCTAAGTAAGGTTTCATGTGGTTTGCCTGAGTCTGAAGGCAAGAGGAGCGAGTGTGCACATTGGTAAGTAAGGATTGTGGGGTCACACGACACATTGATGCATTGGTAGGTGATGATTAATGGGGAACTTATGATTTGTTGTATGATACATGTTTTGCCGGCTAAATTAAAATTTTAGTCCTGTAACTGGACACGTTTTCGATTTTGGTCCTGTTTTTTCTCCGGTGACAAAATTGGTCCTTTAAATGGATATTTTTTTTGCAAAATTGATCCTAGCCACCAGAAAATGCTGACTGGGCTAGTTTTCCGACGAAACTTGATGTCATGTCAACTAAACATTTCCACCTATGTAAATTTTAATAAATAAAAAAAAAAGTAAATTTATCCAGTCAGCATATGTATATTTAATTATTATTTGATTAAAAATCTAAACCTAATCCTAAAACAAAAACTTAACTTAAATAAACTATTTCTTCTTGTGGAAACCCATCTTACCATAGAGAAGAAACTCCATCGGTTCTACCCATATCCCTAACCTTCTTCCCTCCACAAAATCCACAATCCATGGCTTCCATTCACTAAACCGTGAGAAATTTCGAGGGGTGGTCACAAGATATTCAAAATCTACTCCTGAATTAGAGACGTGAATCAATTTCCCAAAATCGCTCTCCAGTCGACATTGATATAAGCCACCGGAAACGAATCGCCATTCTTGGATCCGACCGCCATCGATTATGAATGTCGAAAGGTTCTCTTTTCCGGTAAGTTTTCTAAGCTTATGGTGGGTTCTCTTCTCCGTGTGATAATTTGGGAATTTTTTTAAATTTTGTTTTTGTATATTGTGGGTTATGATCCTTTGCATATTGTGGTTAAACATTGATAATGAATTCGAAAGTTCATCGTCATAGCATGAGAGATAGTGTTTGCAGCCATGGCTTGGCCGTTTCTCTTTTACCTTGAATCATTACAGATCTGATGTAACGCCCCACTCCCGGATACCGAGCCCTTATCCGGAAGAGAAACGTTCGGCGCGTATAGCATTAAATAAATCGAACATTATACGCAAGCCTCTACGTCATCGTATCAAATAAAAGCAAACTGAAGCTAAAAAGACTCGGGTAAAACATAAATGCTACTAAGAATAGAAATTAACCATACTAAAGATGGATAGTTAAATTACAATCACGAAAAACCCAAAGACTTATACAATACGAGGTCTTAAAAGTAGAAATAAAATAAGTCTTAGAAAATAAATACAACTAGTCTAGTACAACCTTTACAAAGAAAAGGAACTAGAAACTTCGTCAAGACTTCAAAGCCTTCAAAAGTCGTCATCTACCTAATCAACCTGTTCGTCTTCTCACCCCACAATGCATACAAAATAAAATGCAAAGGAGGTAAGTACAAAGTACTTAGTAAAAGTGAGAAGCTAATGAATAACTAAGTTATACAATGAAAGGTTATTATTATGATTATTAAATTATCTTTATGAGACCGACTCAATTTAAGGTTCAATCCATGCCCATCGACATGTCATGACTAAACGTTTCTAGCTTAGCTTATCTTTGTTACATCATTACTCAAGGACACTACGCATGGCGTTCATCAGCCTGAAGATATACTTGCTAACTGACGGTGATTAGCACCGATTAGCTCCGGGGTCTCCCCGGTATGCGTATACGTCCGATGAATTTCATCCACTGCCATTCAGCCGTTTATAGGCCAGCAGCGTTGTTCACCTTTTATTAACATATCACATCGCCGATATGAAAGAGTGCCTAACCGAGAATAAGTGACGTTTTATCTTTTACTACACATATGTAATTATTATATGTTGTTAACTAGCCACCTAAGTGTTTTCAAGTAATCTCCCTCACACATACTACTCTCTTTCCTAGACCATTAGACAAGGACAAGGCCTAGCAATTACACAGACATTGATGAATACTAATCCATCAAAGCACAAGCCCTTTCATGCTCTTCCGACGGATCCGAACTTCAACTCCCTTTAAGAGTACATTCGGTGTTTTAACTCGGAAGTTCAATCGAAGCTTGTTCATTTTCATTTAATGTTATTAGATCAAAAAAATAGATATTTAAAACTCAACACAAATATACCAAAACATATCACATCTTATTAAGTACAACTTAGCATGAATTCTATCACCAAATAACACCAAAACTCAACCTATCATTATAAAACTATAATTACTCATTAGGAAGAGCCTCTTACCTTAATCTCCAGCAAAACTGAAAGCAAAATGTCAAGCAACTGCAACAACTGTCGATCCTCAACCCCAAACCCTATTTGATCAACGAGAAACCCTAAAATCCTATTTCTTTGCAGAAAACCGAAACTGAAAAAGTCCATAAAACTGCAGATTACCTAGATTAACTGCTGCATAACTATTTTTAGAATGATATACGCTCCAATACGATCGTTTCGACTACTCATGGCTGAAAAACAGAGTTACGGATTGAAAGATACGAATTTTTCAAGAATCGAACTCTACGAATACCGAAAACTAGGGCTAAACTGAAAACTTACGAAATTGAGAGATGTTATTTTCCAAAGTTGCGTCTTCTCGTGCTGATGACTTTTCTCTCCTGCGGCATCTGGAACAGATGAACGGATTGGTCACACGGTTGAAGATTACGTTCACCCTTTTTCTGGCATCTTCTGCGCTGCTTCTCCTTCAGATTGCCGTTGCATCTTTTTTTTTTTTGAATTTGCGTGACATAATAAGAGTGGATTTTGGCTATTATCTTCCTTAAATATCTATTAATTAAATCTATTAATTGAATAACAAAATCCCTTAATTAAATCCTTTTTAATTAAGTAAAAATAACAAATAATAATTTGGTCTTAGTGATTAAACCCAATTACTATTTTAACTTTTTACGAAAAGTCGGGATGTTACATTCCTTCCCCCTTAAGAGGAGTTTCGTCCTCGAAACTCGAATGTAACCGGTTGTACATGAACTCTGGACTTTGCGAAGCGTTTCATCTTCTAGCTCTTACAGACTTCTTCTTCTCCATCTTCCCAACTTTTTTACTTACCTTGAGCCAACTTGAGGTTGCGATGATCCACTTCAATCTTCACGTCACCTTGATGTATCAACTTTGGTCTCGTATTCTATTGCCGCTCCATTTCATCCCAGGAACTCATGTTCTTCTATCTCTATCTTCATGAAAGATCATCAACAGTACTGTTCCAACTCTTGTACATCTTGGTCGCTCTAAGATGAACTGCAATTTCCATCTTGAGGTTTTCATTCTTCATTGTTGATGTGAAATTGCGCGGATCTAGGAAAAGCGGTACTTGAACTTTAGGTGGTTTGCGGATTTTGTTGAAGTCTAGAAATGAAGGTATTTGTAAGTTGGTGAATCCTCCTCGACACAACTACAACAATGCGTAGAAGCACCTTGGAATATTTCTCGAGAGCTCCTCGACACAACCTCAACTTTGTGAGGAAGCACCTTGGAATAACCTTGACACCTAGAAAACTTGTTTCTAAGCACCTTGGTATAGGACACCCACAAAGGTTGCTCAAGCCTTTGATAATCCGACAGAACCTCTATCCAGAGAATTCCAAACACACACTAATCCAAGTGTATAAAAGAGAAAATTTATATTGATGTCCAAGATGATCCAAAATACAATTGATAGTTTGAGTATTTATAGGCTACTTGAAATAAGCTAAGTACATGAATAAGACTAGTATTGGTAAGCTAAAAGACTTCTAAAAATCCTCAAAAAGGTGGCGCCATTTGTGATGTTTGGAGAGTCCAAGGTGAGTTCATTCCATGCTTCCAAAATAATGTAATGTATCTCCAATTTTCCAAGTCCAATGCATCTAGTTTCTTCAAGCAATTTCTTCCAACAAAAAGTGGCGCCTATTTCCCTTAATTTCCAACCTTGATACTTGATTAATTATAGTCGTATGATAGTGCAAATATAGTAGTAATATAATGCGACTAATTACTTAATTAATCCGAGATTCCGTCGAATAAATGACGGTCTTCAAAACTTCAAAATGTGATGAGTACTTAGATTCCAAATCTTCAAAATGTTGTAGGACCAAAGTATTCATCGAATCAAGCCTCAATTTTTGTTGGAGACGAGTTTCGGGTCCAAGTCTAGTCGTGACGGGTGGTGGAGTGTCGGATGGCTCTATACTTACATCATTCCCTCCCGGTTGAGAAGGATCTGTCCTCAGATCTGAAGGAGCGTCATATGGTTGCAGGTCCGCCACATTAAATGAGTTCGAAATTCCCCAGTCGGCCGGAATGTCAAGTTTGTAGGAGTTATTGTTGATTCTTTCCAAAACTTGATACGGTCCATCGCCGCGTGGATGTAACTTTGTCTTTCGCTTGTGGTGAAATCTATCCTTGCGAAAATGTAACCAATCCCAATCGCCGGGGTCGAATATCATCTCTTTTCGGCCTTTGTTTGCTTGTTTCTCGTACCGAGCTGTTTGAGCTTCCATATTTTTCCTTGCTTTGGCGTGTAACTCACGAACCATCTCGCTTTCTTTTCGCCATCAAGATTGGTAAGCATACCGGAGGCAAAGGAACCAAATCAATAGGGGTGATAGGATTAAACCCATATACAATCTCAAATGGTGAAAATTTAGTAGCAGAATGTGTGGCACGATTATAAGCAAACTCCACATACGGTAACCACGTCTCCCAATTCGTTAAATTCTTTTGCACTACCGAGCGCAATAATTGTCCCAAAGTGCGATTAACAACCTCAGTTTGACCGTCAGTTTGTGGATGATATGCAGTAGAATATAATAAAGTAGTACCCAAACGCATCCACAATACTCGCCAAAAATGACTTATAAATTTAACATCGCGGTCACTAACGATTGACTTAGGTACACCATGTAGTCGCACAATTTCCTTAAAAAATAATTCGGCGATATGCGAAGCATCATTCGTTTTATTACATGCGATAAAATGAGCCATTTTAGAAAAGCGATCGACGACCACAAAAATAGAATCCTTGCCCGATTGAGAACGGGGTAAGCCAAGTACAAAATCCATCGATAGATCGACCCAAGGGAAATCGGGAATGGGTAAAGGAGTATACAAACCATGGGGTTGTGATTTCGATTTTGCCTTTAGACAATTAACACACGACTTACACACTCGATGAACATCACGAGCCATCTTAGGCCAATGAAAATGTGTGTGAAGTATGTCCAAAGTTTTAGAAACCCCAAAATGTCCCATAAGCCCACCGCCATGTGCTTCTTGTACAAAATATTCACGCAACGATCCCCGAGGGATACACAATCGATTTTCTTTAAATAAAAACCCCTCGTGTTGATAAAATTTATTAAGTGCAGCAGTATGGGTCAACTTATATATTTCAGAAAAATCAACATCCGAAGCATACAACTCTTTAATGTGCTCAAACCCAAGTAGCTTGGTTTGCATGTGTGTGATAAGAGTGTAGCGTCTAGACAAGGCATCGGCGACAGTGTTTTATTTTCCTTTTTTATACTTAATCACATAAGGAAACGACTCGATAAATTCCATCCACCTAATGTGTCTTAAGTGCAATTTTGATTTCCCCTTTAAATATTTCAAAGATTCATGGTCCGAATGAATAACAAACTCTCGTGGACGCAAGTAATGTTGCCAAACCCGTAGACATTGAACAAGTGAATATAATTCTTTGTCATAGGTGGCGTAATTTAGTTGTGCGCCTTTTAATTTTTCACTATAGTACGCAATCGGACGCCCCTTTTGAATTAAAACTCCACCAATCCCCACCCCGGATGCATCACATTCTATTTCAAACATTTGAGAAAAATCCGGTAACGCAAGAATAGGTGCAGAAATTAAACAAGATTTAAGATTTTCGAAGGCTTCCCTTTGTGCATCTCCCCAATGGAATGGAGCGTTCTTCTTTACCAACTCATTCAACGGTGCGGTGATAGTGCTGAAATTTTTGATAAATCTCCGGTAAAAACTAGCGAGGCCATGAAAACTTCGAACCTCCGTTGCATTTTTTGGTTCTGGCCACTCGGATATCGCCTTGACCTTTTCTTGATCAACCTCGATCCCCTGTCCACTCACAACAAAAACAAGGAAGACAACTCGATCCAAACAAAACGAACACTTTTTTAAGTTTGCATAAAGTTGTGCTTTACGGAGTGCTCCCAAAACAAGACTTAGGTGTGAAAGATGCGACTTTAAATCGTGACTATATATTAAAATATCATCGAAATAGACCATGACAAATCGTCCAATAAATTCCCTAAGTATTTCATTCATCAACCGCATAAAAGTACTAGGCGCGTTGGTAAGTCCAAAAGGCATAACGAGCCATTCATACAAGCCATGTTTTGTTTTAAATGCGGTTTTCCATTCATCGCCCTCACGAATCCTCACTTGGTGATATCCACTTTTTAAATCAATTTTCGAAAATATTTTTGCACCATGAAGTTCATCCAACATATCATTAAGGTAAGGAATGGGATAGCGATATTTTACCGTGATTTGATTAATGGCACGACAGTCGGTGCACATTCTCCATTCGCCATTTTTCTTTGGCACAACAATAACGGGAACCGCACATGGACTCATGGATTTGCGAATTTTTCCTTTCTCCAATAATTCTTGAACTTGGCATTGAATCTCCTTAGTCTCCTCGGGATTTGCCCGATAAGCCGGTCGGTTAGGCAAGATAGCGCCCGGAATAAAATCAATTTGGTGCTCAACGCCTCGAAGTGGTGGTAATCCGCTTGGCTCTTCGTCCGGAAATATATCGTCAAATTCCTACAAAATGGTTAGTACTTCTTCGGGAATGGTTCCTGCAAGGTCACGGATTAGCATACAACAAGGATATAGAATAGTAGAATCACTATTATGTTCCGACGAGAAACCAATGGATAAAAATCCTTATAGACGAACAAAATAGGATTCCGAACAGCCGCAAAACTCACTTTCTTATCACGATTTTGGGAGTTAATTTTGACATTCTCGGGTGGTACAATAGCCTTTCCAGAATTACTACGCGCTTGCTCTCTTCTTTCAGCAAATTTGACATAGTCGGCATGAGCCTCATGTGGTGGTAACGGACTCAAAGTGATACGCTTTCCTTTGTGTGTCAAAGTATATTTATTTAGAAAACCATCATAAAGAACACGCTTATCAAATTGCCAAGGACGGCCAAGTAACAAATGGGTGACATGCATTGGAACAACATCGCAAAGAACTTCATCGTCATATTTTGACAAGCTAAAACTCACGTATGCTTGCTTTGTCACTTTCACGGACCCACTCTCGTTCAACCATTGCAATTTATAAGGTTGTGGGTGCTTTATTGTGGGAATTTTTAATTTTTCAACAACCTCACTACCAATCACATTGGTACAACTACCGGAGTCAATAATCATCATGCAAATTTTTCCTTCGATAAGACAACGAGTTTGAAAAATATTCTCACGTTGTATTTCGTTGTTATCGATTTGGCTCACCGTGCTAAGGAATTTTTTTGTTACAAATAACGCACGCTCATCATAAAAAGTTCCTATATCGTCAGTTTCATCATCCTCAACTTGTTCATTTTCATTAACAATTTCCTTCTCATCCTCGGATTCCGATTGATATAATCCATCCTTATTAGCAATATAAGTGCGCTTATTGACACATTCATTAGCCTTATGGCCCAACCCCTTGCACTTATAACAAATTGTAGGTTCTTCGGATTTTCCCTTAGGCGCATTTTGGGGAGGAGTAAATTTAACAGCAGAATTTTTAATAGGAAACTTACCTCCGTCGCCTTTGGATGACGTCGGCCGATATGTAGCGGGCTGGAATTTTTGTTAAGTTGTGCTCTTCGCCTCTTGAGTTGTTGTTCCTTCGTCAAAGCCGCATGTACCATTTCGTCGTAAGTTGTGCAATTCATCATTTCAACCGGGTCGGCTATCTCAGGCCGCAATCCTGCCAAAAACCGAGCCATGGTGTGTTCATCGGCTTCTTCTGTATCGGTGCGCATTAATGCCAACTCCAATTCATCGTGATAGACTTGAACAGATTTCTCGCCTTGTTGGAGAGTTTGTAATTTCCTCACTTGTTCCCGTCGATACGACTCGGGCACCCACTTCCGGTGCATCTCATTTTTAAGCACTTCCCAAGATGAAATTGCCTGTTGTCTTGATTTCCTGCGCTTTTCATTAGTTTTCTGAAACCAAAGCATAGGTCGTTCCTCAAATTCACTTGTGGCAAGTTGAACCTTAGTTCTTTCCGAATAGTTATGACAATTAAATATTTGCTCAACTTTAAGAACCCAAGAAAAATATGCATCGGGATTAGAATTACCTTTAAACGCCGGAATTTTTTGTTTAATACCTTGGAGATTTTCTCTTGGAGCCGCCAAGATAGTAGCTGTATCGTCAAATGGCAAGTTTTCGTCGCCATTGGTAGAATGATTGCTTTGGGTTCATGTGCTTGTGGTTGAACACCTTGTCCCACTTGCATTTGGGCAAATCGTTCATCCATTCTTTGAATCATATAATGAATTATATGCTGCAAATGCTGCTGTTCCTCCTCACTTATTCCAGGAATTCGATCGTGGTTTTCCTTTTTTTTTTTATTTTAAATGTGTGTTGTTTCTCAAGATGGAAGAATATATCGAATATATCAAGTAACTTAGAAACCTTGGAGGATTTCTTACAACAAGATGTAGACACAGGAATTTTAAGTGTTTTTGGAAATTCTAGGCACTACTTCCAAATTCAGGAAAAAAATGCCGGGAGAAGAAAAATACTACAAAATGTAACACAAATTACCGAAGTGTGTGAGAAAGAAAAAAAGGAAAATGTTTTTTTTTGTGTTCACTTGTTGCACGTACGGAGCGGTATGCCCGTGTGGAACAAGTTCTTCAAATACACACGTTATAGACTATACCAGTATGCCGTATTATGCTATACCTTTAAGCTCTTCTAACATACGTACGTTTATATGCAACAATAATATAGAAGAAAGAAAAAAGAAATGATATAGTACCGTCGATTCCGCCTATCTCTGATACCAACTGATGTGAAATTGCGCGGATCTAGGAAAAGCGGTACTTGAACTTTAGGTGGTTTGCGGATTTTGTTGAAGTCTAGAAATGAAGGTATTTGTAAGTTGGTGAATCCTCCTCGACACAACTACAACAATGCGTAGAAGCACCTTGGAATATTTCTCGAGAGCTCCTCGCCACAACCTCAACTTTGTGAGGAAGCACCTTGGAATAACCTTGACACCTAGAAAACTTGTTTCTAAGCACCTTGGTATAGGACACCCACAAAGGTTGCTCAAGCCTTTGATAATCCGACAGAACCTCTATCCGAGAGAATTCCAAACACACACTAATCCAAGTGTATAAAAGAGAAAATTTATATTGATGTCCAAGATGATCCAAAATACAATTGATAGTTTGAGTATTTATAGGCTACTTGAAATAAGCTAAGTACATGAATAAGACTAGTATTGGTAAGCTAAAAGACTTCTAAAAATCCTCAAAAAGGTGGCGCTATTTGTGATGTTTGAAGAGTCCAAGGTGAGTTCATTCTGAAGGATGCAGGTTCTTAGATCTAAACGAATTAGATCTACGCGCAGCGGATGGATCACGATTCATATATCAAAACACATAATTAAAGGACTTAAACTACTACAAGGGGGTTTAAGGTTATGTTACCAATAACGGGAAGAGAAGCCTTGATCTTCCGATGTGTTCTCCAAACGGCGGTTGGTGGACACCCTTCTTGATACACGAACCTCCTTGATATGCAACACCAAGGAAAACTCCAAGTTTTTCTTCCTCTAAAAACCCTAGGCAAGAAAGAACAAATTTTCTCCCTTTATTTGTGGTGAATTTCGAAATTTGCCATCTAAATTTCCCTTGGAATAACTCTCCTTTTATAGGAGAGTACATCCTTGGCCTCCAAGTATTAATTAATTAAATAA
Organism: Gentiana straminea; assembly: GCA_036785695.1. Taxonomy (NCBI): domain Eukaryota; kingdom Viridiplantae; phylum Streptophyta; class Magnoliopsida; order Gentianales; family Gentianaceae; genus Gentiana; species Gentiana straminea. The sequence continues at coordinate 568,167 of JAVUPR010000363.1, read as the reverse complement.
ATAATTAATTAAACAAAATAAAAAGATATTTTCCTTAATGACTAATTGTGACATGTATTGACCAATAGGAAATCAAATAACAAGTCATCCAACCAATCATATAACAAGAATATCTTTTATTTTCCACATCACAAAAAAAATTAATTCTTGTGATAATTCAAGGAGAAATGGCGCCACCTAACTAGGGTTTTAGCCCACATAAAATGTCTTTTATGTGTATTATATTATTTAGCCCAACTAAATAATATCCATGCATATCAATTAATTAGCCCAGCCAATTAATTATCACTGAGGCCCAAATAACAAGAATATCATTCCGAATTACAGAAGCCACATCGGGGACCATGGACCTATAACCAGTAGCTCCAATAATTAATTATTCATCGAACGAGAATAAGTACATTAATTATTAATTCCGGGATTACGCCACCATAAACCCGAAACGAACTCTACCGATTATAGATGTATACTTATACTCAACCCATAGAGTTAATAAGCGTCCATTGATATAATCACTACATACGGATTAACCCTCCATAGACTCGTCCATTCGAGTGGGAAGTCTCCGTGAACCCGACTCGGAATATCTTATCCTTATTTACCATTAACCCCACGATGATCAATTAGTATGCATATCGACTAGTAGCTAATTAGTCAAATGCGAAACTCCCGGGATCGATCACTTTCTTAGGGCTAACAAATAAGGGGGACTTCTCTCTACTTCCCGCGGGAAGGAATGGATTCCATGTACGTGAAAATCGAACCACTCACTCATCGGGAGATAGTGCCAATGAGAAGTGGCTTGGAACACATATCTAAGTGAACCGTAACTAACACATCAAACACTACCCCGAGACAAGCGGCACCCGTGATCACCTCGGGATTAAGGTTGATCCATATATGATCATCTAATGATTTAATAAGATTCCTCGATTACGGAATTATACCGAGAAATTCGATTAAATCGGTCCGGTCCTATATGAATGCCATCATATATAAATGCCCCACGTAGGTACCCTCTGCCGACGGTCCGGATAAGACTATCACACCCTAAGGTGTTACGGGCGCATTATTGGTGTTTTAATCAAGAGACCCTAAACTCGATTAAGTTCACCACGGACTAACAATTTAAGTATATCACCACTAACTCAATCCTCACGTGCATGCCATACACCGAGTTAAGCGGTTACATACGATATACTTAGGGTTTGCGACAGTGTATTATTTACAAGCACAAGCAAGTAATAAGGTGAGATAAAATCTGTCATCCATTGTTAAAAACAATTACACAAATTGTCTTTCGGGCACTACACCTAACAATCTCCCACTTGCACGAAATGACAAGCAACGATTGTTTTTAGAGCACACCCTTTCTCATCTTATTCACAACACTCTCCCACTTGCTCTAAAAGCGAGATGAGACATATCCATCAATGCCGTACCCTCCAAGCACTCGACTTGGTACACTGATTAGCTAGGTTGTCGACTCGAGACGATCTTTAGGATTGAAACGTTGTCGGTCCTTCCAATCAGGCGGTACTCTCTCTCAATATGCTTTTGACTTCTTGTGACCGAGAAGATCCTTCAAAGCTATCTCTTCACTGTTTTCACAATGAAGTGATATCGGCTTATCGGACACCCGGAATTACTCCCGGACCAAAAAGGAAATTCTAAGCACTATGAGTAAACACTGAGCCCGAGATCAACTTAATGATCATCCTTAATCTGACAACAAGTCAGAATCAGTGTAGTCAACCATATTCAAGTTTGCAGCTGAATATACAAGCATATGATTCCTCGTTCTCTAACGATACTTGAGGACGTACTAAACCGCTACTTATTGCTTGAATCCAAGATTCAACTACAATTGACTCGTTTTAAGCCGACTTGCCCTTATCCCGGAGAGACTACATCCCATTTTCTCTTTTTCCGAAGATTTGGAGAATCATTCTGAGAGGTAGGGTAGGACTACTCTCGATGAATGCTGCAACCGTATATGCATAATCATCTTATTCAATAAGATAGGTGGGATAGCCAATGACTCATTCTCGTGAATTTGACCGAATCAAATTCTTAAAATATAGTCCAATTCTCTCATCCGAGAGAATCTTGGCGTGTCGGTTCCGACTTCGAGATAGCACACCCATGTTGTTTCCAACCGTTTTAGTGTTATCATTTATGAATACTAATGCTACTACTTTACCAATATTGATATCCGGTCTACGAAAAAACTTATCAATATTTTGGTCAAGTCCACATATTTTAAAACATGTGACTTTTAAATGACCGAGAGGTTCTCTTAAATCCACAAAGGATATAAGCCATGGCGAGCTTCCTACCAATGGTTCTTTACGAATAAATTAAGATATCGTTAGTCTCGCAAAAAAGGTATTAGGGAATCACCCCTATCTTACGCTTTGTAACGAATCCGTTATTCATTCTCGCTAAAACCCTTACGTTACCGAATGAATTCGATTCCGTTGTTCGGCAAGAAAGTCTCGGGGAATCACCCCTATTTTACGCTTTCTAACGAAATCTAGCAAGGCGAGTGGTGAGAGAGTTCAAGGTCTGGTTAACTCTCTACTTGTCGGGGAATCACCCCTATACCACTCAACATTGCGGCGAAAGTTTAAACTTTCCTATTCATTCGACTCTTTTCTATGTAGATCCAATTGCTCCCACTTTGGGCTGAGACACTCGGGTGGTTCTACAATAGGGCGAACAAAGCTGGAGTACAAAAACTCCATTTACGGGGTTAAGGCTTTCAAACCAACCTCTATGATCGAATCCTATACGCCCACTAAGAGCCATAGGTTATCAATCACCCCGAGACCGTAAAGTCCACAAAACCACAATGGGTCAATGGTTAAACCATACTCCCAACTTGGTGGTGGATTGACATCCCGATCTAGTAGTATTTATCGGTGTAATCACCAACAACCGATGTTGGACGTGGTACGATTAAATCGATAGTAACTACCTTTGGGTAACCGTACTCCAAGGTTTAAGGTTGTTACTTATAGATTCTATCGAAGGCTTGTGACGTTCAACCGTCACTTTCGATCTCAAGAATCTTATAATCAACCTTCACTCGTCTCATTAAGATATTTCACGAACAATCACAATGCGAACGTATGCGCAAAATCTCCGAGTCCTACCTTCAAGCATTAAATGCTAAATGCCTACATTTATGGAAGTGGTGTGAACCGAATTCACTCATTATCCATAAATTCACCGGCATCTTCTAGGTAGACTTCTCGGTTTACATAATAATGTTAACCGTTATTTTGCAACCAATTATCTTAATCGAGTTTAACAGTGTATTGTAGCACATTAATAACTATATCAGGCAAGTCTATGGTTTCTTCCTCAGTGAGAATCATTCCACTAGGAGGCAGCCCGAGCATCAGTCCCAAGACTATGCGATAGCCTATTTCTGAGCATGGAATACTCTATTCTCTGCTAAAATCAGAGACTCCTCCTCGTATTCTTTTGATAAACTAAATCACGTTTCGAGTAGTTATCAGACAAAATGTCACCACTCAAAAACTCCCACCAGCTTGTATCTCTCACTAGACCCCGAAGGTCATGGTGAACAAGCTATGTTACCCCTTCAAATCTATTACCCTTTCCCGATTGAAAGGAAACTTAGTCATTGTTCCTTTGAGATAGTGTTCCTAGACTGGGAGATAGGAATCACCCTTAGCCAGTCGTCAGGTCTTATCTCTAGGATATATGCATTAATTAATAGATATTGAAAGGTCGCTTATCTTAATACGGAAACCTTTTACCTTTAATAGTTTTAGATGTGTTATACTTATTCGGCTTTTCTTAGTGGTTCGACTTTATCAAACAAAAGTCCGAGTCTTGGATTCGTACTACAAATGTCATATTCACTTTCTATGAGGCAATAATATATCGAGTTGAAAGTGAATCCATTTGTTTCAACGAATACGTAAACGAAAAAATAAATTTTTCTGATATTCAAGGATAGAATCCGAAATTCATTTCCTTATATCACTCCCACTATTGTAGCTGAAATTACTGCCCGTTGTTACTCTATTAATCGTTAATGCACAGCTTCCTTGTTTTTCCAAAGAACTAAGCTACCGAGTCAAGTTACTCGGTTAAGAAAGTCGCTAAGGATTCATTGGTTAGTGATCCGAAATCACTTTCCTTATCCTATACTTTTCTTTAATTAATGTTTCGATTTAGCCTCAAAACTTTAGTTAAGATGATTAACACTTATAGACATTCTTTCCCATTCTCAACTTTCCTTAAAAGGAAATAGTCTTGAACTAGCAGTTCAATTGAGTAGACACTACTCGTGAACTGTGGGATGTCTAATGAAAGCGTTACCCAGTGGGACTAATTTTCTAAATTAGAAAAACATAAGACAAAAGCTCCCACTAGTTTATCGGTTCCAAATACCGTCTAACTAGCGACACTTTAATTTATGATTCTCTAATTTTTTTATTAGAAAATTTCTCGTGTAGACACTACACCATTAAAATTCACTAGAAGAATTTTATCGTCCCAATCATCTTTCAAACTAACTATGGTTGTCTCTCGTTCAACACGAGTGACATCAGTGACATACTTGTTTACGTCACTTAAGTCTTGAAGGCTCAAGAGAAATATCTCTTCCGAAAAATTAATTGCATGTAAGATCAATAAGTACAACGTTCTAGTTACTTACCACTTTTAACGAAGTCGTTACTAGTCAATATAAAATATACACTAGCACTCAAGTACCCTAGAGAGATATATAAATAGTTGTAAATAAAATTGACAGAAAATAAATCCAAATCATACACTACTAATAAATTTTAGGAACATAAACTAAGTACTTATAGTCTATCCTACCGTTCCAAGGATTTAATCTAATGCCTCAGTGCCGCCTTAGGGTAGGTCAAAGAGGTTTCGATTAATATTGAAGATCAACTTGAGAATCGAACATCTCATTTGTGATCGTCAATTACCTTTCCTTTTTCAGCCAAGGTATTACCAAAATACCCTTTATGAGTGTGACCTACTGTTTCAGATCTTTAGATAGACCCCGAGTGTGCCGCCTTAGGGTCGGTCAGTGACTCAGCGAGTACCCAAAATCCTATCCTTTCGGAGACCAAGCCTTGAATTTTGATAGCGGTGAAGGCCTTCCTTAGGGGGCCGAAATCAAAGCCGGCACGAGGCGTCACCATTCTCTCACGTTGCTTGTGTCAACAGTAGAGGCCGTGGGGTCGGCTGTCACCTCTCCCGCTCCCACTCAATATTTTGAAAAAGTGGTGGGTTTACTGATCACGTTTTTGGACTTGATGTTACATTAAGGAACAATAAATCACAGGGCCGAATGTTGTCGGTTATGTGGGCTAACCCACCCGACCTATTCGTTAGAACATATGTGACCGTCGGACGGGTCAAGACTAGGGGAGCTCCGTTGAGCCGTAGTGGCTCTTCGGATGGCTCAGCCTTGCAAGACCCCCGTGCAAACGCCACACGTGGAGGGTGAAGTCGATCGAGCCGTAGCTACTGTTGACCACCCAACCGTGGTTAAACCACTTTCGAACCTGTTTGCCCGTGATTATCCAATCCTTAAACATCAAACTTTCACGTAGACACTACGGGACAAAAACGTAATCTCGTCTAGGTAAGGTGGAATTCACCGAGAATCCAACACCTTAACCACGAGGTTTCGGGATTTTACTCCTTATGCTTTCGCAGAGTGGGATTCACCGAGAATCCATCACCCAACCTCGACGATTGAAAAAACCCGTGTTCCTCGGTTTTTACCCTAATTAGTTTCTAATTAATATCAAACAATTAATTAAAACTAATCGTGTGTTTTATACATGCCTAACTAATTCCTCGAATTAATTTCTACATGTATGCATATGGAGTGGAATTCATGATATGATGCATGTCATGGCAATTTTCCGGTTCTACTCATACAATCTACACATGTATACTAGTGCGGAAAATAAACACCGAGATGGACCGTTGGCACCCCCGTAACTAATCTATTCGAAAAAAATTAAAACCCTAATCTGAAGCTGTTTAGAATCTTCGACGATCAGCATATCAAACAAACTCGGATCGAGACGAAACTTTCCAGATCTGATCTTTACTCTTCGGGCTTCAATATGGACGGTTGGATCGGAGCTTTGACTTGTCAATTTTCTCCAGTGAGCCGCCCAACTTGCTGCTGAAACAGACTCTTACAGCAGCGCATCATTCACTTCCCGAGGCCGATCGGGGATCAAGATGAATCCCGATCGTCCTGAAAATTTTATCTCACGTCCAAAACTCCATGATATGCGATCTGACCGGTCTGATTTTAATTTTAACGGTTCAATTGTTCTCAGAAAATCGAAGAAGTCACAGTTAGGGTTTCTGTGAATCCTGCGTTTTTCTGTTACAGCAGCCACTTCGCAGCAACGAACGGATACCCAAACCGACTCTGATCGACACCAAAATTTGTGGGATTGTTCATCAACTTCTAATCTTAATTCTGACCGGAGGGATCTTCGTTTTAACGGCTCAAACAACGGAAAAACGAAAACACTATACAGCTACTAAACAGATCTATTTACAGGAAATTAAACTTGCAATAATAAATAAATTACATAATTTCCTATACTCATATAAACGAATTTTCATCGTTTATATGAGTTTACAATAGATCTAACGGGAAAACGGTGCCAACCCCAATCCATCTCTTCAACCATAGCAATTTAAAAATTATTAATGCATAATAATAAGTAAAATATCACCTACATGCAATTCCACTCCTTTAAATCGTTTAACTACGATTATGATTATATAAATCGTGGAACCTTGCTCCGATACCACATGAAGGATGCAGGTTCTTAGATCTAAACGAATTAGATCTACGCGCAGCGGATGGATCACGATTCATATATCAAAACACATAATTAAAGGACTTAAACTACTACAAGGGGGTTTAAGGTTATGTTACCAATAACGGGAAGAGAAGCCTTGATCTTCCGATGTGTTCTCCAAACGGCGGTTGGTGGACACCCTTCTTGATACACGAACCTCCTTGATATGCAACACCAAGGAAAACTCCAAGTTTTTTCTTCCTCTAAAAACCCTAGGCAAGAAAGAACAAATTTTCTCCCTTTATTTGTGGTGAATTTCGAAATTTGCCATCTAAATTTCCCTTGGAATAACTCTCCTTTTATAGGAGAGTACATCCTTGGCCTCCAAGTATTAATTAATTAAATAATTAATTAATTAAACAAAATAAAAAGATATTTTCCTTAATGACTAATTGTGACATGTATTGACCAATAGGAAATCAAATAACAAGTCATCCAACCAATCATATAACAAGAATATCTTTTATTTTCCACATCACAAAAAAAATTAATTCTTGTGATAATTCAAGGAGAAATGGCGCCACCTAACTAGGGTTTTAGCCCACATAAAATGTCTTTTATGTGTATTATATTATTTAGCCCAACTAAATAATATCCATGCATATCAATTAATTAGCCCAGCCAATTAATTATCACGAGGCCCAAATAACAAGAATATCATTCCGAATTACGAAAGCCACATCGGGGACCATGGACCTATAACCAGTAGCTCCAATAATTAATTATTCATCGAACAGAATAAGTACACTAATTATTAATTCCGGGATTACGCCACCATAAACCCGAAACCGAACTCTACCGATTATAGATGTATACTTATACTCAACCCATAGAGTTAATAAGCGTCCATTGATATAATCACTACATACGGATTAACCCTCCATAGGCATTGTCCATTACGAGTGGGAAGTCTCCGTGAACCCGACTCGAATATCTTATCCTTATTTACCATTAACCCCCGATGATCAATTAGTATGCATATCGACTAGTAGCTAATTAGTCAAATGCGAAACTCCCGGGATCGATCACTTTCTTAGGGCTAACAAATAAGGGGATTGTCTCTCTACTTCCCGCGGGGAAGGAATGGATTCCATGTACGTGAAAATCGAACTACTCACTCATCGGGAGATAGTGCCAATGAGAAGTGGCTTGGAACACATATCTAAGTGAACCGTAACTAACACATCAAACACTACCCCGAGACAAGCGGCACCCGTGATCACCTCGGGATTAAGGTTGATCCATATATGATCATCTAATGATTTAATAAGATTCCTCGATTACGGAATTATACCGAGAAATTCGGATTAAATCGGTCCGATCCTATATGAATGCCATCATATATAAATGCCCCACGTAGGTACCCTCTGCCCGACGGTCCGGATAAGACTATCACACCCTAAGGTGTTACGGGCGCATTATTGGTGTTTTAATCAAGAGACCACTAAACTCGATTAAGTTCACCACGGACTAACAATTTAAGTATATCACCACTAACTCAATCCTCACGTGCATGCCATACACGAGTTAAGCGGTTACATACTGATATACTTAGGGTTTGCAGCAGTGTATTATTTACAAGCACAAGCAAGTAATAAGGTGAGATAAAATATGTCATCCATTGTTAAAAACAATTACACAAATTGTCTTTCGGGCACTACACCTAACACATTCCATGCTTCCAAAATAATGTAATGTATCTCCAATTGTCCAAGTCCAATGCATCTAGTTTCTTCAAGCAATTTCTTCCAACAAAAAGTGGCGCCTATTTCCCTTAATTTCCAACCTTGATACTTGATTAATTATAGTCGTATGATAGTGCAAATATAGTAGTAATATAATGCGACTAATTACTTAATTACTCCGAGATTCCGTCGAATAAATGACGGTCTTCAAAACTTCAAAATGTGATGAGTACTTAGATTCCAAATCTTCAAAATGTTAAAGTATTCATCGAATCAAGCCTCAATTTTCGTTGGAGATGAGTTTCGGGTCCAAGTCTAGTCGTGACGGGTGGTGGAGTGTCGGATGGCTCTATACTTACATCAATTGTCCTACACAATCTTCCGCATTCGGAACCCAAAGCTGATTCTGATGCCGACGGTTGCTATCTTCATCTAACTCGTGACCAATGGCTGGTTGGGCTCCAGCCACTCACTTGTAACCGGAGACAACTGGGTCTTTGTCTTGTTTCTTCACGAACTCATCAACTGCCTCGAATCTTGAAATCATCGGTTCAACACTCTTTGCTTGCTCTTGCGGCCCTATACCCGGAAAGCTGAATCTTCCCAGCCGAAACCACACTTCTGGCACACTTGACTTCTTTCGATCCCAACTTCCATCATGGCACCACAAGCTTGATGAAGAACTGCAAGGATCCCAGCTGAAGGACTTCTGAGACTACCTGTGGGTGGGGAACATGCATTGTCCTACTTTCTCTCTGATGGTCTGATCCAATTCTTATGCCAAACATAGTTAGCTTGGAGAATAAATAAAATTGAAAAGTGATAAGTTGGGTACTAGGGTGGCATGTCAACTAGGTAAGAAAAGGAATGATACAATGCACTTGAAATAATAAAGGTTGCTTGGGTTACAAGAAAAACAAGATGATTTCGTGTTGGGGAAAAGTTGAAGGTGGTTCCAAACTGAAGAATGAGACATTGTATCATAATACAAGGGATAGCCACCAAAAGGAAAACAAAAGGACACCTTGCAGATGAATTTTTTTTTTTTTTTGAGAGAGAGGAATTCTGCAAGATACGGTGGTCTACAAAGACTTCAGAGGTAACTTGAAAGGATGGTAATAAGCTTTCATATAAGCCTTGAGAAAGTGGAGACGTTAAAGGTAACATCACACAACATAAATCAAGGTAAAGGTGCAAGGTCGAGCACCAGAAGGACTAAAAAGATAGAAATCAAAAGAGAACAAGAATCTCAACATGAAGGAACCATGGAGACAAAACGAGTACACCAAAAGGTCTCAGAATAAAATAAACACTTGTCAAGAAGTGTCCAAGTTTGCAATAGTCAAAGAGAGGTTATTTTAGGATTTAATAGAAATAGAAATTCCCTCAAGGAATTGTAAGGGAATATCAAAAGTTTGAATAAGTAAGCGGTAAGCAAGATTTTTAAGTGAAGAGGAAACGACACTTAAGAATTGCTGGATAAGGTTTGATTTTCAAGAATTAATTCGAAGTTTCAAAGTAAGTTTAAACGATTATTGACGATTCAAATCAAAGATTCAAGGTTTCACTACTCGAGAGGAATGGTACATTGCCAAGGAATAAATCCTCAAGGTTAAAATAAAATAGACTTTCAACCGGTGTAACAAAATTGGAATAAAAACGCCAAACAGAGGATGGAAAAATCAAAAGGCATATATGGCGGTTCATGGCTCTAAATGGCCTGAAAGAGAGTTAAAACTGAATGGTACGAGGTACATTAATCTGGATTGAAATTCAATAGATGTTTTGGAGTTCAAATGTTGGTTGGCTAGATAGGTTCGGAAGGCATCTTGAAAAGGTCTACCTTCTGCTTGAAACTAGTTTAGCATAAATTGCTAGAAGGTTAAAGATAAGTAACGAAAAGGAATGTCATGGTAGGCTTAAAAATTCGACCGGCAAAAGGAGATATGCATACCTTAAAAGAACAGGCGGCATTAGGTGAAATAGTTACAACATCGACACTACCCTTAGGAGGGGAGCTGAGAATGAACACAAATAAGAAAAATATTCTGACATCAGAAGGCTTAGTCAAATTTGAATTTGATATGAATGGAGTGCAACAATGTAGAATTTTGAAGAGAACTTGTTTCTTGATTTGAAAAGTAGGAAAGTATGAACTTGTTAAGAGGAAAAGACTTATAGAAATATATTTCGGAGGTAATTCATGACACCAAACAGAGAGGACATGTTGAGTTTAAAGGTCTCAAGTGAGGGATTACATGAGAAACAAATTACCAGAAAAAGTATAATTACAAAAGGGCACGAAAAGGGTCTGAACAACAAATATGGCATGCTTGAGGATAGCATATTGGTTCTTGTTTAAAACTGCAAAAGAAATTATAACGTTAGCTTTACAAACTCCTACTAAAAGGTTTAACTTAGAAGGAGATCAAACTTCGGGGAACTCCTAAACATAACATTCGTAACTTACTACCCTCTTATCCAAAACCCCAAGTCAAAGAGGTGAAAATCCCTTTTAGGTTGCTGTGTATGATATTTACTCCAGATCTGACATTATCAATTTTTTAAAGAACAAACGAAGAGGAATTTGAGCATGACCCAAAGAGAAACTATTTAGATACTGGAGTTTTCCAGGTGGTATAAAAATATTGGAATTTTTAAATGAGATAAGGTCGGTCAAAAATAGTTATTTCTGACGATTGCACAAGCTGTCAGAATTTCCAGATTCATAAACACTGAGTTGAAATGCAAATCGAGATCAAACTAAAAAGAATCTGAACTTAATTCCAAAAGGAAAATTGTAGATAAAAGTTTTGTCTGCAACATATCAAAAATTCAGGTCATTTAAGGGTGTTTAACCAGTTCAAAACAGAAGAGGAAGTGAAGGTGCTGCTGCAGATTTTCTGGACAGAGTGTCTGGCATAAACATGAAATTTCTGAACAATCCATAACGATTATCGAGTTGATGTAAAAAGAGAAGTTGTAAATAAGACAGTAATCTACTTTGTTGAAAATGTGCAGAATTTTTGGAACATGGTAAGTTGTTTAAACTGAAGGGAAAACACGGAAACAAAAGCATTCACTCATGTTGGGTAAAGCCAAACACGAGGATGATGAAAAGTATGTGCCAAAGTAAGAGACCTTTAACACTATTATTTGAAACGACTGAGGAGTACTTTTAAAGGATAAAATTTATATATGGAGTTCGTGTGGAACCATCTCAAGCAAATCAAAGGTCAAAGAGTTTTGGTAAACATAAACCAAGCGATAGCAAAAAGAGAAAACGGAGAATTTGTAGAGTCGAGTCTTTAAACAAAAATTTGTATGTACTAAAACATCTTGTAGGGGATGCATTAAGGGTAATCACTATGATGCAAAAGTGTGTTGCCCCAAAATAGCTAAACATGATATAGTTGGAAGGATATGCAATTGTCAGTTCAAATAGTTCGAAGGATGAGAAACTTATTTTTCTTAAATCAAGCATTTGACACGATGAAAATATCTTTAAAAAAAATAAGGCACATCAAATGAATGTACACACTTGGAAAACAAAACTTCGTAATAAGAGACTTTTACCGAGTTTCAGAAGTTTCAAATGGAGGATTTAACCAGAGCATGAGTTACAATTAGTATGGATGGGGAAACATTGAAATCGGGATAACCAAGTAGGAAACTAGATGATTATAAAAGAGAATCTTATTAATGAAGACATAAGATTGGAAAATCACCACGCAATCGTTTCTTGCCATCAAGGAGCACTATAACGGCAACACCTAGTCTTTACCTACCAAACTTCTTATCCTGGATAACAACTAGCTTAAGAATCAGATAAATCAAAGTATTCTCATCTCATATAACCTACTACACTATAACTTACAGGGTGAAAGAAAGACATATATCATTTCTTGACCAGAGGACTTGAATGGTTTTGAGAAATTCGGGTGCATACATAAGCCATGAAATAATTGGTTTGCACAAAACAAACTGAACTGATTTTGAACATGAGGCAAAGAGAAAATCTGTGAGTATATACGTTTTACATATGATGCTCAAAAATCAAAATTTTTGGGAAGCCATAGGTCGGTCAAAATAATTCTTTTCATCTACTGCTATAAGCTGTCAAAATTTTCAGGACTTCATCAACTGTCGTGTGTTTCAGATTGTGCTAAAAAAACGAATTTGCACTTGGTTCAAAAACAAAAATTATAGTACAGGATGTTTTCTACAACATATCAAAAATCCAAGTCATTTGGAGGTGTTTAGCTTATTCAAAACGAATGATAAGTAAGAGTACCGCTGCAGAATTTTCTGAACAGAGTACCCCTCCTTGTTAAACAATTTGTGAACAATCCATATTAAACTAAATTGATGTAAAGAGAGAAATTGTAGATAAGACAACTTTTTAAGCGGCTGAAAATTTACAGAATTCTTGGAACAAATAAAATGATATAACATGACATGTAGAAACGTGAACAAAATTGTTTACTCATTTTGCAAAACACCAAGTTACAAGGAAGTGATTTGAACCAAATTTAGCATTACGAAAGCATTAAAACCTCAAAAAGAAAGAAAAATAGAGAAAGATTCGAAGATTCCAAAAGGAAAGAAGGATCTTAGTAAGGGTTCTCGAAAGGAACAAAACTTAAGAGGATCACATAAGAGATATGAGCTTAAAACTCAACCTTCACCTAAGGAGACTTTTCACTTGGTCCTAGTGCAACTTAACCACGTTCTAAGGATTCCTAATCCTACGAGAATTTACCACCAAGTTCAAGAGATATCAGAAGGGTTCAAAAAGATCTAAAGAAGTCTTATCTTAGAGGAAGAGAAGCGTAGAACAGAAAGAACGCTTTTCTCTCTGATACCAACTGTAACGCCCCGCTCCCGGATACCGAGCCCTTATCCGGAAGTGAAACGTTCGGCGCGTATAGCATTAAATAAATCTAACATTATACGCAAGCCTCTACGTCGTCGTATCAAATAAAAGCAAACGGAAGCTAAAAAGACTCGGGTAAAACATAAATGCTACTAAGAATAGAAATTAACCATACTAAAGATGGATAGTTAAATTACAACGATGAAAAACCCAAAGACTTATACAATACGAGGTCTTAAAAGTAGAAATACAATAAGTCTAAGAAAATAAATACAACTAGTCTAGTACAACCTTTACAAAGAAAAGGAACTAGAAACTTCGTCAAGACTTCAAAGCCTTCAAAAGTCGTCATCTACCTGATCAACCTGTTCGTCTTCTCACCCTACAATGCATACAAAAGAAAATGCAAAGGAGGTAAGTACAAAGTACTTAGTAAAAGTGAGAAGCTAATGAATAGCTAAGTTATACAACGAAAGGTTATTATTATGATTATTAAATTATCTTTATAAGACCGACTCAATTTAAGGTTCAATCCATGCCCCTCGACATGTCATGACTAAACATTTCTAGCTTAGCTTTTCTTTGTTGCATCATTACTCAAGGACACTACGCATGGCGTTCATCAGCATGAAGATATACTTGCTAACTGACGGTGATTAGCACCGATTAGCTCTGGGGTCTCCCCGGTATGCGTATACGTCCGATGAATTTCCTCCACTGCCATTCAGCCGTTTATAGGCCAGCAGTGTTGTTCAACTTTTATGAACGTATCACATCACCGATATGAAAGAGTGCCTAAGCGAGAATAAGTGACGTTTTATCTTTTACTACACAAATGTAATTATTATATGTTGTTAACTAGCCACCTAAGTGTTTTCAAGTAATCTCCCTCACACATAATACTCTCTTTCCTAGACCATTAGACACGGACAAGGCCTAGCAATTACACAGATATTGATGAATACTAATCCATCAAAGCACAAACCCTTTCATGCTCTTCCGATGGATCCGAACTTCAACTCCCTTTAAGAGTACATTCGGTGTTTTAACTGAACGAATCAGAAGTTCAATCGAAGCTTGTTCATTTTCATTTGATGTTATTAGATCAAAACAATAGAAATTTAAAACTCAACACAAATATACCAAAACATATCACATCTTAGTAAGTACAACTTAGCATGAATTCTATCACCAAACAACACCAAAACTCACCAAAACTCAACCTATCATTATAAAACTATAATTACTCATTAGGAAGAGCCTCTTACCTTAATCTCCAGCAAAACCGAAAGCAAAATGTCAAGCAACTGCAACAACTGTTGATCCTCAACCCCAAACCCTATTTGATCAACGAGAAACCCTAAAATCCTATTTCTTTGCAGAAAACCGAAACTGAAAAAGTCCATAAAACTACAGATTACCTAGATTAACTGCTGTATAACTATTTTTAGAATGATCTACGCTCCAAGACGATCGTTTCGACTACTCATGGCTGAAAAACTGAGTTACGGATTGAAAGATACGAATTTTTCAAGGATCGAACTCTACGAATACCGAAAACTAGGGCTAAACTGAAAACTTATGAAATTGAGAGATGTTATTTTCCAAAGTTGCGTCTCCTCGCGCTGATCACTTTTCTCTCATGCGGCATCTTGAATAGATGAACGGATTGGTCACACGGTTGAAGATTACGTTCTCCCTTTTTCTGGCATCTTCTGCGCTGCTTCTCCTTCAGATTGCCGTTGCATCTTTTTTTTTTTCTAAATTTGCGTGACATAATAAGAGTGGATTTTGGCTATTATCTTCCTTAAATAGCTATTAATTAAATCTATTAATTGAATAACAAAATCCCTTAATTAAATCCTTTTTAATTAAGTAAAAAGAACAAATAATAATTAGGTCGTAGTGATTAAACCCAATTACTATTTTACCCTTTTACGAAAAGTCGGGATGTTACATCTGAGCCTATTTTAATGAAATTAAAAGTTTCCAAACCAGTAAATAGCCCATATGTCAGGGCTGATAGGCCAAAGAGATTGCCAACAAATTCGAAATAGTAATTCGGGTCTTGATATTTGAGATAACAGAGACGAACTTCATGTTCGATGAAGCAGTTCGAATCTTTGTTCATTTTGAGAAAGCAGAACATGCAACTAAAGCCCTCATAGACCGTTTCTTCGGTGGGAGGGTTGTCCATGGTACTTTCTATGACGAAGAGAAGTTCGGTAACGACGAGTTGGCTCCTCTTCCTGGAGAAATCCCTGGCTTTTTAACATAGCTATATATAGTGGTGTTGAGTTTCGCATACAGACAATCAGTACATGGTAGGAATTGGCAAAGTTAAGATTGATGATGTTGATGAAGAATTAGGTGTCCAAATAGATGCACCAGCGATGGTTAAGCTGCATTTCTCGATTAACAATAGCTCTGTATGTGTCTCATTTATTGCTTTTGAATTCTCTCTCAACCATTTGCTAGGATACTCGTCCGAGCTACTTGGAGTTACTCGCAAATTTACTTGCCAAGTTTGTTGGAGCCACCAGCTATACCACATGCACTAAAAACCCACTTTAGTCAAGTTTGTAATCTTACAGAAACAAGTTCTTTGTATGATCTTCGTGTGAGTGAAAACCGAGGAGGCTCCTAACTAGGTGCAATCGAAAGTCAAGGGTTGAGCATAATGATTAAAAAGGATAGTTCCAGATAACCTGAAAGTGAATGAAAGTTGAAGGTAATTTGTATGTGTGTGTGATTATTTGGTATGTTATGATTTTATTGTATGATAATATTCAATCGTGTGGTCATCCTTTTATGCAGGATAAAAGAGTTATGTTTTGCTGCCCAACATTGATCAAGCTTTTTGAGTCCGTGTTACGTTGCTGGCGATTGCGGCTAGTTTTGTTTTTTTGGTCCATGAACTATCCATACTTGATGATGCTATGTTGTTTAGCGTTGCGTTGTTTAGTAAATGATGTTACCTTTTTAGAGGGGCTGCGTTGGCATTACTACTCTGTATTTACATGTGTTTTTTTAACGACTAAATAAATTAAAATATCTAACTGCCTAACAGACTACTAAAAGCTTGTTTTTGAAATGTTACTTTTTTTTTTGAATTACTAAAAAGGCCGATTTGCAGAATAATGTGTATTTATAACGAACGGGAAAAGAATGGGGTTTGTTAGTTGAGAGAGAAATAAATGACCACGATATAAATTTATATACACAATCCACACTAGAAACCTGCAATCACAAAGCCACAAAAAGCAATGACCAAATTAGACTATTAGAATATTAGAGTTACTTTAGTTTTACACATGGTATAGCCAACAAATTTGCCTCAAAAGATGAATATAATTTGCATATAAACAACGGATACAACATCTAACATAATAGCCTGCGAGAGAGCAAGTACACATATGATCACTATGTAAGAAAACTAGTTAGATATAAAAGCAACAATTCTTAGATTTCATGACCCTTTATCTGCCAAAGCAATCTGTTGCTCACTCACGGTATAGATTGCAAACCAACAAGGTCCAACATTAGATAGTTAAAACAAGAGAAATAATAAATTACAAGCCTCAAAGTTAAAAAAACATGTCATAAACTAAAATGATAATAAGAAAAATGATGGCTCAATGGCCAAGCACATCAATCTTAAGCTCTTCACTTGATCATTTTTGTTTCGCATATGGCTGAACCTTCATACTTCATTCTCCTCCGCATTTTTTCATTACCTTTTTCAAGTTCTTTAATCCTGCACTTAAGCTTCACTTAAGCTTCTCAATTTTCCGCACATAGCTTCACCTCTCATTACCTTTTTGAACTCTTCAATTATGCACTCAAACTTCACTATCTTCCACATCAAAAATCTTCAATACTAACTCTTGGCTTCTTGTTGCCCACAGCTATAGTAAGAATATCAAGTAAAAAAAATTGCTTAAACAGAGAGGCAGAAACATAGAAAAATGTCAACTCCAGTACATGCGAACTTGCTCCAAGATTACACATGTACCACAACATTAACATGTATTGCAATGCCAAGAGTTCCTAATAGGACATTCATTTGCAAAATGTCTTAACTTGTACTTAAAATCAAATTCATTTTGTACTTAAAAAAATTATTTATACATGTTCATGTACCCGTACCCTACCCGTACCCTACCCGTTACCCGTTGGGGGTGGGTATGGGGGATTTTATTTATACCCGTTCGGGTATGGGTCGGGTATGGGTAAAAAAATTTAGGAGTGGGTATGGGTCGGGTGGAGCTAAACCCGTCCCCTACCCGACCCATTGCCATCCCTAATGCCAAGCCAATGGGTCTAGTACTTAAAGCAATAAGTACAACATAATATCAAGATAAAAGACTGAGCTTAGCTAATGTTTTTTTGAAGCAAACCAAAACATTTCAATATAAGAAATGGAGGAACAAATGATTGTCATCTTGAACATCACGTAAAACTCTCACTTAGCTTGGCACAATTACAATAAAATGGGCAGTGAGTAGACCTCTGGACTACATTCAAAACACCAACTATATGAACTTTCTATTAAGCTCTATGTACCTATATCAACATCTCGTAAATGCAATCCACAAAGTTTCGATTCAAACTCTAGAAACTTTTGTAGGCTTCTCCAAGTACACTGAATACTGCATCAGTCTCGGCTGTGGTACAAATAAAGGCGTAAAAAAAATTCCATCGAGAAATATTTTATAATCCCATTCTATAATTGATGATGCATCCACAAAACATCACTCTTCACAAGTAAATCAATTCGACTTTCGCAGAAATCTCTCCGGCCCCCTATCAGCTTCTGTGACATATGGGCTATTTACTGGTTTGGAAACTTTTAATTTCATTAATAAAGGCTCAGATCTGTAAACACTATCTCTTATGCTATGACGATGAACTCTCGATTTCATTATCAACGTTTAACCACAATATGCAAAGGATCATAACCCACAATATGAAAAAACAAATTTTAAAAAAATTCCCAAATTATCACACGGAGAAGAGAACCCACCATAAGCTTAGAAAACTTACCAGAGAAGAGAACCTTTCCGACGTTCATAACTGATGGCGGTCGGATCCAAGAATGGCGATTCGTTTCCGGTGGGTTATATCAATGTCGACCTGGAGTAGATTTTGGGAAATTGATTCGCGTCTCTAATTCAGGAGTAGATTTGACCATCCCTCGAAATTTCTCACGGTTTAGTGAATGGAAGCCATGGATTGTGGATTTTGTGGAGGGAAGAAGGTTAGGGATTTGGGCAGAACCGATGAAGTTCCTCCTCTATCGTAAAAAATTGGGATCGAGGCTCCTATCGTAAATGGGTTTCCACAAGAAAGAAATAGTTTATTTAAGTTATAAGCTTTTGTTTTAGGATAATTTTAATCAAATAATAAATAAATATATATAATGC
Organism: Gentiana straminea; assembly: GCA_036785695.1. Classification (NCBI taxonomy): domain Eukaryota; kingdom Viridiplantae; phylum Streptophyta; class Magnoliopsida; order Gentianales; family Gentianaceae; genus Gentiana; species Gentiana straminea. The sequence goes on along the minus strand of JAVUPR010000363.1, from coordinate 549,281 downwards.
TGACTGGATAAATTTTTAATTTTTTTGTTTATTAAAATTTACATAGGTGGAAATGTTTAGTTGACATGGCATCACGTTTCGCCGGAAAATTAGCCAAGTCAGCATTTTCCGGTGGCTATGATCAATTTTGCAAAAAAATAACCATTTAAAGGACCAAATATGTCGCCGGAGAAAAAGTAGGACCAAATTTGCAAAACGTGTCTAGTTACAGGACTAAAATTGTAATTTAGCCTGTTTTGCCTGAAATCCTTAATGATATAATGTGATTATGTCTGCGTCACTGTTGTCTGAGAGTTATTGCACACACACATCGGTTCTACTATGAGATTGTGCTTAATGGATCACTGATGGATATGTGTTGACCATCATCTTATTTATCATTCTTAAACGAGTCTGTTCTTAATTAGTTTGTAATTGTTTATGGGGTTTGTTTGATTTGGTTTTTGAATGATGAGAATCAAGGTTCCGAAAGAAAATTAAGGGGCATTTCTCCAAGAGAACCAAATCTTCATTCCAACTTCTGTTATCAGAAAGTAGTAGAGCATTCACCTTAATGTCCCTTGGCAACATATTCATTGGACGTTCTGAAATTTTAAGAAAGAAAGCACATATGATGCATAATTCTTCTCCTATTCCAACTTCTTCTTCTTTTCTTTGTTGATAAACCTAATCCATATTCTGAAAACATCATTTTAAATGACAGAATATGATATTTTGTTTTTTCAGAAAACAGAATATTGTGATAATAACTCACAAATATTGAAATTATAAACGAATATGGTCAAAAAAAAATTATAAAAGAAAATGTATCGGTTCAATGAATTTTCTTTTCTTTCATTGTTATTTATTTTGAAGAATATTACTTCAATGTTTGTTTAATGAAGGTTAGTTTCCAAGAATTGTTTAATGAAAGGTTAGTTTCAAAGTACAATCATGCTAAGACCGTGAATTATGCAAGGAAAAAAAAACGTCGCCTGAGAGATTCGAACTCTCGCGGGGAAACCCCATGTACTAAGCAAGCACACGCCAAATCAAACAAACCCCAAAAGCAAAGTTGGGGGTAACTGATTACGGTCAAATTGGTACCATTATTTACCATCAATATACCCCAAATTTGTGTTCTCAATAGGGATAACATGTATGAAATCAAGGGTTAATTAGCTAAATGTCACTAAGCCACGTCCGGGGTGACGAAATTGGTATTATGCATATTAACCGTGTATTTTATGCGTTATTTGCTAGAAATAGAAGCTACTATGTGTGCTATGGTTTTATTGACAGATGGATGAGTGTTTGAAGCAACATCTGGGCTGAAGGAGAGAGTTAATCGATAGAGAACTGAACCGAGCTGAAGGTTGACGTCCGGGAAGTCCCTAGGGTGAAAACTTATTCAAGTTCGAGTGGAGATTGGACCCGACAATCTGATTGGTGATCCTGAAATGCATTTTACAAAACTTTACAAGACGAATTGGGTTTGGACTTCTTCAAGAAAGTTGTAGGGCCTGAAACAAAGATTCGAACACACTTTGAATCACCCAAATCGGACTTGCGTAGGCCAAGTTATAGTCCAAATACCAAAGCGGGGCCTAGGGTATTCTAGAATAAGTCTGCAGCAGGAAAAAGTCGAAAATACCCTTGGTAAACCGGGAGTTACCCTCGGTTTACCAAGGCCCAGAATCTTGCAGAAACGCGTTTTCTTGTCCTCCAAACATTGGGTTTACCCTAAGTCAGTTTATACACCTATATAAAGCCATTCAGAGCTGCGAAATTGTATTATTCATCTTCCATTCTATCATTCATTCGTAGATCTATTCATCAACTAGATACAATGTACTTTTTGGGAATAAAGTTTTCTTTTCTATTCTTCTTTTCTTTCTTGCAAATAAGTCATGAGTCTTTCATTATTGAATTGTGCTTGGTTTACGATCTTCATGGATCGATTCGAATCGTCGGAGGGAGAGAGAACATAAGAGTATATATGTTCTTCGTTATGAGTAAGATCTATTCTAATGTTTTATTTCTTTCATAGATTCATGACTGTTCTTGTGTTAGATCTAGATTATGCTTGCATCTAATCATCTATGAATTAATTAAACGAACCTTAATCTTTATTCGATTTGTTAATATTATACGCAGAATTATGGGTTGCGTTCTTCAGATGTGCGACGGTCTTTATCGCTAGATCTGAATACCTAGTAAATCATAATTCTATGGTTCGGCGATAGCTACGTTGATCGATAGATTTAATTTACATGTTAGTAGCCTGATCAACTATTTACATGTTATCGTAAATTAACATGAAGGACTATTAGTGAAGTGTTAATTAAGACAATATCTTGATGGACCCTAGGAACGTGCTGGTCAATGTCGACAGCTGTCTAGGCGGGTTTGCCGTATGAGTTAGCGCTCAATATCGGCTATTTTAGTTCTTTATGCGTATGGGCTATTACGGACTAATTTAGGAGGGTAGCTGGCGTATATATTATCTAATGCCATTGTCGAAGTAGATAGGGTTAGAAATTGTACCCGTAGCTTAATTACAAATTTGGATCAGATGAGGATTAAGGGGAGATTAGTTATGAATAGTTTGGTTAATGCCTTTTCGATACATGATTGATGATTGGTTTATTTGCATCTCTTTTACTTACTGTTCATTTATGTTGGTCCACCCTATCCGGTTGACCTATAAATTGTGGTGATGTTTAGCATTATTCAATAATAGTCTCTGTGGGATCGACCTTGACTCGTCCTTGCTATACTACGATTGACCTAGTACTCTTGCTAGTATTTCGTGTGTGTTAAGAGACTTACACACGATCACTTGGCAAACGTCTCGTGCTGGCCATACACCTCGCGTAGTGCCCTTGAGTGCTACGTAACCAAGATAAGTTAAGATAGAAACGTATAGTCATGACATGTTGATGGACATTCAGTGAACCTTAGATTGACTCGGTCTTATAAAGATAATCCTTTATTATAAATCATAATTTATTTGTAGCTTTTATATCTTATTGAGTACATTGTACTTACCTTAAATGCATGTTTTTCTATGTGTTTGGGGGAGAGAAGATGAACAGGTAGATCTGGAGTTCGTGGAAGACTTTGATGACGACGTTTGAGGACGCCGATGTTGTAGCTTCTTTTTTGTTATTGTTTTGATGATACATTAAACTTTGTAATTCCTTTTAGTTTTCTTTTTGGAGGTTTCATACGTTTTACGTTTCGTTTGGTTTTCTAATGAAATAAATGTTACATATCTATCTTTAGTTTGAGTTTATATTCTTGGTTGTTTGGAAAAAAATTATACTCGAGTCTTTTGCTTCCATTTTGCTTAACTCAATATGATGTAGTAGAGGCTGACGTATAATAAGAGATTTATTTTAAATTATACATGCCGAACGTTATTTTTCCGGATAAGAACTCAGTATCCGGGAACGGGGCGTTACAGTTGGTATCAGACCGAAGCGTCTTTTAGGCTTCCTTTCTTTCAAGATAAGATTTCTTTAGATCTTCTACTAACGTTCTGGTTTTTCTTTGATCACCAGGATGGTGACCAAAAGGACTGGAGCTCATGGCGGAGAGACCTCTGCAACACAAGAAAATAGTCTGACACAAGTTGTAGGAGGTGGTTTTGTACATCAGAATCCGTCACCTCACCCAACCCACACTCCAAGGCCTCATGCAAGCCAGACTTCACGACCTTGCCAGAATCCTACTCCACAACCTCAGTAGAGCTCAACACCACGACCTCAGTTTGACCAGGAACCAAGGTATACTTATATGTATCGTGAACTAGGGGAAGCGCCTATATGCTTCACTATGATAGGAGATATTCCACCAGTTACTCCACCCCTACCGACCAGTGTCTACCCTCAACTAGTGAGCCACCCTTCTCCACCAGTGTTCCATCATCAGCAACAGTGGACCTTTTACCCACCGCTAGTAGGTCACACTCCTCCACCTACTATACCACCTTCACCACGTTTTGATCACCAGCAAGACGTTGGCTACCCACCTTATAGTTTCCACCAACCTTGTCATGCCCAGCAACATCACCAGAGATACAATCCCTATCAGACTGAGCCTTAGGTAATCCCTCCACAACAGCCTCAACCATCACCAGATCCTCAATAACAGCCATATCAACAACAAGCACCTCTTGGATACCCTATTGTCTACCAACCATCCCCATCCGTTAGACCACCACCGGTGTATGAGCAAGCACAACCGGTTGATTGGTACTCAAAGTTGAAAATGAATCGGGTTCAGGACATTCTGGGGAATGTAGAACCGGCAAAGGCAGAGGCAAGGATAAGAGGTTTTAAGAAAGCAAGCAGAAACATAAACGTCCCTGAATCTGAGATGGCCCAGTTAGCAGTTGGTTTTCTTTTGGGTGCAGCTGAAGTCCGGATTGATGCTATTAAGAGCAGCAATGGGAAAGTGACTGATTGGGAAGGCTTCAAGGTTCTGTTTTATAACAAGTACTTTCTAGTGACAGTGCATGCAGATAAGGCGAGTCAGTTTTTAAGCCTTAAGCAAGGTATACTTATGACGGTATCTCATTATACCAACAAGCTCAACGGGTTGGGTAGGTTCTACGCTGAGCTGATGCGGATTAATGAGAGGAAGATGGCACTGTACAAGGACGGGTTGTCCCACGAGATACAATCTGGAATGTTGGGTTTTATAGCAAGAAACATGGCATAATTGTTTAATAAAATATTTGGAAGTTGAGACTTTCAAGAAGAAACCCACAGTTGGTATCAGAAATAAGAGAAGTTTTGGAACGAGTCAAGGCTATCACCGAGGAGCACCCCAGCAAAAGGTGAAGAAGACATCGGCACCACCATCATCAAGCGCACCACTGTGCCAGAATTGTAAGAGAAACCACATCGGTGAATGCCGAGTGGGCACAGATGGTTGCTTTATCTATGGAGAACAGGGGCACATAGCAAATAATTGTCCATCAAAGGGGAACAAGGGAGCTTAGATCCAAGGAAATGGCAAAGGAGGATCAAGTCGACCAGTTGGAGTATTTGCCGTAAAGGCTGAGTATGCAGAACCAGATGATAATGTTATTTCAGTTACCTTTATTTGTTATTCTAATTTATTAAACTACTTTTATAGCATGATTCAAATCATTATGTATTTGGTATTTAAATGAATGAATTCACATATTAGGTAGAATAATATTAGACAGCCTAGCAGTCACGACCTTGTTTGATACGAGAGCGTTTAACACGTTTGTGTCGTCTAAGATAGCTAAGAAGATGAATCTACCTTTAGAGACGTTAAGAAACACCTTGGAGATAACTACACCACTAGGAAAGGTAACTAAGGTAACAAGGATGATACCTCAAGTGGATGTTCGAGTAGGATCATATCATTGCAAAAGTGACTTCCCAGTTTTGGACTTCTCGGATTTTGATGTAATTCATGGAATAGATTGGCTATCCGAGAATTATGTTCACTTGGATTGTAGAGAAAAGAGAGTAACAATTAAGGTACTCGGGAAGTCATGTAAGACTTATCAAGGTAATGTTTACAAGCCTAGTAAGAAGCGTCATCCGATAATATCAGCTGTTAAGGCAATAAGAGCTGGTCAAAAGGGTTGTGAAGGCTACTTGTTATACGTAGTGGATGTGGAACAAGTGAAGCCTAAGTTAGAAGAAACCCCTGTAATAAAGGAGTACCCTGAAGTGTTTCCGGAAGAGTTACCAGGAAACATGCCGGATAGAGAAATAGAGTTCGAGATCAAGTTGATACCAGGAGCGGCGCCAATTGCTAAGGCACCCTATAGGATGAAACCGGCTGAATTGAAAGAGTTGAAAGCTCAACTTAAAGGTATGCTTGCGAGAAACATAATTCAGCCTAGTACCTCACCCGGGGGAGCCCCTGTTTTGTTTGTTAAGAAGAAAGATGGTAGCATGAGGATGTGTATAGATTACAAAGCTTTGAATAACCTTACCATCAAAAACAAGTATCCTTTACCAAGGATTGATGATTTTTTTAATCAGTTCCAAGGTAAGAGAGTGTTCTCTAAGATTGATCTTATGTCAGGCTATCATCAGTTGATGATCAAGGTAGCGGATATACCGAAGAAGGATTTTAGTACAAGATATGGACATTATGAGTTCTTGGTTATGCCATTTGTACTCACTAATGCTCCATCTGCATTTATGGATTTAATGCAGCGGGTTTCATGCCATACTTGGAAAAATTTGTGATAGTGTTTCTAGATGACATCTTTGCATACTCGAAGGATGAGAAAGAACATGAAGGACACCTAAGGATAGTGTTGGATACTTTGAAGAAGATCCAGTTGTATGCTAAGTTCACGAAGTGTGACTTTTAGTTGAATCAAGTCAGTTTCTTGGGTCATGTCATTTTTGGAGATGGCATTCAAGTTGATCCAGTGAAGATTGAAATTGAGAAATGGTCCAGACCGACTACAGTTTCAGAAGTGAGAAGTTTTCTCGGTTTGGCTGGCTATTATAGGAAGTTTGTACAAGACTTCTTGAAGATAGATACACCACTTACCCTGTTCACTCAAAAGAATGTGAAGTTCGAGTGGACTAGTGAGTGTGAAGAGGCTTTCCAAACTTTGAAAAAGAAGTTGACTACAGCCCCAGTTTTGATGGTCCCGGAGATCTTTGATAACTATGATGTCTATACCGATGGTTCGGGACAAGGTTTGGGTTGTGTGTTGATGCAAGGAGGAAAGATAATCGCTTATGCATCTAGATAGTTATAGGTGCATGAAAAGAATTATCCAACACATGATCTAGAGTTGGCAGCTGTAGTGTTTTCCTTGAAGATTTGGAGGCACTACTTGTATGGAGTTAAGGCAATGATGTTTACAAACCACAAGAGCTTAAAGTACTTCTTCACTCAGAAGAATCTGAATATGAGGTAGAGGAGATGGTTAGAGTTTGTAAAGGATTACGACTTGGACATTTAATTCCATCGGGGTAAAGCCAATATGGTTGTAGATGCCTTAAGTAGGAAACCAGTGTTTGCAGTTTCAAGCGTTGAAGATGAGGCAGAAAGGTTAGATGGGCTGAAAATCCGAGGTTTTGATCAGATGACAGTTTCTGGCACCGTTGTAAGCAAGATCCGAGTTGATGGATGATATTCAGGATAAGCAAGATGAAGATCCAGTGTGGTTGATTTAATGCGGGTTGCAAGGGAAAGGCCTATAGTGGGCTATGTCTTAGATACGAATGGGAACCTTTGGTACCAAGATCGCTTGTGCGTGCCCAATGTTTGTGATTTAAGATAGAGAATCATGGAAGAGGCATATAGGATTGCATTTGCAGTTCATCCAGGAGCAACCAAAATGTACAAAGATTTGAAGGAAAAGTTTTGTGGACCTCTATGAAAGTGGAAATAGCTACGTATGTAAAAGAATGCGATTGTTGGTCCCAGAGAAGGGTAAAAATATAGTCCGAGGGGAGGGGGGTGAATGAATATAGTGGAGTTTCAAAAACTTTTGTTGTGTTTAAAAGCTTTTGGGCAGCGGATAAGTCCCTTCTTACTATGTAATTTCCAAGCAGTTTAGACAATCACAGATATAGATTATAATCTAGGCAACTTAAATGAATGCAGTAAAGTAAATTGCAGAAAGTAAATTGAAACAAGGCTTATAGTGGTTCAGGGTGGTGTAATCCCTTAATCCACTCTTCTCCTGTGATGATTGGAGGAATTCACTATTGTTTTCACAGATACAAAGTAAGATTGTCCTTGACTTCCCAAGCTTCACAATCTACAAGACTATCACTCCTTGACTGCAACATCTTCAGTGATTCAGTCTCTTTCACTGCTCCTTGAGATCAAATCCTTCAGCAGCTATCACAGACACAACTTCTTCTCAGATGACTTCTGATTCAGTTGCTTCAGTTTATTATGAAAAAGATTCACAAGCTTGATTGATCAATCTCAGTGCTAAATATAAAATTGTAGTTCTGATGTCTGAGTTGATCTTGTTAGGTGTGATGCCCGAAAGACAATTTTGTAATTGTTTTATTTAATAAATGAAATGATATTGTTATTCATATTTATTATTCTCATATTCACCGATGTGACACTAGTAATTACACTACAGAAAACCCTAAAGTATATCGTTTATGTAATCACTTAACTCAGTGTATGGTATATACACAGGAGGATTGAGTTAGTGAAGATGTACTTAAAATACAATTAGCCCGTAGTGAAGTTAATCGAGAGTATCGGGTCTCTCCTTTAACGTGCTATTAATGTGCCCCGAACACAATAGGTGTGATTGTCTTATCCGGACTTTCGGTTAAGAGAACCTAATGGGGCATTTATATATGATAGATATATCATATAGGGCTGGACCGATTTGATTAGAGTTCACGATATAATTCCGTAATCGAGAAGTCTTATCGAATCAATGGATGATCATATTTATGGATATATCTTAATCCCGAGGTGATCACGATCAACCGCTTGAATCGGTATGAAGTTTGACTTGACGGTTAAGGATTACACCGAGTCGTGGTCCGAATTACCCCATCTTGGCATTGTCTTGGATTGAGTGAGTAGTCGTGTTATCACGGATACGGAATCCATTCCTTCCATTTATGGAAGTAGATGAAGAGTTCCCTTATTTGTTAATCCTAGAAACCGATCGATCGCGCGAGTTCATATTACACGATTAGCTACCGTGAGTTGTATGAATTAATTGATCACTAGGGGGTTAATGGTAAATAAGGATAAGAGGTTCTAAAAAGGGTTAACGGTAACTTCCCGATTTAGAATGAACGATCTATGGAGGATTAATCCATATGTAATGATTATATCAATGGACGCTTATTATTATTCTCGTGAGGAGATAAATATAATCTCATAATCGGAGGAGTGCGATCACGGGATTATGGTGGCATATTCCCGTGATTGATTTATCGAATATAATTATTCTTTCGTAAGATAATTATTTATTTGATTTATCGGAGCCGTTGATTATTAGTCCATGGTCCCCGACGTGCCTCCTAATATAGCATAGCTATTCTCGGACGTCGAACCCTAATAATATTAATTTAGTTCTTGTTGGACTTTATTAAAACGATATGTGAATTAATTGTTTAGTGGACTATTTAATTAGTTGGGCTAAATAATTAAATATGTGAAAAAAAGGACATTTTTCATAATCTTGGCCCAAGTGTGTGAAATGTGTGGAAGCCTTTATACCTAGGGTATAAGGTGGCGCCACTTTGTGTCATTGATTGTTGGTTGATTTGTTTTCTCAATGATTAATAAGACATTAGCGCATAAAATATTTATTGGATAAATATTTATGGTAAGAAAATAAAGATAAATATTATTCCTAGATTTGTTCTAGAATATTATGGATTTATCTTTTATTTATTGGATTATTTATTTGCAAAATAAAAATCCTTGGAGGCAAGTTTTACTCTCCTATATAAAGAGAGTTCTCCCAAGCCTTACACACACATGATTTCGACTTCACCTCTTAGAGAGGGAAAGAAGAAAATTTTCGGGCAAGGGGGATTTTGGGGAAAATCTTGGAGATTTTTCCGGGTAGCATATCGGAAGGGTTCGAGTCGAGAATTCCTTCCACCGGGAGTTGCTTGGATCACACGTACGGAAGATCGTGGTGCTCTTCACGCTTTCCTTCGTTCATCCTATTGCGGTTCTTCAACTTGGATTTTGAGATCCAAGAGGTATGATCTACAACCCCCCTTGAGATATAGATCTAGTTATTTTATTACGTGTATTTTATAGATCTAGATCCATAAATCGCTTCCGTTGCGGATGGTATTACTAATAGTGGTATCAGAGACCAAGGTGATCTATATTTATACGTATAAAATATTAGATCTAGGAGTGGTAAACATGTAGATTTTTGTCCCAATTTTTTTGGGGGCCGATGCATATGTTTATTTTTTTATGCTTATGAATGTCGTGGTTGAAGAGATGGATTGGGGTTGGCATTGTTTACCCGTTAGATCTATTGTAAACTCATATAAATGATGAAAATTCGTTCATATGAGTATAGGAAATTATGTAATTTATCTTTATTGCAAGTTTAATTTCCAGCAAATAGTTCTATTTAGTAGCTGTTTAGTATTTTAGTTTTTCCCGTTGATCGAGCCGTTGAAACGAAGATCCCTCCGGTCAGAATAAATATTAAAAGATGGTGATCAACTCCACAAAATTTGGCGTTGATCGGAGTCCGATTTGATATCCGTTCGTTGCTGCAAAGAAGCTGCTGTAACAGAAAAACGCAGGATTCACAGAAACCCTACCTGTGACTTCCTCGAATTTCTGGGAGAGTTTAAACCGTTGAAACGCAAATCCAACCGGTCAGATCGATAAATATGGAGTTTTTGATGTGACATAAAAATTTCAGGTCGATCGAGATTCATCTCGATTCCCGATCGGCCTCGGGATGTCTTTGAGGTGCTGCTGTAAAAGTCAGATTCAGCAGCAAGTTGGACAGCTCACTGGAGAAAATTGACAAGTCAAAGCTCCGATCCAACCGTCCATATTGAAGCCCGAGGAATGAAGAACAGATCTGGAAAGTTTCGTCACAATCCGAGTTCGTTTGGTTTCCCGATTATCGAAGAATTTGAACAGCTGCAGATTATGTTAGAAAGTAGTAAACCCCAGTTAGGGTTTGGTTATTTATTTTCTAATAGGTTAGATACGGGGGTGCCAACGGTCCATCTCGGTGTTTAAATTTTCCGCAATTTATTTTTTATGTGTTCGATCATAAAATAGATATAAAATCGGAATTGCCATGACATGCATCATATCATAAATCCACTACATGCATACATGTAGAATTTTAATTTTGGTAATTAAAATAGGCATGTATACAAACTCGTGTAATTAGTTGAAATTTAATTAATACGTGGTAATTAATAAATTTAGTAACTAATTAATGATCCGAGGACGGGTTATGAAATCGTTAGGCCTTTCGGTGTGTGTTCTCGGTGAACCGCCATAAAGCCCAAACGAGATCACGTTCTTCAATTCGTAGTGTCTACGAGATTGAATGATGGTAAAAGAACAATAAATCTTGGATAAAAACGGTTCGCTTATAGGTTGGGTGGTTAACTGAGCTAGGCTCGACCTACTTAACCCTCCTAGTGTGATGTATGCACGGGGGTCCGGCAAGACTAAGCTACACCGGAGAACGGAGGGGTGATTCCTTCTTATCTCAATGAGGCCGTCTTGACCCGATTTCGTCCGACTGTCACATATGTTCCAACGAATAGGACGGGTAGGCTTGCCTACGTTACCGACACCATTCGGAATCCTTGATTTGATGTGCTTTTATGTTAACATCAAAAAGACGTGGTTAGTTAACTCACAACCACTTCCAAAATATTGAGTGGGAGCGGGGGGCGGCGACGGCCAACCCCACGGCCTCTACTATAGATACAATTAAGTGAGAGAAGGGTGACGCCTCGAGGCGCTTTGATTTCGTCCCCCAAGGATGGTGTTCGCCCCTATCAACATTCATGGCTTGGTCTCCGAAAGGATAGGATTTCCGGGTACTCGTCGGGTCACCGACCTATCCTAAGATGGCATACTCGGGGCGTACCTAAGAGATCCGATATAGTAGGTCACACTCATCATAGGTATTTTTTGATAATATCTAGGCTAAAAAAGGAAGGTAGTCAATGAATAAAGGGATGTTCGATTCTCGTGGGATGTTCGATTCTCACAAGTTATTCATTGATGAGATTGTCTCGATTTAACCGTCATCTCTTTGACCTACCCTAAGGCGGCACTGAGATGCGAGGTTAAAACCTTGGAATGGTAGAGTAGACTTAATTTTAGTTTACAATTCCTAAAATAAATATAGTAGTGTTAACTTGAATTAATATATGTCATTTTATTTACAACATTATATCCCTTACTAAATTGCTTAAAATTTATACTTGACTAGTATTGACTTCGTTAAAAAGTGGAAAGTAACTAGGACGTTGAACTAGTTAATCGATAATGCAATTAATTTTCGAAAGAGATATTTTCTCTTAAGCCTTTTAAAAACCAGTGACATATAAGTATGTCACTAGTGTCATTCGTGTCAAACGGAAGACAAACTTAGTTTGATCAAAGGTGATTTCGGACTTTGAAATTCTTCTAGTGAATTTTGAGTGTGTAGTAATTACACGAGTAATTTTCTAATTGAAAAATCGGAAAATCATGAAGTGTTACTAGTTGGACGATATTTGGAATCGATGAACTAGTGGGAGCTTTATGATTTGTTGTTTTTCTAGAACATTAGAAAATTGTAACTGACTACACACGTAACCGTTCTAATTGAAAAAGCGGAAAGTCATAAAATGTTGCTAGTTGGACGATATTTGGAATCGATGAACTAGTGGGAGTTCTATGATTTATTGTTTTTCTGAAAACATTGGAACTATGTACGAAAGATTCGAAAAAAAATCGGAAAATCATAAAAATAAAGCATTGCTCGTTAGACGGTATTTGGAACTGATAAACTAGTGGGAGCTTTAATGTTATGATTTGTTGTTTTTTCTGGTATATTAGAAAATCCGAGAAGTCCCGACGAGTAACACTCGAAATAGACATCCCACGGTTCAAGAGTACTGTCTACTCAAACGAACCGGTGGTTCAAGACTGTTTCCATTCAAGGAAAGTCAAGAATGGGAGAATATGCCTAAAAGTATTAGTCATCTAAACTGAGTAAACTTTAAGGCTAAACCGAAAAATTAATTAACTGAAAATCATAGGATAAGGATAGTGATTTTGGATCACCAACCTATGAATCCTTGGCGATTTTCTCGAGCTAAGTTCTTTGCGAACAAGGTAGCGGTGCATTTAACGATTAAAGGAGTAAACAACGGGCGAGTTAATTTTAGCTAGAATAGTGGGAGTGATATAAGGAAATGAATCTCGGATTCAATCCTTGGATATCGCGGAAAATTATTTTACGTTTAAGATTCGTTGGAACGAATGGATTTACCTTCTATTCGATAATTTGTTTGTCGTATAGAAAGTGAATATACCATTTGTAGTACGAATCCAAGACTCGGACTTTTGTTTGATAAAGTCAAAAACCACTTAGAACTGCTGAAATATGTATATAAAACACATCTTAAGAACTATTAAGATCAATTGGTTTCTATATTTAGATAAACGCTTCTTCATATTCCATAGTTAGTGCATAGTCCCTAAAAGACAAGACCTGAAGACTGGCTCAGGGTGATTCCTTTTCTCCCAGTCTGGTTATATTGTCTCAAAGGTTCAATGACTAAGTTCCATTTCAATCGGGAAAGGATAATGGTTATAAAGAAGTATAGCTTGTTCATGACGACCTTCGGGGTCTGATGAAAGATACGAGCTAGTAGGAGCTTCCGAGTAGTGACTTCTTGTCTGATAACTATTCAAACACTCCGGTAAGTTTACCCAAAATATTTTGAGGTTTCTCTGTTTTCAACAGAGATAGAGTATTCTATACTCAGAAATGGGCCATCACATAGTCTTAGGGACTGATGCTCGGCCTGCCTCATAGTGATATGCTTTCACTAAGTGAGAAACCGTTAAATTGCCTTATATATGTTTTAAATGTACTACAATATACTGCTTAACTCAATAAAGATATTGGAAGCGAAATAACGGTTTACATTAAAATGTAAGACCGAGAAGTCTACCTAGAATATGCTTTGGAATTTACGGATAAGGTGTGGATTCGGTTCACCCCACTTCCATAAATATAAGCATTTAGCACACGGTGCTTGAAGGTAGGTCTGGGAATTTCGCGAACACGTTCGGTCAGTGACCAATCGTTATATATCTTGTAGCATTGAGAAAAAGGTTTGTTATAAGATTCTTGAAATCGGGAAGGGACAGTTATATTGTTGCATCCTTTCTGATAGAGTCCATGAACAGTAAAACCTTAAACCTTGAAGTACATTTACTAAAGGTAGTTACTAACTGATTAAAATCAGACCACATCCAACATCGGTTGTTGGTGATAACACTAAATACTACTAAACTAGATCAGAATTTCAATCCACCCAGAATGTAGTGGGAGTATGGTTTATCCATTACCCATTACGGTTTCTGCGGACTTTGTAGTCTGAGGATCGATTGATGACCTATGGCTCTTTTGTGAGCAGTATAGGATTCTGATAATAGAGGTTGGTTTAATAGCCATAACCCTGTGAATGGAGTTCGGTACTACAGTTCTGTTCATACTCTTGTAGAACCACCTGAGCGTCTCGGGCCTAGTGGGAGTAATTGGATCTACACGGAAAAGAGTAGAATGAGTTCGGTATTGCATGATTTCGTTCCAAAGCAGAAAATAGGGGTGATTCCCTGAGACTTTCTTGCCAAACAAACGGAGTCGGATTCATTCGGAACAAAAGGGTAATGCCTTATGAACTCATGACGGGATGACTCGAAGGCTTATGTCCTTTTGTGGATAAAAAGCAAACCTCTCGGTCATTGGAAGTCATATATTTCTACAATATGTGGATTTGACCGAATATTGATAAGTCTTTTGTAGACTTTGGATATCAATTTTAGTACGGTAGTGAATATATACATACATTAGTGTTTGTGAAGGATAACACCGCACCGGTTGGAATCAACATGGGTGTGTTATCTCGAAGTCGAAATACGACAATACCACAATTCTCTCGCAACGAGAGATTTGGACAACATTCTTAAGAGTTTGACTCGGTCGAATTCATTAGAATCGATCACCGGGTTTCCCATCCATCTTATTGGTTAAGATGATGCATCGTGTATGCAACATTCAACGAGGAAGTTCTACCCTATGCCTCAGGAATGACTCTCTAAATCTTCGGATCAAGAGAAATGGGATAGATTCTCTTTCAAGTAAGAGATGGTCAGGTTATTGAACGTCAACTTTGATCGAATCTTAGATTCGGCGGTTAACAAAGCAAGTTTAGTATGTCCTTTAGTATCTTGGAGAGAACGAGGAATAATATGCGGACATATTCATGTGTGAACTTGGATATGTGTGATACACTGATTTTGACTTTGAGTCAGATTGAGGATGATCGTTAAGTCGATCTCGGGCTCAGTGTTTACTCAGTACCACATGATTACATGGACCGGTAACGTTTCGATTCTACGGATCGTCTCGAGCCGACAACCTGACTAATCATTAAGACCCATGACATTTAGATGCAGGTACTCCCCGAGTCACTGACCTATCCTACGACGGCACACTCGGAGTGTATTTTGGAATCTGAAATGGTCATGATATGCTTAGTAGGTACTAGAATACGGGATGAGTCTCCATTGCTTTAGAGCAAGTGGGAGATGTAGTTTGTTGTATTTTAAATAATAGGGTGTGCTATAAAACAATTAATCACATGCTTTCGTGCAAGTGGGAGATTGTTAGGTGTGATGCCCGAAAGACAATTTTGTAA
This sequence comes from Gentiana straminea, assembly GCA_036785695.1. Classification (NCBI taxonomy): domain Eukaryota; kingdom Viridiplantae; phylum Streptophyta; class Magnoliopsida; order Gentianales; family Gentianaceae; genus Gentiana; species Gentiana straminea. Next base: position 533,853 of record JAVUPR010000363.1, on the reverse strand, counting down.
TTGTTTTATTTAATAAATGAAATGATATTGTTATTCATATTTATTATTCTCATATTCACCGATGTGACACTAGTAATTAAACTACAGAAAACCCTAAAGTATATCGTTTATGTAATCACTTAACTCAGTGTATGGTATATACACAGGAGGATTGAGTTAGTGAAGATGTACTTAAAATACAATTAGCCCGTAGTGAAGTTAATCGAGAGTATCGGGTCTCTCCTTTAACGTGCTATTAATGTGCCCGAACACAATATGTGTGATTGTCTTATCCGGACTTTCGGTTAAGAGAACCTAATGGGGCATTTATATATGATAGATATATCATATAGGGCTGGACCGATTTGATTAGAGTTCACGATATAATTCCGTAATCGAGAAGTCTTATCGAATCAATGGATGATCATATTTATGGATATATCTTAATCCTGAGGTGATCACAGTCAACTGCTTGAATCAGTATGAAGTTTGACTTGACGGTTAAGGATTACACTGAGTCTGTGGTCTGAATTACCTCATCTTGGCATTGTACTGGATTGAGTGAGTAGTCTGTGTTATCACAGATACGGAATCCATTCCTTCCATTTATGGAAGTAGATAGACAGTTCCACTTATTTGTTAATCCTAGAAACGATCGATCGCGCGAGTTCATATTACAACGATTAGCTACCGGTGAGTTGTATGAATTAATTGATCACTAGGGGGTTAATGGTAAATAAGGATAAGAGGTTCTAAAAAGGGTTAACGGTAACTTCCCGATTTAGAATGAACGATCTATGGAGGATTAATCCATATGTAATGATTATATCAATGGACGCTTATTATTATTCTCGTGAGGAGATAAATATAATCTCATAATCGGAGGAGTGCGATCACGGGATTATGGTGGCATATTCCCGTGATTGATTTATCGAATATAATTATTACGTTCGTAAGATAATTATTTATTTGATTTATCGGAGCCGCTGATTATTAGTCCATGGTCCCCGACGTGCCTCCTAATATAGCATAGCTATTCTCGGACGTCGAACCCTAATAATATTAATTTAGTTCTTGTTGGACTTTATTAAAACGATATGTGAATTAATTGTTTAGTGGACTATTAAATTAGTTGGGCTAAATAATTAAATATGTGAAAAAAAGGACATTTTTCATAATCTTGGCCCAAGTGTGTGAAATGTGTGGAAGCCTTTATACCTAGGGTATAAGGTGGCGCCACTTTGTGTCATTGATTGTTGGGAGATTTGTTTTCTCAATGATTAATAAGACATGTGCATAAAATATTTATTGGATAAATATTTATGGTAAGAAATAAAGATAAATATTATTCTAGATTTGTTCTAGAATATTATGGAATTATCTTTTATTTATTGGATTATTTATTTGCAAAATAAAAATCCTTGGAGGCTAAGTTTTACTCTCCTATATAAAGAGAGTTCTCCCAAGCCTTACACACACATGATTTCGACTTCACCTCTTAGAGAGGGAAAGAAGAAAATTTTCGGGCAAGGGGGATTTTGGGGAAAATCTTGGAGATTTTTCCGGGTAGCATATCGGAAGGGTTCGAGTCGAGAATTCCTTCCACCGGGAGTTGCTTGGATCACACGTACGGAAGATCGTGGTGCTCTTCACGCTTTCCTTCGTTCATCCTATTGCGGTTCTTCAACTTGGATTTTGAGATCCAAGAGGTATGATCTACAACCCCCTTGTAGATATAGATCTAGTTATTTTATTACGTGTATTTTATAGATCTAGATCCATAAATCGCTTCCGTTGCGGATGGTATTACTAACAGATCTCTAGATGAATCCTTGTAAGTTCAGAGAGAAGGGTTTTCAAATTGACAGGGTTTCTGCTTGTTTTTCTTTTTCTTGATCGTTGTTTTTTTTTATCTGTCTGTCAATGCCTTCTATTTATAGACTTGAGTATCCTTGATTTGAAATTCCGTCCGTTGGCAATAATAATGAGGGGAATAATCCTTGATTTGATTCTTGATTCCCCCTTAATTACATTCTCCTTGATTTCAGTGATTTGATTTTTCTTCAAATGTATAGTAGAAAATCCGTCCTTGATTGATCCTCTATTGATTGTGCATTAAATGCACGATCCTCTGAATCTTCATCATATTTCAATTTTGTTCTGATAAGGATTACTTCGCCATTCCCTGAACGGTCGAGTGATCCATCTGACTTTGCCGTTTAGATCTTCCTTCAATGTTTTTACCTTTACTTAGCCGAAAGTCAGTTTACTCTGCCGATTCACTGTTTCCTTCATTACTTCAGTTTAAGAAGAATCTTTGTACTTCACTGATCATTGGTTTGGGTGAGATCAGTGTACACCATATTTGAACATTAAGTTTCATCACTTGAACCATAACTTAGACTTATCCAAGGTCATCACAGACTTCCTTGGTTATAAGTCATACCATTAATTCTTCTTTGCTTCTCTGCATGTACTTGGCTGGCTTCACTCTGCCGAATGTCTGTTTTACTTTGCCGTCCTACCAACTAGTACAATACTTGTCCGACTTAACTTATACAATATGTTAGACTCTAAGTAAAGACTTATACAAGAGAATTCTAACTTATTTCGGGTTTGCTATAACACTAGTATGGCCATCATCAAAACATAATAAAATGTTCCTAACAATTTCCCCCTTTTTGATGATGCCAAAACCCTCATAAGCCTGAGCATAATAAACCAAATTTTCATAATAATTCACAAAATAAAACTCAACAATTTTATTCATCCATTCAAGGGCAATAAGTTCAAAAATTTATTTAAGTGTTACAGACTACATTTTGTTTAATTCAGCCTTGTACCTTTTGAACTTTGTAGTCTGAACCTCTTCAATGTCTTTTCAATCAATTTCTGGAAACTTTCACTTCCAGTATGCCATAACAGTGTATTCAGATACTCCTTTGAACACTTTCTTGGCAAAGAGTCTATTGAAATCTGGCATGGTCTCATTTGCCCTAGGTTCACCAAAGTGCTTCTCAAGTCTCTCCCTAGCTTCAGCAATATGTGAGTCAGCAAACTTGAGACTTTTGTAGAGACTCCACTGCTCCTGTTTGTCCATTCTTCCCATAGGGTTGAAGAATTTTACCATATAGTTGAAGTCTTCTTGTTTTTCAATTGGCAAGTCTTCTGGTCCTTTTGCAGAAAGTGGTACAACTGAGCTTGGTTTGCTGTTGGTTTGTTTTAGAAGTGCAAATTCTCTCTTGACATCATTGTAGAGTTTGGCCATATCAGTTCTCATTATTTCATCCTGATAGCTTAGCCAATCAGCCTATGCTTCATCTTGTGAAAAATGAGGATAAAGTCCTTCCTGTACTCTGAAAAATTCTCTTACATGGTCTAGTACACCTGCTTCATATTCTGCTTTGCTTTTGTGACCAGTGTACGTTCTGTGCTCACCAGTGTATCTGGAGCTGCTGCTGCCTCTGCTGGTGTTTCCTCTGGTGCTAAGTCTGTGTTGACTTGCTGATCCTCTTTGCTGGCTAGATCCAAGTCTTTGCTGATTGCTGGGTCTGTCTCTGTCATCATCTATTCTTTGCATATGATGAGGAAATCCAATGCAGGGTTCGTTTAGGGCTCTTTCTCTTTCTTCTCTAGCCCTCATTTGCTGTTCTTCAGCTTCATTTTTGATTCTGATTTCTCTGTCCCTTGCTCTCATTTGTTCTTCAATGAAGTTTGGGGGTCTAATAGTTGATCCTTCAGGCTTATCCTGATTTCCCCCATTTTTGGTAGCATCATCCCTCTACTGGAGTAAGATGCTATTTGTAGTCTCTTCCGTACCAATCAGAGAGTCCAGCTTTGATTCAATAGATGACTAGTCAGTTTCTCAGTGACACTGCGGAATCTCGTGCCAAATGCCACTGCCATGGAGTCATTTTCCTGAGAAATGTGTTGCCTGAGACCTGCAAGATTATTTGTGATGTTAATGTTGAGTTGTCTCATCAAATCTCCTTGGCGTTGAACAACAATGTTCTGTGCCTCGATGTATTCAGTAATGGCCTCAAGTTTTCGCTCAATGGAGTAGCTTTTGTCATTGAATGCCGAGGTCATGGATCTGAGATGCATTGCTTGTTGTTCTAGTTCTTCTGCCAGCAGATCTGCTGCTTTTTCGAAGGTTCATTTGTGATACCAGTGGCCAGCTGAGAGAGTTTGTGACGGATGTCAGCTGATTCTGGGTTTGTTTGCTGTCCTTTATCTTGATGCTGAGTCACATCTACATTGACATCCAGATCTTCAAGAATTTGGGTAGATGTGTATGCTGGTGTAGCTTGAGCTGCTATTCCCCCTTGCTCTGTGCTGAAGATTGCCTTGACTGGAGTCGCAACAGCTGAGCCTGTGTCCACTATGTTTGTCTTGTCGACGGAGTTGCGACGAGATAGTGGTTGAGTGGTTGTCTTAGCTGGTGTTGTGGACTTGTTGGATGCATGTGACAGTAGAAAAGTTTTTAGAGGAATGTTATCATCAATTGCATCCGGTGTAGAAGTAATCTCTTCTCCTTGTTTTCCATGATCATCAGCATGATAATCATCATTATCATTGTCATCTTGATCATCTCCATCATCTTGATCAGTATTGTAATCACCATCACCACCATCTGTCGAGTCATCACTGTGTCCGTCAGAGATGTGGGACAGTTTTTCCTTTGCTGCATCAACCAAGTCCCAGAGAGGAGATTCATCAAGTACACCAACCAGAGTGGTGATTCCCAGAAAGTTAAAGAGCCATGCCTCATCAGCAAGCATGCGTTCCGAATCTAGAAGCTGATTTCTAGAATCACCTTCTTTCCATTCAAGATATTCTGCAATTCGATCATCAATATCGTTTGCAGACATCTGTGCAGGTTCTTCTGGAGATTCCTCATCATCTCCAGTGTCTCCTATAACTTCCTCATTTGGATGTTGTTGATCCTCACTTTCATTTTCTTCTTCTTGTTGTTCGGCCTCAACATTAGAATCCTCTTCTTCTTCTTCTTCTTCTTCTTCATCGATTAATTTCCCAAGGGCCGTCTTTTCTAGATTGCGGTGAACCTTTTGCTTCTTTCTTTGACCGGAGGGATGAGTTGTGGTTTTCTTTCTCTTCCCTCCTCCGGCTTGCTTTTGCTGTTTAACATAGGTAAACATGACCTTGGACTCATGCAATTTGTGAAGTTGCACAACAGGAACTTTGAGGCATTGCATCAGATAGTGTAACTGAATCACATACGACTTTTTCACCCAGAATTGTCCTTTCTTTGTCTTTCCTTCTGTTGTCCCCATTTCGGCTGCTTTGACTTCACCTTGGATTTGTTCTTTGATTCTAAAAGAAGTATTTTGCCTAATTGAACTCTAGATTGTTGTAGATGATTCCCATTAGCCGCATTCTGATTTCTGTCATAGCATTATTTGCTCCCAACTTTCCTTCAATGCTTTTGCCAATTAGGGCACTGAACTCACTGAATGGTTTCTTTAAGGCGGATCTAAGACAATTGACCTTCTTAGACCCTGGGTTTGCCGTTTTGGCGATTGTCGGCTAGAAATCATCCAAGTTTTGTGGTACCAAGGTCACTTTTGCTTGACCCTTATTTGAAAGTTTAAGATGTTTTCGAATTACCTTTTCTGTAATGACCACTTCTTTGCCATTGACGGATGCAACAATCTTGTCTTCTTCCCACTCGTCACCTTCTTCAGCAAGGAGCCCAGATACGTAATTTGCAGATTTCCAGAAGGAGATGAGATTTTCATAACAAACTTCGGTTATTGGAGGATTGAGAAAGGTTGATAATTTTAGGTTTTTGCATCCTGCTGCCAATCGTTTTGCTTCTTCATCATTTCCGCATAGTTTTAAGTAGTGTTCTTCTTGGAAGAATGATCCAGTGGCAATCGATTTTTCATACCCAGCTTGGGTGTTTGAGGGGATTAAGCCATTGTTATGGATTGATGTTTAGAGAGGAATACTTCGATTTTTCAAAGAGAATCAAAAGTAGGGCTTGTAATTTTGCAAAAGAGTGTAAAGATTTCTGAAAATTTCTAAGTGCCGTTTATATAGGATGATTTGGGTAGTGTGAACGTGGTTTGAATATGGAAGGATTTTATGACATAATGGCGTGATTTTGTGTATGTAAATTGCGATATTGGAGTGAAGTGGGGGAGTGGATTGTGGTAAGTAATGATAGAGCCCGGGAATCGAGGCGTTTGTAATACGAAAAAATAATATAGTTACCTCCATGATTATAAGTTGATCTCCACGTGTGTAATTATCCACAAAATAATCTTTCATAACTCCTTTATTCTCCACGTGTATAAAAACATGATTTTCTTCACACTATTATTTGCCCATGACTCCAATCTTTATTTCGGTGAAGTGCCTTGGCTGGCCACTTAGCCGGTGTAGGGATTCTTTTACTGAGTTGCTTTATTTGACTGTTCCTAACAATCAGTGAAGTTAACTTCGCCGAGTACCAGTGCCTTACCTGCAACATCTCCTGTAATGGCAGAGGTTTAAACAGCTGATGAAGTCACTTAGCCAATTATTCCAGTTAGCCGATCTTTTGTATTTAGTCGATTTCAATCATCCCTAACTCCGTTCTCAACATGCTAAATCTTTCATGACTAAGTGGTTTAGTGAAGATATCAGCCAGTTGGTCTTCAATGGGTATGTGTTTTAGAATGACATCTCCTTTTTCAACATGGTCTCTGATAAAATGATGTCTCACATCAATGTGCTTTGTTCTTGAATGCAACACTGGATTTTCAGTAATAGATATTGCACTTGTGTTATCACACATGATTGGAATTGTTTTCTCCTCCACTCCATAATCCCTTAGCTGTTGTCTAATCCAAAGTACTTGTGCACAACAACTGCCTGCTGCTATATATTCTGCTTCAGCTGTTGATGTAGATATGGATTTTTGCTTTTTGCTAAACCATGAAATTAGTCTGCTGCCTAGCATTTGACAAGTTCCAGAGGTGCTTTTTCTATCTATTTTGCATCCAGCATAGTCAGAGTCTGAGTATGATATCAACTTGAATCCTTCATTCCTACATTTATAGTGTTTTTCAAGTATTTGATTATTCTTTTGGCTGCTAAAAGATGTGATTCATTTGGTTGAGCTTGAAATCTAGCACATACTCCTACTGCAAATGCTATATCAGGTCTACTTGCAGTTAAGTATAGTAGGGATCCAATGATTCCTCTATACATTTTCTGATCAACATCATTTCTAGTTTCATCTTTTCCAAGAATGACTCTTGCACACATTGGTGTATCTGCTGTGCCACTTGTATCCATACCATATTTGTGTATTTAGTCTTTTGTATACTTGGCTTGACTAATGAAAATGCCATCCTTCATTTGCTTTACTTGAAGGCCAAGTAAATAATTTAATTCTCCCATCATGCTCATCTGAAATTTGCTCTTCATCAGGTTTGCAAATTTCTCACATAACTTTTCATCCTCTGATCCAAAGATGATGTCATCAACATAGATTTGAACTAGCAGTGTGCTTGTTCCTTCCTCTAGTTTGAATAGAGTCTTATCTAAGGTTCCCTTGTTTAATCCATTCTTGATCAGAAATTGTGATAGTGTTTCATACCAGGCTCTGGGTGCCTGTTTGAGTCCATAAAGAGATTTCTTTAGTTTGTATACTTTGTCTTCCGTTCCTTTGAGTTGAAAACCAGGGGGTTGCTCCGCATATACTTCTTCTTCCAAAAGTCCATTCAGAAATGCACTCTTGACATCCATTTGATAGACTTTGAAATCTTTGTGTGCAGCAAAAGCTAGAAAGAGTCTGATTGCCTCCAATCTTGCTACTGGTGCAAATGTTTCATCATAATCCATTCCTTCTGCTTGAGAATAGCCTTTTGCAACTAGCCTTGCTTTGTTTCTGACAACAGTTCCTTGCTCATCCATCTTGTTTCTGAATACCCATTTTGTACCAATGATGTTGGCCATATCTGGTCTGTCAATAAGTTCCAAGACTTCATTTCTTTCAAATTCATTTAGTTCTTCTTGCATGCCTGAGATCCAATCTGCATCTTGAATTGCATCATCTATTGTCTTGGGTTCCACTTGTGATAGAAAACATGTTAACATATGCTCCAGTTGTCTTCTCGGGTCTCACTCCCGTGTGAATGTCTCCAATAATTGTTCTTCGGGATGATCTCTTAGCCAATTTAGGTCGTCGAAGTTGTTCTTCACTTGGTGCTTCGTAATTTCATGTTGTACATGAGCTTCAAGTTCTGGTGCTTCTTCTGTTGTATTGACTTGTGGATCATCTTGATTTCCAAAATTGTGATGCAGAATAGTTGCTGGTACTGTGGTATTCATATGCACTTGTCTTTGTGCTGCTTCTTCTTCTTGTTCTTGAAGACTTTCACCATTTGGTTCATCAAAGACTACTTTGAATGCTTTGTTGGTGTCTTCAATTACCAACAAAGACACTATTTTGTATTTGGTTCATCAAAGACTACATGTATTGATTCTTCAATCACCAATGTTCTTTTGTTGAGTACTCTGAATGCTTTGTTGGTGTCTGAGTATCCCATAAAGATTGCTTCATCAGCCTTTTCATCAAAGGCATGCAGCTGATTCCTGTTCAAAACAAAGCATTTTGATCCAAACATATGCAAATATGAGATATTAGGTTTTCTACCATTCCATATTTCATATGGGGTCTTTCCATGATGTTTGTTGATGATTGATCTGTTTTGTGTATGGGATGCTGTGTTTGCTGGTTCATCCCAAAATCTCTTTGGCAAGCATGCTTCTGCAATCATTGTTCTGACTGCATCTTTGAGAGTTCTGTTTCTTCTTTCTGCCACACCATTTTGTTGTGGGGTCCCTACTGCTGATAATTGATGCAGTATTCCATTTTCTTCACAATAGGTTCTGATAATTTCATTAAGAAATTCAGTGCCTCTATCTGATCTGATCTTGATGATTTTCAGTTCTTTCTCATTTTGGAGTCTTCTTAACAAATCTGGCAGCTTTTTGAGTGTCTCTTTCTTCTTGTTCATGAAGATGGTCCAGGTGTATTTTGAGTAGTCATCCACCACTACTAGGGTGTATTTCTTACCACTTACACTTACTGGTATGACTGGTCCAAACAGGTCCATAAGCAACAAATGTAGAATTCTTGTTGTTGATTGATAGGGTTTTGACTTGAAGGAACTTTTGATTTGTTTCCCTTTCTGACATGCATCACATAGACTTTCCTTTTTGAATGTGATCTCTGGCAGGCCTTCAACTAACTTGTTCTTTGATAATTTGTTGATGGTCTTGAAATTCAGGTGATTTAGTCTTCTATGCCATAGCCAGCTAGTTGACTGTTTGTTTTTGATAAACAAACATGTTTCTACTTTGGCTATTTTCCAATCCACCACATACATGTTATCTTTTCTTCTTCCTGCAAGTACTATTGTGTTGGTTTGGCTGTGAATGACTTTGCATCCTTCCTTGTTGAAGTGCACATTGTAGCCTTTGTCACAGAATTGACTGATGCTCATCAGATTGAAATTAAGTCCCTTGACATATGCCATAGTTTGTATCTTCAGATTGTTCTTGAGCATTGTAACTTCCCCCTTAATCTTGCCAGGATTTTCTTTGCCTCCAAATGTGACTTTGGGTCCATCAAAAGCTTTAAAGTCAGTGAGCCATCTCTTGTTTCCTGTCATGTGTCTGGAACATCCACTGTATATGTACCAGACATCTTACAAAACAAATTAATTAAGTTTAGGTACCCAACACTGTTTGGGTCCATACCTGTTAGCAGTCATGCCTCCTACTCCAAGTGTATATCCAAATGGTCTTCTTTTTGGATAGTTAAAGTCATCAACTTCATATATATAAGGCATGACAGAATAGCTTCTAGTATTTCTACTGAAGGTATTCTGATACTTTTCTCTACTTTTTGGTGCATTTGCATCATTCTTCACTTTCCAATATGCAGTGGGAAACCTTACTTGCTTCATGTGTCTAGGAACATACCTAGATTGATTTTTCTTAAACACATGATGCATATTATGGAATGGTTTCTTCTTGTATTTTGGAGGTGCAATATTCCAATCATCCTCTGAAGGATAAAGTCTTCCTTTACCTTTCAGAAAGTCCTTGTTTTTGGTTGACTTGATTGATGATTTAGTCTGTTGTTTTACTGGCCTTGGGTTTGACTTCACCGGTACATGATGAATGGTTGAAACTATGGTCTGTCCCTTTCTGAATTTTGGTTCATTTTTAATCCTGAATTCAGAATTGTGTTGACCATTGTTTCTACTCTCATCCTGACTGTTGTAGCAAAGACCAGATCTGGATCTAAACCTTTTTGAGGGTTTGTAAGCTGGTTCATTTGTGGTCTTAATTGATAGAGGGATCTTCTCAACTGATATGCCAACAACAGATGTATGAACATCTGTTGTTTGTTGGTCATTTGAGTAGGTCTCCTTACTAGTTAGTTCAGATTTTGCTTTATCCGGTTCTTTCTTTAATCTTTTATTTTCCTTTCTTAGATCCTTGCATTCCTTTTCCAGAATTTCATGATTCATCTCAATTTCATCAAATTTAGTCATGAGATTTTGGACTAGGTCTGCTGGATCTAAAGGGAGAATAGGAGATTGTGAAGTGTTAGATGTGGATTCATTTGATGAAGAGTAAGAGCTAGATGTTACCTCAGTTTCATCTAATTCTTTAGCCATTAGACATAGGCTTGTTTTCTCAATGTCTGAGCTATCACCTTCATCTTCATCTAATTCATTGGTCATGAGGCATAGACATGCTTTTTCATTGTCTGAGCTGTCTTCTTCATCACTGTTATCTGAGTTATTATCAGATGATTCTTCATTCTTTTCACTGCTAGATTCAGCCTTGAGTGCTTTCTTGCCTTTCCTCTTTTCAGATGCTTTGTATTTCTTCTTTTCATCATCTTTATCATTTTCTTCAGGACAATCAGGCTTGAAGTGACCTTTCTTGTTGCAGTTGAAGCACCTGTATTCATCATCTTTCTTCTTCATGTCTTTGGTTGAGCTTGACCTCTTGTTTGATGATGAGTTTCCTTTGAATGGCTTTTTTTTGCTAAACCTGTCGAAACGTTTAACTAATAAAGCTACATGTTCTTTAAGTTCATGTGTCTCTTTGCTGATGTAGTTGGCAAAGTTACTTTGCTGGTGTGCTACCAGTGTAGTTACTTTTTGTATCTCCGCCGGAGCACCATCTTCACCGTTCAGTTCGAATTCATGAGCTTTAAGTTGGGACATCTGTGTCAGAGTGTCAGTGTTTGCAAGGTTTGTGGTTCCTCTGATTCCTGATGTTATGATCTTCCATCTTTCAGGTAAGCCTCTCAAGATCTTTAAGCATACTTCTTTTTGGGGATATGTGTGACCAAACTATTGCAGTTCACTAATGATGCTTGAGAATCTGTTGTCCATTTGATCAATGGATTCACCAGCCTTCATTTTGAAATTTTGAAATTTCTGTTTTGCAATAGATAATTTGTTTCCTTTAACTGCTTGAGATCCTTCATTTATCAATGCTAGCTTGTCCCACATCTCCTTTGCTGTTTTGCAATCTTTGATTCTCATGAACATGTTGCTTTCTAGAGTCTTCAAAATCATATCTTTTGCAACAAAGTCTAGATTTGCTCTTCTCCTATCATCCTTGGTCCAATCTTTCTTGGGTTTGTCTACTTCCTTCCCTTGATCTGCTCATGTGGATACTATAGTCATGATTGTGATTGGGCCATCATTAATTACATCCAGCATCTCCTCATGAGTTGCTGCAAGATGAGACAACATTCTTATTTTATATTCATCAAAATTGTTAACATTGAAAACATGTACTTTTGACATAAAGTTTGAGGAATCCATAAGTACAAATAAGAGATCTGTATGTGAATGAATAGAAAACTCAGATTTGAAAACTACTTTGAAAATATGTGATCTCCTCATTACCAGAAATTAGATCTGAACAGGTTCTGATACTAGGAACACTGCTCCGATACCAATTGCTGGTCCCAGAGAAGGGTAAAACTATAGTCGAGGGGGGGGGGGGGGGTGAATGACTATAGTGGAGTTTCAAAAACTTTTGTTGTGTTTAAAAGCTTTTGGGCAGTGGATAAGTCCCTTATTACTATGTTATTTCCAAGCATTTTAGACAATCACAGATATAGATTATAATCTAGGCAACTTAAATGAATGCAGTAAAGTAAATTGCAGAAAGTAAATTGACACAAGGCTTATAGTGGTTCAGGGTGGTGTAATCCCTTAATCCACTCTTCTCCTGTGATGATTGGAGGAATTCACTATTGTTTTCACAGATACAATAGTAAGATTGTCCTTGACTTCCTAAGCTTCACAATCTACAAGACTATCACTCCTTGGCTACAACAGCTTCAGTGATTCGGTCTCTTTCACGGTGCTCCTTGAGATCAAATCCTTCAGCAACTATCACAGACACAACTCCTTCTCAGATGACTTCTGATTCAGTTGCTTCAGTTTATTGTGAATAAGATTCACAAGCTTGATTGATCAATCTCAGTGCTAAATGTAAAATTGTAGTTCTGATGTCTGAGTTTATTTCTAGATGAATCCTTGTAAGTTCAGAGAGAAGGCTTTTCAAATTGACAGGGTTTCTGCTTGTTTTTCTTTTTCTTGATCGTTGTTTTTTTTATCTGTCAGTCAATGCCTTCTATTTATAGCCTTGAGTATCCTTGATTTGAAATTCCGTCCATTGGCTATATTAATGAGGGGAATAATCCTTGATTTTTTTCTTGATTCCCCTTAATTACATTCTCCTTGATTTCAGTGATCTGATTTTTCTTCAAATGTATAGCAGAAAATCCGTCCTTGATTGATCCTCTATTGATTGTGCATTAAATGCATGATCCTTTGAATCTTCATCATATTTCAATTTTGTTCTTATAAGGAATACTTCTCCGTTCTCTGAACGGTCGAGTGATCCATCTGACTTTTCCGTTTAGATCTTCCTTCACTGTTTTTACCTTTACTTAGCCGAAAGTCAGTTTACTCTGCCGATTCACTGTTTCCTTCATTACTTTAGTTTAAGAAGAATCTTTGTACTTCACTGATGATTGGTTTGGGTGAGATCAGTGCACACCATATTTGAACATTAAGTTTCATCACTTGAACCATAACTTAGACTTATCCAAGGTCATCACAGACTTCCTTGGTTATAAGTCATACCATTAAGTCTTCATTTCTTCTCTGCATGTACTTGGCTGGCTTCACTATGCCGAATATCTGTTTTACTTTTCCGTCCTACCAACTAGTACAATACTTGTCTGACTTAACTTATACAATATGTCAGACTCTAAGTAAAGACTTATACAGAGAATTCTAACTTATTTTAGGCTTGCTATAACAACTAGTATGGCCATCATCAAAACATAATAAAATGTTACTAACAGCGATACTTGCTAGAAAGTTAAATCTGAGCATAGGAGACCAGGAGGAATGCTTAAGCCATTGGATATCCCTGAATGGAAATGTGATAAGATCACAATGGATTTCATCACCGGGCTACCGAAGACGAAAAGTGGACAAGATGCGATTTGGGTGATTGTGGATATATTAACCAAATCAGCCCACTTCTTGCCAACGAAAGTTGATATGACTTTGATGAAGATGGCCACACTATACTAGGATAATATAGTAAAGTTGCACGGAGTGCTTATCTCGATTGTTTCGGATCGTGACAATCGGTTTGTCAGTAAATTTTAGAAAATTTTGCAAAGGGCTTTAGGTACAAAGTTAGATTTGACTATGGCCTTCCATCCACAAATAGACGGACAGTCAAAAAGGACAATCCAAACACTAGAAGATATGCTAAGAGCTTGTGATTTGGAAGTAGGTGGGTCATGGGATGACTACTTACCTAGCAAAGTTTGCCTACAACAACAGTTATCACGCAAGCATAGGTATGCCACTGTTTGAGGCCTTGTATGGGAGAAGATGTCGACGCCACTGTTTTAGGATGAAGTCGGGGAAAGACAAGTCACCGGCCCGGAATTGGTTGAGCAAGCAAAAGAAAGAGTTCAGTTGGATAAGAAGAATCTGAAGGCAACACAAGATAAACTGAAAAGTTGGGCAGATGTTAGAAGAAGACCTCCTGAGTTTGTTGTTGGTGAAAGGGTTTCTCTGCAAGCCTCACCAATGAAAGGAGTTAAACGTTTTGGACAGAAGGGAAAGTTAAGTCCAAGGTATGTTGGACCGTTTAAGATTCTGGAAAGAGTGGCACCCTTGGCTTATAAGCTTAAGTTACCGGAATTGATGTCGAGAGTCCATAATGTTTTCCACGTATCAATGTTGAAGAATTGCTTGACACGTGATGATGTTGAAGCTAGTTGATCCGGAAGTTCTTCAGGATAAACTTGCATATGATGAGAAACCAATCAAGATTCTAGACCGGAAAGAAAAGATGATCAAGAGACGGTTGATCCCTTTGGTTTTGGTGCAATGGAGCAATCATTCGCCGAATGAAGCAACTTGGGAAGTTGAAGACGACATGATCAGCAAGTTCCCAGAGTTTGTGGACTTACCAGGTATGTTCTAATTTCGGGGATGAAACTCCTCTTAAGGGGGGAGGAATGTAATATTCCGATTTTCGGGAAAGGGCAGACGTGTCATTTTTGCTAAAACAAAATATTATTATTCTTTACTTCTTCTATGGTGTTAAGTAGTTTTGAATATATATATATATATATATATATATATATATACTTCATATACATACCTATTGATCCATGCTTACCGTACATACTACTAAAATAGTGCATCGATCACTATTTTAGTGCACCTGGTTATTGTTTGAGTGCACCTAGTTAATGAAGCGGGGGAAATCTGCTATTAGGTAATACTAGAAACCTAACTAGAAACCTGCTCCTCAATTTGTAGTTGCACTAAAACAATAACCAGGTGCACTAAAATAGTGATCGATGCACTATTTTAGTAGTATGTACGGTAAGCATGGATAGTATGGTATGTAGGGGAACCCAACCCTATATATATATATATATATATATATATATACATATATATGTGTGTCGAAATATATGTATATATTTCGGGGGAAAACTGAATTTTTTTATATTAAGTAAAATAATAAGATATTATTATCTTCGGGATTTTCTATTTAAAGAAAATGAATATCATTAGTTCTCATAACCAAAAATAAATCAGAAGAATTTCCTACGCTCTCTGAGAAACGGCGTGAGAGGGAGAATTTAGGGCGGAGAGATTTCGGCCTTTCTAAGGCATTTTGTAACGGTTTTCAGGCCGTGAAGAGGGCATCGTTTCAACACAAGAAATTTGGAGTTTTTCCTAAGGTATGATTTTTGAACTATGTGTTTTTTGGATGAGTTTTATGTATCAAAACTCGTAACTTTCATAGTTTTGTTTGGTAAGAAGCGTGTGGTCAAATCTAATATAAATTTGGATTGATCACAAAGGTTTTCTGTGGAAGGGTTCAAGTCTAGCTGCAGTTTTTCCGAGAGTTGGACTTGGATTAGCTTGCTAAAAGGTAAGAGGCTCTTCCTACATTTTTATTAGGGTGTTAGGGTTAAGGTTGATGCTTGAATGTGGTTTAGATGATAGAAATCGTGTTGAACGATCGTTTAAGGATTAAGAGATGTTATGGTATGAGAAAGTTATGTTTTTCTGCTGTTTTTTTAATTACAATCGTGTAGAACATGTTTGGAATCGAGTAGGGATCCTAAAGTGCTGAAAAATCATGTTTTAGGGTTTTACTACATCGAATGTGTACGAATTGGCTAGCAATGCACACGCATTCCTGTTACAGGATGTTTGGCCTTAGTTTATGCAGGTGGAATACACACGCATTCATAGGAATGCGCACACATTTGTGATTCAGGATGTTCCATCCTTTTCACAGCAAGTGCAATGCACACGCATTCAATGGAATGTGCACACATTGCTATTTCAGGATAGTTCAGGTTGCCCCCAGCATGTGCAATGCGCACGCATTGGCTGGACATAAACTTTCAGCAAGTTTCTGGTCAGTGAATGCGCATGCATTGGCCAGTTTTTGATAAATGTTGTTTTAAGATATGGAATGAGTTTTAACGTTGTTCATGATCTAATAACATTAATTAAACATGAACAAGCCTTGATTGAGTTTCAGATGCGTTTAGTTCCGGCACCGAATGTACTCTTCAAGTGAGTTGAAGTTCGGGACATTCAGAAGGGCACAAAAGGCTTGTGCTTTGATGAACTAGAGTTCATCAATGTCTGTGTACTTGATAGGATGTGGTGTCTAGCTGTCTAAGTGAGGGAGTAGAGTTCTTAAGAGGAGTTTTCCTTGACAACACTTACGTGGCTAGTTAACAACAAATAATATGTACATACTTGCATAGTAAAAAGATTAAACGTCATGTCATTCTTGGATAGGCACATGCATACATCGGCTATGTGATGCATCCGGGTAGGTGGATAACTCTATGACCTACTAGCGGACAATGACAGGGGGACTTCACCGAACGTGTATGCATACCGGGGAAACCCGGGACCAATAGTGCATAATATTATTGGTTGGCAAACGTCTCGTGGTGGACATACACCTCACGTAGTGCCCTTGAGTGCTGACGTAACCAAGATGAGTTAAGATAGAAACGTATAGTCATGACATGTTGATGGACATGGAGAGAACCCTAGATTGAGTCGGTCGCATAAAGATAATCCTTTATTATAAATCTTAATTTATTTGTAGCTTCTACATCTTATTGAGTACATTTTACTTACGTCAAATGCATGTTTTCTATGTCTTTGGGGGAGAGAAGATGAACAAGTAGATCCGGTGTTCGAGGAAGTCTTTGATGACGACGTTTGACGACGCCGACTTTGAAGCTTCTATTTTTTGTTATTGTTTTGATGATACTTCAGCTTCACCCATTTTGGCATCATACAATTGATCAACCAAAGAATGGGTTGCCTTTTGATCGGCTGAGATACATCGCTGAGAAGCAAGTACTTCTTTGAGATGATTCTCTAACCCGTAGATGTGCTGATTCATATGCCAGTGAGCCTGAGCATGTGTTTCCCTATCTACTGCGGTTGAGTCTTCAAGTTTCTGTTTGAATAACAAAATTTCAGAGGCAGAGCTTGAACTTGACTTATGGATCATCTCTAATCTTGCATGAACTGAGATATCTATTTTCGTTCTATAATCTAGATATCCAGAGATGTTTGACAGAAGGCCATTATATGCATCCTTTTGACTGAGCACAATCTTCAAGTTCTCATGAACTTTGCCCAATCCTCATTTGTCAAGATATCAGAAGGATCATATGTGGCTTCTGTTTGAACTTTAGACTGAGTGATATCTTCAATTATCATAATTTGTTGATTATTAAGTCCATCAGCTGCTTGCTGATTGTCAGCTGTCAGATATCCAACTGGCAAATCTTCTTGCTGGGTTACAGTTTGCGTAGCTTGGAGTTGAGGTTGAGTATCTTTCTGCAAAACCGTAGTCATATCAGCTTCTTTCCTTGAACTATCATCTTCATCATCATCCTTCTTCTTCAAAGAATCCTTGGGAGAAGATGATTTGGCTGATTCTCTGCGTTGAGCTAGTTTAGTGAATCTATTGAAGCAATTTTCAAGAAACTTTGACATAAGAAACATAGTATATATATCACTAATTTCCAATTCCTTCAAGTTTTTCTTCCGATTGTAAGATAGCATCACAAGAATCTTCTGGTTTAAGCTTTATCTTCATTAGCTTGATAATTCTATCAGCTTCAAAACATGGGGCTTGTTGCTGATCTGATTGGTGTTGTAACTGAGAAGTATCATCAGCAGGAATATCTTTCCGTGTGATTTCAGCTGTCAGTGGTTGTAGTTCCCCCTCAATTTGTGCTTTCTGACTCGAAGTACTTGTGTTCAAATATTTGATAACTGATTTTTCTTTTGCTGAGTCAGCTTTCCGCTTGACTCCTTTGTGTTCAGCTTCCTACTGAGACACAGTTTCCTGTCTAGCTTCAGGTTGGGAAGTTGTTCTTGTGACTGCTGTAATTTCCTCTGTATCATTAGTTGTGGCTGCAGTTTGTCTTGTTTTCTTCCCTACTTTGAGTTTTTCCAAATATAATTGAATGATACCACTTAGTGTTTTCTTCATTCGGAATCTCCCAACAATTACTTGTCCTTCAGCTTGAGCTGTCTGCACACTTTCCAATTCAGCTAAGTGTTGCTTCTTTATCTGATTGACGACATAACCGGCCCAATTGAATTCTAGTTCGTCCCAAATTATGTTCATCAAATAAACATTGTCATCGGATAATGTGTTGATTCCTTTGGATTTTACAATAACATGTCTGCTGAGCCATCTACTAAGAAGTCCAAATTCTGGCTTGAGTTTATCAATTTGAATGCCAACATCTGCTGGTTCCTTGGATAATGAAATCTGCCTAAGAAAGGCGTCTCTTTTCAATGGTAGACAAGTCAAGTCTATTGATGTCACAAATGAATTTTTGAAACCAAATAGTGACTTCATGACTCGTTCATTGATAATAATTCGATCTCCACGAACTGTAGTGATGAGGGAGCCTCTTTCAAACGCATGTTCTCCTAGAACTGTAAAATCCCTTCCACATCACGTTTTTCGTTGAAAGTGACCTTCAGAATGCTTCTTAATCCTGGTTGTTTCTGGATCTTCTCGTAGATATAACTTACTAACAGAGTGTTGTTGCACATAGCTTCAAAACTTCGAATGTATACACATCTAAATCTGTGATCAATCTTTCTTCTTGTGATTTCTTTGAAGTGGTCATTTCTGAGTTTAGTGTGAAAACAAAAATTGAAATTTTGAGATGAAAAGAATTATGAAAAATCTGATTTTTGTTTTAATGAAATATTAACGAAGGTTGGATATATAGGGATGATGTACTAACGGTTGATTAGTACAACTTTTCAAATTCCATGATGGTTTGTGTAACCAAAGCATGTACTGTTCTGACAGCAATGGGGTGTACACGCAATATATTGTGACAAAAACTACGGTAATTAAATGCGATATAACCACTGTCGATTTTATCTTTTCAACCTTTGACTTAAGTTGACTCTTATAAAGACTGATGCTGAGGTCAGTTCTAGAGTAAACTTTCAGTTCCAAAATATCTTTCAGTTCCAGTTGGTCAGTTTGAGATTGTTGATGTCAATGACTAATCTGTTAAGTGAGCTCACCCAGCATAACAAAGATTAATCCCCTTCACGAATCTCTGGCTTAAACTGACTTAGCTGACTTTGATTATCCCCAACTCAGTTCTTAAATTTTCAAATCTTTCTTTATCCAATGGTTTTGTAAAGATATCAGACAACTGATCTTCAGTAGGTACATAAAGAACTGTAATATCCTTTTTCTCTCGCATGATCTCTTATAAAGTGATGGCGCACATTAATATGTTTTGTCCTTGAGTGCAAAGCTGGATTGTCAGTAATTGCAATTGCACTTGTGTTATCACACATTATGGGAATTGTTCCTTCTTCTATCCCACAATCTCTTAATTGCTGTCTAATCCATAAAACTTGAGCACAACAACTTCCAGCTACTATATACTCTGCTTCAGCTGTTGAAGTTGAGATAGAATTTTGGTTTTTGCTGAACCAAGACAAAAGTCTATTTCCTAGCAACTGACATGTGCCTGAGGTGCTCTTCCTATCCACTTTGCATCCTACATAATCTGATCTGAATAAGATATCAGCTTGAATTCTCCTTCTTTTGAATACCAAATTCTAACTCCATCTGTATCTTTCAAATACTTCAAGGTTCTTTTTACAATAGTGAGATGACTTTCCTTTGGTTTCGACTGAAATCTTGCACATACACCAACAGTAAAAGATATGTCTGGCCTACTTGCTGTAAGATAGAGTAAGCTTCCAATCATTCTTCTGTAAAGTGATTGATCAACATCTTTGCCTTCTTTGTCTTCATCTAGCCTGATGTTGGTCCCATTGGTGTAGAAATTCCAGCTGATTTTTCCATACCAAACTTTTTGATAAGTTCTCTTGTATACATGGTTTGGTGAATGAAAATTCCATCATCTAATTGTTTAACTTGTAATACAATAAAATAATTCAATTCTCCCATCATACTAATCTGAAATTTGCTCTTCATTAAACTTGCAAATTTCTCACATAACTGTTCATTTTCTGATCCAAAAATAATGTCATCAACAAAGATCTGAACAAGTAGAGTGCTCTCTTCATCTTTCATTCTGAATAATGTTTTGTCGATAGTTCCTTTGATAAATCCATTATCCACTAGAAACTGAGATAGAGTTTCATACTAAGCTCTTGGTGCTTGTTTAAGTCCATAAAGTGCTTTCCTTAGTCTGAAAACTTTATCAGCTTGATCTTTGATCTCGAATCCAGGTGGTTGTTGAACAAAAACTTCTTCTTCAAGTATTCAATTTAAAAATGCGCTTTTAACATCCATCTGGTATAATTTGAACTTTTTGTGAGCTGCAAAGGCAAGAAATAGTTTGATTGCTTCCAATCTTGCAACTGGTGCATAATTTTCATCAAAGTCGATGCCTTCTGCTTGAGAATACCCTTTAGCTACAAGTCTAGCTTTGTTTCTAATGATATTCCCATCTTCATCAAGTTTGTTTCTGAAAACCCCTTTTGGTTCCATTGATATTCACATGAACTGGTCTTTCTACCAATTCCCATACTTGATTTCTTTCGAATTCATCCAAGTTCTTCTTGCATAGCTAGTATCCAATCTGGATCTTTCAAAGCTTCTTCTATCTCCTTAGGTTCAGATTGAGATAGAAAGCATGCAATCATTGCATCTAGTTGATGTCTTGTTCGAACACCGGCTTGAGTGTCACCAATAACTTGTTCTTCAGGGTGATCTCTCATCCATTGATAAACAGGTGCTTGCATCAAGGGATCTACATTTTGTTCGACTGGTTCTACATGAACTGGTTCTTGATTTTCTTCAACTGAGTCAGAATCAAGTTGTTCAGGTGCGGGTTGTTGAGTAGTTGGAGACTGAGACTGATCTTGATCTGAAGAATCTAAATCCGTAGTCTTCCAATGTCAACAAAAACCGATTCTGGCAAGACTAGTAACTGAGACTGAGAGACTGGTTCTGGTCTGTCTTCAGTTGATTCCCCAGGGAAATTTGGTTCATCAAATACCACATGTATTGATTCCTCATGCTTAAGTGTCCTTTTGTTTAGTACTGTAAATGTTTTGCTGACACTTGAATATTCCAGAAAAATTCCTTCATCAGCTTTGGGCTGAAAAACATGAAGTTGATCTTTTCCATTATTGTGTATGAAATATTTGCTTCCAAAAGCATGAAAGTAAGAAACATTTGTTTTTCTTCCATTCCAAATTTCATGCCTTTTATTCATGAGAGCTCTGTTCTGTGTATAGAAAGCTATGTTAACTGCTTCTGCCCAATATCTTTCAGGTAGTTTTGCTTCACAGATCATAGTTCTTCCTGCTTCTTTGAGTGTTTTATTTCTTCTTTCAGCTACACCATTCTGTTGAGGTGTTGGTGTGGCAGCAAGTTGGTGTAAAACACCATTTTCTTCACAATATTCAATAATCACATTGTTGACAAATTCAGATCATTTATCTGATCTTATCTTCACAACTGTTACACCTTTCTGATTCTGAAGTCTCTTGAGTAGTTCTGTAAGTCTTTGCTTGGTTTCACTTTTCTTGAGTAAGAAGATAACCCAAGTGTATCTGGAAAAATAGTCTACTACCACCAATGTATACTTCTTTCCACAAATACTAATTGGTGTAATAGGTCCAAATAAGTTCATATGTAGTAGCTCTAGAACTCTGGTTGTTGAATGCTGAGATTTAGTCTTGAAACTTGCTTTTGTTTGCTTTCCTTGTTGACAAGCATCACATAAACTATCCTTCTTATATGAGATTTCTGGTAGTCCAATGGCTAACTGTTTCTTGACGAGGGTGTTGATGTCATCAAAGTTTAGATGACTCAGTTTCATGTGCCATAACCAGCTGATTTCTGATTTGGTATGCACAAGTAAACATGTTTCTGCTACAGCTGTAGTCCAATCTACAATATACATATTCTCTTTTCTTCTTCCGGCTAAAACAATTTGAAATGTTGTTTTGCTGACGATAATGCAGAAATCTTTGTCAAAATTTACTTTTTATCCGATATCACAGAATTGACTGGTGCTGAGTAGATTGTAGTGCAATCCTTCTACATAAGATACATTCTTGATTGTGAGTCCATTTCTTAGCAAGGTTCCATAACCTTTGGTGAATCCAAGTTTTTCTTTAATTCCAAAATTAACTTTTGGTCCATCTTTGGAAATAAAATCACTTAGACAGTCCTTGCCCATTGTCATGTGCCTTGAGCAGCCACTTTCAAAGTACCATATACCCTGCAAAACAAATTAAAATGTTTTAGGTACCCAACTCTGTTTGGGTCCATAGTGGTCAGTTGTTAGTACAACTCTGGGTATATTTCCATAGGGTCTTCTCTGGAAATTGTTGTACTTGTTTTCATATATATACGCCACACTTCCATAATATCTTTTCCTGGATTGTGTCTTATGTATATGATTTCTCAGGTCTTCTGGTTCACTCTGATTTCCAAAATGTTTTCTATTATTAAAAGTAGAATCATAACCATCATTCCTTCTGTACAGAGGTCTAGACTGACCTTTGTACTTGGACTTTTGCTGAGAATTGAGATTAGCTCTCTAGAGTTTTGGACTGAAACTTGTGATAAGTTTTCTGTCTGGAATGATTCTTTTTATCAATTTTAATAGTAGATTCAGTAAAATTCCAATCATCATCAGTGGGATATAGTCTTCCCTTCCCCCTGGATGTGTGAATCTTTGAATGGTTGACATTCTTAGATTTACCCTGATTATAATATTTCTGGTTCTTGACTTGATCAGTTTTTGTGGATCTTGCAGTTGATTTACCATTTCGGTTTCCTTGAGATACAGCTGATCTACCATTTGGTTTACCTTTGTTGGTAGATACAATTGTCTTCTAAGAAAACTGATTTATCGTATGTGATACTGACTTTACTGGTTCAGCAATTTTCTCAGTTTGTGGAATTTGCTCAGCTACAAACTTAATACCAGTTTTGATACTAGGTTTAGCAACTTTGCTAGTTCTTTCCTTAGAGATTGCTGTGTATCTGCCTGATTTTAATCCTGTAGCTGAACTTGATTGAGCAAATGATTTAGTTGTTTCGTCGTCGATGTAGTAGGGGCGATACGATTCTTTTCTTTATCAGTTCTAGCCAGTTTCATCATATTTAGTTCAGACTTCAATCTTTCAACTTCAATAATTAGAATTTCTTTCTCAGCTTTAATTGATTCATAACCAGCTTCAATAGTTACTAGCTGATTCATCAATTCGTCAAGTGTTTCTTCTAATTCTGGATTTTTTGGATTAGAGTCAGCATTCGAAGAACATGCATTTTGCATGGAAATCTGAGTTGAAGAGTATTTAGAGTTGGATTCACATAACTCATTTGGACATTCCATGTGAGCCATTAAATCTGTGTCGTCTAACAATCTTTCAGTACCAGCTTCATAGTCTGACTTAACTCTGGCTAATAGTGCTCTTCTGCCAGTTCTTCGTTGTTGAGTCTTCTTGGTCAGTTCTGGACATTCAGCTTTGTAATATCCAGGCTTCTTACAGTTGAAGCAAAGATATTCATCGTCTTTCTTCTTTTCAGGAGTCCTCTTGATGAACTTCTGAGTGACTGGGTGTCCACTCTTCAACTTTCGAATTCTGTTCATCATTAGAGCCAGATGTTCCTCCATCTCATCCAATTGCTGAAGATTGCTTGATGAGGTTTCTTGGTTATCATTTGATGCTACTGCTGCAAGAGCTATTGTTTTAAGTTCCTCCATGGCTTTGATTAAGGCCGTTGTCATGTTGAAATCTTCTCTGAATTCGTAAGCTTTGATATCTAAGAAGATTTTGAAGGAATCTTCTATGTCAAGTCTTCTTGATTCTTCCATTGCTGTAACCTTCATGTTCCAGCACATTGGTAAAGCCTTCAAGATTCTAGTGTTGATTTCTTTCTTGGTATACTCAATTTTGCGCTGAATCTTGTTTCCATCTGATCATTATTTTCGCCTGACTACATCTTGAAATTCTCAAACTTCTGTTTTGCTACAGAGATCTTATTCTCTTTAATCGAATCAGTTCCTTCACAAACTAACTGAGGTTTTGTCCACATCACTTTTGCAGTAGTACAATCCTTGAATTTTAGGTACATGTTGCAATCAAGAGTTCTGAGTATGATATCCATGGCGACATTGTTTAGGTTGTTTCTCTTCCGATCATCATTGGTCCATTCAGCTTTAGTCTTGGGAACTCTAACTTGATTTCCATCAACAGTTTGCAAGTGGGTGATCTGAATAGGTCCATCAGTGATTACATCAATCATCTCATCATGAGAAGCCGTTAGAAAAGCCTGCAAACGATGTCTATATTCATCAAATCCATCCATGTTGCACATCAGCATTTGTCTGGCATACTGATTGTTATCCATTGTGAGAGAGTTAAAATTGATTATGTGAAAACTAAAAACTAAGCATTCTAAAAAGATCAACTAGAGGTGATTTAGAGCAAATGAGCTTTTAACAATGACTTGTCAAAGAAACACTGGTCCTTGGAGGGTTGAATTGCCTCTTCACTAGCTCATCACAATCACAGTCTTCCTGACTGCACTCAACTGTCCTTCACACCTTCTTGATGTTTCACAGTCTAGAACCTTTAATAGAATCAAAATTGAGACTTGAATCAATGACTATGATTCAATTGTGATATGAGCTTTTCTTCTAGATACAGACGGTTTATGAACAACTCTGATTTCTTCAAATGATGGATCTTGAAATGCTTGAATGCTAATGAACACTTGAAGAAATTTCTTGATCGATTCTGTCAGCTTCAAAAATATGAACAGATTGTTGAGCTGGTTGTTGCTGAAATTGATGTTGCTCCTTTTCTGAATGCATAACGGAAACCTGTTTCTCTGAGATTGTCTGTTGTAACTGAGAAACAATTTCAGTTGCTATACTGTCCTTCCTGGTGTCTTCGATTGTCAGTTGTTGTTCCCCCTCAGTTGGTGCTGGCTGACTTGAGGTGCCAGGGAACAAACATTTTCCAACCGACTTAACTTTTTCTGAGTAAGCTTTTCGTTGACTCCTTTGTGTTCAGCTATTTGCAGAGACACAGTTTTCTTCTTAGCTTCAGGTTGGGATGTATTGGAGGCTTCTTTCCTAGAATGAACTATTGTTACATCTCCTGTGAATGTATCCATTCACTTTGTAGATGCACCAACTGTTTGTTCTGCTGCATTCCCTTTCTTGAGTCTTTCTAAATAATGTTGAATAACTCCACTTAGTGTCTTTTTCAGTCGAAGTCTGTCAACAGGTGCTCTTCTTTCAACTTGAGCTCTTCGAACACTTTCCAATTCAGCTAAGTGTTGTTGTTTCATATGATTAAAAACATAACCTGCCCAATTGCACTCAAGTTCATCCCAGATGATGTTCATCAGCTAAATGCTGTCTTTAGATAATCTGGCGATTCCTTTTTATTTACCTTTGACATGCCTGCAGATCCATTTGGTTAGGAGGCCAAATTCCGGTTTGAGGTCGTTGACATGTGAGTCAATAGTTGCTGGTTCTTTTGTCAAAGAAATTTTTTTGAGAAAGGCATCTCTTTTGAGTGGTAAACAACTCAAATCTATTGATTTCAAAAGTGGTTCCTTAAAATAAAATAGCATCTTGATGATTGCTTCGTTGAAAATAATCATTTCTCCTCAAACTTTTGTAATTAGGGATTGCCTTACTACTATCATGTTTTCCCAAAACTGTAAGATCCATTCCACATCACGATCATCATTGAACTTTACTTCCAGGATGTCTGTTAATCCTGGCTGATGTTTTATCTTCTCGTATATGAGGCTTGCTAACAAAGTATTATGCAGACTGATTCATACTCTTCAAAAGATAAAGTATCCAATTCAGTAATGAGCCTTTCTTCTTGTGATTTCTTGGAGGATGCCATTATGAATTTTTCTGAAAAAGAAGTGGTTTTGAGAAAGATAAAATTTTGATTTTTGTGAAAGACAAAGTTTGAATTTTTCTTTTTGGTGAGTAAGAATGTGCAAGGGGTTGGATATATAGTGGGTGTACTGACGGTTCGTGGACTGATACACGTCATTCTGAGGATTTTGTACCAACTTTTCAAATTCCATAATGGTTTGTGTAACCGATGCATGTATGATTCTGACAAAAGTGGGGGTCTACACGCAACAGGTTTTGACATAAACGGCGGTAATTAAATGCGATGTAACCGCTGTCGGTTTTATCCGTTCAACCATTTGACTTTCTTGACTTGATAAACTGAAGCTTAAGGTCAGTTCTAGAAAGTTCAATTCCGTCAATTCATCAGTTTCAGTTAGTCAGTTTGAGATTGTTGATGTTAAGGACTGATATGTTAAGTGAGTGCACCCAGCATAACAAAGATAAATCCCCTTGACAAATCTCTAGGATTAAACTGACTTAGCTGACTTTAATTATACCCAATTCAGTTCTTAGTTTGGAAAATCTCTCTTTGTCCAAAGGTTTGGTGAAAATGTCAGCCAACTAATCTTCAGTCGGGACATAGAGAACTGTAATATCCTTTTTTTTTGGTATGATCCTTTATGAAGTGATGTCTCACATCAATATGTTTCGTCCTTGAGTGAAAAACTAGATTGTCAGTTATAGCAATTGCACTTGTATTATGACATATTATAGGAATCATTCCCTCTTCTATTCCATAATCTCTTAATTGCTGTGTGATCAACAAAACTTGAGCATAATAGTTTCCAGCTGCTATATACTCCGCTTCATCTGTTGATGTCAAAATTGAGTTTGGTTTCATGTTGAACCATGACACAAGTCTATTTCCTAATAAGTGACATGTGACTGGAGTACTTTTGTTGTGCACTTTGCATCCTGCATAGTCTGAGTCTGAGTAGGATATCAGTTTGAATTCTCCTTCTTTTGAATACTATATCCTAACTCCTTCTGTATCATTCAAATACTTCAAGGTTCTTTTGACGATAGTAAGATGGCTTTCTTTTGGTCTAGTTTGAAATCTGGCACATACACCAACAGTAAAGGATATATCTGGTCTCTGGCTGTAAGATAGAATAGACTTCCAATCATTCTTCTGTAGAGAGTTTGATCCACATCCTAGCCATCTTTATCTTCATCTAATCTGATGTTTCTTTCAATTGGTGTTGCAATGCCAGCTGATTTTTCCATTCCAAACTTCTTGATCAATTCCCTTGAATACTTGGTTTGGTGAATGAAAATCCCATTGTCCATCTGTCTTACTTGTAAACCTAGAAATTTGCACTTCATTAAACTTGCAAATTTATCATATAGTTGCTCATTTTCTAATCCAAAAATGATGTCATCTACATAGATTTGAACTAGGAGAGTACTTTCTTCAACTTCATTCTAAATAAGGTTTTATCAATAGTTCCTTTTGTAAAACCATTATCCACCATAAACTGAGATAGAGTTTCATACCAAGCTCTTGGTGCTTGTTTGAGTCCATAAAGAGCTTTTCTCCATTTAAAGACTTTGTCAGCTTGATCTTTAATTTAAAATCCTGGTGGTTGCTGAACATTGACTTCTTCTTCAAGTATCCCATTCAAAAATGCACTTTTAACATCCATCTGGTACACTTTGAATTTCTTGTGAGTTGCATGGCAAGAAATAGTGTGATTGCCTCCAACCTTGCAACTAGGACATAAGTTTCATCAAAGTCTATCCCTTCAGCTTATGAGTAACCTTTTGCTACAAGTCTGGCTTTGTTTCTGATAATATTCCCATCTTCATCAAGCTTATTTCTGAAAACAGATTTAGTTCTGATTATGTTGACATGATCTGGCTTGTCAACTAAATCCCAAACTTGACTCAAATTCGTTGAGTTCTTCTTGCATGGAAAAAATTCAATCTTGATCTTTCAAGGCTTCTTCAATTTCTTTTGGTTCAGGCTGAGACAAAAAGCATGCTATCATAGCATATAATTGGTGTCTTGTACGAACTCCAGCTTGAAAATCACCTACCACTTGTTCTTCAGGGTGATTTCTCATCCATTGAGGTATTGGGCGTTGCATCAACGGGTCTTCAGTTTGTTGAGCTGGTTCTTCTTAAGTTGGATTCTAGATCAGTTTCTTCTTGGTGCTGTTCAGTTGATGGTTCAGTTGCTGGTTTAGTTACTGGTAACTGAGGTTGATTTTGATCTAATGAATCTGAGATATTTAACCTTCCAATATCAATGAAAACTGGTTTTGGAGTCTTGTCTGATTGAGGTTGACAAATTGGTTCATCTTTGTCTTCAATTGTGTCTTCGGTAAACTTTGGTTTATCAAAACCACATGTATAGATTCTTCATTCTTGAGTGTCCGTTTGTTCAGTACTCTAAAAGCTTTACTGACACTTGAGTATCCCAGAAATATTCCTTCATCGGCTTTGGGTTGAAAAACATTGAGCTAATCTTTGCCATTATTGTGAACAAAACATTTGCTTCACAAGGAATGAAAGTATGATACATTTGGTTTTCTTCCATTCCAAATCTCATAAGGTGTCTTTTCATGTCTCTTGTTCCTGAGTGCTCGATTCTGGGTATAGCAAGCTGTATTTACAGCTTCTATCCAATATCTTTTTGACAGTTTAGATTCACAGATCATTGTCCTTCCAGCTTCTTTCAGTGTTCTATTCCTCCTTTTAGCTACTCCATTCTGTTGAGGTGTTGATGTAGCTGCGAGCTGGTGTATAATCCATTCTCTCCATAATATTCAATGATTATGTTTGAGAAATTATGTTCCTTTATCTGATCTGATCTTGATTACTGTAACACTCTTCTGATTCTGAAGTCTCTTGAGAAATTCGGTCAGTTCTTGCTTAGTTTCACTTTTCTTGGTCATGAAAATGACCCAAGTGTATCTAGAGAAATCATCAACTACCACCAAAGTGCATTTCATACCACTAACACTGATTGGTGTGACTGGTCCAAATAAGTCCATATTCATCAGTTCTAAGACTCTGTTTGTTGAATGCTGAGACTTAGTCTTGAAACTTGCTTTTGTTTGTTTTCCTTGTAGACATGCATCACACAAGCTATCTTTCTTGTAAGGCATCTCTGGTAGTCCAATTACTATGTTATTATTGACTAACAGGTTGATATCATCAAAGTTTAGGTGATTCAGTTTCTTGTGCCACAACCAACTGAGTTCTGCCTTGGTATGAACGATCAAACAAGTTTCTGAAACTCCTATAGACCAATTTACAACATACATATTCTATTCTCTTCTTCCATCAAGAACTACTTAGAAAGCTGATTCGCTCACGACAATGCAATACTCCTTATCAAATGTGACTTTGTATCCTATATCGCAGAATTTACTTGTGTTGAGTAGATTGTAGTGAAGTCCTTCCATGTAAGATAAATTCTTGATTGTGAGTCCTTTTCAGATTAAGTTTCCATAAACTTTTGTGTAACCAGGTTTGTCTTTACTTCAAAAATTGACTCTTGGTCCATCTTTAGCTACAAAATCAGTGAGACAGTCCTTGCTCTTTGTCATGTGTCTAGAGAATCCACTGTCAAAGTACCAAATATCCTGCAAAACAAATTAAAATGCTTTAGGTACCCAACTCTGTTTGGGTCCATAATGGTCAGTTGTCAGTAAAACTCTGGGTACTTTTCCAAAAGGTCTTCTCTAGAAATTGTTGCACTTATTCTCATATATGTAAGCCATATTTCCATAATATATTTTGCTGGATTGTGTCTCATTTATATGATTTCTCAGGTCTTCTGGTGTACACTGATTTCCAAAATGTCTTATATTATTAAAAGTTGAATAATAACCATCATTTCTTCTATACTGAGGTCTGGACTAACCTTTGTACTGGGACTCTTGCTAAGAACTTCGATATGCTCTCTGCTGTGTCTTGGACTGAAACTTGTGATAAGTTTTTTCTCTGGAATGATTGTTCCTATCAGTTTAAATAATAGGTTGAGTAAAATTCCACTCATCATCAGTGGGGTGCAGTCTGCATTTCCCCCAAGATGTGTGAATCGTTGAATGATTGACATTCTTCGATTTACTCTGATTATAATTTTTCTAGTTCTTGACTTGATCAGTTTTTGTAGATCTGGTAGTTGATCTTCCATCTCTGTTTCCTTGAGGTACAACTGATCTACCATTTGGTTTACCTTTCTTGGTAGGTACAGTTGTCTTCTCAGAAAACTGAGTTGTCTTATGTGAGACTGACTTTACTGGTTCAACAATTTTCACAATTTGTGGAAGTTTCTCAGCTACAAACTTAATAGCATTTTTGATACTAGGTTCAGCAGCTTTGCTAGTTCCTTCTTTAGAAGATTTTTTTGTGTCAAATCCTAAGCCAGTTCTGTCTCCATATGGCTTTCTTGCTTAGAAAATCCTGTAGCTGAACTTGATTGAGCAAAATATTTAGTTGCTGCTGCTGATGCAGTAGGCTAATATTGATTCTTTCCTTTATCAGTTCTCGTCAGTTTCATCATATTTAGTTCAGACTTCAATCATTCAACTTCAAGATTTATAACTTCTTTCTTAGCTTTAATTGTTTCATAACCAGCTTGAATAGTTACCAGCTGATTCATCAATTCGTCAATTGTTTCTTCTAATTCCAGATTTTTTGGATTTGAGTTAGTAGTCGAGGAACATGCATTTTGTATGGAAATCTGAGCTGAGGAATATTTAGAGTTAGATTCACATACCTCATTTGGATTCTCCATATGAGCCATTAAAGTTGTGTCAT
Source organism: Gentiana straminea (assembly GCA_036785695.1). Classification (NCBI taxonomy): domain Eukaryota; kingdom Viridiplantae; phylum Streptophyta; class Magnoliopsida; order Gentianales; family Gentianaceae; genus Gentiana; species Gentiana straminea. Next base: position 503,006 of record JAVUPR010000363.1, on the reverse strand, counting down.
CTGATAATCTTTCAGTGCCAGCTTCATAATCTGACTCATCTCCGGCTAAGAGTGCTCTTCTACCAGTCCTTCGTCGCTGTGTCTTCTTACCAGTCAGCACTGGACATTCAGCTTTGTAGTGTCCATGCTTCTTACAATTGAATCAAAGATATTCATCATCTTTCTTCTTTTCAGGAGTCCTCTTGATGAATTTCTGAGTGACTGTGTGTCCACTCTTCATTCTTCGAAATCTGTTCACCATTAGAGCCATCTACTCCTTCATCTCATCCAATTGCTGATAATTGCTAGATGAGGTTTCTTGATTATCATTTGAGGCTGCTGCTGCAATAGCACTTGTTTTGGGTTCCTCCATGGCTTTGACTAGGGTTGTTGTCATGGTGAAATCTTCACTGAATTCATATACATTAAGATCTGAGAAGATTTTGAAGGAGTCTTCTATGTCAAGTCTTCTTCATTCTTCCATTGTTGTGACATTCATCTTCCAGCACATTGGTAAAGCCTTCAAGATTCTAGTGTTGATTTCTTTCTTGGTTTATTCAATCTTGAGTAGAGCCAGTTCATCCATGATAGTGCTAAATCTTGTTTCCATCTGGTCAATATTTTCGCCTGACTTCATCTTGAAATTCTCAAATTTCTGCATTGCTACATAGATCTTATTCTCTTTAATATAATTAGTTCCTTCGCAAACTAACTGATGTTTCTCCTACATCTCTTTTCAGTAGTGCAATACTTGACTTTCTGGTACATGTTGCTCTTAAGAGTTCTGAGTATGATATCCATGGAAACATTGTTCAGGTTGTTTCTTTTTCGATCATCATGGGTCTATTCAGCTTTAGGCTTGAGTACATCTTTCATCTCATCATGAGAAGCTGCTAGAAAGGCCTTTCATCAAATCTGTCCATGTTGAACATCATCATTTGTCTGGCATACTGATTGTTATCCATTGTGTGAGTGAATGCGAACTGTATTATGCAAAGACTGGTAATTGAAACACTGAGCTTTTAAAGGAGAACAACTAGAGGAAATAATTAGATCAGGTGAGTTTTCAATAATAACTTGTCAAAGAACACTGCTCTGATACCAATTGTTGGTCCCTTGGAATGGCTAACACAAGTTTAGAGGGGGGGGGTGAATAAACTTGTCACAAAAAACCTAACTGAGAACTTAATCTAGTGCAGATTGATTAACAGTTAAAGTTCTGTTTTAACTTGTGTGGAGTTGAGCTGAAAATGCTGAGTTTAAGTCAAACTGACTTATACAAAACGGAGTCAACCGGCAGCAGATATAGATTTTAACCTTTATCTGGATCTTGTTATTCTATAAGAAAAAAAGCTATGTATGAAAAACTAAATTCTAGTGAATGTCAGTTTGTGAATTGTGTATGGTTATAACAATCTGTTTCAGTGTGCTGTATAACAAATATAAATGCTGTAAAAGTAAATAACCGAATGTAAATACGTAAAGTAAGTACGAGCAAGAATTATAGTGGTTCTAGGTGGTGTAATCCTATCTGTCCACTCTTCCCCTGTGATGTAGGAGGAAAATTCCACTAGAACTCCTTGAGATACGATGTTACAAAAAGTCCTAACTGATAGTCCTTGACTAATCCCTAGTGTCACTATCTAAACAACTAATTAACAGGTTGTATGGCTGCTCTTCCACTGCTTGAACCACTGGTCCTTAGAGGGTTGTATTGCCTCTTCACCAGCTACCACCACAAACACAGTCTACCCGACTGCAAATGTCACAACTGTCCTGGGCAACTCCTTGACCGGATTGCTTCATAGTCTAAGCCCTTGATTAAGAATCAAAGTTGGGCTGAGAATCAATAAATTAATTCTTGGTTGTGGTTCTTCAAAGTGTAAAAATCTGAATAAGATCGATGTAGCTTGAACACTTGAAGATTTCTAGATAAGATCTTGTTGAGCGCAAATATTAATTCAAATGAACAAGACTTGTGCACAAAAATGCTTGTAATCTTGTTAATTCTTGGGGTTTGATCCTAGGTGCAAAGTCATCTATTTATAGTGTGAGGTCAAACATTCATCTTGCTTGAATTCGAATTGTATCAACATCTATCTTGTAACGGCTATATTTAGTGACCGTTCTGACTTGCCAGTATTTCATCCAATAGGGTTGCTTCCTTTACAACGTTCGAATGTACTTTTAGTTTTTTGGATGGCATACTATAAAAATGAGTTTCTTGATCAGTTTTATGGTGAGTATGTCAGTTTTAAGTTTACTAACTGACTTAGAGCATTAACTGAGTTTTTCCTCTTCTTTAAAAACTTCAGAACTCTATTTATCTGAATATATGTGACTGAATCAGATTACACCATTACTTATAAAGATCATCAAAGATATCATTGTCCTTATGATACTTAGGTCTTTTACAAGATCCATAAATTCAGTTCAGGTCATCACATTCCTACCTGATTTCTAACTTTACAGTCTTGGTTTAAAATCTTCATTATTGAGTTTGAACCCTCAGTTCTTCAATCTTCCTTAACTGAGTTTGTGTCTTTCAGTTCTTCAAATACTGAGTTTGTTCCCTCAGCCTTCAGTTATAGATAAGCCAACCAAGTCTGTGTCCCTCAGCGAACTTTCCTTCTTCAGTTCAGAGTGAACTTCAGTTCTTGGGTGTACATCTTCAGTCACAAATTCAGTTCCAGTTGTCTAAGTGTTTTCCAGTTTCTTAGATGATTTCCAGTTTTAGTTCTACGACACTTCTATATATTACAATGCTTGTCTGATATAACCTATACAATTATCAGACTCTAGTAAGACATATACATTCAGTTCTAGACATCTTTAAGCTTTCCACAATAATAGTTAGTTTCGGCACTTCATCATTGGGGTGTTAACAAACATGTTCTTGAGTACGATGAACCATCATCCAAACTATATTTTATTCCCAACACAATCTGTCACTTTCCCGTTTCTACTCTCTATAGCATCAATCTAAGCTTCATCTGCACCCAAAAGAAAACTAACTACCAACTGGGCCATCTCAGATTCAGGGACGTTTATGTTCCTGCAAGATTTCTCAAAACTTCTTAACCATTCTTCAGACTTTGACTGTTCCATGTTCCCAAAGAAGTCTTGAACTCTGTTCCTTCTTAGTCTTGTGTACCAATCAACTGGAGGTGCTTGCTCAAAAACATGTCTAACTAGTGGAACAGGGTGGTATCCTAAAGGTATCTCTTGCTGGTAAGGTTGGTGTTAGTACAATGGTGGTTGATAGAAACCGTAATGTTGCTAACTAAAGCCTTGCTGATGATCAAAATGTGGTGAAGGGGTATAGTAGGTTGAGGAGTGTGACCTACTTGTGGTGGATAGAAGGTATGATGTTGTTGATTATGGAAAACTGGGGGAGAAGGGTGGCTTACGAGTGAAGGGTAGACACTCACTGGTGGAGGGTAAATGTTGGTTTCTGGGGTACACTGACTGGTGGAATGTCTTCTACTATAGTGACATGGATGGGGGCTTCCGTGGGTTCTCCATTGATATAGTTTTACCTTGGTTGAGGTCATGGTGTAGGATTCTGACGTGGTCGCGGTGATAGACTCCGCTGAGATAGAGGTGTGGGTGTCACGGCATGAGGGGGTGGAGTGTAGTTCGGGTGAGGTGAAGGATTCTGCCTCACAAAACCACCTCCTACAACCGGCGTCAAACTCTCACGCCGCACTCCTGAAGCTTCTGCACCTGATCCTGTTCTAGTGAACACCATCCTGATGATCAATGAAAAACAAGAACGTTACTAAGAAATCTTATCGTAAAAGAAAGGAAGCCTAAAACATGCTTCTCTCTGATACCAACTTTAACGCCCCATTCCTTGACACCGAGTCCTTATCCGGAAAAAGAACGTTCGGCTTACGTATAAAGTGAAATTATATTATCTTATACGTGCCGAACGTTCTTTTTCCGAATAAGGACTCCGAGTCCGGGAATGGGGAGTTACAAAAACCCTAAAAAAATAGAGGGGTTGTTTGATGATTTTTAGACTGAGGCTGGAATAAATGGTATCCCAAGTTGCCTACGTATCCTGTAATTGATCAGGAATCAAGTCTCTCGTAGTTCCTTAGGATTTTTTATACAGAGGGCCGCTTGTACAGTTTTCTTGTGCCATAAGTATTACGGATTCTTTACATGTTAATCCCTTTTCATTCGAGATAATCACAGGCAGTTTACATGATAGGGTCAGAGTCCTAATGTGTAAAGGATCTTCATGATCTCACCATATTTATTTTATATTTTCAACATGAGCATAAATCAAATAAGGGAGGCTCTAGCCGACCTGCGTCGAGCCCCCAAGGCCGTCCCGGCCTGAGCTGCATTTACCCATCCTCAATGATGACTGAGCCGACCTACGGTGGTCCATATGGGAGAACACGTCAGACCTCCCTCCTGGGGCGTAGGTCTGCCCTTAAGAATGTAGTGGGGCTCCTAGCCTTTATTTTCTCTATCTTCATTTAAGGTTTAGCGAATTAGAAGATGACACGTGGTGAGGCTAGTTCGATACTTATCATAAGCCACCAAGATCTATCTGAACGTTCATGGTCTGGTAAGATCGGCCAAAGGTGAAGCACGGCCTCTGTCATTTAGACAGAATGACTTACTCATGCTAGGTGGAAGAGTTACCGTTATAACACTGTTATAAAATCCTTGGGATTCGAGGAGTTTTTGCCCACATCATTTGAAGTGGAACAGTTTTTGAGAACGTGTTAGTGTATTATGATCCCCGTCGTATCAACTCTCCTCTCAGTCGCTTTCGAACTACTTTAAATCAGAATATAAGAGCCAATTTTCTGATTCGCTTCTTTTCTTCCAATCTTTGAAAATTAAGCTCTTTCTCTTGATATTGTTCTTCATTTCAACATGTTCATGTCCGTCTCGAGTGTTTTCGTAGAAAAACTATTTGTATCTGAGTGTGAACCAGAGGTAGAAGAACCTATACCTAGGCTGTTTGAGTGCGATCCAGAGTTACAGGAGTCGATAGATAGATTAGAATGAAGAAATTCCTTGGGTCATGTTGAGTATTTTGTGAGACTAAGTTATATGTTGATTAATTTTCATAATTTACATTCCCCGTGTTAAAGCTTTTATAAGCATTTTATCATATAAGTCTTTTTGCTTTACAAATTTAATTAAATAATTTATTTAATTAATATTTCATGATTTATTTATTATTCAAATTATTTAATTATTTTTGTTATATAAATATGATGGATCAATTTATAATACAAGCCTAATGATTTTTGTATTTGGTCCAGTCCGTTCTTTAATCTATCAGATCCGGCCAAGGAAACCCTTTTCCCATTTAATCAAATATCCAATTCTTTCCATTTCCATTATCACCAAAATTCTGAATTACCTAATCCCTCGGCCGTTCTCTCCTTCTCCATTCGTAATCAATGCTGATCCTTGAAATCTCCAGAAAATCTTATCGTGAAAGCTGATGTCCTTCCTTTCTGGATGATTCGAGCAAGGAATGGCTGATTCGGAGTTGTTTTTCAGTACGTTCATTTTAGAGAAACGTGGGAAGCTCATGCCTTTTCTATCATCCTCCGATTCGAAACAAAAATGGTGAACTTGTTCTACTTATTGCTCGATTCATTACTTATTTGCTTTCAGGAATCGTATGTTGCATTAATCGATTCATATCTTGCAGATACGAATGTTAAGAGCAATGATTTCTGCATTGGTCGAGTCACTCAGAGCTGTAAAAGGAAATGAATCATGGATTTCATCACCCCGATTCTACGCTGATACGATTGAAAAGGAAAGACTCTGTCTTTCCGGCTTCGTTCATTCAACATGTGATAATTACAAGCAAATCAAAGTTTAATCTACTGTATTTAATCAGGTCGTGCCCTTTTTGTTGGACTTATTTTTAAGTTTTAGTGATGAGTGCCAGACTAGCTGTTATAGAGCAAAGGCAAAAAAATGTCTAGATCAAATGTATAGGTTTATTAGAGTTTGATCTTGAATAGGTTTGATCAAACAAGCACTGTAAAAGGTCAGCTGACTTATATCAGCAGACTAGTCTAGATCAGTAGGGTAGCTGAGTCCGTAGACTTATCAGGAACCTGCTGAAGACTGAAGGCTGAGGGCTCAAACTCAGTTATTGATGGCTAAGGGATCAAACTTATTGATTAAAGTCAAGGATATGGAATCAGAATTTAAGGAAGTCTGTGATGACCTAAACTGATTACATATACCTTGTGCATAAGGTCTAAGTTCCACAAGATAAGGGGTGATTGGAACTTAGTTATATGAAAAAATGTGTAATCTAACTTCATAAATAAAAGTTAGATAAAAGACAGTAAGCTGAAGTGTTTTTAAACACAGCATAATAAGGATAAGCTCACTGATGTGTATATCAGCAGAGTTATACACTCAAGAACCTACTGGACACATATTTCGAATTAATCAAAGGTTACATTGGAAGAAGACAAGAAAGGGACAGCTAACAACATCTGATTTTATCAAACAAATCAATGGTTAAGATCAAATGGACATTGGGATGATTCAGACCTTTATCCAATGGATACAAGTCAAAGGGTGGACAGACTGTATTCTGTCAAAAAGCAGTCTGACTGTGTCAGTACTATGAACAGTGACAGAAAGCAAGTCAAATGGGACAAAATCTGAAACGGCTATGTTTGAATTTCAAACATAAGTCACAAGGATTCCTACCTATAAATAGAGGACTCCTAATTCAGATAAAAGTGATGAAAATTGATGAAAAACATGGATCTATCTTGAGCAATCAGAATTATAGCAAGAAAAACACCCTGCCGACCCTACTGAGCATAAAGCTGCTGATCCAGAAAATTCTTCAAGTGTAATCTGCATTCAAGCTGCATCAAGTTTACACACTTGAAGATATCAAGCTGCTAATCATATCATCCTGATCAAGCTGCTGAAAGCTGAATCACTTACTTGATTCAAACTTTCTTTTATAAGAATCTACTGAAGAAAGTGAAGCATCTTTGGGGTGTGAAAGACTATTGTTTGTGGTGGAGCTGGTGAAGATGCAATCCTACCCTTCAAGGACCAATGGTAGATTTTGGAGCAGTAATCCCACCTGTTCCAAGTGTTCAGTTTGTGAAGCCATAGTTATTGGTGAAGGACAAGAAACTTAGGGATTTTTGTAACAGCTACATCAAAGATCTCTAGTGAATTACCTCCAACATCACAGGAGAAGAGTGGACTAACAGGATTACACCACCTAGAACCACTATAAAATCTGCCTACTTACTTTCGCATTTATATTCTGCATTTAGTTTATATATCAAATAAATCTATTGAATCTAGCCACTGAACTCGCACACATACACTACTGAGTATCTAATACTTGGTATCATATTTAACAACATGTAATAAGGCTTAATTTTTGATATATTTCCGCTGCACAAATTCAGTAAACTCAACGGTCGACGCGGACTATCGAGTGTCGCGGACTGCGACGTATCGCACGCCTCGCTTTGAAGTTGCTGAGTTTGTTAACTCCAAAAGTTTTTAGTGTTAAGTTTATTCACCCCCCTCTAAACATAACCAAAGCCTTTTCAAGGGACCAACATTTTTCGATTTAGAAGTTAATAACATCTCTATATTTCTTTGATATGAATGAATATCTGCCTGATTTTGTGCCCCTGTTTGATTGAAGGTGTGGATATGAAAGGTTTGACCTTTCATCCAATTTGGTGACTGATACGAACCATTAAAGTCCAATTTTGTGGACTTGCAGTTAACTTGAAATCAAGGTGATATCCTTCTAGTCAATTTCATATTTCCTTCAATATTAATTCTGATTTGAATGGAAATCTGCCTTGACCTTTCCTTATGCTGTGATTGCAGATCTATGGGTCAAATGAAACACATAAAAAACGTGAAGGCTTGCTCCTATGACCGATTAAAGACTGAATGACGCACCAATTTAGTCCTGATACATTGAGTATTGAAGTGACACCATTTTGATGCTCTTCTCAGTGTTTCAGTTTCACAAACCGGTGAATCCCTACCCGGTTTGCTCAGGTATAAGGCCTGACCCTTCTTGGTGTATGGATTATGTAATTTGACTGAGGGTTTTACACCTTAAGAAGTCAAGGGTCAAGTCAATGCTGAGGGTAGTGACCCAATGATGCCCTAAATTGAAATTCAGACCATTTGGTATCATATTTGGTTCTAAATTTTGTTTTAGGATTAGGTCAGGTTCAATTGAGGTAAGTTGCTAAATGTGTCAAATTGAACCATGACCAAATCAGGTGCCTTTCCACACTGTGCTATTGAACTGAGTCAAAAGGAAGTCAGTCGGTTTAAGTCGTTAAGTGATTGCTTAATTATCCAATGAGTTAGGTCCAACCAGTCAGTATCACTCTCTCTCAATTGTCTAACGGCCCTTCTTTAGAGTGTATACATAAGACTTTGGACCACAGACAAGCGTTGGTTAATTATGGCTGCAAAATTATAGAATTAAGTGCCTGAGATTTTAAAGAAATTCATTTTGATCCCGTTGACATAGACTTTGGAGGTTCAAGCTATACCTCTGGGGAAATAAATAGCCAGTCATATCACACTGGATTGCAACAACTCAGAAATTTATTTCTTGAGCAATCCTACATCCTCTTTATACTTTAAAGTTCTCTCTTTTCTAGTTCTTGGTTTGAGTCCTAGCACAGAAGTTGAGAGTTTGGCAATCTGTAGCATTGGCCAAGCCATTGATTGTGGTCATAGTTATTGAAAAGTGTGATACTGCTCAATACCTTAGACAGAATCTTTGGATTGAGGTCTTGTGTTCTCCTGTAAGGTAACACTGTTGACTCAAGTCCTTGTTTTCTCTTTTCTATGTATTGTGGTTGTTGATTGCCTTGATATTTGCTTGTTAAATGTGCATGACAATAGCCTTTAGGTTGGTACTGGTTTTGCATTGTTGTGTCTGAATTTGTTCTGTGCTGTAAACTTTATTTTGGTAGTCTGATCTCAAACTGATCAAGGTAGTAAGAAACAATCAGATTGGCCTAAAGTACCAAGTCTGATTGCCAAGTGAGGTATATTGCTTGTGCCTTGAGTCTCCCTGAATTCTGACACCTTAAGTCTTGTTTTCAGCTTCAGACAGAAGTCTGTTAGATTCTGGTCTGAGTGTTTTGTTTAATTCCCATTAAACTGTTGTGTCAGATTTTGATTATTAGTATGCACACTCCTATGTTACCTTTAATCAAAATTTGAACACCCCTTGCTTGTACCTTTCTTGTTTTGGGAAATCGCATCGATCTGTGTTGTCTTGTATCTGTCGCTTTGCTTGATTTTGAATCCTGTTTGTTTAGCCTGCTGATTTGAACACCTTGTAATAGTGTAGGCTATTGTCTTTTATAGTGCTGAACATTGTATTCAATCAGAGTAAGATTCAGGTCTGATAATTTGGTTGCTTCAACCTAATTATCCCTCTTGAATTTTGACTGAAAGCTCAGTCTTGATCTGTTGATTATTGTGTTGTATCCGTTTTGATCCTTGCTGTAATTTTCATAAATTTGCAGCACTGTGTAATCTTTTAATGTACTAAGTTTGTATCAATCATAGAACCTGCTGAGTAATTTTTTTAATTAATACATCTTTGCTTTACTGAATCTTCGTTGTTTCCATATCAATCTGTTGAAGTCAACTTTTAGTGACTCCTCTCAAACGTCACTATAAATCTTTGTTAAATACAATACGGCCTGCAAGTTTTCTGCTTGTCAAACGAATCATAAAAATCATATTTCCTTTTGAATCACCCTGCAAGTTGTCTACTTGAATATTTATTGATTTGTCTGCAATCTGTTTTTGATCAAATAATATTAATTTAATATTAACTAGTTTGCACATCTTGGTTTGTTGTATGGTGCTATATTAATTTGATCACACACTATTTATTTTTGATCACTAAGGTTTTATAACACAAGAGAAAAACCGACTAAGTTAGCTTCCGCCTTAGTTGTTTAGTACTTGTGTTGAATTATTCAAAAAGAGTTTATAAATTGGTTAACACACCATTCTCCCCCCCTCTCGAGAGTGTTTATTTACACTATATCGATCCAACAATTGGTAGCAATGCACAGTTACCTATGTGATCAAGTTTTTGATATCACTTCGTTTGATTGATTGCATTTTTATTTCCGCAATTTACACTTGGTCTTAAGTTGTTTTGTAGAATAAATTTTTGATCAAGTTACATCATCATCAGCCGTCATCTACATACTCAAGGGTTCGATATTTCAAATTCAGATTCTTTTGTTACCCCCTTTGCGTTATAACATTAAGTGAGGCTGTAATTTAAATAAATTGATTTAGGAAATATCACACACCACATCGTTTACATTCTATCCTTTAAATAATTGTTTCTTGAGATTCCATAAAAAAATCATACATATCATACACTTTGCATTGTATCACTACTTTATATTTTGAACATAAAATTGCATTGTAACTGCATTCATTTAGCCTTAGCTCATATTTTTTTAAAAAAGGTTTTTACTTGCATTACTTCCATGGCTTTTACCGTGACTCCTTGGGAGGGGTTGTCTTTGGCATGGCCCCCATACTTTGATGGGTCGAGGTATATGGAATGGAAGAACTCAGTGCGTTTCACATTGATTCAATGGACTATCAGTTATGGAGAATCATTAAAAATGTTCCATTGATTCCTATGAAGTCTGTCACTGAGGGTGGGACTACCATCCAAGTTGCCAAGCTTGACCATGAACTCGTTGATGACGACTTTCAAAAGTTGTCATTAAATTTGAAGGACATGGCCATTTGTCAACTCCCTTAGTCCCGGAGAGGATCGTGCCGTTAACTCATGTAAGTCTGCCAAAGAAATTTAGGAGACTCACACTCAAAGACATGAGGGAACTTCCGAGTCAAACGCTGCAAAATCAACGGTCTTTTAAGAGCTTTTGAAATGTTTAGAATGGAATCAAACGAAACTGTTAAACAAATGGACACTAGGTTTAACGACATAGTTAATGCATTAGAGTCGTATGGTAAGCTAGTCTTGAATGTGGACCAAATCCTCAAGATTCTTAGGAGTCTTCCTCCTGAACGGAATTCCAAAGCGTATGCCATTGAGGAGTGTTGGATATAAAATTTATGTTTTGTTGATGATTCATCACGTATTAAATTATTGTTTTTAGACCCCATTGATGTAGTGTCATAACTAGCTGTTATAGTGCAAAGCAAAAAGATGTCTAGAAATTAATGTATAGGATTTAATAGAGTCTGATATTTGTATAAGTTAATCAGACCAACACTGTAATAGTTCTAGGTTCAGAACTAAGAAATTGAGTAAGTAACTTGAGGAAAATGAGATCCAAATGAGATACTTGGAAAACTGACATAGGAGCACACCAACAGTAACCGAAGGAGGTAAGTTCGCTGAGGGACACGAATCATTTGACTTATCCAGAAGATAGAGGAACTTAGGGTTCAAACACAGTTATTAAAGACTGAAGAAATGACGGTTCAAACTCAGTTTATGAAGACCAAGTCGAGACTGTAGAGTTAGACTTCAAGCAAGATTGTGATGACCTGAACTCACTTTATAGATCTTGTATACTGGACTAAGAATCATAAGGACAATGATATCTTAGATAATTTGATTGTAAATGGTGTACTCTGATTTAGTCAATTAGAATCAGATGAAGGATAGAGTACTAAGATTTTGAAGAAGTGTAAGAACTCAGATAATGCTCTTAGAAACTGAAAACTGACTAAGTCATGATCGAATCAGTTTGTAACTGAAGTTAAGAAAAAACTGAAGATGGATCAGACCGTTATGAAATGACAGAAAGGACACTGACACACATACAAACAAGCAGGACCACTAACGGCTATAAGGATTCAAATTCAACTGATCTAACCGTTAGAGAAACCCATATATATAGACTGCTTCTACCACAAGATGTAGTGTGGAATTCTAATAATCAATCAAGTCAAGAAAGCTCATATCAAGGGGGACCGTAAATCAAAAGAATTCATGCTAAACACTTAATTGCAAGATCAAGAAAACAGAGTTGTGCACAACTGTTTTATCTACAAGAGAAAGCTCAAATCACAAATTGGATCATAGTTATTGAATCAAGTCTCAACTTTGATTTTATCAAAGGTTTTAGACTATGAAACACCAAGAAGGTGTGATGGACAGTTGAGCTGCAATTAGGAAGACTGTGTTTGTGATGAGCTGGGGAAGAGGCAAGACAACCCTCCAAGGACCAGTGTTTCAAACAATTAAAGAGCAGCCATTCTACCTGTTCTACAAGTGTTTAGATAGTGAAACTAGGGATAAGTAAAAAACTATCAGTTTAGGACTTTTTTGTAACTGGGCCACCTCCAAAGTTCTAGTGGAATTTTCCTCCGCATCACAAGGGAAGAGAGGACTGACATGATTACACCACTTGGAACCTCTATAATTCTTGCTATTTACATTACGCATTTATTTACTGCATTATAGTTATATTCATCTAATTCACATACTCAACAAACATAAAAAATCGAGTCAGCATATTAACTGATAACTCATATTTAACAAAGGCTTAATAATATGATGCCGGTTAACTCAGCAAAGGATAAGTCAGTTTTGACTTATACTCAATTAAGTTAGCTTAACTCCGCACAAGTTGTAGTTGAACTAAATCTGGTTTAAGATTCATGTTTTTTGTTAGGTTTTTGGTGACAAGTTTATGCACCCCCACCCCCTCCCCCTCTAAACTTGTGTTAGCCTTTCTAAGGGACCAACAATTGGTATCGGAGAATTGCTTCTATTCTAAAGTGATCCATACCTAAATCTCAATATCAGTTTGGTTGCTTAAGTCTTTAAAAGTTTTTTTTTTAAACTGCATCATGGATACACAGCACCTCTTTAGAAAATTGATAAACTGTTCATTTTTATGATTTGATGAATACAAAAACAAATTGCTGGCTCTGGTGGCCGAAACTCAAGAAAAGCTAATTGAAACATTCGATGATGAACCATCCCCCACAAACAATGAAGATAATGGAACTGACCTGGTAAACAACAATGCTGGATTAGAGAATGAAAAGCAGATAATAGAAGATGAAGAAGCCAGAACTGAAGACTCATTGATCAAATATCTTGAGGCAAGTACTTCCACTTTCGACACTCACACTGCCATAAACAATCATAGAAATAAAGATTTCAATAAAACCTTGGACATTTAAAGGAATTAGAGGCAATTCAAATGAAATATGAGAATGTGAAAAAGGAAAAAGATCTATTGAAAACTGAAGTTCTAAGATTGAATGCTGAGATCAATCTTATCAAGGCTAACAATAGAATCAAGAACAACTGCACAACTGATGAACTAACTGAAGTAATAAACATAATAGAATCATCAGTTGATACAATTCCAAGTATTCAGTTCCAACCAAGTAAACCATTTGGAGACAAAACTGGTTTAGGGTTTGACAGTGATTAAAATTCTATCTTTAGACCTAGTACAATTGCACCTAAGTTTGTGGCTGCACAAAAGTCAGGAACTCAGAAAACTGACAATATTGTTAGAACTGACAATTACTCCGCACGGCCTCAATCTAAAACTGATGAAACTGTAAAATCAGTCGGTAGCAAACAACAAACTGAAATTTTTTATAGAAAATATCGAAGGCTGGAAAGGGCAGAACTGATCAGAGATCAGTTAAAAGGACGTTCAAGTCTTATTCATCTAGGAATGAAAATCATTCATGGAATGCTAGATTTCAGAGGGAAAGGAAGAATTTTTCCCACTGATAAAGACTGGAATGGACCAATGATCACTCAGTTTCACGAAATTCACAAGAAAAGGATGTTCGAATCCAAGAATAAGAATTTCATGAAAACTGACCATGCACTACCAAAACATCAAGATATGTATAAGTATAAAACTGATAAGTCATTTAAGACTTATAGAAAAACTAATCAAAAAGGACCCAAACAGATATGGGTACCAAAGATTTCTCATTTGTTTTGTAGGAGAAAATCATAAACTGAAAACTGAGAAGTTGAAATTCTTAAAACTGAGTTGTACTCACAACTGAGTTTTTGAATTAACAAAGGACATTCACTGCAAGTTCTGGATAAGGACAAAACTGGATATTTACAGCTAGAGATACAATGCACCTACCGCATTTACTGTTACAAGCTACAGATGACAGAACATATGTGACCTATTTAAAATCTCAATCGTCCATCTTTTCCACTAATCTCCCTTTTCACAATCTCAACGAAATGTTTTGAATCCCACTCAATTTTTTTAACCACTACTTCCACCACCTATATATAGCATTCTATTTTCCCATTAATTCTTTGCAATTAGTTTCTATAAATTAATCCTTTGAAGTTCTCTCTCTCTCTCTCTCTCTAATATCTCAAATTCAACCCAATCTTCAGAAATAATAGCCTTAACTAGAATTGAACCTGGAATGATAATTTCACTTGCTCATTTCATCGCCAAGTACACTGATCAGACCCTCACCAAGGAAATTGTAGCAAAAATTCGAGAAATCAAGGGTCTGGAGCATGTGTTCAATATAAATCTGCCAAGTGTCTGTCGGGATAGCATTGGAGATTTTTATGAATTTGGAAAGACGTCCATTGAAGGAGAAGATGTTCATACTCTTACAACCACCGTCAATGGAAAAGAAATTAAAGTTACCGAAGATCTAATAGCAGATATTTTTGGTTTTGACAAATGTGGAGGATCAACATCTATCAAGTTGAGCAAGGAGCAGAAAGAAAATTTATGGAAAGTTATTGCAATAAATTCAGAATCACTAGTATTGAAAACTGGGTGCACAAGTCTACTCAAGCCAGAATTCAACTTTCTGACGAAGATGCTGGCAAATTGCGTGATTGGAAACGTAGGAAATTTTAGTAATCTTTCTGAAACCAAATTGGATATGCTGTACGTCATTTGGTTCAAGGAAAACTTCAAATGGCAAAGGTACATTCTGGATCAATTGATGGCAGAATCTTTAGATGCACCCAAGAAGAAAACTGATGTGAAGAAAGGAAGATTCTATCACAAAAAGACTCTGGCCATATTAGTTCAAAGAATTCTTGGCTACTTTATAATCGCAAAGAAGCAGGAAACTGAAATTGTTGACGGGAAAATTGCAATCAAGGAAAATCTAAAAAGAGGATAGTGGAGGTTCTTGAAATCAAACCTAAGAAGAAGAGCAAAAGATCTAAGAAACCTCGAACTAGTGCTGAAGTTTTTGAACAAGTTCATAAACTTTTAGAAACGAAGAGGAAGCGGGATGCTTCAATTCAAACAAAGTTTACTTAAACTGCAAAGAATGTTTTGGAGCCTTCTCCAACATAATCGGCTACTTCAGTTGCTGAAAGCTCCGCAAAGAAACTAAGAACTGAAGAAACCCCCACTAAAACAATTCAAACTGAGGTTGTCACTGCTGAAAAGGAAATTTCAGTTAGAGAAGAAGTTATTCCTTCACTACCATAAGCTGACATTCAGAAGGAATGACACTCAGGTTGAACAGACCCTGAGAGTTGAAGTTGATGCAGAAGATACTGACAGTGATGAGAGGTTGATTGACTTAGAAACAATGACCATGCTTAAGCTACTCTCCAAGTCTAGATCCACGCCATAAAAACCGGCATCTAGAATTGAGTATGAGGAATCATTGAATGAATTTGAAGCCTCTCAACCAGAAGAAAAAGACCCTGTTGAGATTGAATCAAGACATACACAAGTCATCACTCTAGATGAGCTTGTCAGTGAAGAAGAAACTACACCAGAAGAATATAAAGAAGGATAAATTGTTGCTGACATTGAACCATCAAAAGATTAGGTTATTGAACCAACACCTGAGGTGGAACCAATTGCTGAACTGGAATTTGTGGCTTTTGAAGAAAATTTGAAAACTGAGTCTACCATCTCAGTTCCTGAGATTGAAACTTAAACCAGCCTGATCCCAGTTGTTGCTGAAGGGGAAACCAACAAAACTAATCTAGAGAAAATAGAAGAAGCTGAAAATATAATTGCTCTTATGGAATCTAATCTGGAGATTCCAAGAGAAAGTGTAACAATCACAGCTCAACCTAAATCATCTTAGAACTCTAGAGAATTGATTGTAGCTGATTGCAAAGAGACTGCATGCTTGTCAAAACTGGAAACTCAGCTCCATATCCGATTAGAGAAGTCAGTTAGCAGAGATAGAGATCACAGAGAAATGGGTGTTTAATCTTTATAACATCACTCATCTGTCCGAACTGATCAACACTGATGAATTTTTGAATACTAGATTGGTGTTGATCAGAGACAGTCATTGGAAGAAAGCTGCAACAGAAGGAAATTCTAAGAAAGACGACAATGGTGATGATGATGATTCCTAAGGCGATCATTATTTTCAAAAAGGAACTGGTACTTCATCTCAAGAAAAGAAAACTGGATATGCTAAGAATGTTGTTGATGATGATGAAGACAGTTCTGAACAAAGCAGTCCTGATTCAGACTCTGAAACTCAGTCTGAATCTGGAAATGAAGAAAAAGAAGCTTATCAGTCCCAACTGGCTATCAGTCCCCAACAGATCAAACTGTTCGCGAGATAACATTGGCTGAAGCTGATGAAGATTCGATGATGATTTCAATGTGGAAATATCACCAGTCAAAGAGATTGACCAGTCAAATGTCAGGAAAAAATAAGGAGACAATCTGAGGAAAGAAGAAAGTATGTGGAATACAAAGAAGAAAGTCTGTGGAATACAAAGAAGAACTGAGGAAAGTTGTTCCTAATCCTATCTAAGAAACAAAAGTGACTGAAACTTGAGCAGATAATTCTGAAGTACATAAAGCTGAAATATGAAAAGACATTCCTACACAAGTCGATATTTTCAAGTTTTATCACAATGAACTGATCCGTATTCAGAAAGATGATATTAGTTTATTTGGAAAAATGTTAAAATCCTTGGAAGAAAGCGAGACTGAGAGGACTAACATGGAGAAAAGACTTGATAATGTCAGAAGCGACTGTAAGAACACCTTGATTGAAATTATTGAGAATGATTCAAGAAAAACTGAGACAACTGAAAGATGGGAAGGCATTCTTAATATTCTGGTTGACAGAATGACCTTACCGGAGAATGGAATGAAAGATTCAGTTGTTGCTCAGACCATATTGGCACCAACCCAGCAACATCTAAACTCCTACATCAAGAGTTTGATCGTTGATGATGATGTCAATAAGGGGGAAAGTTTGGATGTGATAAAATTAAATGAGATAGATATGCCAAAAGTTCTGAACAGCATTGATGATAAATTGGTCGAGCTGAAGAAAGCTAGAGGAGATTTTACTGATGAAGAAATGGAGTTACTCACAAAATTCGCAAAACCCGCTGAGAAAAGACTTGGTTTAGATTCTCGTGTCTACAACATTTTCAAAGACCTACCTTTGAGAGTAGGAGAATCAAGAGAACAAGCCTTATCAACCTTTCTGAACATGCAAAAGGTGATTTTGCATTTCTGGCACAAATTGAGCAAATGGAAGAGAAATGGCACTTTAGAGAAAGTCTCAGAATAGGTTGAGAAAGCTTAACCTGAGTTTGTCATGGACTACTCAAAACTGGCACGAGCAAAAAACTGAGACAGATTGTGTTTGTGTTTGTGTTTGCTTGTACTTTTCAAGAGCAAATTTTTCAGAAAACACAATATGTCCAATTCATGGAATATTTATGCTAATATTCATGGAATTGAAAGCACAACAACAAATGAAGCCATGCGTGAGTATGCTGAAAGATATGACAATAAACTCACTGAAGCTAGCAAGTGAAGGAGAAGAAGCTGACACTTAGTTACCTTCATGTGTTGTATTTTAATACTCATGTATTGTCACTCAGTTTATTCAATAAAATCTCAGTTTCTCAGTTTGTTTTGTTTAGATTTATTTTGTGCTTATCTTTTTGCATTGCTTTTAAGGAGTGCATTGACAACATTAAAAAGGGGGAAATTGTTGGAAATAAAATTGATGTTTTGATGATGATTCATCACTTATTTAATTATTGTTTTTGACCCCATTGATGAAGTGTCATAACTAGCTGTTATATTGCAAAGCAAAATGATGTCTAGAAATTAATGTATAGGATTTAATATAGTCCGATATTTGTATAAGTTAATCAGACAAGCACTGTAATAGTTCTAGGTTCAGAACCGAGAAATTGAGTAAGTATCTTGAGGAAACTGAGATCCGAAAGAGATACTGGAAAACTGACATAAGAGCACACCAACAGTAACTAAAGAAGGTAAGTTCGCTGAGGGACACAGACTCAGTTGGCTTATCTAGAAGATAGAAGAACTGAGGGTTCAAACTCAGTTATTGAAGACTGAAGAACTGAGGGTTCAAACTCAGTTTATGAAGACTAAGTCGAGACTGTAGAGTTAGACTTCAGGCAAGATTTGTATGACCTGAACTGACTTTATAGAATTTGTATACTGGACTAAGAATCATAAGGACAATGATATCTTAGATAAGTTGATTGTAAATGGTGTACTCTGATTTAGTCAATTAGAATCAGATGAAGGATAGAGTACTGAGATTTTGAAGAAAAGTAAAAACTCAGTTAATGCTCTTAGAAATAGAAAACTGACTACGTCATGTTCGAATCAGTTTGTAACTAAAGTTAAGAAAAATTGAAGATGGATCAGACCGTTATGAATGTCAGAAAGGACACTGACACACATACAGAAAAGCAGGACCACTAACGGCTATAAGGATTCAAATTCAAATGGTATAACCATTAAAGAAACCCCTATATATAGACTGCTTCTACCACAAGAAGTAGTACGGAATTCTAATAATCAATCAAGTCAAGAAAGCTTATATCAAGGGGGAAAGTAAATCAAATGAATTCCTGCTAGGCACTTAATTGCAAGATCAAGAAATTTCTTCAAGTGATCACAAGCATTCAAGAAACATCAAGATCATTCATTTGAAGAAAACAGAGCTGTGTATAACTGTTTTATCTACAAGATAAAGGTCAAATCACAAATTAAATCATAGTTATTGATTCAAGTCTCAACTTTGATTTTATCAAAGGTCTTAGACTGTGAAACACCAAGAAGGTGTGAAGGACAGTTGAGCTGCAGTCAGGAAGACTGTGTTTGTGATGAGCTGGTGAAGAGGCAAGACAACCCACCAAGGACCATTGTTTCAAACAATTGAAGAGTAGCCATTCTACCTATTCTACAAGTGTTTAGATAGTGAAGCTCGGGATTAGTCAAAGACTATCAATTTAGGACTTTTTGTAACTGGGCCACCTCAAAAGTTCTAGTGGAATTTTCCTCTGCATCACAGGGGAAGAGAGGACTGACAGGATTACACCACCTGGAACTTCTATAATTCTTGCTATTTACATTACGCATTTATTTACTGCATTATAGTTATATTCATCTAGTTCACAAACTCAGCAAACATCAGAAACTGAGTCAACATATTAACTGATAACTTATATTTAATAAAGGCTTAATATTCCGCTGCCGGTTACTCAGCTAAGAATATGTCAGTTTTGACTAATACTCAGTTAAGTTACCTTAACTCCGTACAAGTTGGTTGAACGAAATCTGGTTTAAGATTCAGTTTTTGTGTTAGGTTTTTGGTGACAAGTTTATTCACCCCCCTCTAAACTTGTGTTATTGGAATCTTGATCGCTCAGGAGATGCCCCTTGAAGCTCGTAAGTGTGATAGAAACCCTCAGTATAACACCACTCTTAGAGCTCACCAATCTGAATCGGAATCCGAATCTGAGTCATCTGAGAGTGACAATGATGAAGAAGTTGCTAAAGCGGCCCGAAACTTCTAGAAATTTTACAAATTCCAAAAGCAAAATTGTAAGGGTGCCAAAAGCATAGTGGAAAGCACCGTGACAATAAAGAAAAGGATTGGACTACAACAGCATAATGCTACGAGTGCAAGGGATACGGACACATCTCAAATGCTTGTCCCAAATCCAAAAAGAATAAGTCCAAGCATAGCTCGAGCTCAAAATCCAAGTCTCATCACAAGTCAAAATCGCACCAATCATTCCAAGAATGAGAATGAAGAAAAATCTAAAAAAAAGAAAGCTATGGTGGCTACGTGGTCTGATAGTTCCGAGTCAGACAATGATAACAAATCTTTTGCTTCCGAGCAAGCTACATTATGCCCCATAGGACACTCTCAACCCACATTCGATAATGAGAGTGAGGTATCTCTATCTTCAGTAGAAGAGTTGCATGATCAAATAGAACAACATAGGACAACTCTAAAACTCAAGAACGAAATGATTATTGATCTTAAGAAACAGCATAACGATGAAACCGTATCACAAATCAACACTCTAAGCCACTTAAAGCTTAAGCATCAAGACACCGAAATTGAGATTAATTCTTTAAAGAAAGAGGTTGTCAAACTTAAACAAGACGTTTCAGGACTTGAAGAGGAGAATTCTCTACTCCAAGGACAACTCTTAACATTAAAAGGAAAAGGGAAGGAAGTAAGTGGTTCGGGGAATCAACCCAAACCAACTCATCCTGTCTCAACTCCGGAAAACTTGACGCCTAGGCCAATTGCCTTAGAGTGTGCTACACCACCACCTAAAGCACCCACACCACCAAAGAACGCTTCATTAACACGTTCACACACTTCACAGCGTTCTTCTTCACAAAACCACACATATATGTATGATCATAGAGGTTCAAAGATCCATGCTCAATGGAACCAAAATCATCATACAAACTATGCTACACCTAGTTTTTATACATCTGCATATCATGATCCCGGAAAACACCAAGCACCCGATTACACGTTTAGACAATCTCAAGTTGACCCCTACTTGGTCAATTTGCTGTTTTGGCAAGATCGAATTCTGAGAATGGATCATAACACATACTATCCAATCCCACGTCATTGTGGTCAATCAACTCAGTCCACTTGGACTAAGAAGATTGGACATAAACCAAGGGTACAAAAAGTACGGGTTTGGAAAGATTCTTTGAAGTCTGATTCTAACCGTGAAGGACCCAAAGTTTAAATGGTAACGTATTATAAATCTGTTTTGCAGGTAACCAACCTTTATGTGCTAAAATGACATATATGGCATGACAGTGCCTTAAATAAATGTTTGAAAGGCAATTGGTATCATACACCTTGATACCAAAAAGGGAAGTATCTTACACACTTTTACTTTAATAGTATTTTGTGGTTCATAACTTTCAACCCTGCTTTTAAAACCTTATTTGATTAATTTTCAAACTAAGGGGGAGAAAGTAGTGTGATAAAGCTTTTAAAAGTTGAACTAAGCTCTAATTAAGGGTAGCTTGTATTTAGGGGGTGTTATACTCTCCATTGTTTTTTATAAAAAAAAAACTGTCTCTTAAAAACAATATCTTAAAATCTTTAAAAGTGTTATTTTGAAAATAAATCAAAGGGGTAGAATGATGAGTATTTTTTGAGTCTAAGTTATGTGTTGATTAATTTTCAAAATTAACATTCACCGTGTTAAAGCTTTTATAAGCATTTTATCATATAAGTCTTTTTGTTTTACAAACATAATTAAATAATTTATTGAATTAATCTTTCATGATTTATTAATTATTCAAATTATTTAATTATTTTTGTTATATAAATCTGCTGGATCAATTTATAATACAAGCCTAATGAATTTTGTTTTTGGTCCAGTCCGTTCTTTAATCTATCAGATCCGGCCCAACAAACCCTTTTCCCATTTAATCAAATATCCAATTCTTTCCATTTCCATTATCCCCAAAATTCTGAAAAAACTAATCCCTCAGCCATTCTCTCCTTCTCCATTTGTAATCAATGATGACCCTTGAAATCTCCAGAAAATCTTATCGTGAAAGCTGATGTCCTTCCTTTCTGGATGACTTAAGCAATGAATGGCTGATTCGGAGTTGTTTTTCAGCACGTTTATTTCAGAGAAACGTGGAAAGCTCATGCCTTTTCTATCATCCTCTGATTCGAAACGAAAATTGTGAAATTGTTCTAATTATTGTTCGATTCTTTCCTTATTTGCTATCATGAATCGTATTTTGCATTAATCGATTCATATTTTGCAGATACAAATGTTAAAAGCAATGATTTATGCATTGGTCAAGTCAATCAGAGCTGTAAAAGGAAATGAATCGAGGATTTCATCACCCTGATTCACGTTGATACGATTGAAAATGATGAGGATTTCCGGCTTCGTTCATTCAGCATGTGATAATTACAAGCAAATCGAAGTTTAATCGACTGCATTTAATCAGGTCGTACCTTTTTCGATTTAAAAGTTAATATCGCCTCTAAATTTCTCTGATATGAATGAATATCTGCCTGATTTTGTGCCTCTGTTTGATTGAAGGTGTGGATATGAAAGGTTTGGCCTTTCATCCAATTTGGTGACTGATACTAGCCATTAATGTCCAATTTTGTGGACTTGCAGTCAAATCGAAATCAGGGTCATATCCTTCTAGTTAATTTCATATTTCCTTCAGTATTAATTCTAATTTGAATCAAAATCTGCCTTGACCTTTCCTTATGCCGTGGTTGCAGATCTATGGGTCAAATGAAACACGTGAAAAATGTGAAGGCCTGATCCTATGACCGATTAAAGACTGAATGATGCACCAATTCAGTCTTGATACATTAAGGATCGAAGTGACACCGTTTTGATGCTCTTCTCAGTGCTTCAGTTTCACAAACCGGTGAATCACTACCCGGTATGCTATAACGCTTGACCATTCTTGGTGTATGTATTAGGTAATTTGACTGAGGGTCTTACACCCTAGGAAGTAAAGGGTCGAGTCAATGCAGAGGGTAGTGACCCAATGATGCCCTAAAATTAAATTCAGACCATTTGGCATCATTTGGTTCTGAATTTGGTTTTAGGATTATGTCAGGTTCAATTAAGGTAAGTTTCTAAATGTGTCAAAATGAACCATGACCAAATCTGGTGCCTTTCCACACTGTGCTATTGAACTAAGTCAAAAGGATGTCAGTCGGTTTAAGTCGTTAAGTGATTTCTTAATTAACCAATGAGTTAGGTCCAACCAGTCAGTATCACTCTCTCTCTCTCAATTGCCTAACGGCCCTCCTTTAGAGAGTATACATAAAACTTTGGACCTCAGACAAGCGTCGGTTAATTATGGCTGGAAAATCACAGAATTAAGTGCCTCGGATTTTAAAGATTTCCTTTAGATCCCATTCACACAAACCTTAGAGGTTCAAGCTATACCCCGGTGCTATAAATAGCAAGTCATATAACACTACATTGCAACAACTCAGAAAGCTATTACTTGAGCAATCCTACATCATCTCTATACTTTAAAGTTCTCTCTTTTCTGGTTCTTGGTTTGAGTCCTAGGATAGAAGTTGAGAGTTTGGCAATCTGTATCATTTGCCAAGCCTTTGATTCTGGTCATAGCTTTTGAAAAGTGTGGTACTGCTCAATAGCTTAGACATAATCCTTGGATTGAGGTCTTGTGTTCTCCTGTAAGGTAACACTGTTGACTAAACTCCTTGTTTTCTCTTTTCTATGTATTGTGGTTGTTGATTGCCTTGATATTTTCTTGTTAAATGTGCATGACAGTAGTCTTTAGGTTGATATACTGGTTTTGCATTGTTGTGTCTGAGTTTGTTCTGTTCTGTAAACTTGATTTTGGTGGTCTGATCTCTAACTGATTGAGGAAGTAAGCAACTATCCGATTGGCCTGAAGTACCAAGTCTGATTGCCTAGAGAGGTATATAGCTTGTGCTTGAGTCTCTCTGAATTCAGACACCTTAAGTCTTGTTTTCTGCTTTAGACAGAAGTCTGTTAGATTCTGGTCTGAGTGTTTTGTTTAATTCCCTTTAAACTGTTGTGTAAGATTTTTATTATCAGTATACACACTCTTGTGTTACCTTTAATCAAAATTTGAACACCCCTTGCTTGTACCTTTCTTGTTTTGGGAAATCTGCATCAGTCATGTGTTGCTGTATCTGCTGCTTTGCAAATTTTAAATCCTATTTGTAGAGCCTACTGATTTGAACACCTTGTAATATTGTATGCTATAGTCTTTTATAGTGTCGAACATTGTATTTTGTCAGAGTAAGATTCAGGTCTGATAATTTGTTGTGTTGGACTTATTTTAAGTTTTAGTGATGAGTACCAGACTAGCTGTTATAGAACAAAGGCAAAATGATGTCTAGATAAAATGTATAGGCTTATTAGAGTTTGATCTTGTATAGGTTTGATTAAACAAGCACTGTAAAAGGTCAGCTGACTAGTTTAGGAACATGCTGAAGACTGAAGGCTGAGGACTCAAACTCACATATTGAAGGCTAAGGGATCAAACTTAGTATTTAAAGTCAATGATATGGAATCAGAATTTCGGGAAGTCTGTGATGACCTAAACTTATTGCATATACCTTGTGTACAAGGTCTAACTTCCATAAGTTAAATGGTGATTGGAACTTGGTTATATTCAAAATGGTGCAATCTAACTTCACAATTAAAAGTTAGATATAAGAGAAGTCAGCTGCAGTGTTTTTATAAACATAGCAACTCTAGATCAGCTGACTAATATATATTTCAGCAGACTAATACCCACAGGGACCAACTGATATATATTTCGGATTATTCAAAGGTTACATTGGAAAAATACAAGGATAAGGACAGATAACTGTTAGATGTAATATCATCGGATCAATCATTGATTGACCCGATTATGCAGCGTAATGCATCAGATCTAGATCTAAACGAAACGAAGAACATAAATTAAAGATCAAACTACAAAGGGGTTTGGATTTTACCTTTTTATGGTGCTTAACTCCAAGAACAAAAGTAGTATCCACGCAAGTTGAGAAGCCACAGCCTTCCAACGTGTGTCTCCCAGCAACACCAGGTGGATGGTGTTTCCCGCCGTCGTACCTCCTTGTTATGCTACCGGAATAATCCCGAAGATTATTCAAACTCGAAACCCGAAGAAAGATAGCCGAAAATTCTAAGCTAATTTCTTCCAATAATGGCGTGTTATGTAATGGTCAAAATGCTTGGGAGAACTCTCTTTATATAGGAGAGTAATCCTTGTCCTCCAAGGATTTAATAATTAAGAGATAATTATTAGATTAATCTTTATTCCAAATAAAATGATTATCCGAAACTAATTAGGATAAATCATATTATTATCTAATATTCCATAAATTATCAATTAACAAATAAAAGATAAATCACACATTAAATAATTATCCAAGAAAACTAATTCCTTGATAATTAGTTAATCAACATTGGCGCCACCTTTTATTAAAAAAAGGTCTACACGCATTTTTACTACACCTTGGGCCGAGTCCATGAAAAATATATTTTCATGTATTTAATTATGTAGTCCAACTAAACAATTAATCCACATATCAATTAAATAGTCCAATCCAACTATTTAATTATAATTGAGGTGAAGCGACGAGAAAACCTATTTGCTATATTAGGAGCCACGTCGGGGACCATGGACCCATATTCAGTAGCTACAATAAATCGAATAAAAATTATTCATCAGACAGAATAATTATATCCAACCTATTAATTCCGGGATTACACCACCATAAACCCGAAACTGAACTCTATCGAATATAGATAACTTACACTCAATTTATGAGTCGAAAGCGTCCACTGATATAATCATTACATACGGATAAATACTCCAGAGACTGTTCACTTCGATTCGGGATATTTCCGTAAACCCTTCTCGAAACATATTATCCTTATTTACCATTAACCACCTAGTGATCAATTAGTTCACATCTAATATAATATGAACTCGGCCGATCGATCAGTTTCTAGGGTTAACAAATAAGGGAACTGTCTGTCTACTTCCCGAGGGAAGGAAAGGATTCCATATCTGTGATAACACAGACTACTCACTCATTCTAGAATAGAGCCAACAAGAAGTGTTGGACCACATACATCGAAATGATCGTTACTAACACATCAAACCCTACCCTAGTCTAAGCAGTTGTCTGTGATCACCTCATGATTGAAATTAACCCATATATGATCATCTTGTGATTCAATGAGACTTCTCGATTACGGAATTATATCGAGAACTCAATTCCAATCGGTCCAGCCCTATATGATTATCATCATATATAAATTCCCCATTAGGTACCCTATTACCGACAGTCCGGATAAGACTTTCACACCTAAAGTGTTCTGGGCGCATTATCAGCATATTAATCATGAGACCCGTACTCAGATTAATCAACGCTACGGACTAAGTTAATTTTAAGTACATCTCACTGACTCAATCCTCTTGTGTATAGCCATAAACTGAGTTATGTGATTACATAAACGAGGTGCTTAGGGTTTTCAGTAGTGTCTTAATTATAAGCACACATGCATATAATAAGATGAATTATTAATTCTGTCCTAAAACAATTATATAATTGTCTTTTGGGCACTACACCTAACAATCTCCCACTTGCACGAAAGGCAAGTGGATTAATTGTTTTAGAGCACACCCTTTATATCTGTATCTACAACTCCAACTTGCTCAAAAAAAGTGAGACATATCCCTCAAACCTGTACCCTCCAAGTGCATCTTAGTAATTCATCCTTCCAAGCACGATCGGAGTGTGCCGCCGTAGGGTAGGTCAGTGACCCGGCGCGTACTTGGAATCCGAATACCATGTGACCTGGTACACTGATCAGGTAGGTTGGCGGCTTGAGTCAATCTTTGGGATCGAAACGTCCTTTCCATCTAATCTGGTGGTATGATTTCAATATGCCTTTGATTCAACACTGAGGACGAAATCGACTTAACGATCAACCTTCATCTGACCTAAAGCCAGAATCAGTGTTATCTAGTTTGCACCTGAATATACTAGCATATTATTCCTCATTCTCCCGAAGATACTTGAGGATTCACAAAACATCCTATTTCGTATTCATCCTCAGGTTTAGATAACCATTCCTGAGAGGTAGGGTAGACTACATAGCTGAATGTTGCATAAATGCAAGAATATCTTAACCAGGTGAATGGATGAGATTGCCAATGATCGATTCTCACGAATTTGAGTGAATCAAATCCTTTAGAATGAATCCCGATGGCATGACAGACTCTGACTTCAGATAACACACCCACGTTGTTTCCAACTGTTTCAGTGTTACCATTCATAAACACTAATCTACATACTACTTTACTAATGTTGATTCCCAGTCTACAAAAGACTTATCAACATTTTGGTCAAGTCCACATATTAAAATATATGAATTTGAAATAACCTAGAGGTTTGCTTTAATCCCCAAAGGATATAAGCTATGGCAGTCATCTGCCAAAGGTTCTTTCCGAATAAATTAAGATACCGTTAGTCTCGCAAAAAGGTCTTAGGGAATCACCCCTATTTTCTGCTTTGTAACGAATCCGTCATTTGTTCTTGGTTAAAACCCTTCTGTTCTAAATGAATTCAGATTCCGTTGTTTGGCAAGGAAGTCTTAGGGAACCACCCCCATTTCCCGCTTTATGACGAAATCAAGCAAGACTGAGTTGTAAGAGAGATCACGGTCTGGTTAACTCTCTACCGTTTAGGGAATCACCCCTAAATTATCTCAGCTTTGCATTGAAAGTTAAACTTTCCTATTCATTCGACTCTTCTCCGTGTAGTTCCAATTACTCTCACTGGTCCTGAGATACTCAGGTGGTTCTACAAGAGTTTCAAAAGAACTGGAGTATCAAACTCCATTCACAGGGTTATGGCTTTTAAACCAACCTCTATGATCAGGATCCTATACAGCCCACGAAGGACTATAGGTCATCAATCTACCCTATAGACCGTAAGGTCCTGCAATGGGTAATGGACAAACCATACTCCCACTGCGTTCGGGGTGGATTGATATACAGATCTAGTTTAGTAGTTTTTATTAGTGTTATCACCAACTGCCGGTGTTGGATGTGGGCTGAACAAATCATTTAGTAACATCTTGAGTACAAATACTTCAAGATCTAAGGTTGTTTTTTATAGACTCTATCAGACCGAGTTTGACAGTATAACCGTCATTCTCTGATTTTACGAGTTTTATAACCAACCTTTACTCAATGCATTAAGGTATTTAACGACCTAAACATGTACGCAAAATTTCCATTCCTACATTCAAACACTAAATACTAAATGTCTATATTTACGGAAGTGGGGTGAACCGAATTCACTCCTTATCCACAAATGCGTAGGCAACTTTTAGGTAGACTTCTCGGTTTTTCGTAAACCGTTATTTTGCAACCAATATCTCAAATGAGTTCAGCAGCGTATCGTAGCTCATCAATAACTATATAAGGCAAATTTAGGGTGTATCCTTAGTGAAAACATTCAACTGGGAGGCAGGCCGAGCAACAGTCCCGAAGACTATACGACAGCCTATTTCTGAGTATAGAATACTCTATTTCTGGTGAAATCAGAGATCCCTCCTAATATTTTGGATAAGCTTACCGGAGTTTCGAGTAGTTATTGATGACCAAAATAGTAACGACCAACCTTAACCGGCAGAGTACCGGGTCGGAAGTACTATAGTGGAGAGCAAGGTCGTATTCCTCGAGGAATCAATCGAGTACCAAAGTCGTTTCTCAACTTAGTTTAGGTCAATTAAAGTTTGTTCATGGTAATTATACTACAACGCTGTTTAAACAAGAGATAAAGAGAGAGAGAGAGAGACATAGCCAAACCACGATCCAATTGAATACTTTCGCCCCTCTAATCGATTATTTGGGAATGAAAACTACCAACCAACCATCCTAATGCTTATATCGACTCGTTCATGGGTGCAAACTCCTAAGATAGTACTAGACGCCATGCAACAACCTAGCACCCTTTGCCCGGTTCAACAGTCCGCCTTTAAGGATTTAACTGACCGGAACAAGATAAACGCTCTAGAGCCGCTCGATTTACACCGACAAACCTCGTTACCCAATCGATCTAAACAACTCAGTCAATTGTAAATAACGGTCTTAAAACCCCTTTTCCCACACCCCTTCGCAACATACATTTATAAAAGTGGTGTGTGAGTTCATGAACTAGGTGTACAAGCTAATTCAAGCATTAAGAACAAGTTTTAAGACATGAATTCGTCGATATAACAACAATTAAACACTACCCATTCCCAATTTCATCAATTAGAGGGTGGTTTCTTCAATCTTCACATGATTTAGCTATGGAATGTTTAGCTACTCATAGTAAAACATGAAATAACAATCAAAGAGAAGATTAAAGCCATAAAAGAGAAAGAGGAATGCAATTAATTACCAAAAAAACGCAGGAAATTAAAGTTGAATCAATCTTCATCCAAACCCATTGTCACTTGGGGAAGAAGACTTCAAAAACACCAACAAGGAGGAGAGAATCTATGCTAAATTGTGTTTAATCTAAGGGAAAGAGTGAAAGAAGAGCTAATCTAAGGGAGAAAAGGGAAGAAAATCGACCTAAGGGTGTCCTAATTAAGTCTAGGTATGAGTTCATATGAAATGGGGGCTGAAAAATCTATTTAAAAAGGCCCAAAAACGTGCAGATAAAGCATTTTTGGCGTGCCCCAAAGTCTTCGGTGCGCGCCAAAACTGTTCTGTGATTCTGGGAGCTCTCTGTTCCAACTTGGCGCGCCCCAAAGTCTTCGGCGCGCGCCAAAATTCCTGGGCAGATACACCTTCAGTAATCTGGAAATATCTTTGCGCGTAGAGTTCCGATTTGAATGATTCAAAATGCGTTGGAAAGCTCATTCAATTATCTACAACTTTCATGAAGACCACAAGTCCAGAAAATGCATGTATCTGGGAGAAAAATGCAGATAAAGTGAGCAGATGGTGAAAGCACCAACCACCTTTGATCCGTTCCATCCCCGGGCTTCGGTTATGCTATTCTAAGTCTCATGCCTCATCTTTTGGGCTCACGAGTCACCTATTTCCTGCATTTCCATAGCACAATATACCAAGCATAATCCCGCAAGATAAATAGGGCTCGAAAAGGGCCAAAACACCGTAAAATGATAAGGTTTTCCATCAATATGACGGTTTACCCCAAAGGTGGAGTGTAATGCGATTTTTTTTGTCCTAAATAAGGTCTAAAACTACCCGGAATGAACCAAAAGTGCCGTAAAAGGGAGTTGAAACATGCACCGGAGCATAGTAAAGTTGACTCTCATCAACCACCCCCCACTTAGCGTTTGCTCGCCCTCGAGCAAAATGAGCGTTCTAAAAGAATCCATTGAGTCAACGTTACACGCGTAGGTCAAATCAATCACACGTCAAAGACAACCGGGAAATAAATGAGTAAATGCATACAACTTAACCCTACCTTATCAAGCAAACGGGATGTGTGTGTGTGAATAGCTTCTCCTACATTTACCACGGTTTTACCGGTTTGGATTATGGACGCTCGGTTAATACGACTACACCATAGGCTCATACTTCATAAGCATCTCCACTAATCGGGGCCAAACCGAGGCTAAGCAAGGTCGAGTAGGACTTGCAAGGTTGTAATGTTAGGCTAGGGACGGGGCTAACCGAAAGGAATTTCTGGGGAAAAAACAACAAAGATATAAACACGAGCAAGCTCAATCATAAGGTGTAACAATACAAAACATAGCTAGCTCTACCCTTCTCTAGCTCAAAAAGAACTAAAACATGATCCATGAAATAAAATGCCATATCGCACTATGTCTCAAGTGTAATAAGGCAAAAATGTATAAGAATCATGTTTTCACATTAAGGACTCATCCCAAACACCAACATCATATACAAATGAATACAAGAGTCCTAACACACTTGGCTTTCTTTGACTCAACCTTTTATTTTCCTTTCATGACTTTCTTCTTCTTCTTCTTTTTTTTTCTTTTTTTTTCTTTTTTTTCTTCTTTTTTTTCTTCTTGATTTTTCAAGAAAAGAAACTTTTTGAATTTAGAAAGCTGCACTATACAATTTAAATAGGTTTGAGTCAAAGGCCATCACGTACATACAATATAAAAATGAGCTCCTCCCTTCCAAATCGTGAAAATAGCTCGTAAAAACCAACTCCTCTATACAGAATACAAACCACCACTCTACCCCCCCACACTTGCCTAAGCAAGTGTGATAAAATAAAAATGATTAAGCTCAACTCATAGGGTGTTCAAGGGAATGTAGACCACAAATAAGGCTTGGGGTCGGGAAATTACGGGCTAAATACGAACGGCTAAGTGTCGGATGGGGGTCTAACCATCCTACCAAGGCTTAGAGGGGTTACTGTGGAATATGTCACGGGATGGCTATTTGGCTCTGGTCGGGTCAAAGAAACGCCATAACTGTCATCCCAAACTCTATCAAGGTCGGCCCTTCTATTTCGTCTCGAAGTTAATGGTATGAGTTCTAGGTAGCCGAATTGTGCCTAAGTCTACCATAATCCGTCACTAGTTACCATGGTTCATGAAATCGAAGCTATACGTGCGTGAAAATCCCGTTTCCAAGATAAGGTAGTAAGCCAAGTAACATGCATTCAAACATTCACTACACCGTTTATCCTATCAATATGAAGGCTCAACATACGAATGCAACATCAATACCATGGAAAATTTTAAAAAGTGCTCAAATTTTGCTAAAGAAATGACCAAACACTAAGCATACAACGCAATGGCCAGAAAAACAATGAAGCACATATCAAAGCTAAGCCTACCACCCCCCACTTTAAATGCAACACTGCCCCTCAGTGTGTGAATGATAAAGAGAAAGAAGGCTTAGCTTAACCCGGCAGAGAGGCGCAAACCATGTACGTGACATATCCACAAAATTTCCACTCGAATACCTGAAGCCATGAGACAAAAACACCAAGAAAACGCATGCACGGAGAACAGCCACCGTGCCAAAGCAAGCAACAAATATCGAGATATAATAAAAGTGCGTAAAGTCACATACACGATCATATGAAACCAAAAAGGGGAACCGACTCGGGGTGCATGCGATGCAAAAACAATCAAACAAGTAAAACAACATCCATGCAATAAGACACGAGCCAACAACGAATCGAAGAAGAACCACTCAAAAATGGTACCCATACCCCCAAAGTATCACCCTAGACCACTCCTAGCACAAAAACTAAAGCAAAAAAAAAAGAGAAATGGTGGGTTGCCTCCCCCGAGCGCCTTTGTTTTACGTCATTGGTTTGACTTATTAAGAAACTAAAAGAAAAGAAAATAAGCACGAGTGGAATGAAAGAAAAAAATTGCACATCTTTTGCTCAATAGCCTCAAGAACATGGCAATTAAAAAAAAACTTTCATCTACTTTTATTTAGAACACAACCAAAAAAAACATCTACCTAAAACATTCTAAGTTTAAAGTCCTTAGTTCGACTTTCTACCCCAACAATGCTAAGGATAATTATACCAAAGGAGAGCAAACCGTTGCGTCTCCCTACACAAATCAAAAGAATTGAGCACACCCTTAAAATGGGGCAAGACAAACAAGGGGCTCAATCCCCACCACCAAGATTGGTTCAAGAAATTCATCGTGTAACACAATGAATTCAATTTCCCCGAATGAGAGCATATGCCAAGTAACAAAGATTCAAACACCAAACAATAAAATTTTGGCTCAACCACAACATCAACATATTCAATGTGATCCACCACCACAATTTTTTCAATAAGGTTCAAAGGAGAAGGAATAAATGATTCACTAGTAGCATGTTTCGTACCTTCTTCATAACACTCGTGATGGGTGATTACCTCAAGAGTCGACGGTGGAGAAAATGAAATTTCATCATTTTTAGCACTCATCTCAACCTTCCTCTTCTCAATCAATTTCTCTACCCGGTTCTCCAAGTTCTTTAAATCCAATTGAGAAGTAGTAGCATTCGTTTTAATAGCCATCAACTCCCGACCTTGCTCTTCTAATACTCGGCCTTGCTCTTTCAAAGCTCGGCCTTGCTCTTCTAACAGACGGCCTTGCTCTTGCAAAGTCTCATTGATTTGCTCTAAGAGGATGTCGGTTGAGCTCTTTTGCGGTGGAGAAGCTATTTGTGGAGGTTGATCATATTGCAAATACGCATTGGGGTGTTGAAACTGAGAACTTGGAGG
Organism: Gentiana straminea; assembly: GCA_036785695.1. Classification (NCBI taxonomy): domain Eukaryota; kingdom Viridiplantae; phylum Streptophyta; class Magnoliopsida; order Gentianales; family Gentianaceae; genus Gentiana; species Gentiana straminea. The sequence continues at coordinate 469,922 of JAVUPR010000363.1, read as the reverse complement.
ACTCTCCCACTCATTGTTGTATGGTGATGTGTATGGGTTGAACTGATAATATGGTTGGAATCCAAAACCCATAGCACCGAAATTAAAGCCTCCAAAAGAGTAGGGAGAAGATCCATCATGGCCACATGGATCCATACACTGTGATTCAAGGGAAAAACAAGAACACAATCACGGTATCTAGTCTCCACCACTACCGTAGTAAATGGTGTGACTCTTCAATGAAAAACCAACATCAAGAAAGAAGAAAGAGAGAAAAAAAAAAAAACAACCTAAACCTAAGTCTTCAAAAGACTTATGAGATATCGATATGATTCCCCGGCAACGGCGCCAGAAAACTTGATGACCAAAATAGTAACGACCAACCTTAACCGGCAGAGTACCGGGTCGGAAGTACTATATTTGAGAGCAAGGTCGTATCCCTCGAGGAATCAATCGAGTACCAAAGTCGTTTCTCAACTTAGTTTAGGTCAATCAAAGTTTGTTCACGGTAATTATACTACAACGTTGTTTAAACAAGAGATAAAGAGAGAGAGAGAGAGAGACATAGCCAAACCACGATCCAATTGAATACTTTCGCCCCTCTAATTGATTATTTGGGAATGGAAACTACCAACCAACCATCCTAATGCTTATATCGACTCGTTCATGGGTGCAAACTCCTAAGATAGTACTAGACGCCATGCAACAACCTAGCACCCTTTGCCCGGTTCAACAGTCCGCCTTTAAGGATTTAACTGACTGGAACAAGATAAACGCTCTAGAGCCGCTCGATTTACACCGACAAACCTCGTTACCCAATCGATCTAAACAACTCGCTTGATTGTAAATAACGATCTTAAAACCCCTTTTCCCACACCCATTCGCAACATACATTTATAAAAGTGGTGTGTGAGTTCATGAACTAGGTGTACAAGCTAATTCAAGCATTAAGAACAAGTTTTAAGACATGAATTCGTCGATATAACAACAATTAAACACTACCCATTCCCAATTTCATCAATTAGAGGGTGGTTTCTTCAATCTTCACATGATTTAGCTATGGAATGTTTAGCTACTCATAGTAAAACATTAAATAACAATCAAAGAGAAGATAAAGCCATAAAAGAGAAAGAGGAATGCAATTAATTACCAAAAAAACGCAGGAAATTAAAGTTGAATCAATCTTCATCCAAACCCATTGTCACTTGGGGAAGAAGACTTCAAAAACACCAACAAGGAGGAGAGAATCTATGCTAAATTGTGTTTAATCTAAGGGAAAGAGTGAAAGAAGAGCTAATCTAAGGGAGAAAAGGGAAGAAAATCGACCTAAGGGTGTCCTAATTAAGTCTAGGTATGAGTTCATATGAAATGGGGGCTGAAAAATCTATTTAAAAAGGCCCAAAAACGTGCAGATAAAGCAGTTTTGGCGTGCCCCAAAGTCTTCGGCGCGCGCCAAAACTGTTCTGTGATTCTGGGAGCTCTCTTTTCCAACTTGGCGCGCCCCAAAGTCTTCGGCGCGCGCCAAAATTCCCCGGGCGAGATACACCTTCGCAATCTGGAAATATCTTTGCGCGTAGAGTTCCGATTTGAAAGATTCAAAATGCGTTGGAAAGCTCATTCAATTATCTACAATTTCATGAAGACCACAAGTCCAGAAAATGCATGTAGATGGGAGAAAAATGCAGATAAAGTGAGCAGATGGTGAAAGCACCAACCACCTTTGATCCGTTCCATCCCCGGGCTTCGGTTATGCTATTCTAAGTCTCATGCCTCATCTTTTGGGCTCACGAGTCACCTATTTCCTGCATTTCCATAGCACAATATACAAAGCATAATCCCGCAAGATAAATAGGGCTCGAAAAGGGCCAAAACACCGTAAAATGATAAGGTTTTCCATCAATATGACGGTTTACCCCATGGTGGACGTGTAATGCGATTTTTGTCCTAAATAAGGTCTAAAACTACCCGGAATGAACCAAAAGTGCCGTAAAAGGGAGTTGAAACATGCACCGGAGCATAGAGCATAGTAAAGTTGACTCTCATCAGTTATCAGACAATATGTCACTACTTGAAAAGCTCCCACTAGCTTGTACCTTTCATATGACCCCGAAGGTTGTTATGAACAAACTATGTCACTTCTTTAAATCTATTACCCTTTCCCAATTGAAAGGAAACATAAGCATTGTTCCTTTGACTGGGAGGTAGGAATCAACCTAAGCCAGTCTGCAGATCTTGTCGTTAGGGAATATGCACTATTTAATAGAATAGAAAGAAGCGTTTATCTAAATACGGAAACCATTTGCGTTTATATTGTTTGAGATGTGTTATATATACCTATTCAGCATTTCTTAGTGGTTCTGACTTTATCAAACAAAAGTCCGAGTCTTGGGTTCGTGCTATGAATGTTATATTCATCGTCAATAAGACAAACAAATTATCCTATTGAAAGTGAATACGTTCGTTCCAACGAATCCGAAAACAAAAAAGGAATTTTCTGTGATACTCAAAAAAAAAATTGAAACCGAGATTCATTTCCTTATATCACTCCCACTAGTCTATCTGAAATAACTGCCCGTTGTTTATTTATCGTTTAATGCAAAGCTACCTAGTTTTTCCAAAGAACTTTAGCATTCGAGAAAATTTCCAAGGATGCATTGGTCAGTGATCCGAAATCACTTTCCTTATCCTCTAATTTCCAATTTATTAATTTTTCGGTTTAGCCTTAAAACTACTTAGTTTAGACGACTAACACGTATAAACGTTCTTTCCCATTTTCAACTTTCCTTAGATAGAAACAGTCTTGAACTAGCAGTTCGTTTGAGTAGACACTAACCTGAATTGTGGGATGTTCAGTGTTACTTGCTTGGACTATCGATTTTTCTAATCGTCAAATCATAAGACCAAAGTTCCCACTAGTTTATCGGTTCCAAATACCGTCTAACTAGCAACACTTTGTATCGAATGGTTTGATAGATCATAATAAAGCTCCCACTAGTTTATCGGTTCCAAATACCGTCTAACTAGCAACACTTTGTATTTATGATTTTTCAAAGATTAGAAAATCACTCAGAACTAAGTTCCCACTAGTTTATCAGTTCCAAATACTATCTAACTAGCAACGCTTTATTCTAGTTTTTCCAATAAATGGAGAAACTCCTGTGCAGTCTATTACACATTCCTAATGATTCAGAAAAACAACAAATCATAAGACTAAGGCTCCCACTAGTTTATCGGTTCCAAATACCGTCTAACTAGCAACGCCTTATGTATATGATTTTCCAAATTTTCAATTTTGAAATTTGTTGTGTAATTACACTTTTGAAATTCACTAAATGAATTTTATATGATAGTCCTATGTCATCTTTTGTAAACTAAGTATGGTCGTCTCTCGTTCAACACGAGTGACACCCGTGACATACCTATACTATGTCACTTAAGTTTTTAAAGTCTTAAGAAAATAAATCTTTTCTGAAAAATTAACTGCATTGTTTGATAATTACAACGTACTTGTTACTTTCCACTTTTTTAATGAAGTCATATTACTAACAGTTTAGTAACCTAGAGATTTAGTTGTAAATAAAATGATAGAAAGTTAATTCAAAAATAAATTTTCACTACAAGATTTATTTTAGGAATAATAAACTATATAAAAAAAGTTTATCCTACCATTCCAAGGATTTAACCTCACACCTCAGTGCCGCCGCAGGGTCAGTCAAAGAGGTGAAGATTAAACTGAGACAATCTCTCTCAATGATTAAACTTTGAGAATCATACATCCTACGGGAATCAGATATCCCGGTCTTTAATCATTGATTACCTTACTTTTTCTAGCCTAGATATTTCGAAAATATCCATAAAGAGTGTGACCTACTATATCAGATCTCAAAGTACGCCCCGAGTGTGCCGCCGCAGGGTCGGTCAGTGACTCAACGAGTACCCGAAATCCTATGCTTTCGGAAACCAAGCCTTGAATTTTTATAAGGGTGAACACCACTGTAATATCCCGAATTTTCGACTCCTTAATTAAAAGAAGGGAAAAATACTAAAAAGACTATTGGTGATTAAAAAGGATTTTAACCCCTATAAACTTCCAATTAATCAAATTAGATTTTCTTTCCTCCTTACTTCCAAAGAAAAAGAAAAAAAAACACGTGAAACCCTCCTTTCTCCCCCCTAGCCGCCGTCCTCCTTGTGAAGAGAAGGAGAGAAATCTCTCCTTCGTGTTAAGGATTGTTGCCGTCGTCGTTGTCGTCGGTAAGGGTCGTCTTCTTGTTTCCTACAATTCGAGCATGACGGTCGGCCGGCCAAAGGCCATGGCCGATCCATACATGCGTGTGGGGGGGGGGGGATGATGTCGTTTCGGTTTGCCTTTTTATTCATTTGAATTGTGTTGTAATTTTAGTATCCTTCCTTCTATCTATAGATATAGATTCGAGCTTCGTTGATGAACGTTTCTAACTTAGCAAGGGCCTTCAAAAACGCAGCAATTCCGGTAAAGATATTTCTAAGTTACGTTTTCGTTTGGTTCGAAAGATGGGACTTTTAGTAATGTATAGGGTGGTGTAAGTTGTTTGGGTTGTGTAGCATTGTTGATCAGGATTTTAAGTACAAGTTGGGGCTGTTTGCGGTGCTTTTAGAATGTATAGGCCTTTGTGTTTGTGCTTGGAAGCAGAAAACAAATTGCTGTAAATCTTTTTTCAAAAGCGTTTACGTGGTTGGTCATGCTTTGGAGTATTAAATGTCCGTAAAATGTGTTTGGCTTTGGGTTACAAGTTATAAATGTTATGGTGCTGTTATATGAGGCTTTCTGTGATAAACTGCTGCTATTTGCTGATTTTTTATGAAGAGTCGAGGGGAAAGCCATGTCGAAATCGCTAGGGTTCTTGTTGAAACCCATGGTGGACGAGCGTCCTAACTTTGGGGACGGGCGTCTGCTTTGGGGCACATCTCAGACGGGCGTCTGGGGTACCTGGACGAACGTCTGAGGTGCTAAAATTGTTCAGGATGTAACAGGTTCTGTTGGACGCACGTCTGAGTTTTTGGACGGGAGTCCACACCTCCAAACGGGCGTCCAACCTTTCAGACGGGCGTCCAGTTTAAGTGCCCTTCTTTCTTTGTTAGCTATTGATAAATCTTATGAACATGTGTTGTAAGTTGGGTTTTGATGAGTCAAGGGTTTTTATATCATTGTGGGACTTGGTGTTGGGCATTGAAGTTCGTAGACCCTTAGTGGTTGGGCCGGATAGGGTAGCTCCCAACGCCGTAAACCCGGGAAGGTTTCCTTACGACTTCAATGACCTTACGTATTTGGGGAGTTGCAGACAGTGGTGTGGTGGGGCCGGATAGGGTAGTACCCAAAGCCGGGAACCCGGGAAGGTTTCCTTGCACCCCAGTACGTGATGGTCCATTTTAATGATGATGCCATTGGCAGACCTTTAGGATCCTCCTCTTTAGGGTTTACCCTTTTGAGGGATGTGCACATTCGGGACCTTTAGGTATAGATGGAGTGTGGTGTTCTGTATCTTCTATGTATGGGTTGAATCATTTATAGTTTGGTTGTATCTTTTTTTTGGATTGGTGGCATTTTTCATGATGTTGGTCTTGACGTATGGTTTGAAAGTCTTAATTCAACTTGTTAGTTAACTTTCGTTTTTCATATACTAGATTTATCCTTACTCGACTTTTAGTTGACGTTTCTACTTCTGGTTGATCCTGCTGTGATCCATTTATGGGGAGCAGATTCTTAGCAGGTATTCCGGTTTGGCTGATAGCTTGTTGCTGGGAGGTTGCGGGGATTTGAGAGCCACGTAGCCATAGTCACACGCTTGTATTTTTTTTATTTTATTTTTTTTAAACCTTGAAATTTTGGATCTTCCGCACGTTTTCATATTTCTTTTAAGAGATTGTAATTACTTTAACCTCTTTAATAATGAATGGTGGATGTTTATGTTCCTTCTGTTGTGGGATGTTGGATATTACTGCCGTGACTGTGTGTCGTGAAGTGACATTACGGTGACCAATACCGGCGGCCGACGGGATTGGAAACCGGGGTGTTACAAAGTGGTATCGAGAGACCGGTTCGACTCCAGGACCACCACCTAAAATGAACCTTAAGAATAAATTCACTAAAATAAGCACAGTGAGGATGTGTGGGGTAGGTATTGAGTTCTATGTAGGGAAGGTACGGTAAGTTCTGATGTATGTGGAAATGTGGCTGTGTGTTGTAATTAATTTTGGGCAGTAAGTGTTAGTATATGTGAAATATTCTGTGGCATGATATAGGTGATAATTGAATACATGATTGTTTACTTTTTGTAGTTTTAGCTATGCCTCCTAGGAATGGAAATGAGAGGGACCAGCTGATTGATCAGTGGGTTAAGATGAATCAAGACCTGATTCAGGCGGTCAACAAGCTGACAAAGGATCGTTCTCAGGGGTCAACTACCGGTATGACTACGGCCGTGAGTCAGCAGAGGCCTAGTCAGTACGATGGTAAGGGAGATCCTAAGGGACTCGAGCGGTGGATTAGAGAGTTTGAGAAGATCTTCGCCACTCTAGGCTGTCCAGAGGAACTGAAGGTCGACCAAGCTGCTTTCTACTTGGTTGACAGGGCTGATTTGTGGTGGGGTGCTAACAAAGATCGGTTGGCTCAGACCGAAAATGAGCAAGGGGAATCAGTAGTGGTACCACTGAACTGGACCGAGTTTAAGCAGGAGCTGAGGCGTGAATTCTTTCCCGAATCTAAGAGGAAAGAGATGCGGGTTGAGTTCGATAATCTTCGACAAGGGGATATGACTGTTCAAGAATATTACGAGAAGTTTGTCGACTTGGCGGTTTATGCATTTGAGCAAGTGCCGACTGAAGAGGCCAAGATGGTGAAGTTTGAGCAACACTTAGATTTAGCGATCCGGGATCGTATGGGGGCAAGCAGGGGCTTCACGAGCCTAAAAGAGATGTGTGAAGTGGCATGCAACATCGAGAGGATTCGGAAAGAGGTGAAAGCGGCATATGCTACTAACAAGAGGAAGAGTGTCTCTGAGGACAATCAGGGGCAGCAAAAACGTAGTAATTCTGGGAACCCTCCAGTACGACCCTCTTTTTCGGCAAATTCGCACGTTACCAGAGGCAGCGGTGGTCAGCCAGCGAGGGGTAACTCTCAGGGGTTTAGTCGGCCACGAAGTTATCACTGCAAGCGGTGTCAGGGAAACCATCCAGGTACAGATTGTTCAGGTGCACTAATCCAGTGTCACAATTGCGGGAAGCTTGGACATAGACGATTTGAGTGTTTTGCGGCTCCAACACCTGCCGGGTCGGCATCGGTTATGGGAAGCAACATGGGTGGGGCTCCAAGGGGTAACACGGGAAACATGAGTAGGGGTAACCCGCAGCAGAGTAGTACCCCTGCACAGAGCCGACAGGGGGGGTACACCTACGGCCACTGGTGGGAACAGGAACCGACCATCAGGGTCGGCCAGCACAGTCCAGGGAGCTGGAGTAAATCGGGGCCGGGAAATTATTCGCACTTTGGGCGAGAGGAGGCCGATCAGAGCAACCACGTAGTGATGGGTAATTTTCTGGTTAACTCATTTTTATCCTACGTACTTTTTGATTCGGGTGCATCATGTTCCTTTATAGCGGGTTCGCATGTTTTGAGGTTGGGTCTAGCTACATTCGAGGTGATTGACAGTGAGTTTATACAACCGTCGGGAGAGTTAGTGCCATGCTCTAAGTTGTATAGAGACGTACCGTTAGTGATTATGGGAGTCAACTTGTCGGTTGACTTGATCGAGTTCCCCCTCGAGAACTTCGACGTTATTTTGGGTATGGATTGGTTGAACCGGCATAAAGCCAAAATTGACTGTGAGTAGAAGAAGGTGACTTTGAGAGGCCCTAAAGGGGTGCGAGTATCTTACAAGGGATTTGTGGATAAACCTAACGTTAAGATCATTTCGGTGGTGACTTTGAGATCTCTCATCAAGAAAGGGTACCCGTTGTTTATGTGTCATGTACATGATGTAAGCACAGGGGATCCTAAACTAACGGACATTGATGTAGTCCGTGATTTTGAGGATGTATTCCCGGATGAGATACCAGGTATGCCACCCCAGAGGGAGGTAGAGTTTGCAGTGGAGTTTATGCCCGGGACCAGACCGATATCGAAAGCACCTTATCGTATGGCACCTAAAGAATTAGCAGAACTGAAGTTACAATTGGAAGAACTACTCGATAAGGGGTACATCCGACCGAGTGTGTCACCGTGGGGAGCACCGGTGTTGTTTGTGAAGAAGAATGATGGTAGTATGCGGCTGTGTATTGATTACCGGGAGCTGAACAACGTCACAGTGAAGAACAAGTATCCGTTATCGAGGATCGATGACTTGTTCGATCAACTACGGGGGCCAGGTATTTTCTCGAAGATTGATTTGCGATCAGGGTATCACCAGCTCAGGGTAGCAGATGCGGATATCCCAAAGACCGCATTTCGTACCAGGTACGGACATTATGAATTCACGGTCATGCCTTTCGGATTGACCAACACACCGGCGATTTTCATGGATTTGATGAACCAGGTATTCAGACCCTACTTGGACCAGTTTGTAGTAGTCTTTATTGACGACATCATGGTCTACTCTAAGACTAAGGAAGAACATGCCGAACATCTGAGGCTCGTACTGCAGATTTTACGGGAAAAGCAACTGTATGTGAAACTGTCTAAATGTGAATTCTGGTTGGAATGAGTGGCATTCTTGGGGCATGTTGTCTCGAAAGACGGTGTATCCGTTGACCCGAGCAAGATAGAGGCAGTGGCGAGATGGCCAACACCTAAGAATGTTGCAGAAATTCGAAGCTTCTTGGGTTTGGCTGGATATTACCGAAGATTTGTAAAAGACTTTTCCAAGATTGCGAGGCCGATGACTGCATTAATGAAGAAAGAGAACCGGTTTAAGTGGGATGAAAAATGTGAGGAGGCGTTCCAACTGCTTAAGGAACGGTTGACTACAGCTCATATTTTAGCATTACCAGAGGGTAATGAGGGCATTGAGGTTTATACCGACGCGTCGAAGAATGGCTTGGGTTGTGTACTGATGCAACGGAGGCGAGTGATCGCGTATGCATCGAGGCAGCTGAAACCATACGAGAGTAACTACCCGACTCACGACTTAGAGTTTGCGGCTGTGGTCTTCGCATTGAAGATATGGCGACACAACTTGTATGGAATAACTTTCAAGGTGTTTTCGGATCACAAGAGCCTGAAGTACATATTCACACAGAAGGAGCTCAATATGCGTCAGAGGCGTTGGTTGGAGTTAATTAAAGATTATGATATGGAAATTCAGTATCACGAAGGGAAGGCCAATGTAGTGGCGGATGCTTTGAGCCACAAGTTGTTTCATTCCGTGTGCGAGAAAGTAGCACGGATCAGATTGCGAGAAGAGTTAGACCGTATGGACGTCTGTGTCATCCAGAAAGGCGGAGATAAAAGCGACTTCGTCTTGCAACCCGAATTATACGCTGAAATCCGGGTGAGACAAGTGGGTGACAAGGTAATCGAGGCCAAGATTGGTACAGATGGTGCAGCTGATTTTACGTTACATGAGGATGGTAGTATCCGGTTTAAGGGTCGGTGGTGTGTACCAGCCGACGAAGAACTCAAGAGGCGGATCTTGAGTGAAGCTCATAGTACGCCTTATTCTATTCATCCGGGAGGAGACAAACTGTATAAAGATCTCAAGAAAACCTTTTGGTGGCCCAATATGAAACGCGAAGTAGCAGAATTTGTGTCAAAGTGCTTGACTTGTCAAAAGGTCAAGATTGAACATCGACGGCCCAGGGTATGCTGCAGCCGTTGGATGTGCCGGTTTGGAAGTGGGATTTCATCTCCATGGATTTTGTATGCGGATTACCGAGGAGTCCTAAAGGGAATAATATGATTTGGGTCGTTGTGGATAGACTGACTAAAGCGGCGCATTTCATTCCGATGAAAGACACTTGGAGTAAGACGGAGTTGGCTATGGCATACCGGAGAAATATTGTGAGACTACATGGTATACCCAGCAACATTGTGTCAGATAGAGATGCGAGATTCATATCTCGGTTTTGGTAGGAGCTACAGACAGCCTTGGGGACGGAGCTGCGAATGAGTACAGCTTTTCACCCTGCTACCGATGGTCAGACGGAGAGGACCATACAAACTTTGGAAGACATGCTGAGGGCTTGTGTATTAGAATTCAAAGGCTCTTGGGAGGAAAAGCTCGATCTTATTGAGTTTTCATACAACAACAGCTACCATGCCAGTATTAAGATGGCACTTTTTGAGGCACTTTATGGTAGGAAGTGCAAGAGTCCGGTTTGTTGGGACGATTCGTCCGAGGCAGCGATTTTGGGACCGTAGATGATCGAAGATACGATTAAGCAGGTGCAGATAATCCGAGAAAAGATTAAGGCTGCCCAGGATAGGCAGAAGAGTTATGCAGACTTACATCGCCGGGATATTGAGTTCACCGTGGGCGATAAGGTATTGCTACGAGTATCACCAACCAGAGGAGTGATGCATTTTGGCAAGAAAGGGAAGTTGAGTCCCAAGTACGTGGGGCCATATGAGATCCTGGACTGCATAGGTGAAGTGGCATATCGACTAGCTTTGCCACCGGCGTTGGAGAAGGTGCATAATGTGTTTCATGTATCTCAATTGCGCAAGTACGTGAGTGACCCTTCTCACGTGATCGAACCGGAGGTTGTTGAACTAGATCAATCCTTGAATTACGAGGAGGTACCGGTACAGATATTAGATACCAAGGTACGGAAAACAAGGGGACGTGAGGTTAGCATCGTCAAGGTTCTATGGTCTAACCATGCCACCGAGGAGGCAACATGGGAAGCTGAGGATACTATGCGACAGAAGTACCCGCATTTGTTCTCTTAAGGTATGCAATTTTCAAGCCTTGTACGTAAAATCCTTTTGCTTACCTTCGGGGACGAAGGGTGTTTTAAGGGGGGTGGAACAACGCCCGGCACGAACCCGAACATCGAGGATGAAGTTTTGTCTTAAGGGGGGAAGGATGTAATATCCCGAATTTTCGACTCCTTAATTAAAAGAAGGGAAAAATACTAAAAAGACTATTGGTGATTAAAAAGGATTTTAACCCCTGTAAACTTCCAATTAATCAAATTAAAGTTTCTTTCCTCCTTACTTCCAAAGAAAAAAAAAACACGTGAAACCTCCTTTCTCCCCCATAGCCGCCGTCCTCCTTGTGAAGAGAAGGAGAGAAATCTCTCCTTCGTGTTAAGGATTGTTGCCGTCGTCGTTGTCATCGGTAAGGGTCGTCTTCTTGTTTCCTACAATTAGAGCATGACGGTCGCCCGGCCAAAGGCCATGGCCGATCCATACATGCGTGTGGGGGGGATGATGTCGTTTCGGTTTGCCTTTTTATTCATTTGAATTGTGTTGTAATTTTAGTATCCTTCCTTCTATCTATAGATATAGATTCGAGCTTCGTTGAGGAACGTTTCTAACTTAGCAAGGGCCTTAAAAAACGCAGCAATTCCGGTAAGGATATTTCTAAGTTACGTTTTCGTTTGGTTCGAAAGATGGGACTTTTAGTAATGTATAGGGTGGTGTAAGTTGTTTGGGTTGTGTAGCATTGTTGATCAGGATTTTAAGTACAAGTTGGGGCTGTTTGCGGTGCTTTTAGAATGTATAGGCCTTTGTGTTTGTGCTTGGAAGCAGAAAACAAATTGCTGTAAATCTTTTGTCAAAATGTGTTAAATATCCGTAAAATGTGTTTGTCTTTGGGTTACAAGTTATATATGTTATGGTGCTGTTATATGAGGCTTTCTGTGATAAACTGCTTCTATTTGCTGATTTTTGATGAAGAGTCGAAGGGAAAGCCATGTCGAAATTGCTAGGGTTCTTGTGGAAACCCATGGTGGACGAGCGTCCTAACTTTTGGGACGGGCGTCTACTTTGGGGCACATCTCAGACGGGCGTCTGGGGTACCTGGACGAACGTCTGAGGTGCTAAAATCGATTCAGGATGTAACAAGTTCTGTTGGACGCACGTCTGAGTTTTTGGACGGGCGTCCACACCTCCAAACGGGCGTCCAACCTTTCAGACGGGCGTCCAGTTTAAGTGTCCTTCTTTCTTTGTTAGCTATTGATAAATCTTATGAACATGTGTTGTAAGTTGGGTTTTGATGAGTCAAGGGTTTTGATATCATTGTGGGACTTGGTGTTGGGCATTGAAGTTCGTAGACCCTTAGTGGTTGGGCCGGATAGGGTAGCTCCCAAAGCCGTAAACCCGGGAAGGTTTCCTTACGATTTCAATGACCTTACGTATTTGGGGAGTTGCAGACAGTGGTGTGGTCGGGCCGGATAGGGTAGTACCCGAAGCCGGGAACCCGGGAAGGTTTCCTTGCACCCCAGTACGTGATGGTCCATTTTAACGATGATACCATTGGCAGACCTTTAGGATCCTCCTCTTTAGGGTTTACCCTTTTGAGGGATGTGCACATTCGAGACCTTTAGGTATAGATGGAGTGTGGTGTTCTGTATCTTCTATGTATGGGTTGAATCATTTATAGTTTGGTTGTATATTTTTTTTGGATTGGTGGCATTTTTCATGATGTTGGTCTTGACGTATGGTTTGAAAGTCTTAATTCAACTTGTTAGTTGACGATACGATATGCCACCCTTCCACGTGGAATTATCTGAGTGGTCCAGCTGGAATGGGGATGAGGTCCAGGTATGACAAGGATGTCGAGTCGGTGAGCCATCTCGACATGATCAAGATCATTTACATTATGAGTTAATTATGTAGAAGGCTTGCACATTGGCATGACCATCTCGATGTACATCGAGCCGATGTCAGAGGAGTAACTTGGATAGGAAGCCAAGGTTATATTTGTCAATAGACTAAACCGCCCTTAATGTAGGGCAGAAGAGGGACATGTGCCTATAAATACATACATCCAGGAACTACGTTGGGCTTGATTCCTGGATTCCAAACAGGATACGTAGGCAATTCAAGATACATTCTTGAACCCAGCCGTACAACATAAAAACTACCATCTTTCCATAAAAGACACCATCTTTTTCACATTATATCCTCTTTCTATTTCACCCCTAGATTCTAAACAACCTTGACACATCACCGGTGCTTTATTTAGCATCATCATTGGCGCTAGAAGGAGGGGAATTTATCTATCGGTGATTTAGAGAGAATAGTACGATGGCGCCGTCAACAAGAAGGAAAGCAGGCAGTAAGAATGTACAGAATGAAGAACACACAGACCTAGAGCCGGCAGGGGAACAAAACCAGGACGTCCTAGAAAAGCCCACTTTGGTTCTAAGGCTGCAGTTGTGCAAACGCAAAAACCTCAGCTTCCTCCCCAGTTGCAGGATGTTGCAGACCACTTGGCGTCGTTAGATGAAGAAGCACTTAAGCGTGTCGTAGCGTCAGTGTTTGTTGAAAAGGGACTCCACGATTTTCCGGACGGGCAACCTTTAGATCAACCGAGCCGGAAAGAGTTAGAAAACGCAAAGGGAAGAAGGCTGGTGGATATCCGAGAAGAATGCGAAGACGAGGTAGAAGTCAGTGCCACCAACTACAAGAAGCGGGCCACGCAAGAGAAGCCTTTAAGAAGGGTCGAGGAAAGTATACGAGATGAGTTCAATCGTATCGTAGGCAAAGATCGAGACATCGATTGGCTTGAGTCGCCTTTTGTTTCTGAGATCGAGCGTTACCCGATGCCCGAGTCTTTCAAACCCCCAAAAATGGATCCGTATGACGGCACAACAGATCCTGAGGATCATCTATACCGATACATATCGATGATGAGGCTAAGAAATGCTAACGACGCCATGAAGTGTCGAGCATTTGACACATTATTAACGAGGTCGAGCTCGAGAGTGGTTCCACAACGAGACCCGGGTCGATTTCTAGCTTCGTGCGGTTGGGGCAAAAGTTTCGCGACGCGTTTATTGGAAACAAGAAGTTTCATCGAGTTCTACCCATTTGACTAACATCAAGCAAGAAAGGAATGAGTCAACTATCGACTATATGAAGCGTTTTAACCTCGAAGCAATGAAAGTCCACAATCTCAATGAGACACTTCAGGTCAATTTTTTCGTTGCAGGGATCAGGAACATGAAGTTATACGATAAGTTATCTAGGAAGATGCCAGAAAGCATGGACGAATGTGTGAACATAGTCCATAAATTTTGCCAAGGTGAGGAGGCAGTGCGCTTGCACACCATCTCGCTTGGTCTCAACTTGAAGAACGACCCCCGCGGCCAGACCAAAGGTCAGCCTAGGAATGAAGGGAAAGCCAGCGTTTTCGATCGGATGACAGCGCCAATTACAGATCGACTCGGGAAGAAAGGTAATTTGAAAGATAGAGACTTCATACCCCTTAATCGATCCCGGAAAGAGGTGCTAGCCATCATGATAAAAAAGAACATTGCTCGGACGCCAAAACCGATATCAAAAGATGTCGAGAAGAGGAAAAACACCCACAAATATTGTGATTACCATCAGGACGTGGGGCATGATACAGAAGAATGTTTTGATCTAAAGAGAGATATCGACGCTGGCATCCAAGAAGGACAACTCGACGAGGTAGTAGACAGATCGGAGAAGGATGATCCCAAAGGACGTCGTGAGTATAAGAGGAAGAATTACCATGGAAGAAGAGATCGATCTCCCAATCGGGGCAATCAAAGGCGTAGAGACAGGTCATCTGAGCCCGTGAGAAGGGATAATCAGAGAAATGAGCGTCGAGACGATAGAAGGGAAGATCAGAATCGAGATCCTTATGGAGATAACCGAATCGGGTATGGAGTAAATACGATTGTGGCGGAACATGACTTAGACCGACCCCGATCAAGTCAACCCATTATGGACGGGTCGAGAGAGGCCAAGAAGTTGAAATTCACAACAGAGGTAGGATATGGACCCAGAGACGATGTCCCCAGTACTTATGGCCGCAGTGAAGGTTTAGTAATAGAAGCGAGTCATCGGTCGAGGGCTAATAAAGAGAGTCGTGTTGATAGCGGGAGTGCCGTGAATATCCTATACTATTCAACGTTCAAGGCAATGAAGTTAAAAGATGAAGATATAACACCATTGTCCACCCCGCTATTCGGTTTTACAGGGCAGGCCATCCATCCTGTTGGATCTATCAGCTTGTTAACCACGGTAGGAGATGGTGAGAAGGGGCGAACGATGGAGATGACGTACGTCGTAGTCAAGGCCCCTTCAGGGTATAATGTCATATTGGGTCGACCTGCACTTTATGATTTGAGAGCAGTGATCTCCACCTACCATAACAGCATGAAATTCCCCACCTGGCATGGCACCCACGAGGTAAAGGGAGATGTTGCAGTGGCCAGGAATTGCAACCTAGTAACGATTAAAGGAAAGGGTGTAGGCCAAGTGTTAGTTGAAGAGCTAATCCCTGAGGAGGAAGAGGACAAAAGTTGGGTTTCGGTCGATCCAACGGAAGAAGTTCGAGTTTGGGAAGAAGAAGAAAGCCAGGGAGTTCGACTCGGGAAGTGGATTCCACACCCCGATGTTCAGACGTTAGTCGATCTCCTAGTCGAGTTTCGAGATGTTTTCGCATGGAAAGCCGACGACATGCCGGGCCTCTCCAGTGACATCGCGGTGCACAAGCTCAATGTCGACCCCGCGAGAAAACTCCGTGAAACAAAAGAAGAGAAATCTAGCACCGAAAGAAAGAAAGGAAGCGGTTAAAAAAGAAGTCGACAAGTTGCGATAGGCTTGGGATCGTTAAAGAAGTAGTATATCCAGACTGGTTAGCCAACCCAGTCTTAGTGAAGAAGCCCGATGGGAGCTGGAGGATGTGCATCGACTTTACAGATCTAAACAAAGCTTGCCCAAAAGACTCTTACCCACTCCCCAAGATCGACCAACTTGTTGATTCGACCTTAGGGTTCGAAGTTTTTGGATTTCTAGATGCGTATCGAGGTTATTATCAGATCCTTATGGACCCCAGAGATTCGGAAAAAACAGCTTTTATAACTGATTTCGGGACATTTAGTTTCGTCACGATGCCGTTTGGTTTAAAGAATGCCGGAGCAACATACCAGCGCGCAGTGAACAAGATTTTCGAAAAGTTGATTGGACGGAGCATGGAAGTCTATGTGGACGATTTGTTAATTAAGAGCAAGTCTCTCGAGCAGTTTATGATCGACACGAGAGAGGTGTTCGAGGTCCTTCGTTCAGCCGGCATGAAACTCAACCCAAAAAAGTGTACGTTCGGGGTCCGATCAGGAAAGTTTTTGGGATACATGATATCCAAGGATGGAATTAGCGCAAACCCAGACAAAATCAAGGCCCTCCAGAACATGCCAGTGCCTCGAAGTGTGAAGGAGGTGCAAAGATTAACAGGTCGGATGGCAGCCCTCAACCGTTTCCTATCGATATCGGCACAAAGGGCCTTACCTTTCTTCAAGATTCTAAAGAAAGCAAGTCCTTTCCAGTGGGATGACAGGTGTCAAAAAGCTTTTGAAGACTTAAAGAATTACCTGTCAAACCTGCCCACCTTGGCATCACCTCGAGAGGGAGAGAGGCTTTTAGTGTATCTTGCTGTTTGTGAAGAAGCAGTGAGCGCGGTATTAATTCGAGAAGCGGAACGGGGTCAGGTACCAATCTACTTCGTCAGCAAAGCCTTGCATGGGGCAGAGTTAAGGTATTCACCAGCCGAGAAGCTAGTTTTGGGACTGGTCCACGCGTCGAGGAAGTTGAAGCATTATTTTCAGGCACACCCGATCGTGGTAGTCACGAACCAACCCTTGAAGCAAATTTTGGCGAAGCCTGAGACATCAGGTCGACTGGCCAAATGGGTGGTCGAGTTAGCCGGATACGATATCGAGTTCACACCTCGGACAGCTATCAAAGGCCAAGCACTAGCTGATTTCATTGCAGAAGGGTTATCAATCCAAATAGAACAAGAAAAACAACCATCAGAACAGCAGTGGATCATTTATGTTGATGGTGCTTCTAGCAAGGAAGGAGCGGGGAGCGGGGTTGTTGCTTGATTAGCCCAAGAGGAGAGGAATTCCCCATGCGCTTCGATTTGAGTTTAAAGCCACTAACAACGAAGCGGAATATGAAGCCATGATCACGGGTTTGAAGTTGGCAATCAAGTTAGGGGTCGAGAACCTCCTGGTATACGGTGACTCACGGCTCGTGGTGAATCACATCGAGAGGGGGGTATGAGGCTAAAGAGGAAACCATGAAAAGCTATCTAAGAGTGGTTCGAGAGGCGATGACAAAATTCAAGAATGTTCGTATCGAACGGTACCGAGGAACGAGAATAAACGAGCGATGCCTTATCTAAGCGGCGTCTAATTTCAAATCAAAAAAGAAAGTCCTGGTAGAAATGTTGTCAGAACGTAGCTACGAAGAAGTCGATGTGCAACCGATCAGTCAGGGGTCGACGTGGATGGACCCGATAGCCGCTTATCTTAAAGATGGGATTCTACCATCGGATAAGTTTCAAGCAAGGAAGGTGCGATTACAGTCAGCGAGATACGCATTATTTGATTATGTTCTTTACAGGAAGTCATTCGTAGCGCCCTGGACGCGATGCGCGTCGGAAGAAGAGGGAGCATATCTTCTCGAGGAAATACATCGGGGAGTATGTGGAAATCATTGCGGGGCACGAATGCTGACAAGGAAATGTAGGCTAGCAGGGTATTTCTGGCCCTCAATGCAGAGAGATGCAAATGAGTTAGTTATGAAGTGTAAAGCGTGTCAGGTTCATGATGTGATAACGCATCAGCAAGCTCAAGAGATGAATGTCATCGAGTCTGTTTGGCCGTTCGACGAGTGGGGTGTCGATATAGTAGGGCCCTTGCCTCGAGCCCCAGGAAATCTAAAGTTTGTTGTGGTCGCGGTCGATTATTTCACCAAATGGGTTGAGGCTAAAGCCCTTGCTGACATTAGAGCTACAACCATCAAGAAGTTTTTGTGGGAAAATATTTTATGCAGGTTTGGAGTCCCCAAGTACCTGATCTCGGACAATGGCACTCGCTTCTTGGATGAAAGGGTACAAAGGCGGCTCAAAGAGTTTAAGATCGAACACGAACGACATCGTGGCTCGACCTCGGTCGAACGGACAAGTCGAGCGGACCAACGGACGCTTGAAGTTCGGTCGAAGAAGCGATTGGAAGATGAGGGACGCGATTGGGCGACACGGTTGCCGAGCATCTTGTGGTCGTATCGAACCGCACCCAATGCGGCTACTCGAGAAACTCCTTTCGCAATGGCCTACGGGTGTGAAGCGGTTATACCAGGCGAGAGATCGGGTTGTCTTCACCTCGGGTTTTGGCTTATAATATCGAGACAAATGAAAACAACCTCAAGCAGGCGAAAGAGGATGTCGAAGAAAGAAGAGAGCTCGCATCACATCGAGTGGCTGAGTATAAAAGAAAGATGTCACAATACTATAACGCTCGGGTAAAGTATAAATATTTCCAAGTTGGTGACCTCGTGCTGAGAAAGAATGAAGCAAGCAGACAAGACCCAATAGGCAAACTCGAGCCGAATTGGGAAGGCCCTTACAAGATCCTGAAAGTCCATCCTAAAGGAGCGTATCAACTTGGAAGGTCAGATGGAAGCACTGTGCCTCGAACCTGGCACGCCACTAATCTTAGAAAGTACTATGTGTAATTTTCATTTCCGTTTTTGGTGATTGTAATGCGTCGAATCGACCATCAAGGCTTTATGTTTGCAATTTATGAAATTTTCTTTGAACCATCATAGCAAGTACCCGTCGATACGATGCGTTAAAGTTTTAATGCTTATCACTCCTAACCTGCTAAAGCGAACATCAACTCATACTTAAAGTGTATCATGAGTCATGAACTCATGCTTCACTTTGGGGGAATAGAGAGGAATTAAGTCGATATGACTACACCTCGCACAAGAAAGGGAATTAAGTCGATATGACTGCACCCTAAATAATCGAAAGGGAATTAAGTCGATATGACTACACCCTAAATAATCGAAAGGGAATTAAGTCGATATGACTACACCCTAGCATATCATAAGGGAATTAAGTCGATATGACTACACCCTAGCATATCATAAGGGAATCAAGTCGATATGACTACACCCTAACATATCATAAGGGAATCAAGTCGATATGACTGCACCCTAACCAATCGAAAGGGAATTAAGTCGATATGACTACACCCTAAGAAAGTCGCGACGAAATAAGGATAAATTAAAGGCAAGAATCACGAGTTAGATAATTCGATGAGAAGAATCAAGTAAAATCCAAATTTGAAAACGAATTCATCAACAAAAAATAAAACGAAGACAAAGAAAGTAAATGTTTGAAAAGTACAACCAAATCAAATCCAAAGTTTACAACCATATCGAACAAAATAGTTAAGTGATGAAGCTTGTCAAGCGTTAGGGGGGTTTAAGCGTGAAGCATCCAGATCGACATCATCGAGGTCCACGTCGACATCATCGTCCTCTTCCCCATCCTGAACGAGAGCAGGTCGAACATACTTCTCATGAAGTGAAACCCCAGATCTGAACTCTTCGAAGTATCGGCCGTATCGGGGGATCGACTCCTCGTCGTACAAATGAGCCCGTTTGATACTCGACACCTCAAACTCTGGGAAGGCCTCCTTGACGTCCTTTAAAGCATTGGTGAATCCACCCTTCATGGCCTGAGTCATCAACAGCATTATTTCAGTTCTAAGCTCGTTGGAGGCCAGAAAATCCTTCTTGGCCATCTCCATACGAGACGCCAAACTGTCAACTTCGATCTGTAGGTCGTCTCGAGCTTTGATGCACCCAGCCAGCTCAGCCTTCACTGTCTCGAGCTCTGACTTCACCCTAGTCAACTCTGCCTCCCTATCTGCTAGCGCTTTCTCTGCTTTGCTCAAATTGAATCGAGAAACCTCTAAATCAGCCTCCAGGGTCAAACGTCGACCATCCAATTTTCGTGCACGGGCCTCAAGGTTCTCGATCTTTGATTTCTGCTTCTCTATAGTCTCCTCTTTGTCAGCCAGAGCAGAGGAAGGGGATCCAATTCTGTTCGTGGCCACGTCAGTGGAAAGACGAACCTGTAATAAGAGAAACGTTAAATCGACTCGTTGGCAAATACAAATTATAGATTACGAAGTCTTACAGCTCGAAGGAGCTTGGAAATATATTGGTTCAGATCGTCAGGGGCCATCATCTCCAACTCAGAAGTTGTAGTCTCTGGGATCGGATCGATAGTTTTTGGGTGAGGGATTTTTCGAGCCTCTTTTCCTATGCCATGCCTCGTGTCGGTGGTCTTCAAGCGTTTCCTCGAGTCGGCACCTTCTCCCAGCTGCTTCTCCACCAGTGCATCATCGAGGGGCCGGTCCCTAAGAATATTTGACGTTGATGCGGGAGTGGGTGCTCGAGCCGGAGTCTTTTTGCCCCCGAGAGACTATCGAAACCGAAACGAGGTTTTTTCGATTTGATCCCCACCAGCTCTTGTATCTTCTTGGGGTCGACCTTCTTGGGATCGGCATCTTAGTAGACGACTCCATCTCCGAGAAATATTCCACTGCAAGAATAAAGGTCACTTTTACTATATAATCAAGATGGAAATAAGTAAGCAAGAAGAAATATAACAATTCGATAAAATTAACGATAGTCCTACACAAAGCCCGAACTTCTTCATCGAGTTCCATATAAGCACCCGGGCCCGCCGTCTCGAGGTCGGCATAAGCATATAGAGGGTGCGGTTCCGAGTTGCAATATCGGGCGCACTTGTTCCAAAGACTCCACACGACGCCGGTGGATCGGAGTCAAGCTTATCATGCCATTTTTTAGGTCTTTTGTGCCAAGTGTGTATGTCGAGGTCACCAAGACCATGTCGGATAAAGAAGAAGTTCGGTTTCCGGTCCCATGAGATGATATGGCCCTCCGTACAAATTCCGGGACCAAGGGACGTTTCTGAAAGGTGTACCACCCAGCGTCTTGCAATCCCTGGATCGAAAAATATTGTCGGAACAAGCGTACCGTGAATTCGACTTTGGCCACACGACATGCCAAGACGAAGCCCATGAGGCTTCTAATGCCATTTGGGGCCAATTGGGCAACACATATCTGGTAGTGTCGGAGCACTTCGATAAGACATGGGTCGAAAGGATATCTTAACCCTTCTTTTAATTGCGCTTCATACACGGCGCAAAAACCAGGGGGAGGATCACAAGCAAATTGGTTTTGACCTCGAGGGACTAGCACCTTATCGGACGAATACGGAATATCAAACCTTTGGCATAAAGCCTTGACCTTTCCCTCCGTTAGGGCAGATACGCACCCGTATGCTCCCTGACCCTTCATTCTGGTTTGACGTTTCGTAATACGTCGGGAAGTCGATTCTTCTTCCTCCCTAGCCTCCTCTCCTTCTTCTCCGGTGAACTTCTGGCCGGATGTATTAGATTGCTCGGAAACCGTTGCTTCCTGCGATTCGCCTTCAGACACGGCAATCTCTTCTAAATTTTGAGAATCGCTCTCACTCACAGACATGGGAATGGAAAAACAAAGAAAATAATGAAATAAGAAAGAAACGGAGGAAGTTCAAAGCTTACTTGCAAATTTTGTATGAGGCAGGAAAAATGGATGAGAATGAGTAAATTTAGACTCTTCACCGGCTTGGAACTCCTTTTATCTTGATAAGTTTCCAAATGAATTTGAAAGGACGGTTTTGGGCAGTTATAATAAAAATATCGCGCATATCAAGGGGCTACAACCAATGAAAATGCTTCGTTTCCCGTGCCCTTTTAATTCTGATGCAGCATGACGTCACCCTAGGGAGACCTATGGCGGTTGAGACATTAGCCCAAATCCCGCCAAGAGAAGACCTCGTATCGAGTTACTTTTTCAAATTTTTAGATCCGACTTCGGCATTTTAAAAAGGCCTCGTCAGATCTGGGGGGCTTATGACGATACGATATGCCACCCTTCCACGTGGAATTATCCGAGTGGTCCAAATTCGGAATGGGGATGAGGTCCGGGTATGACAAGGATGTCGAGTATCATTAGTTAACTTTCGTTTTTCATATACTAGATTTATCCTTACTCGACTTTTAGTTGACGTTTCTACTTCTGGTTGATCCTGCTATGATCCATTTATGGGGAGCAGATTCTTAGCAGGTATTCCGGTTTGGGTGATAGCTTGTTGCTGGGAGGTTGCGGGGATTTGAGAGCCACGTAGCCATAGTCACACACTTGCAAATTTTTTTTTTTTTTAAACCTTGAAATTTTGGATCTTCCGCACGTTTTCATATTTCTTTTAAGAGATTGTAATTACTTTAACCTCTTTAATAATGAATGGTGGATGTTTATGTTCCTTCAGTTGTAGGATGTTGGATATTACTGCCGCGACTGTGTGTCGTGAAGTGACATTACGGTGACCAATACCGGCGGCCGACGGGATTGGAAACCGGGGTGTTACAACCACCCGCAGGGGGCCGGAATCAAAGCGGCTCGAGGTGTCACCCTTCTCTCACGTGCTTGCATTTATAGTAGAGGCCGTGGGGTTGGCTGTCGTCCTCCCCGCTCCCACTCAATAATTTGAAAAAGTGGTGGGTTTACTAATTACGGTTTTGGGCTTGACAATAAGAAACAATAAATCAAAGTACTCCGAACAGGGCCGGTTATGTAGGCACGCCGTCTTATTCGTTGGAACATATGTGACAGTTCAGGCCAATCCGGCAAGAGAAGCCCCGTTTAGCCCAAAGGCTTATCGGCTATGCTAAGTCTTGTCGAACTACTGTAACGTACATCACACGTGGAGGGGAGTCGATTGAGCCGAAGCTCGGTTGAACTCGCCGAACCATGGTTAGACCATTTCCGAACCCATGTACTAAGATTCTCCGATTCAAAATTGTCACCCAAAGCGTAATCTCGTTTCTGTTTAAGGTGGGTTCACTAAGAAGCAATCACCGAAAAGCTCAACGATTTATCCAAGTGGGATTCACCGAGAATCCATCACTAAAATCGTAACGATTGACAAAACCCGGGTCCTCGGTTTTTATAATTAGCTACTTATTATTTAACTACCACATATTAAATTAATAAGCATTCATACTAATTATTCGAGTTATACACGTCTATTTTAATTCGAAATTAAACAACTACGTGTATGCATTGGAGTGGAATCATGAAGATGCAAGTCATGACAATTTTCCGGTTTTAAGCACGTAATCTTGATCAAACACAAAATTATACCGAAAAGTAAACACCGAGATGGACCGTTGGTACCCCCGACTAACTATTTTCTAAGGAAAAGTAAAACTTAACTATGTATTCGAGTCTTGATCTTTGAATCTTGAACTCGAACCGCCGGATCACGAACCACGAACACCCGAGAGGAGAAAGGCTTTTTAATTAAATAAAACAAATATATTATAATTAAATAAAACCTTTTTACTATATATATATATATTTATAATATTTTTTTTTTGTTATACGGCTGAAAAAAAATTATTCCACAATTTAAATTTTAATTTTAATTTTTTTGTTTTTTTTTTTTTTTAAAATTATCATGACACGGCTGTGTCCAGATTATTTACCAAAAAAATTATATATATATATATTTAATATTTTATTTTATAATTGCAGCCGAAAGGCTGATTATTAAAGCAGAAAAAAAAATATTATGCATGCAGCCGCTAGCCGCATGCTAGGTTTATAAAAAAAACAGACTTATAGCGACACTTTTCAGCGTCGCAGAAAGTCCTGTAGCGTTTTTTTTAAAAACAAACAGGTTTTTAACCGTTTCTCCTCGTTCATACCTTGGGTTTCGTCTTGATCTTCATATTTTCAGCAAGATCTTCATATTTCGAACCCGGAATAACAAAATTACAATAAAAGATGCTACTTTTACATGCAATTTCGAAAATTGCATAATTAAAGATACAAATCCTATGCTCAATTGTTACTAAACAAATGAGCTACAAAATAGATCTACGGGTAAACAATACCAACCCCAATCCATCTCTTCAACCACAACATTCACAAGCATACAACATCATTAAATTTCGAATTTACCAAAAAACGAAATAAAAACACCTAAAACATGCTTTTCCACTCCAAGATCTAAAATTCATATACTTGATCGTTAGATCGAAGACTCTGATACCACTTGTTAGATGTAATATCGTCGGATCAATCATAGATTGACCCGATTACGCAACGGAATGCATCAGATCTAGATCTAAACGAAACAAAGAACATAAATTAAAGATTTAACTACAAGGGGTTTGGATTTTACATTTTTATGGTGTTTAACTCCAAGAACAAAAGTACTATCCACGCAAGTTGAGAAGCCACAGCCTTCCAACGTGTGTCTCCCAGCAACACCAAGTGGATGGTGTTTCCCGCCGCCGGATCTCCTTAATATGCTACCGGAATAATCCCAAAGATTATTCCAATTCGAAACCCGAAGAAAGGTAGCCGAAAATTCTAAGCTATTTTCTTCCAATAATGGCGTGTTATGTAAAGGTCAAAAGGCTTGGGAAAACTCTCTTTATATAGGAGAGTAATCCTTGTCCTCCAAAGATTTAATAATTAAGAGATAATTATTAGATTAATCCTTATTCCAAATAAAAGATAAATAAAATGATTATCCCAAACTAATTAGGATAAATCATATTATTATCTAATATTCCATGAATTATCAATTAACAAATAAAAGATAAATCACACATTAAATAATTATCCAAGAAAACTAATTCCTTGATAATTAGTTAATCAACAAATGGCGCCACCTTTTATTAAAAAAAGGTACACACGCATTTTCACTACACCTTGGGCCGAGTCCACGAAAAATGTATTTTCATGTATTTAATTATCTAGTCCAACTAAACAATTAATCCACATATCAATTAAATAGTCCAATCCAATTATTTAATTATAATGAGGTGAAGCGACGAGAAAACCTATATGCTATACTAGGAACCACGTCGGGGACCATGGACCCATATTCAGTAGCTACAATAAATCGAATAAAAATTAATCATCAGACAGAATAATTATATCCAACCTATTAATTCCGGGATTACACCACTATAAACCCGAAAATGAACTCTATCGATTATAGATAACTTGCACTCAATTTATGAGTCGAAAGCGTCCACTGATATAATCATTACATACGGATAAATCCTTCAGAGACTGTTCACTTCGATTTAGGATATTTCCGTAAACCCTTCTCGAAACATATTATCCTTATTTACCATTAACCCCCTAGTGATCAATTAGTTCACATCTAATATAATATGAACTCGGCCGATCGATCAGTTTCTAGGGTTAACAAATAAGGGAACTGTCTGTCTACTTCCCGAGGGAAGGAAAGGATTCCATATCTGTGACAACACAGACTACTCACTCATTCTAGAATAGAGCCAACGAGAAGTGTTGGACCACATACATCGAAATGATCGTTACTAACACTTCAAACCCTACCCTAGTCTAAGCAGTTGTCTGTGATCACCTCAGGATTGAGATTAATCCATATATGATAATCTTGTGATTCGATGAGACTTCTCGATTACGGAATTATATCGAGAACTCAAATCAAATCGGTCCAGCCCTATATGATTATCATCATATATAAATGCCCTATTTGTTGGTCCCAGAGAAGGGTGAAACTATAGTCAGAGGGGGGGGGTGAATGACTATAGTGGAGTTTCAAAAACTTTTCTTTTGATTAAAAGCTTTTGGGCAGCGGATAAGTCCCTTCTTACTATGTTGTTTTCAAATCAGTTTAGACAATCACAGATATAAGTTATGATCTAGGCATTTTAAATAAATGTTGTAAAGTAAATTTCAGAAAGTAAATTGACACAAGGCTTATAGTGGTTCAGGGTGGTGTAATCCCTTAATCCACTCTTCTCCTGTGATGATCGGAGGAATTCACTATTGTTTTCACAAATACAATAGTATGATTGTCCTTGGCTTCCCAAGCTTCACAATCTACAAGACTATCACTCCTTGACTGCAACAGCTTCAGTGATTCAGTCTCTTTTGCTGCTCCTTGAGATCAAAATCCTTCAATAGCTATCACAGATTCAACTCCTTCTCAGATTGCCTCTGATTCAGTTGCTTCAGTTTGATGTGAATGTGATTCACACACTTGCTTGATCAATCTCAGTCCGAATATGACTTTGTAGCTCTCTGAGCTGATCACTAGATGTATCCTTGTAAGTTCAGAGAGAAGGCTTTTCAAATTGACAGAGTTTCTGCTTGATTTTTCTTTTCAGTTCGTTGTTTTTCTTTGTCTGTCAATGCCTTCTATTTATAGCCTTGAATAACCTTGATTTGAAATTCCGACCGTTGGCTATATTAATGAGGGAATAATCCTTGATTTTATTCTTGATTCTCCCTTAATTTCATTCTCCTTGATTTGAGTGATCGGATTCTTTCTTCAAACGTATAGCAGAAAATCCGTCCTTGATTGATCCTCTATTGATTGTGCATTTAATGCATGATCTTCTGAATCTTCAATGTATATTAAATCTGATCTGGTAAGTGTTACTTCGCCGTTTTAAGAACGGTTGAGTGATCCTTCTGACTTAGCTGATTTAGATATTCCTTCACCGTTTTGTCTTCACTCAGCCGAAAGTCAGTTTACTTTGCCGATTCACTGTTTTCTTCTTTGCTTCAGTTTAAGTAGAATCTTTGTACTTCACTTATCCTTGATTGGGGTGAGATCAGTGTACACCATATTTGAATATTAAGTTTCATCACTTAAAGTGTGACTTGGACTTATCCAAGGTCATCACAGACTTCCTTGGTTATAAGTCAGACCGTTAATGTCTTTATTGCTTCTCTGCTGGTGCTTGGCTGGCTTCACTCTGCCGAATATCTGTTTTTACTTTGCCGTCCCACCAACTAGTACAATACTTGTCTGACTCAACTTATACAACATGTCAGACTCTAAGTAAAGACTTATACAGAGAATTCTAGCTTATTTCAGGTTTGCTATAACAGCTAGTATGGCCATCATCAAAACATAATAGAATGTTCCTAACAATTTCCCCCTTTTTGATGATGCCAAAACCCTCATAAGCCTGAACATAAGTGATCCAAATTTTTCATAAATAACAGAACATAAACTCAACAATTTTTATTCATCCATCGTAGGGCAATAAGTTCAAAAAGTTTTATTCAAAAGTTACAAACTACATTTTGCTTAATTCGTCTTTGTACCTCTTGAACTTTGTAGTCTGAACCTCTTCAATGTCTTTTCAATCGATTTCTGGAAACTTCCACTTCCAGTATGCCATAGCTGTGTATTCAGATACACCCTGAAAAACTCTTTCGGCAAAAAGTCTGTTGAAATCAGGTATGGTCTCATTTGCCCTAGGTTTCCCAAAGTACTTCTCAAGTCTTTCCCTAGCCTCAGCAATATGTGAATCTGCAAACTTGAGGCTTTTGTAGAGACTCCACTGCTCCTGTTTCTCCATTCTTCCCATAGGATTGAAGAATTTTGCCATATAGTTGAATTCTTCTTGTTGTTCAGTTGGCAAGTCTTCTGGTCCTTTTGCAGACAGTGGTATGCCAAAGCTTGGTTTGTTTTTGCTTTGTCTGAGGAGTGCAAACTCTCTTTTGATTTCATTGTAGAGTTTAGCCATATCAGTTCTCATCCTTTCATCTTGATAGCTTAGCCAATCAGCCCATGCTTCATCTTGTGAGGAATGAGGATAAAGTCCTTCATGTACTCTGAAAAATTCTCTTACATGATCCAGTACATCTGCTTCATATTCAGCTTTGCTTTGGTGACCAGTGTTAAGGGTGATTTTACACGATTTATAAGGCTATATTCTATGTTAATTACCCGTGTATCTGTATTAATTTGCATAAGAAACAATTGTTTAATGGAAATATTGAGTAAATGATATTTTAAAAGAGTTAATCGCAAAATAGGTTAATTTATGTGTTTTAATTATGATTTTACGATTATTTGGACATTATTACGTTTTGCGATGTTTTTATGTGTTATAGGTATGTGTTTGATGCTTAAATGATGATCAAAAAGAGATAAGAGTCGAAATATATGATGATAAAAGAGATAATGAATGAATTGACAAGAAGAAAAGAGATAGAGATCAAGAAATCGAAATTCAGTCATATTGGACTGGCGTCCAGGTTCCGTCCGGCTAGACGGGCGTCTGATGGAAGTGAACGAGCGTCCAAGGATGGGAAGTTGATTCAGGAAGTTTTGGACGCTGGAGTGGACGCTGGATGGACGAGCGTTTGGTCGTGACTCGGCCCGATTCGAAGTTAAACTGAAGAATGGACGGGCGTTCACCCTTACCAGACGGGCGTCCGGTAGCCGACCTTGCTGAACCGACTTTAAAATCTATAAATAGGCGGCTGTTTCTCAACCCTAACGATACCATACACTCATTATTCAAAACCCTAAACCTAGGGGCGGCTTTAGGCTGCGTTTTTCTTCCTTTTGTTCCAGTTTTTATGCACTTTAGTTTAGATTAAAACTAGTTACTTTTTATGCGCTGTTTATGCAAATTTGAGTTGCTGAGGATGTTCAGAGGCTAAAAGATTCATCAAACGAGTATTGTGAAGCCATCCAACGATTGTTGATTTCGTTTTCTTCGATTGTACTGTGAGTTTACATTTAAAGGTTGTTTCTTATTCATGTTTATTACGTTTAATTGCTTTTACATCGGAAGATATGCATGTGTGATTGTTTATTGTTGATGGAGATCTTAATAAACGCTAGATCATCATGAATAAGAATAGTAATTCGAATCTATCATAACGGAAGTTAATAGGTTTAATTGCTAGATAATAAACATAAAGTTTGCACCTTTGGTTAGAAAACGCGTTAATCTTACATCGGAAGATAATAGATTGATAGATGAACTTTCTAAGGAATTAGGGTTCATAATAAGATAAGGTGAATCACAACCTAGATAAAAACCGCAATATAATCGAGATAGGAAATCAATTCTTGTTGGGTAGGTGGATCAATCCTCGTTTGCTCGTCATAAACTTGATTTAATCCTTAAAACTTGAATTTGTTTAGTTAGTTTACTTTTATTTGCATCTTAGTTTAGTTTAGTATTGAATTGGTTCGCAGCCCGTATCCTTCCTAGCTTTGGATTATATCCTCTGTCTTGTTTTATTTTCTGTTTTGTTTGGTTTTTATTCACTGTTTAGATTAGTTTCGTGACATAGCTTAGTTAAACAAAAACTAGGGTTAGCAATCGCCAGTTCCCCGTAAGATCGACCCGGCATTAACCACTATTACTACGATCCTTATACTTGAGGTTAACCGGATTATTACTTGTTTGTTTTGTGTTGATAAAATCCGTGACAAGTTTTTGGCGCCGTTGCCGGGGAACCGGACGGTTGTCTAGTTTTTGTTTTTCGTTATTTTTTTATGTTTGTTTTTGTTTTTCCTGTTTTTATTTCGTTTTAAATTTCTATTTTTAGTTGATAAACGTTTAGGTAATTAGTTAATTAGGGTTTTAGCTTAGGATTTAAGGTTCTCTTGTGATTAGTTCTCCTCTCTATCTCTTCTCTTTGTTTCTGTTTCTATTCTTTCGTTCTTCTTCTTTTCTGTTATTTTATACAAATTTTCTGCTTCTGTTCTAATTTTCCCGCTACCAAACGGGCGTCTAGGATATTGGACGCCGTTCCGCTGGAAAATTTCTAATACTGTTCTATTTTCTTTCACTTACACGAGCGTCCATAAAATTTGGACGCCCGTTCAAGTTTTCTGAAGACCAGACGAGCGTTTGGGCAAACCGAACGCCCGTCCAGTCCAAAAGTTGAGCAGACGCCCGTCCAAGCCTTTGGACGCCCGTCTGTTTTATCTTTTCCTTAATAATCTTGTTTCTTTTCTTTTCTTTTCTTTTCTTTTTCTTTAGGCTTTTAATTTTTAGTTTAGGCTTTTAATTTCTTAGTTTTTAGGCTTCTTTTCACTTGTTTTTGGTCCGGTTTATGCAAACTCGGAGTCAAAAGGGACCGTTATTATACACCTCTGACCCCGAGCGAACCGTAGTCCGGCCAAACATGCGGATTTTCCGTTCTGCGGTTTTGGCAGACAGAGCCGAGCAAGATCTTGAAGATCAATTAGCAAAGGAAATCACTGATTTTTTGATAATGGCCGCTAATAATAGACGTACGTTGGCAGACTACGCCATGCCGGGCGAAGTCAAAGTCAACCCGGCTATTGTTATTCAAGCCATTACCGCACACACCTTTGAGCTAAAGCCAGGACTTATCCAGATGATGCAGCACGCATCAATTTTTCACGGCTATCAATCAGAGAATCCGCATACCCACTTACATACGTTCTTAGAGATATGCGGCACTACACGCATCCAAGGAGTAAGTGAGGATGCGATTAAGCTGAAACTTTTTCCTTTTTCTTTGAAAGGAGAGGCTAAAGAGTGGTACACCTCTCTTACCTCTGAATCCATCTCCACCTGGGCCGAACTCGAAAAGGAGTTCTTGAGTCAATACTTTCCACCTTCAAAGACGGCCCAGTGTTTGAATGAAATATTCACTTTCTATCAGAAAGAGAATGAATCTTTCTTCGAATGTTGGAAGAGATTCAAGTCTCTTCTTAGAAAGTGTCCCCACCATGGCTTGCCACTGGAAAGGCAAGTCAATATATTCTTTAGTGGATTGACCGAGCTCACCAAAGGCATGGTCAATAGTTCTTCTGGTGGGGCATTTCTGAAGAAAACACCTGAAGAGGGATGGGCATTGTTTGAGGACATTGCAAAGTACAACTATGCCCCCTCTTATCAAGCAATTCAAGCACCTCCTCCTCCTAAGGTTGAGGAAGTTAACATGCAAAGTTTGATCGCCATGCTGCAGAAGCAGATGGCAATATCTCAAATTCCAAACCCGATAAATCAAACTTCTTCTTTTCCACAGAACCCTCAGGTTCAGTACTGTGAAAATTGCTGTCAGACTGGCCATATGAATGGCCAGTGTCAATTTAATCCCCCTGCACCTTATCAAGTGAATGCCGTCCATGATTATGGACAAGACAATCAAGTCACATGTCGAATTGTGATGAGGTGGGGCACACTTCTAAATTCTCGTCCTATGAACGGACGAATGCGGAAGTGAATGCATTCTATGGCGTAACAATCCCGAGGTTCAATCGCTTTCGGCGAATAATGTCCAAAACCAAGGGTTTAATCCATCTTCAAATTTCAATCCTAATTCGAATTTTAATTCGAATCAGAATTTCAATAGAAACCCTGGGTTTAATCAGAACCAAAACTCTAATTTTTCCAATCCTACGCAAAAATTCAATCAGAATTGGCCTTCCAATTCAAATTCTCAATTCCAAAGTCGGCCCAGCCAGCCCTATTCTTCAAACTTCCAAAACTCTCAAGGCCCCTCCCAACCTACCAATCTTGAAGCTAAATTGGAGGAGCAAAGTAGGACAATGAAGAATCTAGAGAGGCAAATTGGGCAACTGGCTGAACAGTTAGCTTCTAGACCCCCAGGGCAGCTGCTAGTTTCACCGAGAAGAATCCGAAGGGTGGTCAAGTTGCTCAAGCTGACTTGAACAAAGGCCCATGTACTGACCTCGTGCCATCAATTCAATACGGTAAAGAGGAGGCCAGTGCGATGAATCTGAGAAGTGGTACTAAAGTTAGTGGTCCTTCCCATCAAGGAAACCACTAGCCCCTCCTGCCATCGATAAGGCAGGAGGGGAAGCTGAGCACCTACACTCCCCTCAACTGCAAGAGAAAACTCAGGTGGCTGATCTCCTGATAGGTGAAAAAGTTGGAGATCCTCAAGTGGCTGATCCCTTGAGGACTGAAAAAGCAAGCGAAAGTCAGGAGGCTGATCCCCTGACTACAAAGAAATCTGAAAAAGCTGTTCGTTGGAAGGATCTGGAAGACAAAGCTGTAAGTGCATCCTCAAAGAAAGTCTTTTCTGAGAATGACCTTAAGAAACTTCCATTTCCGCCGAGAAAGAGCAACATTCCCTTGATTGAAGACAAAAAGTACGAAAAGGTGCTGAACCTTTTGAAAAATACTCAGGTGAATCTTCCATTATCATATGTCTTGGTCGAGATGCCTAAGTATACAAAATTCATTAAGGATGTTGTGTCTTCGAAAAAGAAGTTAGTAGGCATGGAAAGGCAAATTGGTGAGGATTGTTCCATGATTAATTATGAAAACTTACCAATTAAAAGAGGTGACCCTGGCAAGTTCGTACTTACAGTATTGATGGGAGGTCTAGTCTTCCCTAATTCTCTGTGTGATCTAGGTGCCTCTATAAGTCTTATGCCAATGTCTGTATGCAAACAGCTCGGTTTACAAAGCCTTCTAGAACCCACTACTATGAGTTTACAATTCACTGATAGATCTTCTAAGAAAGCTTCAGGGATCCTGAAAGACGTTTTGGTTCAGATTCATAGATTTACCTTTCCAGTTGATTGGTATGTTTTGGATATGGAAAAAGATGAAAACGTCCCCCTGATTCTTGGAAGACCCTTCTTATCTACAGCTAGAGCCCTCATCGATTGCGATGGTGGGCAAGTGACTATCCGAGTTGGTGATCAAGAGGTGAGTTACAATGTCTTAAGGTCCATTCAAGTACCCTCTGGCCCTCCAACCGGCTTTTCCATTGATTATATGACGGATGATTTTACCGATTTTATGGATAAGCAAGTCATGGTTGTAGAAGCGGAATACGAGCGATTAGTTGACAACCTAAATACTCATGGTGTGGTTAATCTAGATCAATTAGCAGCTGATTTTAAGGAAGAGTTGTTGGAAGGAGAAGCTTTGGAAGTGGGACCACAGAGTAAACTCAGTGATATTGAGTTGAAAAGTGGAGATCTCAAGTCGAGTCTAGAAGACCCCCCTGCAGATTTGGTGTTGAAGCCGTTGCCTAAATATCTTAAGTATGTGTTTTTAAGAGAAGGTGACTAGCTTCCATTAATCATATCTGCCAAGCTTTCTCGTATAGAGGAAATGAAATTGATCAACGTCTTGAAGAAGAATGAAAAAGCTTTTGGTTGGCAAGTAGGAGATATCCGAGGAATATCTCCTGACATCTGCATGCACAAGATCAAGACGAATGAGGGTGCAAAATGTGTACGACAGCCCCAGAGGAGGCTCAACCCTCATATGCAAGAAGTCGTTAAAAAGGAAATCATCAAACTTTTGGACATGGGAATCATTTATGCCATCGCGGATAGTGAATGGGTTTCCCCGACTCAAGTAGTTCCCAAGAAAGGTGGAATTACGATTGAGAAGAATGAGAAGGGAGAGGAAATTGCATTGAGACTTGTCACTGGTTACAGAGTCTGCATCGATTATCGAAAGCTCAATGAGGTAACCATGAAAGATCACTTTCCCCTTCCATTCATTGATCAGATGCTCGAGCGTCTGGCGGGACACGCATTCTACTGCTTCTTAGATGGATACTCAGGATACTTCCAGATACCCATTGATCCAGCTGACCAAGAAAAGACCACCTTCACCTGCCCTTATGGTACATTCGCTTACAGGCGAATGCCATTTGGTCTCTGCAATGCCCCAGCTACATTTCAGCGATGTATGCTAGCTATCTTTGACGGGCTTGTAGAAAAGTGTATGGAGATTTTTATGGATGATTTTTCGGTTTTTGGTCAGTCTTTTGATGATTGCCTTGACAATCTTGATCAAGTGTTATCCAGATGTGTGGAAAAGAACTTAGTACTTAATTGGGAGAAATGCCATTTCATGGTAGATGAGGGAATAGTTCTTGGCCACAAGATCTCAGCCAAAGGTATAGAAGTTGACGGGGCAAAAGTGGAAGCTATCGAGAAGATGAGCTATCCTAAGAGTGTGCGTGAAGTTAGAGGCTTTCTTGGACATGTCGGTTTTTACGAAGGTTCATTCAAGACTTCTCCAAGATAGCCAAGCCCCTGTCCACTTTACTAAAGGAAGACGTTGAGTATAATTTTGATGAGAGCTGCAAGCAAGCGTTTGAGGAGCTTAAGGATCGTTTAATATCTGCTCCAATTCTTATTTCTCCCGACTGGAACCTACCGTTTGAGCTTATGTGCGACGCATCAAACTATGTTGTTGGTGCTGTTCTAGGGCAAAAGATCAATGGGAAGTTCCAGCCTATCTATTACGCCAGTCACACATTGAACCCCTCCCAAGTTAACTATACCACTACTGAAAAGGAGCTTTTGGCCGTAGTTTTTGCTATGGACAAGTTTCGTAGTTACTTGTTAGGAGCTCAAGTGATTGTGTGGACTGATCACGCTGCTTTGCGGTACCTGATGACTAAGAAAGAGGCTAAACCGTGCCTACTGCGTTGGATACTGACCCTACAAGAGTTTGTCGTTCAAATTAAGGACAAAAAGGGCAGTGAAAACGTAGTGGCTGATCACGTTTCTAGAATGTTAAGTGAGGAAAAGGATGATCCAGATGATATAGATCTTTACTTTCCTCTAGAAAACATTATGTTGATAGACGGTTGTCCTCCCGATGTTCCATGGTATTCTTCCATAGTTAACTACCTTCATGCCCGTTATCTTGATCCGGAAATGTCTTATCAGGAGAAGAAAAAGTTCTTCTCTGATTTAAAATATTTCGTTTGGGATGAACCTTATCTTTTTAAGATCTGTAAAGATGGTTTGCTTAGGAGATGTGTTCCAGAATCTGAACAACGGGATATTATTGAGCAATGCCACAGTGGACCCACTGGAGGTCACTTTGGTCCTTGGAAAACCGTTGCTAAGATCTTTCAACGATCTTTAAGGACACAGAAGCCTTCTGTAAAGCTTGTGATAG
Organism: Gentiana straminea; assembly: GCA_036785695.1. NCBI lineage: Eukaryota > Viridiplantae > Streptophyta > Magnoliopsida > Gentianales > Gentianaceae > Gentiana > Gentiana straminea. Next base: position 435,122 of record JAVUPR010000363.1, on the reverse strand, counting down.
GTGTAAAAAAACCGGAACTTTGACAAGGCGTTTTGACATGCCTTTGAAACCCATCCTAGAATGCGAGGTCTTTGATGTGTGGGGTATTGATTTTATGGGACCATTCCCATCATCTTGCGGTAATAAATACATCTTAGTCTGCATAGACTATGTGTCAAAATGGGTAGAGGCTCAAGCCACTCCTCACAATGATCATAAGACGGTCATGAAATTCTTAAAGAAGAACATCTTTGTGAGGTTTGGATGCCCACGTGCCTTGATCAGTGATGAAGGGACGCATTTCTGCAACCGACCCCTAGAGAAAGTCCTTGAAAAGTATGGTGTTCGTCATAAAACTGGCACACCATATCATCCGATGACTAGTGGTCAGGTTGAAAGGAGCAACCAAAGCATCAAGAAAATCCTGGAGAAGACGGTAAACAGTCATAGAAAGGACTGGAGTTTGAAGTTGGATGATGTGCTTTGGGCTTACAGAACTGCCTATAAAACCTCGATGGGTACATCTCCATATCAAATGGTCTATGGAAAACCATGTCATCTGCTTGTCGAGTTAGAGCATAGAGCTTATTGGGCTACAAAGTTTCTGAACTTTGATTCCCAATCTTGTGGAAAACATCGACTGCAGCAGTTGCATGAGTTAGACGAATTCAGACTCCAGGCCTATGAAAGTGCCAGGATTAGTAAAGATAAGATGAAGCTACTCCACGATGCTAAGATTAAGAAGAGAGAATTTCAATTCGGCGAACAAGTTCTTCTATACAATTCTAGGTTACATCTGTTTCCTGGAAAGTTAAGGACACGTTGGTCCGGCCCTTTCGAGATTCTCCAAATCATTCCTGGAGGCATTCTAGAACTTCACGGTTATAGCGGTAAACCGTTTCGAGTGAATGGTCAAAGGTGTAAGAACTACATTGGTGAACCTAAAGAAACATCTTTCACTGTTCGTTGCCTCGATATCCTCGGGTGTGGTGCTACACAAGTCGATGAATTTGACGTGTTTTCACCCGACCTATTTTCAGAGGATGACGGTAATAGTCAATCTGAAGAAGTTCTAGCCGGTAGTTGGGATATGGAAGAGTATTGAAGGGAGCGTCAACTGAAAAGTCATCAGAGGAATCAGAAGAGGAAAAAGTCAACCATGGGGAAGTTTAAGCGTATTTGGAAAACAATTAAAGATTTCACCCCATGTGTTAGATGATGTTTCTGCAGCCACACGACTGATCAGAGCTTACACGAGGTAGTGGCTGGCAGAAAAGTCAAATGGTCTGATCCAGTCTGAGCTTTAAACGGTGTCGAACTAACGACATTAACCAAAAGCGCCACTAGGGGGCAACCTAGATATCGTTCTTTTAGTTGTTTTTGATTTCTGCTTTTGTAGTTTTAGTATTTAAGTTTAGTTTATTAAGTATTAGCCTTATTAAGTTTTTTTTGTTTTTATCTCGTCGCTAGTTGTGCTTTCTAGATATGGATTTCGGTGTTCAGCCAGAGGAGTTACCTTTCCTTAGGAAGATCCCACTTATCACTGTAGATGACGGACCGGGAGGAACCATCGTTTTGCACGTAGATTTTGACATTAGTACCCGCGTCAAGACAGTAACCTATGTTCTCATTGTTCCCCGCTGTTTGGGAGGTGGAGACTTTACTACTGAGGAGTTACAGGCAGCTCTAGGCCGTCCATACACAATCCTGAATGATCCGATGCTGAAAGATTTAGCGCTAGTGCTGCAAGCTGAACATTTTCGAGGTGTTGAGGTAGCTGGTGAGGATTGGGGTTTGCAAGATGAGTATGACTTCCCTCCGGCGATTGACATGCTCCGCCGGCTTATCCGAGTTGTGGATTGGTCGGAAATTTACGAGGACTAGCGTGGTTAGGATGTTTCGTCGAGCAAACGACGTAAAACAAAAGCGCTTTGTGGGAGGCAACCCACTGTTTTCTATTTGTTTTTATTTATTTTCTAGTCACTTTATGTACTTTGTTTGATTTGAATTTGTATTTTTGAAGTTTTAATTCAGTTTAATAATAAAGTGCACTTTTGAATTTGAGTTGTATGGAAACTTTATGATTTTTGGCATTTTTCCTGCTTGGACGCCCGTCCAGAAGTCTGGACGCCCGTCCGCCTTGACCAACTCATGGACGAGCGTCCACTATGCCTGGACGCCCGTCTGCTTTCTTCCCTCCAAACCTGTATGTGATTTAAACTCTTGGACGAGCGTTTAATAAACTGGACGCCCGTCCAGTTCATCTGATTTCCCAGTGGACGCCCGTCCACTGAGTTGGACGAGCGTCCGACCTCTGTCTATATATACCCCTTCTTCGAGTGAACCTTCACTTTTCAGAATTTTCAAAAGCAAAAACGGTTTCTCTCCCTCCTTTTGCCCTAAAATCGTCAATTCTAAACCATTTTGAGCGATTCAAAGTGCTACAGGCCGCCCTTGATCCTCTCTCTTTGATTTTCATAACAAATCCCCCAACACACAATATTTTTGGAGAATCAGACCCCATTGCAGTCCGGCTTTTTGGAAGAAAAATTTGATTTTGGAGCCCATCTTTGTGTTGTTTGGACTGATTTTCACCTCGATCAACATCTACTCACCCTACTTGGTAAGTTAGTAACAACTTTTCTAGTTTTTATTCACGTTTTTGTGAGTTCGATCTTTTGGTCGGCTCGTTCACTTGAATATCATCTTAATTCGTTTTTTTTTTTTCTGGTTTTGTGTTTCTTTCTGATCTGTTATGGTGATATGGTGTGTGAAGGGTGGTGAATGGGTTGTTTGGTGATGGTTATGGTTGTGGTTGTGGTTTGGTTGATTTGAAATCCCGCTTTGGATGTTAAACGGGTATCTTTTGGGCGTATTGGGATTGTTTTGGCTTAGTCTAGGCATGAAAATGGTTCATAAGAAAGCAGTCACGAAAAGGCATGGTAAGGAAGTGGCCCGGGAGGCGGGGAAAAAGCGAAAAGAGTTTGATCCTACCTTGGTTGATCCTAACCGGGGTGTGAGTATTCGGGAGCAACCCCCTAATGCCACCCAAACTAGGGCAACCTTACGAGATGAGCCAAGTTCAGATTCTGAAACGGATGAGGATGTGCCATTGGCACGGATGCCTAGGGTTCCACGAGGTGGAGGATCATCTAGGGCTGAGGAAACCGTAGAAGCTACCCGTGAGGAGGAACCGGTTGTACCTAGGGCTGCCCCACCTAGGAAGAAATCTAAAACCGTCGCTCCCATGCCATTGCCTCGTCGATTCATAAACCCTAGAGCCCATGAGGTTTATACTAAACATTACTTCTCAAGGAACATGTTGGTTGAGAGGGCTATTTTGGAGGCGAAGGTCGATCCGGGGTTCGTTAAGTTGCTTACGGATAGGAAATGGGGAGCCTTGATGACGATCCCGACTACCCCGGTCAATAGCTCCCTAGTTAGGGAATTTTATGCAAACTGTTCGGAAACCGACTTGGGGACAAAGGTAGTTGTGGTTCGAGGGGTAGAAGTTCCTTTTACACCGGAAGTGATTAATCAGAAATACAACTTGGCGGTCTTTGAGGGACGGGATTATAAGGAAGAGATTGTGCATAGACAGAGTTTGGGACAGGATCCTTTGGAGGAGTTGCGGTTAAGAGTGTGCCCGGATGTGGCTTGGACGTTGAGGCCGGGAGGAGACCGGAAGGAGTTGGTTACCACGACCTGGACAGAGGATTGGAAGGTCCAGTGTCGATTTATTCAGAGTCGGTTGTTGCCTAAGAACAACCTGACACATTTTCACATCGGTGACCTAGGCATGTTGTATGCATTGACGTTCGGCTTGAATGTGAATGTAGGACAGGCTTTGTATGACAAGATCTCGATCAATCAGAAGGTTTATACGCGGAGCTTGATCGTCCCTCACCTGATCCAAAGTTTGTGCATCGATGCCGGTGTGCCTGAGTATGGAGCGGATCACAAGCCAAAGAACCCGAGGCCTATACAGAGGGAGAAGGGTAAGCCTTCGGGACAGTCTGAGACGGAGGCACCTCAGGAGCCTGGTTCATCTTCGGCACCGCCTCGTGCATCCTCACTTCCTACCTTATCTCCTTCGGTCCGGATGCGGCTGAGTATGGCCAACAGTGTGCGGGACTGGCTTGAGGACATACGGACATCTCAGAATAATATCTTGACGATTTTGAAGTGTATGAGTGACCGCCGGCCTATACGGGACGCCAGAATCTTCGATCCGAGCGCCATCGATTTTCTTTATTCAGATGAGATTGAGCAGGCCATCGTAGATGTTATTCACGAGTCTGAGTCTTCCGACGAGGAGCGGCCCGACTCCGTAGATAGGACTGCGGCACCACCTTCTGGACCTTCCTCTGATCCTCCGGCCGATGATTCTACGGCACCGAGCCAGCCTTGATTTTATTTTTCTGATTTTAGATTTTCTTTTTCTTTGATTCGATGGGTGTATACTATTGATACTTTTCCTTATATGATTCGTTGTAATTTTGCGATTGCTACTGTTACTTTTCCCGATGGATCATGTAAGCCATAAGACATCCGTACTTTCACTTCTATTATGTTTATACTTTCTGGATGTATTGAATGTTTTACCTTTTGATTTATCTTGATTTTGCTATCTCTGTTCATTTTGGTATAATTCCCCGTTTTCCCCGAGATGTTTTCGTGTCTGTCGAGTCGTGCAGGTATCTTTTTAGCGGTTTTGTCACGCTACATTGTCTGATTCCGAGTTCTAAGTGTCACTATGTAGGCTCCGGCCTAACCGACGTTCGAGTAACGCTTGAAATCAGCTAAGTGTTTTTCCTTTTCTTTCATTCTGCACAACATGAGGACATGTTGATTTTTAAGTGTGGGGGAGGGGAATGTTCGATATGTATCTACACATTTGCTTAATTCGTTATGTTTCGATGCAAAATGAGCTATAATTTTCAAAAAATTTCGACATTTATGTTTTTGTTTTGTCCCGAGTGAGCAAATGCATATTCTAAGTTCGTTATTTTTATAGTCATCCAAGCTATATATCATATGTTTAGTAAGTTAGTTGTTTCACCTGATCTATTTTTCACGAGCCATAGTAAATGATGAGCTAATTTATAAAGTTATACCCCTTTTGGACGAGTGATTTATGATTTTCTTATAAGTCGTGTGCTTAGTGCTACGTATATATCTTGAGATTTATGATAGTTTGTATTTAGATCCGAAGTATGTTATACTGTGAATATCTAAGGTTTGAATGTGATAAGTAACACGTGACTTATCGTCAAATGAAAATTTGAAAAATATGAAGTAATTTGGGTGTGTCGGAAGCTAGTCGATGATTTGAGTGCGATAGGGCATTATCTCGAAATGTCCTATACCACTATGATGGCTAAAAGCTCACGACAGTTAGAAAAAGCTGCCTTATGATTGGAGTAAGGTAGGGTATATCTCGAATATCCTATTCTGCTATGACAGGGCAAGAGCTCATTCTGATGTGCGTTTAAAAGTGAAATAGTTAAATCAACTAATGAATTGTTATGAAATGAATATAAGACTAAGTTATCGTCTATCTTATCCCCAGTAGAAATTGACAGATATGTGGAGGGATTATCCTCTGAGTATTTCAGAAAGGCCCTAGATATATTCGATCATCTTTTTCGGGATGTATCACGTTTGTAGGGTACATCTTATGAGTGTCATTTATTACTAGTCTACGAGGGGGTATTAGCTAGTTTTGCTTTGAGTTTCTCGAGTTTGGATTTAGTGGAAATTTTCTATGGCTATGCACACACGCACTGGTGAACTTCTGATTTATTGGATATGTGTTATGTATGTTTAGATGTCTGTTCTTTTCTCGAGCCTAATTTTTGTTTTGTTTTGCTCGGGACGAGCAAAAGCTAAGTGTGGGGGAGTTGTTAAGGGTGATTTTACACGATTTATAAGGCTATATTCTATGTTAATTACCCGCGTATCTGTATTAATTTGCATAAGAAACAAGTGTTTAATGGAAATATTGAGTAAATGATATTTTAAAAGTGTTAATCGCAAAATAGGTTAATTTATGTGTTTTAATTATGATTTTACGATTATTTGGACATTATTACGTTTTGCGATGTTTTTATGTGTTATAGGTATGTGTTTGATGCTTAAATGATGATCAAAAAGAGATAAGAGTCGAAATATATGATGATAAAAGAGATAATGAATGAATTGACAAGAAGAAAAGAGATAGAGATCAAGAAATCGAAATTCAGTCATATTGGACTGGCGTCCAGGTTCCGTCCGGCTAGACGGGCGTCTGATGGAAGTGAACGAGCGTCCAAGGATGGGAAGTTGATTCAGGAAGTTTGGACGCTAGAGTGGACGCTGGATGGACGAGCATTTGGTCGTGACTCGGCCCGATTCGAAGTTAAACTGAAGAATGGACGGGCGTTCACCCTTACCAGACGGGCGTCCGGTAGCCGACCTTGCTGAACCGACTTTAAAATCTATAAATAGGCGGCTGTTTCTCAACCCTAACGATACCATACACTCATTATTCAAAACCTTAAACCTAGGGGCGGCTTTAGGCTGCGTTTTTCTTCCTTTTGCTCCAGTTTTTATGCACTTTAGTTTAGATTAAAACTAGTTACTTATTATGCGCTGTTTATGCAAATTTGAGTTGCTGAGCATGTTCAGAGGCTAAAAGCTTCATCAAACGAGTATTGTGAAGCCATCCAACGATTGTTGATTTCGTTTTCTTCGATTGTACTGTGAGTTTTTATTTAAAGGTTGTTTCTTATTCATGTTTATTACGTTTAATTGCTTTTACATCGGAAGATATGCATGTGTGATTGTTTATTGTTGATGGAGATCTTAATAAACCCTAGATCATCATGAATAAGAATAGTAATTCGAATCTATCATAACGGAAGTTAATAGGTTTAATTGCTAGATAATAAACATAAAGTTTGCACCTTTGGTTAGAAAACGCGTTAATCTTACATCGAAAGATAATAGATTAATAGATGAACTTTCTAAGGAATTAGGGTTCATAATTAGATAAGGTGAATCACAACCTAGATAAAAACCGCAATATAATCGAGATAGGAAATCAATTCTTGTTGGGTAGGTGGATCAATCCTCGTTTGCTCGTCATAAACTTGATTTAATCTTAAAACTTGAATTTGTTTAGTTAGTTTACTTTTATTTGCATCTTAGTTTAGTTTAGTATTGAATTGGTTCGCAGCCCGTATCCTTCCTAACTTTGGATTATATCCTCTGTCTTGTTTTATTTTCTGTTTTGTTTGGTTTTTATTCACTGTTTATATTAGTTTCGTGACATAGCTTAGTTAAACAAAAACTAGGGTTAGCAATCTCCAGTTCCCCGTAAGATCGACCCGGCATTAACCACTATTACTACGATCCTTATACTTGAGGTTAACCGGATTATTACTTGTTTGTGTTCTGTTGATAAAATCCGTGACAACCAGTAAAAGTTCTGTGTTGCCCAGTGTATCTGGAGCTGCTACTGCCTCTGCTGGTGTTTCCTCTGGTTCTAAGTCTGTGTTGACTAGCTGATTCTCTTTGCTGACTAGATCCAGGCCTTTGTTGTCTGCCGGTTCTATCTCTATCATCATCTCTTCTTTGTATAGGATGAGGAAATCCAGTGTAGGGTTCATTTAGAGACTTTTCTCTTTCCTCTCTGGCTCTCCTTTGCTGTTCTTCTGCCTCATTCCTGATTCTTATTTCTCTGTCACTTGCTCTCGAGTTGTTCTTCAGTGAAGTTTTGGGGGTCTAATAGTTGATCCTTCAGGCTTATCCTGAGTTTTGCCTTTTTTTGGCAGCATCATCCCTTTGCTGGAGTAAGATGCTATTTGTGGCCTCTGCCGTCCCAATCAGAGAGTCAAGTTTTGATTCAATAGATGTGAATCTGTTGTTATGGTCATTCAATTTCTCATTGACACTACGAAATCTAGTGCCAAAAGCCACTGCCATTGATTCATTTTCTTGGGAAACATGCTGCCTAAGGCCTGCAAGATTGTTAGTGATATTGATGTTGTGTTGCTTCATCAGATTTCCTTGTTGTGGATCCACAATATTTTGTGCATCAATGTACTTTGCAATTGCCTGAAACTTGTGTTCAATGGAGGAGCTTTTGTCATTAAATGCTGAAGTCATGGATCTGAGATACATGGCTTGCTGTTCCAATTCTTCAGCCAGCAAATCTGCCGCTTTCTCAAAAGTCTCATTTGTAATGCCAGTGGCCACCTGAGAGAGTTTGTGCCTTACGTCAGCTGGTTCTGGATCTGTTTGTTGTCCCTTGTTTTGATGTTGAGTGACATCTGCATTTATATCTAGATCTTCAAGTATTTGGGTAGATGTATAGGCTGGTGTGGCTTGAGCTGATGTTCCCCATATCTCTGTGCTGGGGGTTGCCTTGACTGGAATGGCAGCAGCTGAGCCAGTGTCCACAATGTGTGTCTGTCAGCTGGAACATTGACAGACAACGGTTGAGTGGTTGTCTTTGCTGGAGTTGTGGACTTGTTTGATGCTTGTGGTTTCAAAAATGTACGGAGAAGAGTGGTATCATCAATTTCATCTGGTGCAGGAGTATCCTCTTCTCCGTCTTACCAAGATCATCATCATGATGATCATTATCATCATTGTCATCATGATCATCACCATCATCTTGATCATGATCATCTCCACCATCTTCTGAGTGGTCACTCTGTCTCCCAGAGGTCTGGGGCAGTTTTGCCATGGCTGCATCAACCAAGTCCCATAGAGGTGATTCATCAAGTACACCAACCAGAGTTGTTATCCCCAGAAAATCAAACAACCATGCCTCTTCCGCAAGCATGTGATCAGAGTCTTGAAGCTGTTGTCGGGAATCACCTTTCTTCCACTCAAGGTAATCTGCAATTCAATCATCTATATCGTTTGCAGACAATTGTGCATCTTCTTCTGGAGATTCCTCATCCTCTCAAGTGTTTTCTTCATTAGGGTGCTGTTCCTCCTCACTGACACTTTCTTCTTCTTGATGTTCTGCCTCAGTGTCGAATCCTCTTCTTCTTCTTCTTCATCAACCAGTTTTCCAAAGGCTGTTTTGTCCAGATTTCGCTGGGCCTTTTGCTTCTTTTTTGACTGGTGGTGTGGTGTGTGGGTTTCTTTCTCTTCCCATCTCCTACCTTCTTTTGTTGTTTTACATATGTAAAGATGACTTTGGATTCATGTAGTTTGTGGAGTTGTAAAATAGGGACTTTGAGACATTGTAACAGATAGTGTAATTGAACATAAAGCTACTAATCTAGTCAAACTCTTCAAGTGTAATCTGTTACAAGCTACATCAATTTTACACACTTGAAGAATCCAAGCTGCTAATCATATCATCCTGATCAAGCTGCATCAAGCTGAATCACTTACTTGATTCAAACTTTCTTTTATAAGAAATCTACTGAAGACATTGAAGCATCTTTAGGTGTCAAGGACTGTTGTTTGTGGTGGAGCTGGTGAAGAGGCAATCCTACCCTTCAAGGACAAGTGGAAGACTTTGGAGCAGTAATCCTACCTGTTCAAAGTGTTCAGTTTGTGAAGCCATAGTTATTGGTGAATGACAAACAACTTACGGATTTTTGTAACTGCTGCCTCAAGGATCTCTAGTGAATTACCTCCAACATCACAGGAGAAGAGTGGACTGACAGGATTACACCACTTGGAACCACTATAAAAACTGCCTACTTACTTTCTGCAATTATATTCTGCATTAGTACATTTAGCACATCAATCTACTGAACTCGCAACTGAATCACACACATACACTACTGAGTATCTAATACTTGGTATCATACTTTAACAACAAGTAATAAGGCTTAATTTAAATATATTCCGCTGCAACAAATTTTGTAAAATCAATAGTCGACGGACTGCGAGTGTCGACGGACTGCGAGCTATCGCGAGTTCGCCGAAGTTCTTGAATTTGTTAACTCCAAAAGTTTTAAGTGTTAAGTTTATTCACCCCCCCTCTAAACTTAACCAAAGCCTTTTCAAGGGACCAACAGGTTGTTTCAACCTAATTATCCCTCTTGAATCTTGACTGAAAGCTCAGTCTTGATCTGTTCATATTGTGTTGTATCCGTTTTTATCCCTGCTATAATTTTCATAAATCTGCAGCACTGTGTAATCTTTTAATGTACAAAGTTTGTATCAATCTTAGTACCTGCTGAGTAATTTTTTACTGAATCTTTGTTTTTTCCATATCAATCTGTTGAAGTCAACTTTTAGTGGCGCCTCTCAAACGTCACTTTAAATCTTTGTTAAAAACAATACGGCCAGCAAGTTTTATGCTTGTCAAACTAATCATATATATATCATATTTCCTTTTGAATTGCCCTGCAAGTTGTCTACTTGAATTTTTATTGATTTGTCTGCAATCTGATTTTGATCAAATAATGTTAATTTAGTATTAACTAGTTTGCACATCTTGGTTTTTGGTTTCGTGCTATATTAATTTGATCACACATTAATTATTTTTTATCACTAAGTTTTTATAACACAAGCGAATAACCGACTAAGTTAGCTTCCGCCTTAGTTGTTTAGTACTTGTGTTGAATTATTCAATAAGAGTTTATAAATTGGTTAACACTCTATTCACCCCCCCCCCCCCCTCTAGAGTGTTTATTTGCGCTATATCGATCCAACATGGTCCCTCAACCTCAAGTTTCTTACCCTTCTACTTTTAATCCTTCCTCTGGGACTTCTGATTTTGTTCTGAGTTTGAAGATCCGTAAAGCCACACATGAAATCATAGGTAGTTACAGAATGGAGTCCATACCCTTCCAACACAGGATATACACCCTTTTCTAGTAATACAGGATTGACCAAGGGGTGTACACACCCATGGTTCATGCTGCTCCCCGGAAATACTCTTACTGGACACCGGACGGGTTCTACACTATTTACCAAACCCAACTCCAGACCGGGTTGAGGCCTCCCTAGTTCTGGATTTTACGGCCGTACTGCGCATCTACGGCATCGGTACAACCTAAGTTTCCCCAAATAGGGTTAGAAGCATCGTAGGGTTCACCATCTTCTGTCGTATGGTTGGAGTTCCATTCTCTATAAATCTATGTTGGGCCTTCTACCAGATAAAGAGGGTTAGGGGTTCTTTGGGATGGTACTATTTCCAGCACCGAACTGGCAATCGGGCCAGCATTCTGGTGCTCATCAATGGTTATCGTCCTTCAAGAGATGGAATGAACGTTTCTTTTTTGTTCGTGACGAAGGGAGAGCTAAGATAGGCCATTGGAAGTCGGATCCTATACCTAAGGATGTCTGCCCGACTAATATCGGTGTGGATGTGTTATAGGATATCCGAGATACGAAGATTTCTCTGGAGGTTATGGAATTATCTTCTCAGCTAATCGACGATGCTTGGCTTGCTGAGGCATGACCTGCTCCATACATTGCCTTTGACGTCGGGACTAGATATACCCGTAGGACATACTTTCTTGCTTTATTTGTGATTTTAGTCTGAAGAGAATGTTGCTTCGGGGGGACCCATTCTTGGGATGCCCCAGCTACTGCTGTTCGAGCTGTGGGCTCGACCTTAGACGCCTCAACTTCCCAGTTGCTGTCCAATCTGCCGGATGATGCCGTGAATCACTCTTCTTTCCTCCAGCCATGAGGGATAACACAACTCCCATTGATTTTCATGGGTCCACTCTAGATGGTAGCACCTAGCTTGTAAGAAGGGGTCAAATTGGAGTGTCTGAGGCCAATCGGGAAGGAAGGTCTAGGAAGAGGGCCAGATATGCTGCTCTTCCTGATGCTACTCAAGATCCCTCTACTTAGGATCAGGGAGAATGCTGCTATTGAACAAGACGCGATCTCGAAGATGTCCGACCAGTAGCTAGCTGATGCTAGATTCAAAGACATTAGCCATGTCTGTCTTGTTTTCTCATGAGTGATAACTTGTTGTGTAAGGGTCCCTTTTTGGCCAGGAGGCGTTCAGAAGACTTTCTAAATCTTCTGCCAACATGGTGAAGTTGGAGAAGAAGATTGCCGAGTTGGAGAAGACGGACTCTGAGCGTTGGAAAAATATCAAGGACGTGACTACGTCTAAAAATAAGGTGATTGAAGCTCTCCGGGAAAAGCTTGAGTCCCAGGAGGCTGACCTGCAAGCTCTGGGACAAAGTACAATGCAAGCCACCAAGATGTAGAGGATAAGTTCTTAGGGAGATGTCCGAGCTGGAACGGACCATTGGGAAGCTCCATGAAGAGAAGAATGCCTTGGCGGCTCAAGTCGGGGCTGCCCCTGCTCAGGTCATCAGGAGTTTCAAGGCTTCATCGGAGCTCTCCCAGACCTTGAACATTCTTATTGCACCAGGTGTGTTTGTCCCTTGGAAAGGATGACACAAGTTTATAGGGGAGTGAATAAACTTCTCACAAAAAACTATATCTAAAACGATTAAGGTTCAGTTTTAACTTGGGTGGAGTTAAACTGACTAAGCTGAGTCTAAGTCAAACTGACTTATAACAAAACTGAGTCAACCGGCAGTGGATTTAAGTTTTAGCCTTTATCTGGATTGTAGTTTCTAAGAAAAAGCTCAGTATGCAAACCTGAATTCTGGTGAATGTCAGTTTGTGAACTGTGAGTGATTATAACAATCAATTTCAGTATGCGGTAAAAACAATAATTAATGTTGAATAAATAGATAACAAACTGTAAATGCATAAACTAAATAGAACAAGAATTATTGTGGTTCCCGGTGGTGTAATCCTGTCAGTCCACTCTTCCCCTGTGATGTAAGAGGAAAATTCCAGCAGAACTCTTTGAGGTAAGCTGTTACAAAAAGTCATAAACGATAGTCCCTGACTAATCCCTAGCTTCACTATCTTAAACAATCAAAGAATAGGTATGATTTCTGCTCTCAAATTTCTTGAGACACTGGTCCTTGGAGGGTTGTGTTGCCTCTTCACCAGCTACCACAACAAACACAGTCTACCCGACTGATGTAACAACTTTCATTGGCAAATCCTTGACCGGTCTGCTTCACAGTCTAAACCCTTGATTGAAAATCAAAGTTAGGCTGAGAATCAAAGTTCTTCTAAGTGTCGAAATTTGGATTTGATCGATGAAGCTTGAACACTTGAAGAAATCTAGATATGATCTTATTGAGCCAAAAGAATGATAGCAATTCAAGACTTGGGCAGAATACTACTTCTTAATTCACGTTTTAGGTGTGTTATCCTTGATGCCAAGTCCTCTATTTATAGTGTGAGGTCCAACATTCATCTTACTTGAATTTGAATTGTATCAACGTCTATGTTTTCAGATGTCAGGTGTCAGTGACCATTCTGACATATCCGTTCTTCATCCAATAAAATTCCATGATGTATAACGTTCGAATGTACTTTCAATTGCTTGGATGGCTGACTATAAAACTGAGTATCCTGATCAGTTTTATACTGAGTATGCCAGCTATCAGTTTGTTAACTGACATAGAGCGTTAACTGAGTTTTTACTCTTCTTCATAACTTAGTACTCTATTATTCTGATTTTATATGACTTAATCAGAGTACACCATTTCTAAATAACCTAAGATATCATTGTCCTTATGAATCATAGGTCTTCTTTCAAGATCCATAAAGTCAGTTCAGGCCATCACAGACTTACCTAAATTCTAACTTTACAGTCTTGGCTTTGATCTTAATAACTAAGTTTGAACCCTTAGTTCTTCAATCTTCTAAAACTGAGTTTGTGACACTTAGTTCTCCATTTCCTGAGTTAGCTCCCTCACCCTTCCAATCTAGATAATTCAACCAAGTCTATGTCCCTCAGCGAACTTACCTTAATCAGTTCCGAGTAAGCTTCATTTCTTGGTTCTCAGTGACTTATTCAGTCTTATGTCATGTCCCAGTATTCTAGATGATTTCCAGTTTTCAGTTTTACGACACTTCTATCTATTACAGTACTTGTCCGATATAACCTATACAATTATCAGACTCTAGTAAAACCTATACATTCATTTGTAGACATCTTTTAACTTTTCACTATAATAACTAGTTTCAACACTCCTTAAAAGAAAATCTTAAAGATAAAAACAATGCAAAACAAGGTAAAACTGGAAACTAGATTTCATTAAGAGTGCAAAAACTGGAACTAGTTACACAGTTGATTATAAACTGAAATAAAAGCTAAGTAGCTCTTTGTGTAACTAAGGTACATTTCTTTTCTTTATCATGAAGGTGGTAATAATTTTCTAACTTTGACTCTTCCTTGTGGAATGTTCTAAGATAATCCACTTGGATTGATAGCTTCCACTTTCTTCATAGAGCTAAATTAGGAATGTTAGTTTCATCTTTGTAATAGTTTTCAAATTCTGCAACTGTTGGACTTATTTCTATGTTTTGATGATGAGTTCCAGACTAGCTGTTATAGAGCAAAGGCAAAAAGATGTCTAGATCAAATGTATAGGTTTATTATAGTTTGATCTTTGACTAGGTTTGATCAAACAAGCACTGTAATAGTCAGCTGATTTATATCAGTAGACCAGTCTAGGTCAGTAGGGTAGATAGGTCAGTAGACTAGTCAGGAACCTGCTGAAGACTGAAGGCTGAAGGCTCAAACTCAGTAAATGAAGGCTAAGGGATCAAACTTAGTGATTAAAGTCAAGGATATGCATTCAGAATTTAGGCAAGTCTGTGATGACCTAAACTAATTGCATATACCTTGTGTAGAAGGTCTAAGTTCTATAAGTTGGATGATGTTTGGAACTTGGTTATAATTAAAAAGGTGTAATCTAACATTACAAATAAAAGTTATATAAAAGAAATCAGCTGCATTATATTTGATACACAGCAAATTGCTGTTCAGCAGACTGATGAACCTGCTGATGATATACCTCGATTAATTCAAGATTACATTGGAAGATTACATGGATAAGGACATACAACTACATCTGATTTATCAAACAAATCAATGGCTGAGATTAAAAGGACGTTGGGATGATTCAGGACTTTATCCAATGGTTATAAGTCAAAGGGTGGACTGACTGGACTGTCAAAAAGGATTCTGACAGTGTCAGTCCTATGAATAGTGACAGAAAGCAAATCAAATGGGACAAAAATCAGGAACGGTTTTATTTGAATTTCAAATAGAAGTCACATGCATTCCCACCTATAAATAGAGGACTTTCAACTCAGAAGAAGATGATGATTGATGAATTTTAAGAGAAAAATATAAGAGATAATTATGAGCTGCAAGAACACCCTGCTGAACCTACTGAGCTTAACCTTACTGATCCAGAGAAAATCTTCAAGTGTATTATGTATTCAAGCTGCATCAAGTTTACACACTTGAAGACTGCAAGCTGCTGATTATATCATCCTAATCAAGCTGCTGCAACTGAATCATTTACTTGATTCAATCCTTATTTTACAAAGAACGTGCTGAAGACAATGAAGCATCTGTTGGGTGTGAAAGACTGTTGTTTGTGGTGGAGCTGGTGAAGAGGCAATCCTACCCTTCAAGGACCAGTGGAAGACTTTGGAGTAGCAATCCTACATGTTCCTAGTTTTCAGTTTGTGAAGCCATAGTCATTGGTGAAAGACAAGCAACTTAGGAATCTTTGTAACAGCTACATCAAAGATCTCTAGTGAATTACCTCTAACATCACAGGAGAAGAGTGGACTGACTGGATTACACCACCTGGAACCACTATAAAATCTGCCTATTTACTTTCTGCACTTATATTCTGCATTTAGTTTATTATACACATCAACCTACTGATTCTAGCAACTGAACTCACACATACACTACTGAGTATCTAATACTTAGTATCATATTTAACAACAAGTATTATTTATATAATTCCTCTGCACAAATTCGGTAAACTCATCCATCAGTAGTGTTTGGTTGGTTTTGCATCATTAAACAAATTTAATTTATAAACCCTAACCTATATGCAAAACTAACTCCTAACCGGCCGAATACCGGGTAATTGCTAGTAAAGCGGAATAAGTAAGGGGTCGATCCACAGGGAATTGGGTTGTTGATTCTAGTTTTATTAATTCCTTTCAATTATTACTCAAGAAAACAAATAAACGAAAGAACAAACATATAAACACAACGAAAAGATAAACTGGACAGAGGATTGTCAGTCCAAAGCCAGGAAGGATAAAAGCGAAAACGAAATCTAAACTATAAACGAGAAAAACAACATAAAACAAAGATACATGGAATCAAACAATATACAAACCAAGTGATTTCAATCGAAGCTCATCTCATGATTTTGATTCAATATTGTGGTTTCACCTTTACACGAGATACGAACTCCTAATTCCTTAGTGAATCCGTTTCTCAAGCTATGAATTCCTAATCTCTTAGTGAATTCAATTATCGATCTCTCCTCTCTCGAATGTTGAGACCAATTTCATACAAAACGAAGGTGTAGATTCAAGTTAACTCTCGTATTTTAGAATCTAGCAACCTAGATAATTAACCAATTAATTTGTCATGAATTAACGATTAAAGATCCTATCTTTCTATGGTGATCTAGCCTAACAACGACTCTCATCAACGTTAGACAACAATTAGCAACCAATCTCTCGATCTAGTCACACAATAGCATCATAAATCATAGGAAGATACAAAACAAATCACAGATCATAAGAATAAACAAAGGATTGAATAAATTGAAAGATAAACTCACATAGTTTGGTACAATGGATGATATCCATGAATCAACAACGAAATAAAAGCATCCAAATCTAACCCGGATCACCCGAGCACAAGGTTCGGGTGATCGGCCTTGAAAGCCTCAGAAGGCCTAGATATTGGTGTAAACAGAATGGTTGGTGAGATAGATCCACTATTTGTTGAAGAACCTGCTGAGCATGTCGATGATCAGAAGACTGTGGATTCAAGTGAAGAAAGAGTTACTGATCATGTTGAGCCAAGTGTCAGTTATGAGGATTCAATTCAATATCAACACTGGATTGACACTAAAGACACTTTAACCAACACTGGAAATCTTTTGAGAAGAATTGCTGATATTGGGGAATTTCAACAAGAAAATATGGATATATTCCCTGATCAGGTTGTTGTGGCTCAAAATGTACAAGATCAGAGAACTGAAGAGGAGGTACATGTTGCTAGGCTACAAACAGCACCTGCACACAGGTTGGAACAGGAGGTACAGGCTGCTGAGTTACAAACAGCACCTGGACAAAGGTTGGAACAAAGTACAGACGCCGAGTTACAAACAGCACCTGGACAAAGGTTGGAACAAAATTTGGGTTTGGAGGAAACCCCTGTTGTCTCAGTACAGGCTGCTGTAGTGGAGCCTACCGGAGACAAGGCCACTATAGGGAAAGATAGTCAGCAGGCTGCTGTTGTTGATGAAGAAGAACAGCTGCTGGACTATGACTTTAGTGATGAGGAGTTCCAAATTCCTGGAGAAGAAAATGTTGCTATTGATCCCCCCACGGGCATTTGTACATATTTTTTAAGAACCAGCTCTTGATCCTATCTTGGAAGAATATCTAGGCCCTAACCCTGCTGGACTAGATAGGAGTTGGGCAATGGTTGTGAGCAATCAGAGGCCACAATATAATGTTGAGGAGCCTGCTGATGGAGGTGCTAGAGAAATGGCTGGTGGAATACCAGCACATGTCCTGGAAGAGTTGAGAACTGTCAGAAATGATATTGCAAATCTAAGAACTCAACTGGACAGGCAAGAGCAGAGGTTTGATGACTTGATCAATTTGGTGGAAAATAGAGGAAGGACTACAGAAACAGTTGCCTCCAATATTACCTCAAATCAGTATGCTCTTTTTGATCTTGCAATGGAAGTGAAAGGAATCAAGCAAGGGAATTCACTGAAAGACAAGTTTTTGAAAGAACAATTTATATCCATTCATCAGAAACTTGACAAGCTTGCTGAAACACCCAAGCCTGCTGAGGCTGCTGGAACATCTTAACCTGCTGGATTGGATCCTAAGCTTACTGAGAGGATCAATCTACTGGAGCAGACTTTGCAATCTAGGATTACTGCAGTTGATACAAGAACTGAGATTATGGAAGGACAACTGCGTAATCTGATTATCACACAGGAGAGTGTTCATGGTCTATTGTCCCGTTTTGTTGATGATGTCACTAAGGGGGAAGAGGGCCAAACAGCAGTCGCAAAAGAGGCTGTAAGGATTTTTACCAAGAAGAAATGAGAGAATGAGATAAATGCATTCAGGGAACCTGCACTTGGCAGAGTTCAACTTACTGATGATCCCCTTAAGCAATACAAGAATGAGTACTATAACAGGAGGAAACCTTATCATGACAAGGGATTTCAGGAAGGCCTAAACTCATTCTTGGGATTGAAGTTTTGGGAAGCAAGAGTCAGAGCATTGAGGGCAAGTTTCAGAGGTGGAAGAGGTGGAAGAAGTGGTAGAGGTGAAAGGAGTTTACATATCACAAAAGCTAAGGACTCACTGAATGAATTTAAAGAACTTTACATGAAAATTGGATTCAGAGTCAATCAAATCAACCTCCTTCTACCAGAAGCTTGGAAGTGGTGGAAAGAAGTGAATCCCTACATTGATTTCACTTTGATTGAAAATGAATGGATGAGAGACATGATAGAAGAGATTAGAGCCTATCAAGAGCAAGTGGAGAAGGCTAGACAAGAAAGAGAAATAAGACAGTAAATCAACATACTTAATATGTTTTATCTTTGCTGTATCTAGACTGTAATAATGTGAACAAATGTTTATAATGAAAGATGACCAAATTTGTTCTGTTTTTGTTTTAATCTTTTAGCTTTGCTGTTAGGTGAGGGTAGTGGCATTATCACCAAAAAGGGGGAAATTGTTGGACTTATTTCTATGTTTTGATGATGAGTGCCAGACTAGTTGTTATAGAGCAAAGGCAAAAAGATGTCTAGATCAATTGTATAGGTTTATTAGAGTTTGATCTTTGACTAGGTTTGATCAAACAAGCACTGTAATAGTCACCGATTTATATATCGACGGACCGCCTAGGTCAGTAGGGTAGATAGGTCAGTAGACTAGTCAGGAACCTGCTGAAGACTGAAGGCTGAAGGCTCAAACTCAGTAAATGAAGGCTAAGGGATCAAACTTAGTGATTAAAGTCAAGGATATGCATTCAGAATTTAGGCAAGTCTATGATGACCTAAACTGATTGCATATACCTTGTGTAGAAGGTCTAAGTTCCATAAGTTGGATGATGTTTGGAACTTGGTTATAATTAAAAAGGTGTAATCTAACTTTACAAATAAAAGTTAGATAAAAGAAACCAGCTGCATTATATTTGATACACAGCAAATTGATGTTCAGCAGACTGATAGGTATTACAACATACTGATGAACCTACTGATGATATACCTCGATTAATTCAAGATTACATTGGAAGATTATACGGATAAGGACAACCAACTACCTCTGATTTATCAAACAAATCAATGGGTGAGATTAAAAGGACGTTGGGATGATTCAGGACTTTATCCAATGGTTATAAGTCAAAGTGTGGACGACTGGACTGTCAAAAAGGATTCTGACAGTGTCAGTCCTATGAATAGTGACAGAAAGCAAATCAAATGGGACAAAAATCAGGAACGGTTTTATTTGATTTTCAAATAGAAGTCACATGCATTCCCACCTACAAATAGAGGACTTTCAACTCAGAAGAAGATGATGATTGATGAATTTTAAGAGAAAAATATAAGAGATAATTTTGAGCTGCAAGAACACCCTGCTGAACCTACTGAGCTTAACCTTACTGATCCAGAGAAAATCTTCAAGTGTATTATGTATTCAAGCTGCATCAAGTTTACACATTTGAAGACTGCAAGCTGCTGATTATATCATCCTAATCAAGCTGCTGCAACTGAATCATTTACTTGATTCAATCCTTATTTTACAAAGAACTTGTTGAAGACAGTGAAGCATATGTTGGGTGTGAAAGACTTTTGTTTGTGGTGGAGCTGGTGAAGAGGCAATCCTACCCTTCAAGGACCAGTGGAAGACTTTGGAGCAGCAATCCTACATGTTCCTAGTTTTCAGTTTGTGAAGCCATAGTCATTGGTGAAGGACAAGCAACTTAGGAATCTTTGTAACAGCTACATCAAAGATCTCTAGTGAATTACCTCCAACATCACAGGAGAAGAGTGGACTGACAGGATTACACCACCTGGAACCAACTATAAAATCCGCCTATTTACTTTCTGCACTTACATTCTGCATTTAGTTTATTATACACTTCAACCTACTGAATCTAGCAACCGAACTCACACATACACTACTGAGTATCTAATACTTAGTATCATATTTTACAACAAGTAACAAGGCTTTATTTTTGATATAATTCCACTGCACAAATTCAATAAACTCATCTGTTGGTCCCTTGGAAAGGCTAACACAAGTTTAGAGGGGGGGTGAATAAACTTGTCACCAAAAACTAATCTGAACCTGAAAAGTCCCAGGAACTGAGTTTCTCTGAAACTTAAACTGATCTTTAGTTCCTGTCCTTTTAACTTGTGCGGAGTTCAGTTAGCTTAACTGAATATAAGTTATTACTGACTTATATTTAGTCTCGTTAACTGGCCGCGGATAAAAATTAGCCTTTAACAACTAGTAACTATAATTTCAATATGAAAACCATTATAAGGGAGTAAATGAATGCATAAAGTAAATAGACAAGTATTATAGAGGTTCCAGGTGGTGTAATCATGTACGTCCTCTCTTCCCCTGTGATGCGGAGGAAAATTCCACTAGAACTTCTTTGAGATGGCCCAGTTACAAAATGTCCTAAACTGATAGTCCTTGGCTAATCCCTAGCTTCACTATTTAACACTTGTAGAATAGGTAGGATTGCTGCTCTTCAATTGTTTGAACCACTGGTCCTTGGAGGGTAGAATTGCCTCTTCACCAGATCATCACAAACACAGTCTTCCTGACTACACTCAACTGTCCTTCACACCTTCTTGGTGTTTCACAGTCTAGACCTTTGATATAATCAAAGTTGAGACCTTGAATCAATGACTATGATTCAACTGTGATTTGAGCTTTTCTTCTAGATGATTAATTTAAGCACGGCTCTGTATTTCTTCAAATCTAAGATCTTGAAATTTCTTGATCTTGCAATTAAGTATTTAGCAGGTATTCTTTTGAGTTTGGCTTTCCCCTCAATTTGATCTTTCTTGACTAGATAGATTTTCTTGCTTTTTATCATATACCTGCATTCCCCTTTTTTTCTTTGATGTTGTAGAGGTAATCTATTTATAGGAGTTTATCCTGCTTTGTAACGGCTTTGTTTTCTGACCGTTCCTGTGTGTCAGTGACTAATCCAATGAAATTTCTTTCTTTACAACGTTCGACTGTACTTTCAGTTTGTTGGATGATTAACTTGTAAAACTGAGTTTCCTTATCAGTTTTACGCTGAGTTTATTACTTGTCACTGACTTGGAGCATTAACTCGAGATTTTACTCTTCTTCAAATAACAGTACTCTAGTTTTTCATCTGATTACAATTGAATTAATCAGAGTACACCATGATACATTTATCATCTAAGAATTCATTGTCCTTATGATTCTTAGGTCTTCGTACAAGATCTATAAAGTCAGTTCAGGTCATCACAATCTTGCCTGAAGTCCAACTTTACAGTCTCGACTTTTAATCTTCATAACTGAGTTTGAACCCTCAGTTCTTCATTCTTCAATAACTGAGTCTGTGTCCCTCAGTTCTTCCATCTTCTAGATAAGCCAACCGAGTCTGTAACTCTCAGCGAACTTATCTTCTTCAATCTTCTGTAGATCTGCTCTGTTGTCAGTTTTTCGTAGGGTCTCAGCTAGTCAAAATGTCAGTTTCTCCATTTCTCAGTTTTGGTCAAGAACAATTACAGTGCTTGTCTGATTTAACTTATACAACTATCAGACTTTAATAAATCCTATACATTGGTATCTAGACATCTTTTTGCTTTGCAATATAACAGCTAGTTATGACACTTCATCAATGGGGTTAAGAACAATTAATAAACTAAGTGATGAATCATCATCAAAACATAAATTTTATTTCCAACAATTTCCCCCTTTTTGATGATGTCAATACCCTCCTTAAAAGCAATGCAAAAAGATAAAAGACAAAAACATAATAAATAACACCATGAACTGAGAAACTGAAACTTTATTTGATAGCCGAGTTACAAGATTAAAGTACAACATAAGTAAAACAACTGAATTTAATGTCCTGGTTGATTATCATAGTTCTCTGCAACAATTCTCATTTCTTCATTTGTGGCTTCAATTCCATGAATGCTTGCCCAAATGTTCCATGACTGAGATAAATTGTTTTTCTTGAAGAATTTACTTTTGAATAGAGTTGCAAATGTGAAAACTGATGTCCTTAGCCTTTCATTGGTGGCCGTTCTGAGTAGAGTTTGAATAAATTCAGGTTCAGTCTTTTCAACATTCTCTGAAACTTTATCTAAGGTACCGTCTGCTTCCCATTTCTTCAGTTTATTCCAATAGTACACAAGTATCTTTTGCATGTGTAGAAAAGTTTCAAGAGATTCTTCTTTTGATACTCCTTCTTTCTCTGGTAAGTCTTTGAACAAATTGTAGAGACAAGAATCCAGACCAACTCTTTTGTCAGATGGTTCTGAGTACTTAACAATCAGTTTCATCTCATCATCAGTAAAATCTCCTCTTGCTTTCTTCAGTTCACTTAACTTATCATCAACATTTGTGAGAGCTTGTGGTATTTCAGCTGTATGGACTTTTAAGATGTCCAAACTTTCCCCTTATTGACATCATCTTTATTAATCAGGATTTTGATGTAGGCATTTAATGTTTGTTGGGTTGATGCCAATATGGTTTGAGCCACAACTGAGTCCTTTAATCCCTTTTCCATTAAAAACATTATGTCCACTAGATTACTGAGAATGCCTTCCCATCTGTCTTGAGTTTCATTCTTCTTCGCGACATGTTCAGTGGTTGTTTGCCGAATCTCAAGCAGAGTATTTTGACAACTGTCATTCACAGTATCCATCTTCTTTTCAAGTTTGGATCGCTCATCTTGACTGGCTTCTAAAGAGTTTAAAACTTTTCCGAATAAGCTCATGTCATCCTTTTGAATTCTAAGTATCTCATTGTGATAATATCTAATGAGATCAACTTGAATAGGAACATCTTGTGAACTTCTTTCTTGTTGTTCCTTTGACTTGCTTGCTTCAGCATCTGGTAAATTAGTTTGCTTTAGAGGTGAGAGAATGATTTCCTTCAATTTTTCTCTACATTCAGCTGATTGTCTTTCTTCTTCCGACTGTTTCTCAGTTTCCTCCAGTCTTGATGAATCAATAACTTTTGCTGGTGACAAATGTACTTCCAGTTCATCATCTGATTCTTCACCAGGTATGTCTGCCAATGATCTTGCTATTTCAAGTGTGGATTTATCAGTGGGAGACTGATAACCTTCTTGTGCTTCCTTGTCCGACTGAGTTTCAGATAAGTTTTCAGAACTTGAGCTTCTACTGCTTCCATCAGAACTACTTGAGTCTTTATCAGTATTTCGTTCGGTTGCAGTTTCCTTTTCTTGTATAGATGCAAGTCCCTTTTAGTAGATCAGGATCTTCCTCAAGATCATCATCATTTTTCTTAGAGCTTCCACTGGCTATGTCTTCCTTCCAATAACTGTTTCTGATTAATGCATACCCTTGATTTAGGAATTCTTCGGTATCGATTATCTCCATTAAGCTTGTGATGTTATATAGATCGAATACCCATTTCTCAATGATCTCCATTTCTGCATGCTGACTTCTCTGATCATTTATGGAACTGAACTTCCAGGTTCTGTATCTTTGTAATCGTTCATAATCAGCTTTCAATAGTTCTGTATGAGCAGATGGAGGTTTGAATGGTGTGAGGGTGTCTTCGGAATCCCTTGTGATTTCATGATCTTCTCCTTGAGTAAGAACTTCAATTTGCATGGGATCATCAGTTTGCATAAGATTTGTTCTGCTGGTTTCTCCCTCAACAATAGCTGAAACAACTGATGTTCCTTTTTCAATCTCAGAAACTGAGATTATCGGCTCAGTTTGTAAAACTTTTTCACTTGCTTCTTCTTCAACGGCTTGTTTTTCGCTTTGCTCAGGTTCCAATTCAACAATTGGAACTTCTTCCATTGTGTGTCCAATCGGTTCAGCTTCATGAACTTGTTCATCCAATTGAATAAACTTGGTTGATTCAGTTATTGCTTTATCCTCCTTTGCTTCAGTTTGAGGAGCTGTAAATTCTTTAACAGTTTCCTCCTGTTCCAAGCATGGGTACAGATTTTTTAGGAGTAGCTCTAGACTTTGAAAGCAACATGAGCATGTTCAATGTTGTTTCATCAATAAGTCTTTCATCGCTGTCTGATTCTTCATTATCAGGATTTGTTCTCAGGGTTTGTTCCCCCTGAGTTACAGCTTCTTCCTGCAAGTCAGTTTCAACAGTCTGTCCTCTGTTGATAACTTCAGTTTCTTTCCTTGTTTCCGTTCCTTGTACAGCTTCCTCAGTTACCAAGGTTGGAATGGATTGGGTGAGATTAATTTCAGTTTGCACTATAGGTGCTGATCTGTCAGCAACCTCAGTTCTAGCTTCTTGAGTTGATGACATTTCCATTGGTTTCTCAGTTACGCCTTTTCCAGTTTCTTCTAACTGCTTTCTTCTTTTCTTCAGATCTTCAATTTGTGCTAACACTTCATCTCCAGTTGCAGGTTCTTTTGATTTCCTGCTTCTCTTCTTTTTGAGTTCAGTCTCAGTTTTCTTAGCTTTCCTTTTGCTTGACTTTTCTTCTTTAATATCAATCTTTCCATCAGCAACAGGTGTTTCTTTCCTTTTAGCAACTCCCAAGTGATCGAGTATCCTTTGGACCACTAATGCTAGAGTTTTCTTGTGATAAAATCTTCCTTTCTTTACGTCGGTCTTCTTTTTGGGTACATCAATTGATTGTGCTATCAATTGATCATATAGATACCTTGCCCAATTGAAATCCTTTTCAAACCAGATTATGTAAAGCAAATCAAGTTTTGCTCCAGATAAGTTGCTGAAGTTTCCAGCATTCCCAATTATGCAATTTTCCAGCAACTTCGAAAGAAAATTAAACTCCGGTTTGAGTAGGCTTGTGCTTCCAGTCTGTAGGACAGTAGATTCACCGTTAATTGCTATATCTTTCCATAACTTCTCTTTCTGTTCTTTAGTCAACTTAATGGCTGCTGATCCTCCGGATTTGTTAAACCCAAAGATTTCTGCAATTAATTCTTCAGTGACTTTGATCTCTTTATTACTGACAGTGGTGATGAAGGTTTGTGTATCTTCTCCTTCCACGACTGTTCTTCCAAATTGATAGAAGTCTCCGATGCTTTCTACACAAACACTTTTTAGATCGATGTTGAAGACTGCTTCCAATCCTTTAATTTTTTGAATTTTTGTCGCAATAGAATTAACTAGAGTTTGATCAACATATTTTGCAATATATTGATCAAGAGAAACGATCATTCCGGGTTCAACACGAGTGAAGTTCATTTTTCTGGATATGATTGAAGATTTGA
Source organism: Gentiana straminea (assembly GCA_036785695.1). Taxonomy (NCBI): domain Eukaryota; kingdom Viridiplantae; phylum Streptophyta; class Magnoliopsida; order Gentianales; family Gentianaceae; genus Gentiana; species Gentiana straminea. Next base: position 409,569 of record JAVUPR010000363.1, on the reverse strand, counting down.
AAATTTGAAATTCAGAAAGTGGATTCAGAATTCAGGCGTAAAGAAATTATATAAAAGAAAATTCTGGATATTTATAATTTGGAGTGGGGGTAGTTAAGAATTGAGTGGGACTTAAAACGTCTTGTCATAAATGTGTTGAGATCGCGAAAAAGTGGATGGGTGGAAATTATGAACGGTTTAGATTGAGAAGGACCACGTCTTTTCTTGATAACAGTAGCTAGATAAAAGTCGATAAAGAAGGTACGATGAGTTGACAGCTGTATATTCTCAGTTTTTGTCCTCATGCTGAATTCAAAAACTTGGTTGTGAAAGCAACTCAGTTTTGTGAATTACGTTTTTCAGTTCTCAGCTGATTGTGTTTTTCCTGCAAAACAAAGTGAGAAATTTTTGGTACCCATATCCTTTTGGGTCCTAACTGATTAGTTCGTGATGATACCACTTTGTACCTTTCTTGATATTTTGACTGTGTGAAGTCAGTTTTCACAAACTTTTTCTGTTTTGTCATAACAGTTTTAAATTTGTTTTGATTGTGAAACAGATGTGAACCCATGACCTGCTCTGCTACCGGTTTTTAGGATCAAGCGCTTACCGTTGTACTAAAACCAATTGGTGTTAGTAAAGGTGCTACTTTATTTCCTTATACCACACCTTCACAGCGCCATGGGTTGAACGCACATAGGCGGGCAGAGTGCTGTATACCCAACATCATCCATCAGTAGACTACTGTGTATCAGCAGGCTACTAAGGTATCAACAGACTACTGAGGTATCAGCAGACTGTTGAAGTTGTTCGAGTTAGTTAACTCAAAAAAGTTTTAAGTGTTAAGTTTATTCACCCCCCCTCTAAACTTAACCAAAGCCTTTTCAAGGGACCAACAGCAACATCAGCCTTCATATCTTCTCTCTTATCTCTGATTTGAAGCTTTCTTTATTGCTCTTTACTTTCTTGTAGTTAGCCATCTTTTGATTATGATAAAGATCAGACAAGAAATAGACAAGAGATTCTTCAAGAGTTTTGTCTTTGTATTTTGCCTTGACAATGTTGTGATCTTTGACAAGCTTCATCCATAGATCTTGTGTAAGAGTAGCTCTTCTTTCTCCAGGTTGACTATACTTCAAAATGAGCTGCCCTTCAGTTAGTTTTTTCACATCCCTAACATATGGATCTGCTGTTGATTTGCATTTCTTCAGTTCAGCTTCAAACTTCAGCTTTTCTTCTTGTAATCTCAGCTTTCCTTCTTCCACTTCCCCTTTTTGGCATCATACAACTGATTGATCAACTGATGAGTTGCCTTTTGGTCTGTTGAAATGCCTTTTTGAGAGGTAAGAACTTCTCTGAGCTGAGTTTCTAATCCATAGATTCGCTGATTGAAGTGTCATTCTGCTTGAGTATGAATTTCTCGATCTTCCATTGTTGTAGTTTCAAGTTTCTCCTTTAGACTGAGAATCACTGAAACTTAATTTGAAGTGGATTAATTGATAATATCCAGCTTAGTATGAACTGAAACGTCGGTCTTCTTGTTGGTCCCTTGAAAAGGCTTTGGTTAAGTTTAGAATGGGGGTGAATAAACTTAACACTTAAAACTTTTTGGAGTTAACAAACTCAACTTCAGAAGCCTGCTGATTGCTTAGTAGTCTGCTGACTATTGACTTTACTGAATTTATTACAGTGGAATATATTTAAATTAAGCCTTATTACTTGTTGTTAAAGTATGATACCAAGTATCAGATACTCAGTAGTTTATGTGTGTGATTCAATTGCTAGTTCAGTAGATTTATGTGCTAAATGTACTAGATGCAGAATGTAAATGCAGAAAGTAAGTAGGCAATTTTTATTAGGTTAGATCACACCATTTTGATCATAACCAAGTTCCAATCACCATTTAACTTGTGGAACTTTGACTTTGTACACAAGGTATATGCAACCAGTTTAGGTCATCACAGACTTCCCTAAATTCTGATTCTATATCCTTGACTTTAAATACTAAGTTTGATCCCTTAGCCTTCAATAACTGAGTTTGAGCCCTCAGCCTTCAGTCTCCAACAGGTTCCTAAACTAGTCTACTGACTTAGGTACCCTACTGACCTAGACAGGTCTGCTGATGAAAGTCAGCTGACAATTTACAGTGCTTGTTTGATCAAACCTATACAATGATGAAACTCTAATAAGCCTATACATTTGATCTAGACATCTTTTTGCCTTTGCTCTATAACAGCTAGTCTAACACTCATCACTAAAACTTAAAAATAAGTCCAACAATTTCCCATTTTTTGGTGATGATGCCTATACCCTCCTTACAGCAAAGCAAAAAGAGTAAAAACAAAAACAGAACAAATTCAGTCATTTCTCATTATAATCAGTAGTTCAAAAGATATTACAATCTTGATTTAGCAAAAATAAAAGCAAGTATGAGTATGTTGGTCTAGTTCCTTCTTTCTCTTTCCTGTCTTTCCTTCTTTTGCTGCTCATGATATTCCTTTATTTCCTAACCACATCTCTCATCCATTGATTCTCAATGAGGGAAAAGTCAATATGGGGATTCACTTCCTTCCACCATTTCCATGCCTCAGGTAGAGTAAGGTTGATTTGGTGTACTCTAAAACCCAAACACATGTATAACTGTTTGAACTCTTCCAGTGAATCTTTTGCTGATGTAGTAGGTAGACTCCTTCCACCTCTACCACCTCTTCCACCTATGTGTGAAGATCTTAAGGCTTTAACTCTTGCTTCCCAAAACTTAAGTCCCAAAAAGGAATTTAGTCCCTCATGGAATCCCTTGTCATGGTAAGGTCTTCTCTTGTTATAGTAAAGCTTCTTGTATTCCTTGAAAAGATCATCAGTAAGTGGAATTCTGCAAGGTGCAGGTTCTCTGAAAGCATTGGTGTCAACCTCCCATCTCTTCTGTGCAAAAATTATTGTAGCCTCTTTTGCTACTGCTGTCTGGATCTCTTCCCCCTTATTGACATCATCAACCAAATGGGACAACAGACCATGGACACTCTCCTGTGTAATAACCATGTTGTTCAGTTGACTTTCCATAATCTCAGTTCTAGTGTCAACTGCAGTGATTCTCTCTTGCATTGTTTGCTCCAGTAGATTAATCCTTTCAGTAAACTTAGGATCCAATCCAACAAGGTGAAGTGTTCCAGCAGGTTCAGCCACAGCAGGCTTGGGTGCCTCAGCAAGTTTATCAAGTTTCTGGTGAATGGATGTAAATTGGTCTTTCAAGAAGTTATCCTTCAGTGTATTGCCCTGTTTTATTCCCTTTACATCTTGGGAAAGATCAGCAAGAGCATACTGAGTGGAAGTAATATTGGAAGCAACAGTTTCAGTGGTTCTTTCTCTATTTTCCACCAAGTTCAGCATGTCTTCAAACCTTTGCTCTTGCCTGTCAAGTTGAGTTCTTAACTTTTTAATGTCACTTCTGACAGCCCTCAACTCATCCAACACCTGTGATGGTACCCCACCAGTCATTCCTCCAGCCATATGTCCAGCAGCTTCATCAGTAGGCTCTTCAACACTGTATTGTGCCCTCTGTCTGCTGACAACCATGGCCCTACTCATGTCCCTTACAGCAGGGGCATGACCTTCTTCAACCATAGCACCAAGAATATCCTCCATAATTGAATCTTGTGCAGGTTCCTCAAAGATTCGTACATATGTCCGTTGTGGTTCAGCATCAATAGGTTCTTCCTCATGCATTTGAAACTCCTCATCACTGAAGTCATAGTCCAGCAGTTGTTCATCCTCATCAATAACAGTAGTCTGCTGACTATCCTTCCCTTCAGTGACCTTTCCTCCTGTAGGCTCTACTACAGCAGCCTGTTCATCAACCAAAGCAGGGGTTTCCTCCAAACCAATTGTCTGTTCCAACATTTGTCCCGGTGCTGTTTGGTCCCCAGCAACATGTACCATCAGTTCCGACCTTTGTTCAGGTGCTGTTTGACCCATAGTAGCCTGAACCTCCTCAAAATGTAATGGTGATTATTCCACACCCATTACCATATCCAATATTTGTCCAATCACTGTCTGTTCCTCAGTGAGTAGGACTCTCTCTTCCACACAAATAAAAGGAAAAATTGCCATGTTTTCCTCCAGAATTCCTCCAGCATCAGCAATCTTCTGTAGATCCTCAGCAGATTTAGAGCTAGTGCCTAAGATCAATCCATTCTTGATATTGAACTGAATCTTCAGAACTAACATCAGGCTCACTATATTCAATAACATTCTCTTCATCCAAATCTTCAGTCTGCTGATCCTCAGGATTTATATCAGCCTCCACAACCTTGAATGCATCAAATGGGCCAACCATCCTATTACCTCCAAGTTTTATGCCATCATTGATCTGGGCTTCCAAATCATCTATGGTGAGATCTTCCAGATCCTCATCCATTTGACTAGTCTGCTGGCCCTCAACAGGCTTGCTAGCATGAGTGGACTATTCTACACTTGGTTCATTTATCTTAGCAGTTCCACTGGCTTCTCCTTGATGTGGGGGATGATCATCACTATTTGGTCTATCCCTAGGAGTCTTGAACATAATACCTCCTTCTTCATTCTCTTTTTCAATAATTTCCATCAACCTCATTTCCAGCAGGGAGGTATTAACCAAGTCAAGCAAATTATCCACTCCTAACTTTTCAAAAGCCCACTCCTCAAAGTCTGTCATAGGCTCAACAGCTGATTTTTGTCTCTTGTAAAATCCAAACTTCCATTGACAGTAATCAGCAACCAGTAGGAGTGTAGGATCAACATAGCCCTCCTTCTTTTTCTTTTCCTTCCTTTCAAATGGCATAGTTGGCCTTCTTGCATCAGCTTGTTTAACTTGTTGTCTTCCAAACTACTCAACAAGTAGATTTAGAGTTTCTTCAACAGATGCTTCTAGGTCAGTAGGTTCTTCTGGTTGTATGTTTGTACCTACCACCTCCATCTGTTCCACACTTGGTTCCCCTGACTTACATGCTCATCAGCAGGGTTAGCAACATATTGCTCTTCCCTCTGAACTGTTGTAGAAATTGTAGGGTCTTGTACTGTTGTATCAATATCCACAAGTGCAGACTCAGTAGTCTGCTGTGGTTCTTCAGTAGGCTCAGCATGTTGCTCAACAACAACCTCTCCAGTTTCAGTAGGCATAACAATTTTTAAGGGTTCAGCTTCAATAGCCTCTTGTTCTTCTTCTTCCCTTTGTTCTTCAAGGACCCTCAGTTCATTTCCTTTTTCATGCTTCTTTTTCTTAGCAATTTCCTTCATTCTCTTGGAAATTTGCTCTGATTCAACTTCAGCAGCTTTCCACTTCCTTGTAATTCCAACAGGGTCGTTCATTGCCTTTTTCATGCTTCTTTTTCTTAGCAATTTCCTTCATTCTCTTGGAATGTTGCTTGTCCAAGTTTACACCCAAGACTTGTCTTGTCCTAGACATGCCTTGGACGTGCCTAGCTCCTTACCATCCTCCCACATCGAAATTTGTAATTCCCAAATTCACAAAGTATAACTACTTTTGTCCCACATTGCCCAAATGGGGAGTTGTTTTTTATTTCTAGTTCTATATATACTTGAACTTCAACTTCAAACTAAGTTATATTTGAGAGAAATTTATATATTTTAAAGTTTCGGTGATTGAAACAAATAGTTAAAACTTTTCCTTGTGACTTGGGTGAAGGTTTAACTAGAGAATTTATCAAAGGTGTGAGCGACCTTTGTGCGATATTCTCGAACTTGGAGAAACCCGTGCGACTCCGAGGGTGGATCTAAGGCTTGCTCCTATCCTTTCATTTTCGTTGTTCGATTTTCATTTCTTGTTTTCTCTTCATAAAACATGATTACTATCTTATTTTGTTGAATACTTAAATCTAGATCCTTAGTCTTCATATCATGATTTTTCTGGTGTCAGTAGCCTTTCTCTTCTCAGCAACTTTCTTGGGTGCAGCAGATTTAACAACTTGCTTGACCTACCCACCACCAGCATTATCATCTCCATCATTATCACTCTCATTGGCTTCAGAACCCACATCTTCATCATCATCCAAACCAGGGATGAGATAGCCAATCTCTTTCTTATATCTTGACTTGTTTATTTTCTCAAGTGCAACATCAGCAATCCCCAAATGATTCAGCGGGACTGAACCATCAATCCCAAAGGTAAAGCCTTGGATTTCCTTGTCCCTTCTCTTTCCTCAGTTATTACTTTCTTCATATAATGGACAAAGAATCCAGCGCAATCAAACTTCATGCTTTTGCAGATTATGATTAACAATTGAATCTTGGGTCCTGATAATGTATCAAGGCTTCCACTGAGTCCCAAGATATTCTTTGCATTATCTTACTCAGCAGGTTGTACTCCATTCCTATATGCTTCACATTGATGGTCAATGTTGATTTAACAGCATCATTGGTCTTTATTCTGTCAACAAAATCCAATTTTGACAGTCCCATTTCCTCGGGATTAGTTGGAGCATCATGTACAGGTGCAAAACCAAAAGCTTCCCTCAGCAGGTTTGAGGAAACTTCAATCTCCTGACCATTCACTGTTGTGGTAAATGCCTCTCTTCCTTCTCTTATCACAATGTTTCTCTAGAAATTAACAACATTCGTGTAAGATATTCTTTCCAGTCTTATATTGAGCACATCTTCCAATCCTTTGTATCTTCTAATTCTTCTACCAATATTGATAGCCAACTCGGTTTTGTTAGCATCGACAACAAAGCCTCTGACACTTTGGCTTGTTCCAATGTGAATATCACCCTTATATGCCATTATTGATGAATAAAATGAAGAAGATAGCTTTCAAATCTGTGTTCAAACGGTATATTTGCAGAGAAAATCAATCTGAGTTTAGTAAGTGGGAACTTTGTGTCTATGTCTGTATATATAGCAGAGAGTAGTGGGTAGAAACTGTCAGATAATGCACTGTAGCATTAACCATGATTAAATTTAGAATGAATGAGATCTTGACACGTGTCCCACAACTTATCCATAAAGAGTTGTAACCGTCAGACCGTGTAACTGTGGTTATAAAGATAGAATAAATATCCCGGTCTTTTGCTTTTTGACCTTTTAAAGTTTGACTGTGTAACGTATGTCTCAGCAGCCTTTACCATCAGTGGACTTGGCTCAGCAGCCTACTGATAAGGGAGTCCCTCAGCAGCCTGCTGACAATATAACTCTGCTGATCTTCAATTCTTCTTGTTTTTGTCCAATGATAATACAAGATGCAGTTTAATACCAATGACTTATCTGTCAAGTGAGCTCACCCAACAGGACAAAGACCAATCCCCTTGGCAACTTCACTTGCTCAATTGTACAAATATAAATAGGTACATGTAATTGTTGATACCAATGACTAATCTGCTAAGTGAGCTCACCCATCATAGCAAAGACTAATCCCCTTGGTGAATTCCAGTATATTACTGATCATAGGTGTATCAGTCAACTTTTATAATTCCATGTTCACTCCTTAACTTAGCAAATCTTTCACTATCCAATGGTTTTGTGAAAATATCAGCAAGTTCTTCTTCAGTAGGGATATAAAGAACCACCACATCTTTCTTTTCAACATGATCTCTTATAAAATGATGTCTCACATCAATATGCTTGGTTCTTGAATGCAAAACATGATTTTCTGTGATTGCAATTGCACTTGTGTTGTCACACATTATAGTAATTTCTTTTTCTTCAATTCCATAATCCCTTAATTGTTGGCTTAACCAAAGTATTTGTGCACAGGAACTTCCTACAGGATATATTCATCTTCAGCAGTGGAAGTTGATATTGAATTCTGTTTCTTGTTGAACCAGGAAACCATCAATTGACAAGTTCCTGTGGTGCTTTTTCTATCAATCTTGCAACCAACATAATCAGAATCTGAGTAGGATATAACCTTGAAGGTTCCATCTTTTGAATACCAAATTCCTACATCCAAAGTCTATTTAAGATACTTGAGAACCCTTTTGACTGCAGCTAAATGACTTTCCTTTGGTTTAGATTGAAATCTTGCACAAACACCTACAGCAAAGGATATATCAGGTCTGCTGGCAGTAAGGTACATCAGACTACCTATCATCCTTCTGTATAAAGTATGATCAACATCTTTGCCTTTTTGTCTTCATCCAATCTAATTTTTGTACTCATAGGAGTTGATACCTTGGTGCTATTTTCCATACAAAATTTCTTCAGCAGCTCATTGGTATACTTGGTTTGATGAATGAAGATTCCATCTTTCATTTGTTTGACTTGAAATCCCAAAAAGTAGTTCATTTCTCCAATCATACTCATTTGGAATTTACTTTTCATCAGATTAGCAAACTTCTCACATAATAATTCATTTTCAAAACCAAAAATTATGTCATCAACATAAATCTGTACCAGCAGGGTGCTGTCTCCTTCATTGATTCTGAAAAGAGTCTTGTCAATGGTACCTTTGGTAAAACCATTGTCCACCAAGAATTTAGATAGGATCTCATACCATGCTCTTGTTGCTTTTTTCAAACCATAAAGTGCTTTATTGAGTCTGTACACTTTATCTTCTTGATCTTTAACTTCAAAACCAGGAGGTTGCTGAACATAGACCTCCTCTTCCAGAATTCCATTCAAAAATGCACTTTTGACATCCATCTGATATACTTTGAAGTTTTTATAAGCAGCATATGCCAAGAAAAATCTTATAGCTTCCAATCTTGCAACAGGGGCATATGTCTCATCAAAATCTATTCCTTCTGCTTGAGAATAGCCTTTTGCTACTAGTCTGGCCTTATTTCTTACAATGGTACCAGATTCATCCAATTTGTTTCTGTATACCCATTTGGTTCCAATTATATTTGCATGATTAGGCCTTTCCACTAGTGTCCAAACTTGATTTCATTCAGTTCTTCTTGCATAGCAATTATCCAACTGGATCTTATATTGCTTCTTCAACAACTTTATGTTCCATTTGGGATAGAAAACATGTAAACATTGCTTCTAATTGTCTTCTAGTCCTTACACCTTGCTGTATATTGCCAATAACATGCTCAGCAGGGTGATCCCTTAACCATTGTAGATTTTGGTTAGATTGATTTTCTGGAACATCATCTTCAGTAGGGTCTGCTGTTGCTTCAACAAGGTGTTCAGCAGATCCTTGAACGGCTTCATTTGTTGCATCAGTAGTGTTACCAGCAGGGTGTTCAGCAGGGGCAGAGTCAGAAACCTTTAACTCATTTATCCTTTCCAAAACATCAACACATTCTGGATCAGTGACTTGTTGATTTTCAGCAGGTTCTGAAGATTCATCTTCCATTCCAGTTAAATTAGGTTCATCAAATACAACATGTATTGTTTCTTCATGTTTCAGTGTCCTCTTATTCAGTACCCTGAATGCCTTGCTGACAGAAGAATATCCCAAGAAGATTCCTTCATCTGATTTTGGTTGGAATGTCTTCAATTGCTCATTATGATTTAAAATAAAACATTTCCTTCCAAATGGATGGAAATAAGATATATTAGGTTTCCTTCCATTCCTAATCTCATAAGGTGTCTTCAGCAGCTTTTTGTTCACTGAGGTCCTGTTTTGTGTATAGCATGCTGTATTAACTACTTCAGCCTAATGTCTTTCAGGTAATAAAGCTTCACAAATCATAGTTCTTCCTGCTTCTTTTAAAGTTCTGTTTCTTCTTTCAGCAACCCCATTTTGCTGAGGTGTACCAGCAGCAGCTAGTTGATGTAGCACACCATTCTGCTCACAATATTCTCTTATAACTTTATTGAGAAATTCAGTACCCTTGTCTGATCTGATCTTCACTACTGTCAAACTTTTCTCATTTTGCAATCTCTTCAAGAGTTCAGGCATCTTTTGAAGTGTTTCACTTTTCTTGTTCATGAATACTACCCAAGTGTATATTGAATAATCATCCACAACTACTAGTGTGTACTTCTTTCCTGTTACACTTGTTGGAGTTACTGGTCCAAATAGATCCATGTGCATCAGCTCCAAAGCTCTTTTTGTTGACTGCTTAGTCTTTGATTTGAAGCTTGATTTTCTCTGTTTACCTTGCTAACAGGCATCACATATAGCATCCTTCTTGAATGTGATCTCAGGTAAACCAATCACTAGTTTCTTCTTCACCAACTGATTGATGTCATCAAAGTTTAGATGATTCAACTTCTTATGCCATAACCAATTGAGTTCTGACTTGGTATGCACAATCATGCATGTCTCTAGAACAGCAGTAGACCAATCCACAACATACATGTTTTGTTGTCTTCTTCCAGCCAACACAACTTGATCACCTCTTTCACTAATGACAATGCATGTGTTTTTGTCAAAAGTGACCTTGTAACCCATATCACAAAACTGTCCAGTGATCAGTAGATTGTAGTCCAGTCCTTCCACAAATGCAACATTTCTTATTGTTAATCCATTTCTCACAAGTGTCCCATATCCTCTTATGTATCCTGGTGTATTTTTGTTGCAAAAATTCACTCTTGGACCATCCTTTGCCACAAAATTTGACAAATAGTGCTTATTCTTTGTCATATGTCTGGAACATCCACTTTCAAAGTACCAGACACCCAAAAAAACAAAGTTAATGTATTTTAGGTACCCAAAACTGTTTGTGTCCATAGTGGTCAGTGGTAAGCATGACCCTTGGCGAATTTCCATAAGGACTTCTTTGAAAAGTATCATACTTTTGTTCATACATGTATTCTACACATCCATAAGGTCTAACATTTGGTTGTGTAGGACTCGCATATGCTTTCTGGCCTTTTGGTATGTAATGCTGTTTGTAGTGATTTCTTTTGTTAGAAGCACTAGCATAACCATTAGTTTGATGTCTGTTACGAATAGCCCTGTAGTATGGAGTCTGCTGAGGTCTCTGTTGAGGTCTTATATAAGTCCTCTGCTGAGTCCATTGCTGAGGTTTTACCCTAGCAGTATGGTAATATCTGTTGTTTCTAGCAGTAGAAACAGGAATATTCCAATCATCATCAGTAGGGAACAGTCTACCTTTCCCCCTGAGATAAGTATCCCTTGAATGATTGACATTTTTAGGTTTAGGATTCTTATCCTTGGAATATTTCTGATTTTTACCCTTTTGTGGTCCAGCAGACTTGGTAGCAGGTCAAGAAGGTACATCAGCCCTACTTTTGGATTTATTCCTTTTGTTAGGTGTTGTTGACCTTTTTGACTTTTGATTTTGCTTCCTTGAAGTTTTCTCAGTAGGCTTCACTGCCTCAGAAACCCTTTTAGGAGCTGGATCTTATGCAGGCTCAAACTTAGGACAAATTCTGGTACTAGGTTTAGTAACCGTACTTGATCCACTCTTATTAGATTTTTGAGTTCCAAATCCAAGGCATGTTCTATCACCATAAGGCTTTCCAGATTTGAATGCAGTGGAGGAACAAGATTGTTCAGCAGATTCAACAGCTACTGAATGTTCAGCAGACTTGTGTTGATCCTGTCCAAACTCCTTTTCCTTACCCTTGAGAATTCTTAATTCAGCTTTTAACCTTTCAACTTCTGTTTGAAGAGCTTTTTTTTTCAGCCTTCACAATCTCATAACCAGATTGTATTATCCTCAATTGATTAAGGATGGCATCCAAAGTTTCTTCATTGTCGGAATTTTTAAGATTTGAACCACAAGTTGATTCACAATCACTTTCAGCAGGAGTGTTTATAGACACAGAATTGTATACCTCCTCTATTTCATCCATATTTGCCATTAAAGAATAATCATCCATATCAGCAACAAGTGCAGTATCATCAGATTCATTTCTTTTTTCTGATTCTACTTCATATCGTGATTCATCATCAGCAACCATAGCTTTCTTGCCAGATCTTCTTTGTTTACTTTTGCTCTTCAGTAGGTCTGGACAATCAGGTCTGAAATGTCCAGGCTTCTTGCAATTGAAGCAAAGATAATCAGGTTCTTTCTTCTGTTTTAGCTCAGGACAGTCAGGTTTGAAGTGTCCTGGTTTCTTGCATTGATAGCACAAGGAATCGTTGTCTTTCTTGGATTATTCCTTCTTCTTTTCACTAAACTACTTTGTGAAATTCCTTGGAGAACCCCTTCCAGTTTTCATCATCCTGATTTTCTTGCTCAGTAGGGCAATTTGTTCTTGCATCTCATCCAGTAGGTCATCTTGAGCTGCTGATTTTCTTCTTGGTGTTTAGCAGCCAATGCAGTGGTCTTTGGTTCTTCTTTTTCAGTATCAGGTGCAAGTTTCTTTCTGAATTCATGCAAACTTCTCATTTCTTCTATAGCAGTCACCTTCATCTCCCAAACTTCTTTTGCAGGTAAAGCTTCTAGAATTTTTTAATTGATTTCTTCTTTTGAATACTTTACACTCAGTAGGGTGAGTTCATCCATGATTTCATTGAATCTTGACTCCATTTGTTCAATAGTTTCATTTGGTTTCATTTTGAACTCCTGGAACTTCTTCTTTGCCACACTGATCTTGTTCTTCTTGATTGCATCAGTGCCTTCATAGATTATTTGCAGTCTTGCAATCTTTCACTTTCATGTAAATATTGCTATCCAAGGTTCTGTATATGATATCAATAGCAATATTGTTGAGGTTTGATCTTTTTCTATCTTCAGCATTCCATTCTCTTTTTAGCTTTGGAATATACTGAGTTTGATTATCCACAGTTATTGCCTTTGTAATTTCTAATGGTCCATCAGTCATTACATCCATCTTCTCATCATGTGTTGCAGCTAGAAAAGCCTGCATACAATGTTTATACTCATCAAAATGATCTAAAGAAAACATCAACATTGTTCTAGCATACTGATTGTTATCCATGATGCAAAGCTTTGAAAATCAGAAATTTGAAAAAGTTTTCAAAGTATTTTCACAAGCACAACAAGTAGGATTACTTCAGAATAGAAGCACTGCTCCAATACCAATTGTTGGTCCCTTGAAAAGGCTTTGGTTAAGTTTAGAGGGGGGTGAATAAACTTAACACTTAAAACTTTTTGGAGTTTACAAACTCAGCAACTTCAGCAGCCTGCTGATTGCTCAGTAGTCTGCTGACACTCAATAGTCTGCTAACAATTGACTTTACTGAATTTGTTGCAGCGGAATATAATTAATTTAAGCCTTATTACTTGTTGTTAAAATATGATACCAAGTAACAAATACTCAGTAGTGTATGTGTGTGATTCAGTTGCTAGTTCAGTAGATTTATGTGCTAAATGTACTAGATGCAGAAAGTAAGTAGGCAATTTTTTTAGTGGTTCCAGGTGGTGTAATCCTGTGATGTTGGAGGTAATTCACTAGAGATCCTTGAGGTAGCAGTTACAAAAATCCCTAAGTTGTTTGTCCTTCACCAATAACTATGGCTTCACAAGCTGAACACTTGGAACAGGTAGGATTGCTGCTCCAAAGTCTTCCACTGGTCCTTGAAGGGTAGGATTGCCTCTTCACCAGCTCCACCACAAACAACAGTCCTTGACACCCAAAGATGCTTCACTGTCTTCAGCAGGTTTCTTATAAAAGAAAGTTTGAATCAAGTAAGTGATTCATCTTTCAGCAGCTTGATCAGGATGATGTGATCAACAACTTGGATTCTTCAAGTGCGTAAACTTGTTGTAGCTTGATAACAGATTACACTTGAAGTAGTTTACTGGATCAGTAGCTTTAAGTTTAGTAGGGTCCGCAGGGTGACTTCTTGATAAGAATCTGAAGCTCAAGATTATCTGTTTTTTTTTCTCAAAAATCATCTTTTTCTGTATCAAGAGTCTTCTATTAATAGGTGAGACCCCTTGTGATTTATGTTTGAAATTCAAACATAGCCGTTTTAGATTTGTCCCATCTTGACTTGCTTTCTGTCTTTGTACATAGTACTGACACTGTCAGTTTACTTTTTGTCAGATTTCAGATTGTTCACCCTTTGACTTGTATCCATTGGATAAACCTCTGTTTCTTTCCAACGTCCCTTTAATCTTGGCCATTGATTTGTTGACAAAACCAAGAGTTGTTATCTGTCATTTTCCTTGTAATCTTCCAATCTAACCTTTGATTAAATCGAGATATATGTTCAGCAGGTTCCTGTGTGTGTAAGTCTGCTGAAATACATATCAGTCAACTGATCTAAGTTGCTGTGTTTATAAAACACTGCAGCTGACTTCTCTTATATCTAACTTTTCATTATTAGGTTAGATCACACCATTTTGATCATAACCAAGTTCCAATCACCATTTAACTTGTGGAACTTAGACCTTGTACACAAGGTATATGCAACCAGTTTAGGTCATCACAGACTTCCCTAAATTCTGATTTCATATCCTTGACTTTAAATACTAAGTTTGATCCCTTAGCCTCTAATAACTGAGTTTGAGCCCTCATCCTTCAGTCTACAACAGGTTCCTAAACTAGTCTACTGACTTAGGTACCCTACTGACCTAGACAGGTCTGCTGATGAAAGTCATCTGACCATTTACAGTGCTTGTTTGATCAAACCATTACAAAGATCAAACTCTAATAAGCCTATACATTTGATCCAGACATCTTTTTGCCTTTGCTCTATAACAGCTAGTCTGACACTCATCACTAAAACATAAAAATAAGTCCAACACTTCTTCTTGTAGTCCAAGTATCCGTAGATGTGTGACAAACTACCATTGTAATATTCCTTTTGGTTGAGCATATTCTTCAAGTTTTCTTGTACTTTGCTCAATTCTTCTTTGTCAACTTCTCAGTTGGATCTTTGTCTTCATTTTCTTGGATTTTCGACTGAGTACCTTCTATTACCATCAATTGCTGATTATCAATTGCTTCTGCTTCTTGCTGATTGTCAGTTTTGTGATTCTTTAATGGCAATCCTTCCTGTAGAGTAACAGTTTTCCCTGCTTGTTCTTGAGATTGAGTGTCTGACTACAAAACTGTACTCTTTTTAGCTTTCTTCCATGAATCATCATCGTTATCATAATCTTTCTTCTTTAAAACAACCTATGGTATAGATGATGTGACTGATTCTTTTCTCTGAGCTACTTCTTTGAATCTTTTATAACGGAAATAAAGCATATAATTCTTGTATTTCCAGTTTCTCAAGAAGTAGCTTCTCTTCATTTTGCAAAACAACGTTGATAGATTCTTTGGAATCTTTAGTTTTGAGCTTCATCTTCATCAATTTGATTATCTTTTCAGCTTCAAAGATGTTCACTATTGTTGCTGAGTTTCCTGCAGCTGAAATTGCTGTTGCTCTTGATTGATATCCATAGTAGAAACTTGTTTCTCTAAGATATTCTGGTTCTGTTGAGAAACGTCTTCAGCAACTTGACTAACTGTAGTTGTCAGTTGTTGTTCCCCTTTAGTTGGTGCTAACTGACTTTAAGTACTTGGGAACAAACACTTTCCAACTGACTTATCCTTCTGTGTGTCAGCTTTCCTCTTAATCCCTTTTTGCTCAGCGATATGCTGAGACACAATTTTCTTATTGGCTTTAGGTTGGGAAGTCTTTGAGGTTTCTTTTCTAGAACTTACAACTGCTGCTCATTGTGTAGATGCACCAACAGTTTGTTCTAGCTTCTTCGCATCGCCGAGTCTTTCCAGATAATGCTAAACAATTCTGCTAAGTGTCTTCTTCAATCAAAATCTTCGTTCGGTTTGTCTTTCTTCAGCTTGGGCTTTACTGACACTTGCTACTTCAGCTAAATGTTGCGGCTTGATCTGATTGAACACATATCCTGCCTAGTTGAACTTAAGTTCATCCCATTTGATGTTCTTCAGATATATCCCATCTTCAGACAATTTACTTAGTCCTTTTTAACCACCAATAACATATATGCTTATCCATCTGCTGAGGAGTGCAAATTCTAGTTTAAGACTGATGATATGTGTATCAACATCTGCTGGTTCATTTGTTAAGGAGATTTGAGTGAGAAAGGATGCCCTTTTGAGTGGCAAACAAGCCAAATCTATTGATTTCACAAGTGGTTGGTTGAAATCAAATAGCTGCCTTATGACTTCTTCAGTTACGATTGCCCTTTCTCCATGAACTTTTGTCACACGGGAGTTCCTTACCAGCCTCATATTCTCCTAGAATTGCAAAATCCCTTCCAAGTCATGATTTTTTTGCGATTTTACTTCCAAGAGATTTTTCAATCCTTGAATATTCTTCATCTTTTCACAAATATAGCTTGCGAGAAGAGTGTTGTTGCACATTTCTTCATATTCTTCAAAAGAGAGACTGTCCAACTCAGTGTTTAGTCTTTCCTCTTGTGTTTGTTTGGAGACTGCCATTATAGAAAATTTTCCAAAATATTTCTTTTTGGCTTTTGGGAGAGATAAAGTTTGAATTTTTCTTTTTGTGTAAGAGGAGATATGATAATGGTTAGATATATAGTGGGGAGGCTGACGGTTGGTGATTTGAACGCACTATCATCTGAAGGATTTGTACCAACCTTTCAAATTCCATGATGGTTTGTATAACCAATACATGTACAATCTAACAATAGTGGAGGTATACACGCGACAAGTTCTGACATAAACGGAGGAAATTAAATGCGATGTAACTATTGTCGGTTTTATCATTTCGACTTTTGACTCGTTTTGGCTAGATAAAAACTGACTGAGATCAGATCCTTGGTGTGTTCGGTTCCATCAATTATTTAGTTCGGTAGGTCAGTTTGATATTGTTTATGTCAACGACTGATATGTCAAGTGAGCGCACCCAGCATGAAAAGATCAATCCCCTTGACGAATCTCAGAGCTTAAACTGACTTAACTGACTTTGATAATTACCAATTTAGTTCTCAGTTTAGTAAATCTTTCTTTGTCCAGTGGTTTGGTAAAAATTTCAGGCAACTGATCTTCATTTGGGAAATAGAGAACTGTAACGTCCTTTTTCTCCATATGATCCCTCATAAAGTGATGTCTCACATCAATGTGCTTAGTTCTTGAGTGCAAAACTGGATTGTCAGTTATTGCTATTCCACTTGTATTATCACACATTATAGGAATCAGTCCTTCATCTATCACATAATCTCTTAACTGTTGTATGATCCTTAAAACTTGAGCACAACAGCTTGATGTCAAAATTTAGTTTTGTTTCTTACTGAACCATGACACAAGCCTATTTCCTAGTAACTGACGTGTGCTTGAAGTACTCTTTCTGTCCACCTTGCATCCAGCATAATCTGAGTCTGAGTAGGATATCCATTTGAATTCTCCTTCCTTTGAGTACCATATCCCTACTCCTTCTGTATCTTTCAAATACTTCAAGGTTCTTTTGACTACTGTGAGATGACTTTTCTTGGGTCTTGTTTGAAATCTGGCACACACACAAACTGCAAAGGATATGTCTGGTCTACTTGTTGTGAGATAGAGTAGACTTCCAATCATTTTTCTATAGAGAGTTTGATCCACATCTTTGCCATCTGTCATCATCAAGTCTGATGTTGGTTCCAATAGGTGTTGCAATGCCAACTGATTTCTCCATTCCAAAATTTTTGATCAATTCTCTTGTATACTTAGTTTGGTGAATGAAAACCATCGTCCATTTGCTTAACTTGTAATCTGAGAAAGTAATTCAGTTCTCTGTTATACTCATCTGAAATTTGCTCTTCATCAAACTTGCAAATTTCTCACAGAGTTGTTCATTTTCGGATCCAAAAATAATATCATCAACATAGATCTGAACTAGGAGAGTACTTTCTTCAACTTTCATTATGAATAAAGTCTTGTCAATGGTTCCTTTGATAAAACCAGAAACTGAGATAGAGTTTCATACCAAGCTATTGGTGCATGCTTCAGTCTATAGAAAGCTTTTCTCAGTTTGAAGACTTTATCAGCTTGATCTTTGATTTCAAATCCTGGGGGTTTCTATACATAGACTTCTTCTTCAAGTATTCCATTCAAAAATGCACTTTTAACGTCCATCTGGTATACCTTGAATTTCTTGTGAGCTGCAAAAGCAAGAAATAACCTGATTGCCTCTAATCTGGCTACGGGGCATAAGTTTAATCAAAGTCTATCCCTTCTGCTTGTAAATAACCTTTTGCAACAAGCCTTGCTTTGTTTCTGACAATGTTTCTATTTTCATAAAGCTTGTTTCTGAATACCCACTTAGTGCCTATTCTGTTGACATGATCGGGTTTGTCCACCGATTCCAAAACATGATTTCACTCAACTTCGTTGAGTTCTTCTTGCATGGCTAGAATCAAATATGTATCATTTAAGTCTTTTCAATTTTTTTTAGTTCAGACAAAGATAGAAAGCAAGCTATCATAGCATCCAGCTGATGTCTTGTCCAAACTCCTGCTAGGAAATCACCTAATACTGGTTCAATATCTTCAAGGTGATCTCTCATCCATTGATGTACTAGGGGTTGCATCAAGGGGTTTTCATTTTGTTGAATTGGTTCTTTTTAAGCTTGATCATTTTGAGTTTGATCAGTTTCATGTTATTGTTCAGTTGCAGGTTCCGTTACTGGCAACTGAGACTGATCCTGATTTAACGAAACTAAGATCCTTAATCTTCCAATATCTATAAGAACTAGTTCTGGAGTGTTTTCTAACTGAGACATAGAAACTGGTTATTCTTTATCTTCAATTGTACCTCCTGTAAAGTTTGGTTCATCAAAAACCACATGTATTGATTCTTCATGCTTGAGTGTTCGTTTGTTTAACACCCTAAAAGCTTTGTTGACACTTGAATATCCCAGAAATATTCCTTCATCAGCTTTGGGCTGAAAAACCTTAAGCTGATCCTTCCCATTATTATGAATTAAGAATTTGCTTCCAAAGGCATGAAAATATGAGACATTTGGTTTTCTTCCATTCCAAATATGATAAGGTGTCTTTTCATGTCTCTAGTTCATGAGAGCTCGATTCAGAATGTACCAAGCTGTATTTACAACTTCTGCCCAAAATCTTTCTTGTAATTTTGATTCACAAATCATTGTCCTTCCAGCTTCTTTGAGTGTTCTATTTCTCCTTTCAGCTACTCCATTCTTGCTGAGGTGTTGCTGTAGCTGCAAGCTGATGTAGTACTTCATTTTCTCCACAATACTCAATGATTATATTGTTGAGAAATTCAGTTCCTTTATCTAATCTGATCTTGACCACTGTGACTCCTTTCTGATTCTGGAGTCTCTTGAGAAGTTATGTGACCTGTTGCTTGGTTTCACTTTTCTTTGACATGAAGATAACCTTCATAAATCTTGAATAGTCATCAACTACCACCAAGGTGTATTTCTTTCCACTAACACTGATTGGCGTAATTGGTCCAAATAAGTCCATATGCATCAGCTCTAAAACTCTGGTTGTTGAGTGCTGAGACTTAGTCTTGAAGCTTGCTTTGGTTTGCTTTCCTTGTTGACATGCATCACACAAACTGTCCTTCTTGTTTGACATCTCTGGTAGTCCGATCACCAAGTTCTACTTGATTAGTAAGTTGATATCTTCAAAATTTAGGTGACGCAGTTTCTTGTGCCACAACCAACTGAGTTCTGACTTGGTAAGCATAGTTAAACAAGTTTCTGAAACTACGGTAGACCAATCTACAACATACATATTCTTTTTCCTTCTTCCATCAAGAACTACATGGAATGTTGTTTCATTAACAACAATGCAGAATTCCTTATCAAATGTGACTCTGTATCCCATGTCACAAAATTGACTGGTGCTACGGAGATTGTAGTGTAGTCCTTCCACATAAGATACATTCTTGATAGTAAGTCCATTTCTGATAAGGGTTCCATAACCTTTTGTAAATCTTGATCTGTCCTTGCTTCCAAAATTTACTCTTGGTCCATCTTTGTCCACAAAATCAGTGACACAGTCCTTGCTCCTTGTCATATGTCTTGAGCATCCACTGTCAAAATACAAAATATCATGCAAGACAAATTAAGGTGTTTTAGGTACCCAACATTGTTTGGGTCCATAGGGGTCAGTTGTCAGTACAACTCGGGGAATATTTCCATAAGGTCTTTTCTGGAAATTGTTGCACCTATTTTCATATTTGAAAGCCAGACTGATAAGATTCAAAAAAAGGCTATTTTCAAGAGTCTCTCCACCTTCCTCAAATAAATATTAGCACCTACTTTAGTGTCCTTTTCAATATTTCATATATATATTTTATTTTGAAAACCCAAATGATCTGAGGACAGATCCTTCACAACCGGGAGAGTCTGATGTGAATCCGGATCCTCTAGCTTTTCATTTGGAAGAGTCCGGATCCATTTTCAAAACGGATTCACATCATTAATATTTATATATTTTATTATGCATTATTAGTTAAATAAATGACAAAACTTGGCTGAATTTGGAGATAATAATGGCACCACCTTGCAAGCTTGGGAAGTGAAGAAGTCAAGTTTTGGAAAAGCAAAATACATTGAACCAAGATGCATGAATCAAGATTTCAAGAGTTCAATCATTTATTCAAGATACATTTATTCAAGATGCCATGAAACTAGTAAATTTGGGGCGCCACTTTTTGAGTGATTTTCGAAAGACTTTTCATCTTATTTTTCTATCCTTATTTATAAATATCCAAGACTATTGTAACTTGTAAATCAGATTGTTATGATATAAAATTTATATTTTCTCACTTGGAAATGTGTGTGTTGAAATTCCCTGGAAAGAGGTTTCTAAATCCGGATTATCTAGGGCCTAGGCAACCCTTGTGTGTATCCATATACCAAGATGCTTAGAAACAGGTTTTCTAAGTGTGAAGTTGATTCCAAGGTGCTTTCACAAAAGTTGTGACTGTGTCGAGGAGCTTATTGATTCCAAGGTGCTCCCACGCAGGTTGTTGTTGTGTTGAGGATTTATCCCAAATACTTTAAATCCACAATCCTAAGATTTATTCGATTTGAAGCCTTACTCCGGGCGGTTTCACTTCAGTTGGTATCATAACAATATGATTTACAAGTTACAATAGTCTTGGCTATTTATATGACTAAATAAGGATAGAAAAATAAAATGAAAAGTCTTTCTAAAATCACTCAAAAAGTAGCACACCAAATTTACTAGTTTCATGGCATCTTGAATAAATGCTTGAACTCTTGAAATCTTGATTCATGCATCTTGGTTCAATGTATTTAGCATTTCCTAAACATGACTTCTTCACTTCCCAAGCTTGCAAGGTGGTGCCATTATTATCTCCAAATTCAGCCAAGTTTTGTCATTTATATAACTAATAATGCAGAATAAAATATATAAATATTAATTATGTGAATCCGTTTTTAAAATTGATCTGGACTCTTCCAAATGAAAAGCTAGTGGATCCGGATTCACATTAGACCATCTCGGTTGTGAAGGATCTGTCCTCTGATCATGTGGGTTTTCAAAATTAAATATGTATTATTAAAAAGGACACTAAAGTAGGTTCCAATATTTATTTGAGGGAGGTGGAGAGACTCTTGAAAATAGACTTTCTTGAATCATATCATGGACTCCTATAGTATCTATTTTTGGACTATGCCTTATCTATATGTTCTCTCAAGTCTCTTGGCTCAAACTGATTTTCGAAATGCCTTCTATTATTAAAAGCTGACTTATGTACTGAGGCTTTTGCTGAGAACTGGGATAAGTTCTCTGCTGAGTCTTGGACTGAGACTTTTGATAAGTATTGTCTTGAATGATTGTTCCTATCAGTTTTAATAGTAGATTCAGTAAAATTCCAATCATCATCAGTGGGAAATAATCTGCCTTTCCCCTTGACTGTGTGAATCTTTGAATGATTAACATTCTTAGATTTACTCTTGTTAAAATTTCTATGGTTCTTGACATGATAAAATTTTGTAGATCTGGCAGTTGATCTGCTCTTCATGTTTCCTTGATGTGCAGTTGATTTACCTTTAAATATGCTTTTGTTAATGAACGCAACTGACTTCTTGGAAAACTGATGCTGTGATTGAGTTGATTCATGTAGAATTGGTTTTACTGGTTCAACAATCTTCTCAGTTTGAGGAAATTGCTCGGCTACGAACATAATGCTAGTTTTGACATTAGGTTCAGCAACTCTGCTCATTCCTTCCTTCGAAGTTTCTGTGTATGAAATCCTAAGCCAGTTCTGTCTCCATATGGCTTTTCAGATTAGAATCCAGTAGCAGAACTTGATTGAGCAAAAGATTCAGTTGTTGTTCCTGATGCCGTAGGCTGATACTAACTCTTTCCCCTATCAAATCTGGTCATTTTTAACATGTTCAATTCAGCTTTCAATCATTCAACTTCTAGAATTAGAGATTCTTTTTCAGCATTAATTGACTCATAACCAGCTTGTATAGGCACCATCTAATTCATCAATTCGTCAAGATTTTCTTCTAATTTTGGATTTTTCGGATTGGAGTCAGCAGTCGAAGAACAAGCATGTTGCATGGAAATCTATGCTGAGCTATACTTAGAGTTAGATTCACATACTTCATTTGGATCTTCCTTGTGATCCATTAGAGGTGTATCATTTGATAATTTTTTTGTACCAGCTTTGTAGTCTCCTCATCTCCAGCTAGGAGAGCTCTTCTGCCAGGTCTTCGTTGCTGAGTCTACTTACCATTCCGCTCTGGACATTCATCTTTGTAGTGTCCAGGCTTCTTGTAGTTAAAGTAGAGATATTCATCATCTTCTCTCTTTTTAGGAGTCTTCTTGATGTATTTCTGATTGACTAGGTGTCCGCTCTTCATTCTTCAAATTCTATTCATCATTAGAGCCATTTGCTCTTCCATCTCATCAAACTGTTGGAGATTGCTATAGGAAGTTTCTTGAATGTCATTGGATGTTACGGAAAGGGCTGTTGTCTTGGTTTCCTCCAAGGCTTTGATTATTGCTGTTGTGCTGGTGAAATCTTCACTAAATTCATATGCTTTTTGATCTGAGGATATTTTGAAGGAATCTTCTATATCTAGTCTTCTTGACTCTTCCATTGCTGTAACCTTCATTTTCCAGCACATAGGTAAGGCCTTCAAGATTCTTGTGTTGATTTCTTTATTGGTATATTCAATGTTGAGTAGTGCTAGTTCGTCCAAGATAGCACTGAATCTTGTTTCCATCTGATCGATGTTTTCACCTGACTTCATCTTGAAGTTCTCAAACTTTTGTTTGGCATTTGAGATCTTGTTCGCTTTGATGGAGTCCGTTCCTCACACACCAGCTGAAGTTTCTCCCACATTTCCTTTCCAGTAGTGCAATCCTTGACCTTTAAATACATATTACTGTTGAAATTCGGAGGATGGTGTTCATGGCAACGTTATTCAGATTGTTCCTTTTTTGATTATCATTATTCCATTCGCTCTTGGGCTTTGGGACTCTAACTTGGTCACCATTAACAGTTTGCATGTGAGTGATTTGGATACATCCGTCAATAAGTACATCCATCATCTCATCATGAGTGGCTTCTTGAAAGGGCTGCAAACGACATCTGTATTCATCAAATCTTCCATGTTGCACATCCGCATCTGTCTGGAATACTGATTTTTATCCATTGTGTGAGTGAATGAAAAATGGGTTATGCAAAGACTGGAAGCTGAGAAACTGAGCTTTTTCAGGAGAACAACTAGATGAGATAACTAGAGCAAGTGAGTTTTGAACAATAGCTTGTTAATGAACGCCAGTTTTCCTAGATAAAGACTCGAAGCAGTAGCAACTTTTGATCACCTCCAAAAGGAAGTACTGCTCCGATACCAATTGTTGGTCCCTTGGAAAGGCTGACACAAGTTTAGAGGGGGGCGAATAAACTTGTCACCAAAAACTTGATCTAAAACGATTAAGGTTCAGTTTTAACTTGTGTGGAGTTATGCTAACTAAGCTGAGTCTAAGTCAAACTGACTTATAACAAAATTGAGTCAACCGGCAGCGAATTTAAGTTTTAGCCTTTATATAGATCTTGTTGTTTCTAAGAAAAAGCTGAGTATGCAAAACTGAATTCTGGTGAATGTTAGTTTGTGAAGTGTGAGTGAGTATAACAATCAATTTCAGTATGTTGTAAAAACAATAATAAATGCTGAATAAATAGATTACAGAATGTAAATACGTAAAGTAAATAGAGCAAGAATTATAGTGGTTCCAGGTGGTGTATTCTTGTCAGTCCACTCTTCCCCTGTGATGTAGGAGGAAAATTCCACTAGAACTCTTTGAGGTAAGCTATTAAAAAAAGTCCTAAACAAAAGTCCCTAACTAAACTCTAGCTTCACTATCTTAAACAATCAAAGAACATGTAGGATTAATGCTCTCCAACTGCTTGAGCCACTGGTCCTTGGAGGGTTGTGTTGCCTCTTCACAAGCTACCACCACAAGCACACCCGACTGTTGTATCAATTATCCTTGGCAAATCCTTGACCGGATTGCTTCACAGTCCAAACCTTTGATTGAAAATCAAAGTTGGGCTAAGAATCAATAAATTGATTCTTTCTTGTGGTTCTTATAAGTGTCGAAATCTGGATCTGATTGATGTAGCTTGAACACTTGAATAAATCTAGGTATGAATTGTTGAGCCCAAAGAGTGATAGCAATTCGAGACTTGGGCACAATACTACTTCGTAATTCATGTTTTCGGTGTTTGATCATTGATGCCAAGTCCTCTATTTATAGTGTGAGGTCCAGCATTCATCTTGATTGAATTTGAATTGTATCAACGTCTATATTTTTAGATGTTAGGTGTCAGTGACCGTTATGACATGTCAGTTCTTCATCCAATAAAATTCCTTGATTTATAGCGTTCGAATGTACTTTCAGTTGCTTGGATGGCTGACTATAAAACTGAGTATCCTGATCAGTTTTATACTGAGTATGTCAGTTATCAGTTTGTTAGCTGACATAGAGCGTTAACTGAGTTTTTACTCTTCTTCAAAACTTAGTACTCTATTATTCTGATTTATATGAATTAATCAGAGGACACCATTTCTAAATCATCTAAGATATCATTGTCCTTATGATTCTTAGGTCTTCTTTCAAGATCTATAAAGTCAGTTCTGGCCATCACAGACTTACCGAATTCTAACTTTACAGTCTCCGATTTGATCTTCAAAACTGAGTATGAACCCTTAGTTCTTCAATCTTCTACAACTGAGTCTGTGTCCCTCAGTTCTTCATATATGAGTTTGTTCCCTCAGCTGTCAGTTCTAGATAAGTCAACCGAGTCTATGTCCCTCAGCAAACTTACCTTCATCAGTTCTGAGTAAACTTTATTTCTTGGTTCTGAGTGACTTATTCAGTCTTATGTTATGTTCTAGTTTTCTAGATGATTTCCAGTTTTCATTTTACGACACTTCTAACTATTACAGTGCTTGTCTGATATAACATATACAATTATCAGGCTCTTGTAAAACCTATACATTCAGTTATAGACATATTTTAGCTTTTCACTATAACAGCTAGTTTCGGCACATCATCAATGGGGTGTAAATAAACAAGTAACTAAATAAGATGAATCATCAACAAAACTAAAATTTTATTTCCAACAGGTTGTGAATTAGAGATATTTCATGGGTCGATGAGGCTAAGGCACATTTTTTGTGCGTTCCAGGCATGGGTGAGGCATGTGAGGCTCGTCTGAAGAAGTTCAAGGAAGGGGTAGAAATTGTGTCTAAGTATGCCCCCCCCATGCTGCTGCACCTCATCAAGCACCTTTTGTGGCTGCTCCATCTACTCCAGTTACATTTTCCGGACTGCCTTGAGACAATGCAGCCGTGGAGGATCCTACTCCTACTATACAGCCCGGGCAGAACTCGACCTCCGAAGCATCTTAACCTATAGTCTTGTAATTTGTTCTTGTTGTTTTTGCTTTGAAAAACATGAAATTGTAACTTGTACAACATCTTTATAATATATGCAATATTTATTTTTATGTTTTGATGAGTTTTCTTACCTCAACTTTTACTTTCAGCACTTACTTCGAGTACCTTTTGAACTCTAGTGGGGGATCTGGTTCCCTAGTATGCCATGCATTAACTTATAGTTTTTTGGATGACATACTTAGTTGTTTGTATAATTGTCACATTTGAGTCCGACCTGTAAGCCTAACAATTTTTTATGTATGTCCTGCAAACTTAAAGGTTTGGCTTTACCAAACTGATTGAGTCTAACCTGCAGAACTCAGTGCTCTGATGTCTGTCCTGCAGACTTGAAAAGTTTGGCTTTTGCAAACTGTTTGTGTCTGACCTGCAGAACTCAGTGTTTTGATGTCTGTCATGCAGACTTGAAGAGTTTGGATTTTGCAAACAGTTTGAATCTAACCTGCAGAACTCCGCATTTTGATGTATGTCTTGCAGACTTGATGAATTTGTCATTTGCAAAATTTTTGAGTCTGACTTGCAGTGAATTTCGATGTCTGTCCTATAGACTTGAAGAGGTCCATTGCAAACTTTTTGAGTCTGACCCTCATAGCTCAGTTCGATGTCTGTCCTGCATGCTTGATATAACCATAACACATAATGGGAAAAATTGAAATAATATTGAAATAATATATGTTTGGTAACCCAGATTACAACATATTGAAAAAACATTACTGAAATGTAAAAAATAAAATAACATATTGAAGTCTGGAACCAGTCCTAGACATAAAACTAGCGGAGATTGTTGGCATGCCAACTTCGTGTAACGGTCCTGCCATTGGAGTCAGCTAATGGATATGCACCCTTACAGTGTACTTTTACAACATTCTAAGGGCCTTCCCAGTTCGGGTCAACCTTGCCTTGAGGGACTTGAGGGCCTTGTCTGCAGACCTCATTCTTTCTCAGCATTAGATATCCATCTTTGAAGTATGAGTGTCTCACCTGCAAGTTATAGTACTGAGAAATCATATGCTTGTACTTTTCCATTCTGATGAAGGCAACATCTTGAGCTTCCTCTTGTTCATCCTTTGAATGTCTGAGCTTGGTTTTTGGATCCCTTTCTGTGTAGAGCTTGGATCGAGGAGAAGGAAAGCCGATCTCTAAGGAGAAAGGAGTTTCCTCAATGGCTGCAACATGGTCCTTTACGCCCATAATATATTGGGCAGATGGTCAACCCAACTTTAACCTTCTTCCTCTAATCTTTTTCTGAGACCAATCTTTATCTGCATGTTGGTCTTCTCAACATATCCATTGGCTTAAGGATGATCTATAGATAGTAATTGTTGGGTGATCCCCAGTTCGGAACACCAGGCTTGAACTGTTCTATCTTCAAATTGCGTCCCATTATCCAAGATCAACATTTTAGGGATGCCATATGTGAAAACTATATTCTTTCGGAGAAATTTCTTAATTGCTTTTGTTGTGATCATAGTAAGGGCTTCAGCCTACACCCATTTGTTGAAGTAATCAACTTTTATGACCAAAAACTTGAGATTACACGGAGCTCGAGGTAAAGGGCCAACCAAATCAAATCCCGATTGATTAAACGGCCAAGAAAATACAATTGGTGTCATGAATTGAGAATCTTGATATGATATGTTATTGTGCACCCGGCACGATCTGCACTTTTGAATGAGCTCTTGAGCGTCTCGCCACATAGTGGGCTAATAATAGCCGACCATGCGTCATTTTTTGGCCAAAGTCCGAGCTCCAGCATGGTTTCACTAGATTCCTTGATGGATTTCGCAAAAGCAGATAATTTTCTTCATCCTCTGATGCAAATATGAGATGTAGTTCTATATAGGATTTTCGGTAAAGTACATCGTTTAACTTAATTTTTCTTGCTTGAGATCTGTCTACCGGAAGGATTCCATCCTTTATATAGGGTACGATAGTATCTAACCATGTATCTTTCTATGTGATGGTTGAACTATCTGGTTAGCATAACTTCATTCTTTCACCAGCTCGAGTAGTACATTCTTATAAGATAAAAAATTAGACGCTAACTTTGAAAGCGCATCTGCCCTTCTGTTTTGAGATTGGGAGACCTGCTCAATGTGGACGTTCTCAAAGCTCTTTAACAATTTCTGAACAATAGCCAAGTATTTATTCATTGGCTTTTCATTTGCTTCATATTCTCCCTTGACTGGTTTACCACCAGTTGGGAGTCACTGTAAATTTGCAAATTCTTTGCTCCAAGTTTGACTGCTAAGTTTAGCCATGTGATCAAAGATTCATATTCTGATTCGTTATTAGTAGCCGGAAAATTGAAGCACAAGGTGTAAGGGAATTCTTCCCCTTCGGGGATGATGAGTAGGAGACCTGCTCATGCTCCTTATTTATTAGACGCTCCATCTACGTACAACGTCCAGTGTTCCGACTTGAAGTTCGGCTGTTTTTGCTTGATGGTGATGGTTATCCCTTCAGCTAGAAAATCTGCTAAGATTTGAGCCTTGATTGAAACTCTGGGGCGGAAGTCAAGGTCGTACTCCACCAGTTCGACCACCTATTTGGCTAGTCTTCCCGATGTGTCTAATCGGGCGAATATCTGCCGAAATGGCTGATCTGTTATCACAGCTATTGAGTGTGCTAGGAAATATTGTATGAGCTTTCTAGAAGCGTGAACTAAGGCCAATGCTAACTTCTCCGCATTTGAATATCTGACTTCTGGTCCAGGACCACTTTACTTACATAGTATATCGGACGGTGCACGAGATCCTGCTCTCTTACAAGAACTGCGCTCAGTTCTTCATTACATACTGCCAAATACACAAACAACATTTCTCCATTATGATGAGAAGCTAGAGTAGGTAGTACGGCCAAATAAGACTTCAAGTCTTCAAAGTCTTTCTGACACTCTTCGTTCCATTGGAACGAGCTTGCTTTCCTCATAATTTTGATAATGGAAGGGCACGCCCTGCCGATCTGGATAAAAACCTATTGAGAGCGCCCATTCACCATACAATCTCTGAACTTCCTTAATGCTCCGTGGTGGAGGCATGTTTTCTCAATGTGTCTATCTTGTCAGGATTGGATTTGATTCCTTCCTTCGAGATCATATACCCTAGGTGTTAGGAAATCAATCATTATATGCATCAGAATTTAAAATTTGATTTCCCAAACCTAAGATCAACTTCGTATAAACAATAATCATAAAAGTTGTAGACGAAGAATATACCTTGGTAGATCTAAAATATCGACGCTTTAATCGTCAACGGAAGAGTAGTAGTACATAAAGCCGCCCAAGTGTTCAGTATCTATCAATATCCACACGAGCACCCCGCCGGAATCCCGCCTTGAATTGCTACTAGAAAAACTCGGTTCCTAGACTGACTTTTTCTCTCCCAAAATTCTCTAGGAAGCTCTCTATTATTTTCTAGTAAAATGTCTCTTTCGCAATTAAGTTGTAAAGAGCTTGGCATCCTTCACCTTATTTAGATGAAGGTGGCACCCCATAGCCCCTAAATTGCCTTGGAGAAAAGTCTTAAGTGGAGTAGGGAGAAAGAAAATATATTCCTAACAAAATAAGGAAAATAGAGATTCCAGATTTATCTCAATCAATTTAATATCTTTTATTAAATAATCCATTAATTAAATTGAAAAATTAATGTGTATCTTCTATAGATGAAAGAGGCGCCCCATATTGTCTTAAATTAGCAACTTGGATTTTTAATTAATCCACATAATTAATATCTTGTTTTATATTTATTCACAACAAATAATTACCACCATATTAATTTATCACTATAACACTTTATTATCGAGATAAAAAGTTTCCCTATTTGGTTATCACTATAGTAGCATTTTAATGCGGCTATTTGTTCATATGTATTTCACCCCATAGGCTTCCGAATATATTGGCCGTAGATGTAAAGAACATTTACTAAAATGTCCTTCACACATAACGATCATGAATAGCATCTAGCAACATGTCATGACCCTCAAATCATCGGAAGAGTCAATTGCAATGACTGCTATCTTTCGTGTGAAACGGTTACCATATAAATGGAATCCTATCGCTATAATAATATCCATACAATCGTATCTCGAGTGTCAATACATTAACGTCCGTATCTTATCATCAGGACATCATGGTCACTCGAAGTAACTCATTTACTCACACTTTGCAAAGATTCACGAGAGCTAGACATTTCTTATAAGAAGGCCCTTTCGAATTTACTCATATAATAGGATACGCGATTTTTAGATGAACATGAATCCTATGCATGCTTCAATATCACACCCGAGCACTACCGCATGATCTCCCAGTGAACGGGGAAAACTCAATAGCGTCAAAGCATGACAATCCACACCGTGATGTCATGAAGACTCCGGTCTTAGGATAATTACAAAACCACCACATAGTGTAACACTTAATAAAGTAAGTGGGTCAGTCTAACACACGCATTCTCTAATACACGTCCACGTACAATCCAGGTGTCCCTACACATCAAAAGATAGAAGACATCCAATACGTGCTATTAATGTCCTATTTATTAGTACGTACGACTAGAGACATTTAAGTATCAAACTTATTAATGTGATTCATGATCTCATCAACCATAATCACTATCATGGTTTCTCTATCACAATTTAATACTAAGGACGTTATCATATATATAATCACAATTGGTTCAAATGAATAAAAAAATATATAATAACAAAAGTGCTTTTATTATTTAATAATAATACTATACATGAGCTAAATAGACTATGACTGACCCAAACCGGTCGAATTTGGTCCAACCCGATTAGGTTTAGGACACAATTTCAACACTAGAAATTTGCCTGATCTGACCCTGAACGTGCATTTCTTCAGGTTGAGCTTCATCTGAGTTTATCTGAGGACTCTAAAAACTACCCTGACATCGGTCAGATACTGATCAAGAGACCTGCTTTTGATTAGAAGGTCATCCACATAAACCTTCATACACCCTGCTATTTGATTAGTTTCTCCGGCATTCTATATTCCCAAGGACATGGTCTTGTAACGAACATCCCAAATGATCGTTGTGTGTAGTCCACTTACACACTTGAACTACTAGCAAGAGTACTAGGTCAATCGTAGTATAGTATAAGCGAGTCAAGGTCGATCCCACAGAGACAAAGTCACTCATTCAATACATCCATTAAACTAACTAATAAAACAAGTATTGGTCTTCGACCAACAAAGAAATGGAAGATAAAGTTGGTTTATCTCTCCTAACCGATCTCCTAACTTAGTGTAATTAACCCTTATACCTACTTCTTCTCGTAATTACCTATATTTAACCAGAACACATGTTTAATTCAGTTTTAGCTATGGTTGAAATCTCCTAGAGTTTTCTACTTCTTTAATATGACAGTAGACGCCTATGTGACGTTAACCTCATTCATTGGTTGTATTAGCTCACACGAAATAAGATCCAGAAATTCCT
Source organism: Gentiana straminea (assembly GCA_036785695.1). Lineage (NCBI taxonomy): Eukaryota > Viridiplantae > Streptophyta > Magnoliopsida > Gentianales > Gentianaceae > Gentiana > Gentiana straminea. The sequence goes on along the minus strand of JAVUPR010000363.1, from coordinate 378,405 downwards.
GGTGCACCGAGGACCTTCTAAGTAGCTATCGTTAATATGACTAGCAAGTTCCTAGGAATGATCCATATTACGTCCTAATTAACACTTCACTTATCATCCTTCATGTTAATTTACGAATACGAATACTAGATTGGCCATATCTAACTGTTGGTCCCTTGGAAAGGCTAACACAAGTTTAGGGGGTGGGGGTGAATAAACTTGTCCCAAAAACTGGATTTAAAACAAATTAAGGGTCAGTTAAAACTTGTGTGGAGTTAAGCTGACTGAGCTGAGTTTAAGTCAAACTGACTTAAGCAAAAATTGAGTCAACCGGCAGCGGATATAATTTTAGCCTTTTTCTTGATCTTGTTATTCTATGTGAAAGCTGAGTGTATAAATTGTATTCTGGTGAATGTCAGTCTGTGAGCTGTGAGTTGTATAACAATCAAATTCTCAAAATGCTGTAAATAAATGCTAAGTAAATAGATAAATGCAAAAAGTAAATAAACAAGAATTATAGAAGTTCCAGGTGGTGTAATCCTGTCAGTCCTCTCTTCCCCTGTGGTGCGGAGGAAAATTCCACTAGAACTTCTTGAGGTGAACTATTACAAAAAGTCATAAACAATAGTCCTGGGCTAATCCATAGCTTCACTATCTAAACAGTTGTAGAACAAGTAGAATTGCTGCTCTTCAATTGCTTGAACACTGGTCCTTGAAGGGTTACGTATGCCTCTTCACAAGCTACCACCACAAACACACTCTACCCGACTGCTTGTAACAATTGTCCTTGGCAGAACCTTCCCGGTTTGCTTCACAGTCTAAACCTTTGATGTAGAATCAAAGTTGGGCTGAGAATAAATAAATTGATTCTTGTTTGTGGTTCTTCAAAGTGTCTGAATCCGGATAAATTCTGTGTAGCTTGAACACTTGAAGAAATTCTTGATATGATCTTGTTATAGCGCAGAAGAGATGATAGCAATTCGAATGACTAAGACTAGTGCACAAAAATGCTTGTTGATCTTGATAATTCTGTTAAATCATTGTGTGTAATCCTTGGTGCAAGGTCCTTTATTTATAGTGTGAGGTCCAACGTTCATCTTCCATGAATTCGAATTGTATCAACGTCTATCTTGTAATGGCTATATTTTATGACCGCTCTGATGTGTCAGTATTTCATCCAATAAAATAGCTTCCTTTAAAACGTTCGACTTACTATCAGTTTTTTGGATGGCTGACATATAAAACTGAGTTTACTGATCAATTTTATACCGTGTTCATCAGTTGTCGGTTTCTTGACTGACTTGGAGCATTAACTGAGATTTTACTCTTCTTCAAATATCAGTACTCCAGTTTACATCTGATTATAATTGACTTAATCAGAGTACACCATAAACAATTATCTTCTAAGAATTCATTGTCCTTATGAATCTTAGGTCTTCATACAAGATCCATAAAGTCAATTCAGTTACCACAAGCTTGCCTGAAGTCTACCTTTATAGTCTCGACTTGTAATCTTCATAACTGAGTTTGAACCCTCAGTTCTTCAATCTTCTATAACTGAGTCTGTGACCCTCAGTTCTTCAATCTTCTAGATAAGCCAACCGAGTATGTGTCCCTCAGCGAACTTATCTTCTTTAGTTTCATATTGGTGTATTCTGAGTCAGTTTGTTTATCTTAAGGATTTCCAGTTTTCTAAATGATTTCCAGTTTTCAGTTTCTTGACAAACTAACTATTACAGTGTTTGTCTGATGTAACCTATACAAGTATCAGACTCTAGTAAAACCTATACATTCAATTCTAGACATATTTTAGCTTTTCACTATAACAGCTAGCTTCAGCACTTCATCAATGAGGTTAAGATAATATTCTGAGTAAATATGTTGAATTATCATCAAAACATAAGTTTTATTTCCAACAATTCCCCCTTTTTGATGATGCCAAAACTCTCCCTAAAAGAAAAGCTTAAAGATCAAAACAATGTAAAACAATGTAAAACTGGAAAACTAGATTTCATTAGAATACGCAAAAACTGGAATGGTTACACTTTCTTCAAATAAATTTGACTATAGACTAAGTTCCTTTCTGTGCTTTTTGTTTGACTGAGATATACTTCATCTCTTTGTCATGTAGACGAAAATCATGTTCTAGTTTTGAATCTTCCTTAGAAAAGGTCTTGTTATAGTCTACTTGACTTCCTTCTTTCCATTTTCTCCATAAAATTAACTTTGGTAAAGCTGATTCATTCAAGTAGTATTTTTCAAATTCAGCTACATCAGCTTTCATTTGCTCAGCTTTATCTTTAATCTTCAGTTTGTCTTCAATCTTCTTGATCTTCTTGTATTGCGCAATTTTCTGATTGTAGAGTTCATCAGATAAGAAGTACTTCAAGGTTTCTTCAATAGTCTTATCCTTGTACTTGGCTTTGATAGGATTATGATCTTTGACAAACTTTAACCACAGATCCTTTGTAAGAGTAGCTCTCCGATCATCGGGTTGACTATATTTCTTAATGAGCTGCTCGTCAGTTAACTCTTTCTTTAAGAACTTTGGATCTGATTTATATCTTTCCAATTCATTTTCGAGTTGCTTCTTTTCTTTGAGTAATTTCAGCTTTTCTTCTTCAGCTTCCCCTTGGCATCATACAATTGATCTACCAAAGCATAGGTTGCCTGTTGATCGGCTGAGATACGTTGCTGAGAAGCAAGTACTTCTTTAAGCTGATTCTCTAGCCCGTAGATGTTCTAATTCATATGCCAGTAAGCATGTGCATGTGTTTCCCTATCTACTGCGGTTGAGTCTTCAAGTTTCTGTTTAAGTATTAAAATTTCTGAAGCAGAACTGAACTTGACTTATGGATCATCTCTAGTCTTGCATGAATTGAGATATCTGTTTTAGTTCTATAATCTAGATATCCAGAGATATTTGATAGAAGGCCATTGTGTGCATCCCTTTGACTGAGCACAATCTTCAAGTTTTCATGAACTTTGGCCAATTCGTCCTTTGTTAGGATATCAGAAGGATCATATGTTGCTTCTGTGTGATCTTTAGACTGAGTGATATCTTCAATGATCATAAGTTGACTATTAATTCCATCAGCTGCTTGCTGATTGTCAGTTGTCAGATTTCCAACTTGCAAATCTTCTTGCTGAGTTACAGTTTGCGTAGCAAGTGGTTGAGGTTGAGTGTCTGTCGCAAAACTGTAGTCATATCAGCTTCTTTTCTTGAATTATCATCTTCATCATCATCCTTCTTCTTTGAAATATCATCGGGAATGGATGATGTGGCTGATTCTTGTTAAGGGCTATTTCATACGACATTTTATGATATTTTTCCTATAAAATTTCTCCACATTAGTAATATTTGCATTGGAATTGGACCTAAAATGGAATTATTGAGTAAAGTGGTTTTTAAATAATAAATTGCAAATAAACTTTAATTCTTTGGGTTAATTATGAATTTCATACTATTTTGGAATTGTATTATGTTTTGCAATATTTATGATATAGATAATGTTGACATCACAAGGATGAGGTGGATAAAAGATAAGAGCCATAAAGGATAAGATCAAGTGGTTTCCAAGTTGTTAGAGGAGAGAGATCAACAAGTGGGACAAAAGGCGCTTGCAAAACCGTTTCATACAACCGAATTCGGTTGCGGAAGGAAAACGGACGTTTAAAAGATCAAACGGGCGTCCACGAAGAAAAGTCCGATTCGTAGAGAGTTTGAACGTGCTCGAACGGGCATTCATCTTGTAGAACGGGCGTTCCATATGTGAAACCGGCGTTCGGTCTCTGCGATTTGTTTTTTTCTATAAATAGCCCCCGCTTATAATCACATAGGGGGAGTATGATTATTATGAGATTTCATCTTCTTCCCGGATCGAAAATCCGAGATTTCTCGGAGCTCAAACGAGTTCCAAAAAGTAGATTCAATTCACTTGTTTTTAGTATAGATTTTATGGATTTCTCTTCAAGCATTGTAATCAATCATTCCATGGGTAGCTAAACAAATTTTCCGGCAAACGTGGGGATGCAATTGTAATCAACAATCCTGGTTTTCTTATAATTAATCTTGTGTTCTTCAACAAAGGTTAGATCATTTAGCTTGCTTTATTTGTTTCAATTCGTTTACATCGAAAGATAACGATTCTCGTGATGCTTCATGAATGAAAGTTTATGAAATTAGATCATCTTGCTAAATTGATTGAGCGATAGTTTTAGCCCAATGACGAAAGTTGCTTGAATTAATTGTTCGGGTTGTTAATCGAGAGATTGCACACCTAGATCGTTAATTGATACAAACGTTGTTAAGAAATTAATCGTTTTGCATTTGATAAGGTGAACCCACCTTTGTTGAAAAACACCGTTGTTGATTGTAATTGAGCTTTTATTGTTGATTAAATTGTTGAACCAATGTTTGCCACTTTTCCTAATTCGTTTGTTGTTTAGTTTCACGATTTAAGCCTTAGTTTATTTCCCCGTTCGCTAATTTAACTTCCCTGCACTTTAATTTCCAGTCCAAACAATCCTTTCATAGCTTTGAATCAACTTTGATTCTCTGTCTATGCTCGTTTTACCGCTGAATCTAAACCATAAAACATCATCAAAAACCATCTCCCTGTGGATCGACACCCTTACTTATCCTACTGTACTAACAACTACCCGATATTCGGTCGGTTAGGGGTTGGTTTGCATTATAAGTATCGGTTTTATAAAATTAGTTTGTTTTGATTATTGCAAAAATACTCCAAACAAGATGGCGCCGTTGCCGGGGAGGTGCTGTTTTTGATTATGTTTTCACTGTTTTAGGTGGAAAAGGAAGCACGTAAGTGTTTTCAACATTGGTTTATCTGGTTTCCCCTGCTCTGTTCTGCTATTTTTGCTCTCTGTTCAGGTTGAACGAACGTTTAACAGTTGTAAACGCCCGTTCTATTTCTGAACGCTCGTTTGGTTTTCTAAACCAGCGTTCTGTATTGAACGCCCGTCTGAATTTCAGAACGCACGTTCACTTTCCCCGTTATCCCTCTGTTTTCTGTTTTCTTTCGTTCCTCTATCATTTCTTTTTGTTTGACTCCGGTTTATGTTAACTCGGAGCAAACAAGGCACTCTTGTCTTTGATCCTGAGCTCGAACGATCTATAGTTCGTCCAAATCGCCGTAGAATCCGTTCTCGTATCCAAATTGTTGAAGAAAACTTGGAAGAGAAATTCCGGAAAGAAATTGAAGAATTCGTCTTTGAGATGGCTGACGATACTAGGACCCTAGCTGATTATGCCAGACTAGGCATGGTCAGAGTTAATCCTGGAGTTATCATACCAGCCATTGCAGCTCCAACGTTTGAGCTTAAACCTGCTCTGATTCAAATGATGCAACATGCATCTATTTTTCATGGGTACCAATCTGAAAATCCTCACTCCCATGTTCGTACATTCCTTGAAATCTGTAGTACTACAAAGCTACAAGGTGTTGGTGAGGATGTCATTAAACTCAAATTGTTTCCTTTCTCTTTGAAAGGTGAAGCCAAGGAATGGTATGACTCCTTGCCCAATGAGTCCATCACAACATGGGAGGAATTGGAAAGGGAATTTTTGAGTCAATATTTTCCTCCATCTAAGACTGCTCAATGTCTTAGTGATATTTATACTTTCACTCAGCAGCCAAATGAATCTTTCTTTGAAGCCTTTAAGAGGTTTAAATCTTTGCTCAGAAAATGCCCCCATAACGGATTAGACTTGCAAAGGCAAGCTAATACATTCTACAGTGGTTTAACTGAGATGACCAAGGGTATGGTCAACAACTCAAGTGGTGGGACATTTCTGAAGAAGACCCCACAAGAAGGATGGGCGTTGTTCGAGGATATAGCAAAGTATAATTATGCTCCATCCTACCAAGCTATCCAAGCACCTGCACCGAAAATTGAAGAAGTAAATATGCAGAATCAGTTGATTTCATTGCTTCAACAACAGGTAGCTAGTATTTCCAAAAATTCAAATTCAAATCCTCGTCAGTCAATCAGTTTCAACAGAGTTCTGTTCTATTTTGTGATAACTGTAACCAAGTTGGCCATATGTTTGGTCAATGCCAGTTCCCACCTAACTATCAAGTCAATGCGGCCCAACATACGAGGCAGTATACTCCGGTAGTTTGTCGACTCCGTGTCGTTGTTGAGGGACACACATCTCCCGCATGCCCTATGAATGGACAAAACCCCGAGGTAAACGCTTTTTATGGTCAATCGAGTCGAGGTTTCCAAACCGCACTCCGGTCAAAATAATCTCCCGTAATCGTGGATACAACCCCGGTTATCGAATTTCAACCGGAATCCGAGTAATCATCGAGCCAATCTTCAAATTCTCCCGTCTCGCCCAAAGATTTAATCGAATTGGCCTAACAATCCGCTTCGCCTCTCGCTTTCAACAATAGGCCAAATCAATCTCTAAGTCAAAATCCTCAAAATCCCCCTGGATTTTCTCTCCCAAATGAAATTGTTACAAGGTTAGACGAGCAAAACAAGACAATTAAAAACCTCGAGAGGCAATTGGGGCAATTGGCTGAACAGCTTGCGTCCAGACCACCTGGACAATTACCAAGTTTCACCGAGAAAAATCCTCGTGGAAGTGGTCAGGTAAATCAAGCTAATCTAAGTCAATGCACTGCTCTTGTTCCATCTCCTCCCTACAGTCAAGAAGATACTAATGCCATCAGCTTGAGATCCGGCACTCAACTCTCTGGTCCACAGAACCAGGGAAACCACTAGCCCCTCCTGCCAGTGGAAGTGCAGGAGGGGGAATAGAAGATAAGGCCTATACCCCCAGCTTTATAAGGAGCACTCAAGAAACTGACCTTAAGAAGGATGAGATGGAAGAAACTTCAGGAAATGAATCTGATAATGGGGAGAAACCTATTGAAGCAGATGAGCCTGTTCGGAAGATAACTGAAAAGTCAGTGAGATGGAAAGATCTCGAGGACCACGCTGTGAGTTCCTCGCGTAAGAAAATCTTTTCTGAAGAAGAGTTAAAGAAGCTTCCGTTCCCTCCTCGGAAGACTAACATCCCTTTGTGTGAGGACAAGAAGTATGAGAAGGTACTCAACCTCCTGAAAAACACTCAAGTTAATTTGCCTTTATCTGATGTGTTGGTTGAGATGCCCAAATACACCAAATTCATAAAGGATGTGGTCTCATCTAAAAAGAAGCTAGAGGGTATGGAAAAGGCAACCAGGAGGACTTGTTCAATGATGAGTTATGACGAGTTACCAATTAAGAAAAATGATCCTGGGCGATTCGTCCTCACTTTGCAAATCGGAGGTCTTGTTTTCCCCAACTCTCTATGTGATTTAGGAGCTTCGATTAGTCTGATGCCGTTATATGTTTGTCAACAACTCCGCTTAGACCATCTTCTAGAACCTACCACTATGAACATTCAATTCGCCGATAGATCATCCAAGAAAGCAACAGGGGATCTTAAAAGATTTGTTGGTTCAAGTCGATCGATTTACCTTCCCCGTGGATTGGTATGTCTTAGACATCCAACAAATGTACCAATACACCCCCGATTCTTGGACGACCTTTTCTATCCACTCGCTCGAGCTCTCATCGATTGTGATGATGGTGCTAAAGTGACTTTGCGTGTTGGAAATGAAGAAGTGAGCTATAGTGTATCTAAAGTTATTAAAAGACCTTCGAATATCCAACCGGCTATTCTATAGAAGAATCGCTTGATGATTTCACCGATTTTATAGAAGAGCAAGTCCTTGCGGTAGATTATGAATTCGAGCAATTGATTGATAAGCTAAATCAACAAGGTAGGATAGATTTGAACGAGCTTGGAGTTGGGACTCGATGATGAGATTTTGGGAACTAAGAACCTAACACCTTCGTAAGAAGTAGATTTGCTAGAAGCTATGTTACTCTCTTCCGATTACCGCAAAGTAAAGTTTTAAAGTCCAAATTAGAGGAGCCTCCCGAAGATTTAGTCTTGAAACCATTACCCAAACATTTAAAGTATGTTTTCCCGAGAGAGGGTGATCGGCTTCCATTAATTATTTCTCGCTAAGCCGACGGAGGAAGAAGAAGCAAAGTTGTTAGCCGTCTTGAAAAGAAATGAGAAAGCTTTTGGTCAAGGTGTAGGAGATATCGAGGTATATCTCCCGACGTTTGTATGCATAAGATAAAAACCGAAGAAGGAGCCAAGCAAATTAGACAACCTCAAAGACGGTTAAACCTCACATGCAGGAGGTGGTGAAGAAAGAAATCATCAAATTGCTAGATATGGGGATCATATATGCGATAGCCGACGTGATTGGGTTTCCCCACGCAGTAGTCCCTAAAAAAGGTGGTATCACCGTTGAAAAGAATGACAAGGGAGAAGAAGTCGCTTTGAGATTAGTCACCGGTTACCGTGTGTGTATTGACTATAGAAAGTCGAATGAAGTAACCATGAAGGACCATTTCCCTCTCCCTTTCATTGACCAAATGCTCGAACGTTTGGCGGACACCCTTTTATCGCTTCCTAGACGGATACTCCGGGTATTTCCGCATCCCTATAGATCCAGCTTGATCGGGAAAAAGACGACCTTCACCGCCCGTATGGTACTTTCGCTTATAGGCGAATGCCGTTCGGCTCGTGTAATGCCCCCGCCACTTTTCAAAGATGCATGTTAGCAATTTTTGATGGGCTAGTTGAGAAGTGCATGGAGATCTTTATGGACGACTTCTCGGTGTTTGGTCAATCGTTCGATGATTGTCTTGCTAATCTGGACAAGGTGCTTAACGATGTGTGGAGAAGAACCTAATCCTCAATTGGGAAAAATGCCACCTTATGGTGGATGAAGGGATCGTTCTCGGCCATAAAATTTCAGCTAAAGGCATAGAAGTTGATAGGGCCAAAATAGAAGCCATAGAAAAGATGAACTACCCTAAGAACGTGAAAGAAGTGAGGAGTTTTCTTGGTCACGTCGGCTTCTATAGAAGATTCATTCAAGATTTCTCTAAAATCTCCAAGCCCCTATCAACTTTACTTAAAGACAACGTCATTTTCGACTTCGACAATGATTGCAAGTGTGCTTTCAAAGAGCTTAAACAACGCCTAATCTCCGCTCCTATTCTTATCTCTCCGGATTGGAATTTACCATTCGAATTAATGTGTGATGCGTCCAACTACGCCGTTGGTGCGGTTTTGGGGCAAAGACTTAATGGTAAATTCCAACCTATCTACTACGCCACCCATACCTTGAATCCGGCACAAGCAAACTACACTACCACCGAAAAAGAACTCTTAGCCGTTGTTTTCTCTATGGACAAGTTCGAAGTTATTTGCTTGGTGCCAAGGTGATTGTCCGGACCGATCACGCGGCTCGCGCTATTTGATGAATAAGAAGGACACGAAACCGCGCTTACTGCGTTGGATTCTTACCCTTCAGGAGTTTGATGTTCATATCAAAGATATCAAGGGTAGTGAAAACACAGGAGCCGACCATATATCAAGGGTGCTACCAATAGAAGAAGAAGATCCGCAAGACATTGATTTATACTGTCCCTTTGAGAGCGTTATGTCTGTGAATGATTGCACGTCTGGTCCTCCGTGGTATTCCTCAATCGTTAACTACCTCCATTCCCGGTATCTGAATCCCGAGTTCTCGTATCAAGAAAAGAAGAAATTTCTCTCTGATCTTAAGTATTATGTCTGGGAAGAGCCTTATCTTTTTAAAATCTGTAAAGATGGGTTGCTTCGCCGGTGTGTCCCTGAATCCGAGCAACGGGACATAATGGAACAATGTCATAGTGGTCCCACTGGTGGCCATTTTGGTCCCTGGAAGACCGTTGCGAAGATATTCCAATCTGGTTTCTTTTGGCCCTCAGTTTTTAAGGATACTGAAGCTTTTTGTAAAGGCTGCGATAGGTGCCAAAGAACCGGTGCTGTGACAAGGAGATATGACATGCCATTAAAACCCATTCTGGAGTGTGAGGTGTTCGATGTCTGGGGGATTGACTTTATGGGTCCCTTTCCATCCTCATGCGGGAATAGATATATCCTAGTCTGTGTAGACTATGTGTCTAAATGGGTGGAGGCTATCGCCACTCCTCACAATGACCATAAAACGGTCATGAAATTCTTAAAGAAAAATATTTTCGTAAGGTTTGGCTGCCCGAGAGCCTTAATCAGTGACGAGGGGACACACTTTTGTAATCGACCTCTCGGACAAAGTATTAGAGAAATATGGTGTTCGGCATAAAACCGGTACACCATACCATCCTATGACCAAGTGGTCGGGTGGAGCGCAAGAACCGAGTCTCGAAGATCTTAGAGAAGACAGCTTAACCGTCATCGGACGGATTGGAGTCCGAAACCGGACGATGTACTATGGGCTTACAGGATCGCTTACAAGACACCTATGGGTACATCTCCATACCAAATGGTTTATGGAAAGCCATGTCATCCGCCGGTTGAACTTGAGCATAAAGCTTACGGGCGACGAAGTTCCCGAATTTTGATTCCACAAACTTGTGGTGAGCACGTACTTCAAGGCGGCTGTACATGAGCTAGATGAGTTCGTACTTCGCGCCTACGAGAGCTCCAGGATAAGCAAGGATAGAATGAAGCTCCTTCACGATGCAAAGATAAAAAAGAGAGAATTTCATGTGGGAGAGTCGGTTTTATTATATAACTCTCGTCTACATCTCTTCCCCGGAAAGTTACGGACACGATGGTCCGGACCTTTCAAAATTCTCAACATCCTTCCCGGAGGTGTTCTAGAGCTTAACGGCTACGGCGATCAACCCTTCAAAGTTAACGGTCAACGATGTAAACAATACATCGGTCAACCGAAAGAAGCACCTTTGATTGTCAAATTCCTCGATATTTTCGGATGTTGTAGTCCGTAAGTTCAAGACTTTGAGGAATTTTCGCCCGAATTATTCTCCGAGGGAAATAGCCATGAGATCATGGAGGAGGTCCTTGCCGGAAGTTGGGATATGGAGGAGTTGCGTCGCGAAATGATATCAAAGAAGAGACGAAAGAAGAAGGAGTCTACCTCGAGGACAATTCAAAGATCTTTTGCGCTTCTTCCGTAAACTCACTCCTGGTATGCATTATGTCCACCGTTGCCCTGACAATCACGCTTTGCATAATGTGGCAAATGGAAAAGTCAAATGGCCCGACCCGGGTTGAGTTTCAACGGTTTGTCGAGCTCCCGACAATAATCGAAGCGCTACTGTGAGGCACCCTGAGATCCGTTTCTTTCTATTTTTGCGTTGTTTGTTTTCTCGTTTCGTTTCTGTTTGTTTGTCTAGTTTTGACGAGACGGCTACAAGTGATGATGGGAGTGCCTCTGAAGAATGATGTGTTGTTATTTTTATTTTTCTTATCCCCGTAACGATGTTTTGAACTATGTTGCTCTTATTTCGATTGATCCTCTAGAACTTTGCACGTACTTGACTTTTATTTCATCTGTTGAACTGATTTTAGTCTTGTTTTGGATACCTTGTGGCTCTGTTTTTGCTATACTTGCTGATATTGGAACATTCTGTTTTGCCTTTGCTGTTTTTCATTTCTGAACGCACGTTCTGTTTTTAGAACGGGCGTTCTGCCTGATAATTTTTCATTATTTTGCTCTCTGTTCGAAATTATTGCTTTTGAACGCACGTTCTGTTTTTAGAACGGGCGTTCCACCTTGTCAGAGCAGCAATTTCCATCCTTTAACCATGAATGCTTGTGTATGAGCCTATAATGCTTGGTTCAATTTAATTTCCTCATGTTCCCTTTTTCCCCTAGAATTTCTGTTGTGTTTCTCCAAGTACTACAGGTGCATTCTACGCTCTTTCCTTTGTCATTTATGCTTACCGGACATCCGTGGTTCTTTCATGCTTTTGCCTGACCATCGATCTCCGACATTGATTAAAGGGAGCTAAGTACACTTCCTCGTTTTTTTTTTTTTTTTTTTCGCACAACTTGAGGACACGTTGTGATTTAAGTGTGGGGGAGGGGACTAGTCATACAATTCTATATCATTTTTACTCTTATTTTTATGATTCCATGCAAAATGAGCTAAACTTAAACTTTTTGTTTTGTCTCGAATAAGCGATTGCATATCTTTATTCGAGATTTTATATCATTGAAGCATTATGATACATATTGAGTATATTTAGAGGCTTCACCCCACTTTTCTATCACATGCCGTAGTAAATAAGAGCTACACTTTTAAGCTACGCCCCATTTGATTAGAAATTTTTGATGATTATTACACGTCCTTTGCATGCATACAAATTTTGGAAATTTTAATAGTCGTATTTGGAATTAGAGTATGTCATACCGTGAATATCCGTAAGTTTGAAAGTGGTAAGTGAATGGTGACTAATGTCCTTGCTTATGAATCAATAAATATATCATTGATTGAGGTGTTATGCTCGCAGGTTTGAAGTGCTTTTAGCACGTTAACCACCGCCACCGTAAATCTCGAACAATGAACTTAATTGTGTGTGTCGGAGCTGGTTTATGATTTGAGTGCGGTAGGGTATACCACGTATGTCCTATTCCACCATGACGACCAAGAGCTTATTTGAGTAGATAGGGGATTATCTCGAAATGTCCTACTCTACTATGACGGGTAAAAGCTTATCTGAAGTGATATAAAAATCGAAAAAAATGTTACTATGAATAAGTTAAGGGTTTAGTTACCATGCACTTTATCCCCAGTAGAACCTGAAGATATGTTGAAGGGACCATCCTCTAATTATGTCGGAAATATTTCTAAATACCTCCTATTATTATTCTCAAATTTGTATATTTTTGTGAAGCGCTTGTGACAATCGTTTTTATTTCTAATTGGAATGGGATGATTGGCTAGTTTTGCTTGATTAATTTTCGAGTATGGATTTAGCAAAAGTTTATTACGGCAAGTACACACATACACTTGGGTGAATCTCTAAACTACCGAATATGTTCGTATTTGCTAAAGATGCATTTTCATCTCGAGCAATGCTTATGTATCGTTTTGTTCGGGACGAACAAAAAGCTAAGTGTGGGGGAGTTGTTAAGGGCTATTTCATACGACATTTTATGATATTTTTCCTATAAAATTTCTCCACATTAGTAATATTTGCATTGGAATTGGACCTAAAATGGAATTATTGAGTAAAGTGGTTTTTAAATAATAAATTGCAAATAAACTTTAATTCTTTGGGTTAATTATGAATTTCATACTATTTTGGAATTGTATTATGTTTTGCAATATTTATGATATAGATAATGTTGACATCACAAGGATGAGGTGGATAAAAGATAAGAGCCATAAAGGATAAGATCAAGTGGTTTCCAAGTTGTTAGAGGAGAGAGATCAACAAGTGGGACAAAAGGCGCTTGCAAAACCGTTTCATACAACCGACCCGCTTCGTTGCAAGAAGGAAAACGGACGTTTAAAAGATCAAACGGGCGTCCACGAAGAAAAGTCCGATTCGAGAGTTTGAACGTGCTCGAACGGGCATTCATCTTGTAGAACGGGCGTTCCATATGTGAAACCGCCGTTCGCCTCAGATTTGCCGTTTTTCTATAAATAGCCCCCGCTTATAATCACATAGGGGAGTATGATTATTATGAGATTTCATCTTCTTCCCGCATCGAAAATCCGAGATTTCTCGTAGCTCAAACAAGCTCCAAAAAGTAGATTCAATTCACTTGTTTTTAGTATAGATTTTATGGATTTCTCTTCAAGCATTGTAATCAATCATTCCATGGGTAGCTAAACAAATTTTCCGGCAAACGTGGGGATGCAATTGTAATCAACAATCCCGGTTTTCTTATAATTAATCTTGTGTTCTTCAACAAAGGTTAGATCATTTAGCTTGCTTTATTTGTTTCAATTCGTTTACATCGAAAGATAACGATTCTCGTGATGCTTCATGAATGAAAGTTTATGAAATTAGATCATCTTGCTAAATTGATTGAGCGTAGTTTTAGCCCAATGACGAAAGTTGCTTTGAATTAATTGTTCGGGTTGTTAATCGAGAGATTGCACACCTAGATCGTTAATTGATACAAACGTTGTTAAGAAATTAATCGTTTTGCATTTGATAAGGTGAACCCACCTTTGTTGAAAAACACCGTTGTTGATTGTAATTGAGCTTTTATTGTTGATTAAATTGCCGAACCAATGTTTGCCACTTTTCCTAATTCGTTTGTTGTTTAGTTTCACGATTTAAGCCTTAGTTTATTTCCCCGTTCGCTAATTTAACTTCCCCGCACTTTAATTTCCAAATCAAACAATCCTTTCATAGCTTTGAATCAACTTTGATTCTCTCGTCTATGCTCGTTTTACCGCCGAATCTAAACCATAAAACATCATCAAAAACCATCTCCCCGTGGATCGACACCCTTACTTATCCTACTGTACTAACAACTACCCGATATTCGGTCGGTTAGGGGTTGGTTTGCATTATAAGTATCGGTTTTATAAAATTAGTTTGTTTTGATTATTGCAAAAATACTCCAAACAATTCTCTTTGTTGAGCTAGTTCAGTGAATTCTCTTCGTTGAGCTAGTTCAGTGAATCTATTGAAGCAATTTGCAAGAATCTATGTCATATGAAACAGGGTATATAGATTTCTAATTTCCAATTCCTTCAAGAGTAACTTTTCTTCAGATTGTAAGATAGCATCATGAGAATCTTCTGGTTTGAGTTTCATCTTCATTAGCTTGATAATTCTATCAGCTTCAAAAACTGGGGCTTGTTGTTGATCTGATTGTTGTTGTAACTGAGAAGTACAATCAGCAGTGATATTTTCCTATGTAATTTTAGTTGTCAGTTGTTGTTGTTCCCCCTCAGTTGGTGCTTTCTTACTTGAAGTTACTGGGTACAAACATTTTACAACTGATCTCTCTTTTGCTGAGTCAACTTTTCGCTTGATTCCTTTGTGTTCAGCTTCCTGCTGAGACACGGTTTTCTGTCTGGCTTCAGGTTGGGAAGTTGTTCTTATAGCTGCTGCGATTTCCTTTGTAGCTGTAGTTCGTCTTGCTTTCTTCCTTTCCTTGAGTTTTTGCAAATAAAATTGAATGATTCCACTGAGTGTTTTCTTCAGTCGGAATCTGCTAATAGTTGCTTGTCCTTCAAGAAAAAGCCTACCATTCTTATTGGACTAAAAAGACCTTTGGAGAGTCGCCAATTAGAATATCAAGAAGCACCTCAGAAACAAGATGAGAAAAGGATTACGGTACCTCTAGCGGCTAGGTCATACGGCAGCGCAGTGGGATGTCCAAAGTGATAAAGGAATCACTCCGGGGAGTGTCGGCCAGAAACGAATGGTTGTTATCATTGTGGATACCCTGGAAATTACGCAAGGCAGTGTCTTATGCGGAACACAAAGGAAAGTCTAGGAAATGGAAATGGAGGTGCAACTCGACCAACAAGGGTGTTTGTTATGGATGCAACCATAGCAGGTACCTTTTTGTTCATTTGCTTTCTGAAAATATTCATATGACATGAATCAAATTCACGTTGTGATTATAGTTAAGTAAATGAACTAACTATTAGGCACATTAATAATAGGTAACATAGCTATATCAACAATAATTAATTCACGAGTGTCAAAACCATTGTGTTAAGTAAGATTGCTAGCAAGTTAATCCTACCCCTCAACCTTTTAGGAAACCTTTATGGACGCCATCCGGGTACAATGAATTAGATAAGGCTGAAGCATTTGGCAGAGGATTAGTTAGTGCGGCTCAGTGGTTCAGGAGTGTTAGGTCAGTCGGTTACTTGTGCACGGGTTTGGAACAGTTTGGAGACAATTAGCATTTGACACTCAGGTAAGCAAGACTAGTTTGGTAACCGTGGGGAACAAGTGAAGCTTTGGTTTGGTTTGTGTTGAAGGAGAAGTTGCTAAGGAATGTCAAGTTTTTGAGTACGATCAAGTTTTGAGGACGAAACTCCTTTTAAGAAGGAAGGAATGTAATATTCCGATTTTTGGGAAAGGGCAGACGGGTCAATTTGCGAAAACGAAATATTATTATTCTTACTTCTATTATTTGGAGTTAAGTATTTTGTTATTATTTATATATGGGTCGAAATTTTCACAAGTAAATTAAGGTAAATTATCATTTCTTTTTCTTAATTAAAAAGGGAGATTAAGGAAAAGGGAGATTAAGGAAAAGGCTATTAGTTTTTATTTTGGAAATTTTCTATTTAACAAAAGCCAAATACCATTATACTATATCCTAATTATAAAATCAGATTTCACTTTCACGTAAAAGCTCTGAAGCTTAGAAAAAGAGGCCAATAAACTTTTCTTGATTTCTGAAGCAATCTTCAACCGTTTTCAGGTCTGAGAGAAGCGTTGGAATCATCGTGAAAGGGGCATTGTTTCAACCCAAGAAAGTTGGAGCTTTGCTAAGGTATGATTTTGCCCCTAAGGGCTGTTATTGATCATTCATGATCATCTTTTGTTCGTATGATCGTAGTTTGATCGTTTTAGAAGACTTTGATCAATTGTAACTCGTTTTCTGGATTGATCATATAGGTAATTGTGTGAAAGATCAAGGTTTGCTACAGTTTTTCTGAGATTGAAGTTGGTTTATGTTTCTAGAAGGTAAGAGGGTCTTCCTACAAGTTGATTACGGTTTATTAGGGTTTATGTTAGGATTGAGATGATTAATATGCTAGAATTGTTACCTTTCTATTGAATAAAGATTTAGAGTTGTTATGGTAGATAAAGGTTATGTGTTTCTGCCTTTTTCTGAGTATTATGATGTTGGACAAGTTTGAGAATGATCAGGGATCGATTAGGGGTCAAAAACTGAGTTTTTGGAAGTTGATGCGCTTGGTACGGGCGAACCAAGCCCAGTGCGGACGCACTGGAGAACTTGAAAGTGAAAGTTTACATACAGAGAGCAGGTGCATGTGCACTAGCTCCAGTGCTGGCGCACTGGACGACCAGAAATCCAATTTTTATGTACAGATGCTCAGTGCGGCCACACCGAACCCGGTGCTGGCGCACTGGACCTCATTTTTAATGTAAAAGATGATTTTTAGTTGTGATATGAATCCTAAATCTTAATCCTTGATATAATAACATTAATTAAACATAAAGAAGCCCCGATTGAGTTCTGATGCGTTTGGTTTTGGCACCGGACGTACTCTTAAAGGGAGTTGAAGTGAGGGACCGTCGGAAAGGCATGAAAGGGCTTGTGCTTTGGTGAGCAAGTTCATCAATGTCTGTGTAATTGCTAGGTCTTGTCCGTGTCTAGAGGTCTAGGAAAGAGAGTTTAGTCGTGAGGAAGCTTACTTGAAAACAACTAGGTGGCTAGTTAATATCAAATGATGATTACATACTTGACTACTAAAAGACTAAACATCATGACATTCTTGGATAGGCACAAGTTTATATCGCAATGTGTAGGCTTTTGGATAAAACGAGTAAACTTGGTGGCCTTTCTATAGGCACCAGGAGTAGAGGGTACTCGTGGATGGATAACTTTGCTGGCCATTAGAGGGCACCAGGAGTAGAGGGATTTCACCGAACGCGAATACTATCAGGACTAGCCCGTGGCCATTATTGTGATCCACTAATAGGTTGCACCTAGATACTTCATGGTGTGTAGCACCATGCGTAGTGCCCTAGAATGCGGATGTAACAAAGATAAGCTAAGTTAGAAACAGTTAGTCATGACATGTTGATGGACATGAAGTGAACCCTACATTTAGTCAGTCTAATAAAGATAATAATTTAACTTAAAACATGTTAAGAAGCCTTAGTTAATTTGTAACTTCTACCTCTTATTGAGTACTTTGTACTTACCTCAAATGCATTGTTTTTATGTGTTTGGGGGAGAGATGATGGACAGGTAGACCCAGAGTTCGAGACAGACTTTGATGACGACGTTTGAGGACGCCGGAGATGAAGCGTTTACTTATTCTGTTTTATATTATATACATTAGATACGTTGTTATATGGGAGACATTGCATTTTCTTTTAGTATTCTGTTGAAGATTTCGTATGTTTTAGTTTTCGTTTGGCTTTCTAATGTAATAAATGTTACATTTCTATCTTGAGTATGTCGAGTTCTTTTCATAGTAGCATTTATGGTGTTTGTCGAGTCTTTTTAGCTTATGTTTTTCTTAACACGATACGATGTAGTAGAGGCATACATGTAATAATAGATTTATTTAATTTTATACGTGCCAAGCATTTCATTTCTGGATAAGGACTCGGTATCTGAGAGTGGGCATTTCAAAGCTGATGCTTGAGCTCTAAAGTTATGATGACTTGGATATTTATCTTATGCACTTTTAATCATTCAGCTTTGAGACATAGACTTAGTACCTTTTCTATTTTCATTTGGCATGTTAGTCGAACAACATTTACTTGGTTGTTTTGTCTTTTCAATTTTCTTAGACATTGATTGGGACTGGTGATCCGTTGTTTGTCGTTTGACATTCTTTTCCGAGTTATGTTTAGTTTTATTTTATTCCGCTTACTGTGATTAATTTTTATGAGGCTTATGTATATATTACTTTTGACATTTTACGATGTTAATATATGCATGCCGGGAGTTCTTTCTAGATAAGGAATCGGTGTCCGGAACGGGGCATCACAGTTGGTAACAGGGTGAAAGTTCCTGTCTTACGTCTAAGTTCGTAGCTTAAGTTGAATTTCGTAAGTCTCTTTAGCAGCTTAGCTGACCCTTTTTCCTGTTATATGGCTAAGAAACTACTAGGTGCACTTGTAAGTTAGTCCGTTAAGCAATCAATCCTTATGGATAAAGTCTTTAAACAAAACCACGTCTCCTAGGATTAAGTGAAGGCCCTTTATGTAATGCTTTGGGATCGGAGTCTTATGCCACACCTTAAGTTGAGGTCCTCATGGTTGAATTTTCTTTACACTCCCTATTGTGACATCTCCACTTCCTTTTACCTCAATGTCAAAGCCTACACTTTTTCTTGAGCGACCAATGTAGAGAATGATGTCCAACTCAACTTTGCACCTCCTCAGCTCCTCTTCATTATTGCTTGGCTTGTGTTTATAAATATTCTACACAAACTCCATATACAATTCTATCCTTTTCAAGTGCTTCTTCCTCGTTTCAAATATTAGTGTTAAAGGTTTCTTTCTTTCGCACATAGTTTTCATCATCCTCGTGGTTGGCTTTATCTAACACGAGTGAATGCCTTTTGTTTCTTTGTTTGCCTTTCCTGCAAACCCATTTCCCCTGCCCCAAAAATTCATAAAATTTTCAGCACGATAGACCACTGTTTTGTCTACAACTTCTTCTTTTTTACATCAACTCGATAATCAATATGGGTTGTTCAGAAAATCCATGTTGATGCCGGACACTCTGTCCAGAAAATATGCAGCAGCACCTTCATTTTATCTTCCGGTTTGAACAGATTAAACATCTTCAAATGACCTGAAGCTTTGATATGTTCCATACAACACATTTATCTAAAATTTCCTTTTGGAATTAAGTTCAAATTCTTTTTCGTTTGATCGCCATCTACAATTCAAATAAGTGTTTACAAATCTGGAATTTCTGACAGCTTCTGCATTCGGCAAAAATAATTGTTTTGGACCGGCTTTTTCTCTTCCAAAAATTCTAATATTTTCTATCACCTATGAAACTCCATTATCAAAATCTTTTCTCTTTTGACCGTACACGAAATCCTTTTAGTTTGGGCTGCACAAGTCGATGATATCAGTTCTGGAGTAAATATCAACTCCAACAGACAAAAAGGAACCCTCATCTCTTGACTGACAAGTCATGATTTTTATGCTCTAGAATTTTCCCCCAAATTTTGATCTTCTTCTAGGTTAATCCATTTAGTAGGATACTTGTAAAGCTAACATTATTGTTTCTTTTGCAGTTATAAACAAGCACCAAGACGCTACCTTCCAGTATGCCACAATTGAAGTTCAAACTTTTTAATGCATTCTTCGATCAAGCCTTTTCTAGTAAGTTACCTCTCATTTGACTCCTCACTTGAGTTCTTGAGTTCAATAACTTCTCATCATCTTCTGTCATGAATTACCTCAAAACATATCTCCTTAAGCCTTTCTTTTGAACTGGTCCTTACCTTTTACTTTTCAAATTGAAAAAGCAAGTTACCTCATACTTTGCATTGTTACACTCACATTTTCCTTTCAAATTCAAGTTGATTAAACCCTTTAATGTCAAAATATTATCCTTACTTGCGTTCATTTTCAGCTTCCTTTCTAAGGGTAGTGTCGATGTTGTAACTCTCTCACCAAATGCTGACTGTTCTTTCAAGGTACGGATCTCAAATTTTTACTAATTATATCTTCAAGCCTACCATGACATCTCTTTTCAATTACTTACCTTTAACTTTTGGGCAAACTATGTTACACCAGTTTTAGGAAGATGATAGTCGCTGCCAATACATCTTCTAGCAATTCTGGCCACTCAACATTCGAACTCCTAAACCTTTATTAATTTCAATCCAAGCTTTTTCACCTCGTACACTTTCAGCTTTTGATCCCTTTCAGGTGATTTAGAGCCATGAACCGCCAGACACATCTTTTCACATTCCTTCTTCTATTTTGGTGTTTCTATAGAGATTTTGTTACACAAGTTGAAATGTTTGTTTTGTTTAAACCTTTTTATTCCCTTATATGGAATAACCTTGAGCACATATTCTTTGGCATTGTACTATTTCCCTTGAGTTTTGAAACCCTGCACCTTTGAATTGGATCATCAATGATCGTTTAAACTTCCTTTGAAAGTTTGAATTAATTCTTTGAAATCAAACTTGATCCGACAATTCTTAAGTGTCTTTTCCCCTTCAGTTAAAAGCTTGTTTATCGCATACTTTTTCAAAATTTTGACATTTCCTTTGCAATACCTTGAGGAAATTTTTATCTCCCTTTCAATCTCGCAATAACCTAACCTATATTTGAATAATGCAAACTTTGACATTTCTTGACAAGTTTCTATTCCATTATGAGACCTTTTGGCGTACTTCATTTGTCTCCATAACTATTTCATGTTGAGATTCCTATCCTCTTATTGATTTCTCAGTTGTTTAACCTTTCTCATGCTCGACCTTGCACCATTGCTTGTTTTTCTGTTGTGGAATGATTCCTTTACAACATTCATGCAAATTGGGGACTTTCTTAATTCGCCAATAGCCATTAAGTTAATCAATTCATTAAAGATTAAGGAAATTTGTCAGATGTTCTCAAATCCAATATCCGTTTCCTCTTATATTAAATGTTTTTAAGTCCATCATGTGATGTTTCCCTTAACGTCCCCACTTTCTAAGGGCTTGCAGAAAAGCTCGTTATCCTGCTTCAAAGTGGTATGAGTTCCTTTGCAGACCACCATATCTTTCAAAATTCAACCTTCTTAAAATAATTTCATCTACAAGATAATCCTTTTGCTTTTATTTTGGTGGTTATCATTTATACTATGATACAACGCTCATCCTTCAATCTTGAACTAATCTCTAACTTACACCAACCACTACAAGAAAATTGGGTTTTAATGACAGGAATTTTCATCATTAAATGCCCGATTCCCGTCATCGAAGCATTTTAATGACGGGAAATTTACTCTTATTGCTGCCTCTCTAGTTAAAAGTAATGATGACGGGAAAATGATTCCCGTCATTAATTCTATAACACATTCAATGATGGTATCATCCCGTCATTAAACATTATTAATAATGACTCATCACCTCATTATTGGGTCATTTTCCCCTCAATGAACCACTATTTAATGAGACATGTCCCGTTATTATAGGCTCATATTCCTCTCATTAAACAAGGCTTAGGGGGCAGGGCCCGTCATGATTTGGTCATATCCCCCTCGTTAAATTATTATTCAATGACGACATATACCCTCATTATAAGGTCGTTTCCCCTCATTAAATCATGATTTAATAATAACATGTCCTCACATTACAGGAGTGTATTCCCCTCCCTGATTCATGAATTAATGACGATCTATAACCTCCTTACGGGTCATTTCACCCTTTTTATACGCTTTAATGAAAATTTACAATCATCATTAATCGTGAAACCATTTTTAAATAAGTTAATCATTATTACTAAAATAAACTTAGTTATATATAAACAAATCAAGGAAAAATAAATTATTACTAATCTGTTTATATTCATGATAAACAGTGAGATACATTTCAAAATTTAACATAAGAAATTTTAGTAGTCACATCAAGGTAACTTTTAAACCTACTAAAGATAAAAGAAATCAAACTCTAATTCGCTGTAGGATAGAATTGTGTTGCCTTCTCATTTATAATGCTCTTGTCAAGGATGCCTGGAAAAATTGCAACGGCAAACCAAAAAACAAAGGTAAAATCATAGAATTATTGATGACTTTGTTATGTTGTTGTATCCTACATTCGTAACAATATTTCTTACTTCAAAAAGAAGTCTAATATTGCATTCTATGTAGAAGCCATGTAAAAACCAAATAGAATGCATCAAACAGTAGATGATTATACTTCAATATATAATTACTAACCCAAACATGTAGTAAATGATCATGCTGCAAATTCAAAGTAAGCATCATGCAGTAGATGATCATACTTTGTCATATCATATAATTACTAACCCAAACATGGCCAAGATCTTCACAAATGGAAAATGGAGCATGCATCTGACAACAAATGATCATTGTTGTCTCTCTAACATACTTCCGCAAACATGTGCGGAAGGGTCAGTTGGTATCACATCAATGACGTTAATAATGTGAAGCCAAAACACCTCTAGTTATGTCTGAAAATCAAGATCAAGATTAAAGTAAAATCAACCTTTGCCTTATCTCCCTCCTCCCAAGTCCAAAAGAAAGGGAAAAGAAAAGAAAAATTATGTCCTTCCACTTTTGAAGATGAAATATAACTAACATGTGAAACCACGATCATCTTATTAGATAAATGATACTAGGAGCAGGTGCCAAGCACATGTTGTATAATCTTTTATGAACAAATAACATCAAAATGCATGAAGCAATAACGCTACCCCGAATATAACAGAAACCAAGAGAACTGATAGGGAATAAGATATATTTTAACTATAAAAATCCAGATAAGAAAGAAGAGTTGAAAAAATAACAAAATGTGTTGGTCACTGTTTCAAGTGTTCTAGGGTGTACCATCATCAAGCCAATACAAGTGCTAAAGAACCATATTACAGAAAAAGGGTTGAAAGTTTATGTGAAAATATGTGTTCTTCTCCTACGTCAACCAGGGTAAATCTATAACTATAACATTAAAAATTTAAAGACGACGATCTTACCAGCAAAAGAGTAGGTTGAGAATACAACAAAGTAGCTTCAGTCTACAGATAATGATTATAGCGCAACTTTATTTCCTTCAACGTGGGAGCCGGTTGCGAAGTAGTTGATAGACTGAAATAAACCACAACCAAACCAATAGTTCATAAATACTCCATTGGTATAAAATACTGATAACACAAAATTTAAAAGGAAATTAGTTCAGCCAAATGAAGGTCGAGTAGAGATATATGATAGGATGTAGAAGGGAGTAATGTGAACCTTTTTGTGGCTTACTCTGGGTCTTGCTCAGAGCTCTGTATTTATAAGTATACCTTCTAATAAATCATGTCGTTAACATCAGATGGAAGGGGAAATTTTTAGGTACTACCTCTATTAATGAAGATAGCCAAAGTATATCAATCAAGACCACAGTTTCATTCTGGGTTAAAATTATGTGGTCCAAATTGATACACGTAAGCTATATATCACCAGAAATGCAGTTAGCACACAGGACTTATGCAAATGAAAGTGAATTGTTTCTATCCCAAGTGTGTGCTTGGCTAATCTCTTTAATGCATATTTCACCAGCTTAACAATAAATTGGCATAGTGAAAATCAACAAAATGCGATCAATAAAATGAGCACTAGGAACAAGCAAACAAGATTACTGAGTTTCATGTAAGGTCCCAATCTTATTGTACACAATTAATTCCATTACACAACCACAACGCCAACCGGTGTGTGCCCAAGGCGACTAATAACCACAAAGAACATGACTATTAGCAGTTGTACACAAAATGGAGCACTAAGCGATGGACAAAATGATGCCGGTCAGGGCCTCTAAAAAAGGATGAGCATCGCGGGGTTCCATACATTTGTTTGAAAATGGATTTTTTTTCCACAAATTTTTTACACTTCATACAAATATGTAAAATTTATGCACAAGTAACATCATCTGAAATGGATGGTTTCATAAACAGAAACCAACATCATATTACTTATACTATCACTTATATAATAATCCCCTGTTTACTAAAGAAGTCGGAATATGTATGTAAGAAAAGAGTTAAAAACTTAAATATTTTACAGTCTTTATCCAACACCAGAAAACTAGTTATTTTCCACAAGATGTTAGGTAAATGAAAAGGAGTACGACGATTTTCTGCGCTGCATACCGACTGAGAATTCCCAAATCGAAAAGTTAACATGTATTTCTTCTTACTAAGTGGCTGGAATCGAGTGGACTAACTTTCATTTTGTCTGTCTCTTAGCTTATCCAAAGATGTTATCATGATTATGAAGAACATTCAGGCAATGTCAGGACAACAACAAAGTATAGTTCATATAGGTCATAAACACTAAACATATTCATTAATTAAAAACAGCATAAAACATTCCAAGAGCAAACGGATAACCACAACCACTCATCAACAAAGCAGATAATTCATATTCAAGAATAACAATAACTTAGATGAGCAAAATCCTCAACATTGACCAACAGCTCTAAATGAGAACAACTTAAGCACCATATGACCAAAAGGCCAAATCAGATAGGTCTAAGGCAAGGCAATTTGGCAAATCTTAGTGAATGATATCACACAAAATAACCCAAAATGTGGACACAAAATAACAAAATTAACTAGTTGATTAAATTCATCATGCTGAAAATCCAAACAAAAGTTAACATTAATAGTGACTACTCAAACCTGATACGCTTACTCGTACTTCAGTGCTACGTGATGTGGGGCATCATCCATGCCATGCTTCTTTAGATTTTCCAAGACAACATCACAAACTGTCTTCCAAAGTTGTATTTTTTATATATTTGTGGGGCAGAGATTTGATGTGCCGTTAGTTTCTCTTGTTCAATAGGACCTGCATTGTTCAACCTAAGACTATGCTAAATACCAAATGAATATCACAATGCAAACAGGTAGAATGAAAAAGATCTAAGGAAAACAGTTCACCTTCGCAACCAACTTCAAGAATCACCCATATCATCGAGTGAGTACCATTGGCTCCAGTCCCAGTTCATGTCCTTCAATGCATTAATACTATGGAAAGGTTCTCTACAAAGATTAACCAACAATACTCTATCTTTGCATTTTTTTCAGGAAAATAAGTGTCATTTTAAGTAGGATGATATTCAAGTGCATCTGATTGTGATAAAAGGTTAGAGTTCACTGTAAAGAAAAAAAAATGCACCAATCAATCCCGTTTATGCATAGTCAATAACTGCATACATGGAACAAAGAAGTGCATCGTAGATCACCTAGAAACTTAAGAGTGCAGTGTTCGACTAATATTCTCATGGTCAAGCTCAATCTTAATCACATAACTCCCAAACATTTCAATAAAGTAGCATTAGTTGCAAGCACTGAATCAAAACAAATACCTGACCCTTTGACATTGCAGTAGAATGTTTGAAAATGCTTTTTCCAATGGGTATACAGCAGCTCCAAAAAGCAAAGAGCCTGAAAACAAAACAAGTTGAATACTATAAGAAACAGGTAATACCCCTCCCACGAAAAATTTATTGAATGTGTTGAACATACTACTTTTCCACTCTCAATTTATGAGAGTATCACCGGGAGATACACTATTAGCTACCAGAAAATGTATAAAAAAATAGACATATATCAGTCAATATCAAGACATACATCTAATATATATCCTTGGGGGAAATAGATCTACTACTCTGGATTATTCTAACACATGTTTTACTCGACTTTCAAGCATGAGAGAACACACATTAGGCTGTAAAAATGGAAGCTTATAACCATAAAATGAATACACAGATGAAAAACCTCTGCAGTTAGGAGCGACGGTGAGAAAGAGAGACGGCGAGCAGAAGGGACGGTGAGAGAGAGCGACGTCGAACATGAGCGACGATGAGCAGAAGCAACGGTGAGTCGGAGCGGATGAGAAGAAGCGATAACAACCGATTTCTCTGCTTCATTTGGGAAGCCGACTTAAGATCGAAAATAGTCAAAACCTCGATGAACAAAGCTTCACACGACTGAAAAAATATATAGAGAACCAACGAATTCTGCTTCGTTGCTGCCATCTATTTTGAACGGGATGCAAGGTGAACGCAGGAGTGTTATTGAAATGCGGCTACATAGGATTAGGGTTTGAGAGATAAGTGTGTGGATGAGGTTGTTTTGGTATTTTTGATACATTTAAGGATATAGTTGGGGGTTATTTGGTATTTTTGGTAGATAAAGTTCTATTTTATTGTAGATTAAAAAAATTTGAAAAATTCTCAATTTTCTTGCAAAGAAATTAAATTTCATGAACAATAACGGGATGTTCTCACTAACACCAATAATGAGGGGATCTTTGTATAAATAATGATAGGAAATGTAAGTTCGTCATCAAATTTATCCGCCCCTCATTAAAACTATCATTTAATGACAAGTTTAACCTCCCGTCATTAAGTTTTTGTCATTGAAACATTGTTTTCTTGTAGTGAACCTGGAATAACCTTGTTTTTTTAACCCATGCAACCTCCATTCTTTTGAAAACTTATTGCCTCTTCTTTGGCTTTCCAAGTTGACAAGCAAACCCTGGTGCACAACTTGTCACATCTCAACTTTATTTGTTTTTCAAGTTAACCCTTATGTGCATGAAGACTGGATCAGACCGTCAGAGAGAAAGTATGGCAATTGCATGTTCTCCTTCCCTCATAGTTTCAGAAAGCCTTCATTTTAAATCTTTGCCGTTTTACAGCAAGCTGGTGCCGCAGTAATGGAATTCGAGATAAAAAAGAGTCAATTGTGCCAAAAGTTGTCGATCATTTGAGATGTTTCAACTTTCTGGTTATAGGCCAGTAGGAGCAAGTTAAGCATGTCATTCTGTTAATTTCAAGATTCGAGGCAGTGATGAGAGTGAAGAAACAAGACGAAGATCCTAGTGTTTTCGGTTACAAGAGAGTGGCCAGAATCCAACCAGTCAGTGGTCACGAGTTAGAGGAAGGTGACAACCTTTAGCATCAGAACCGGCTTCGTATTCCGAATATGGAGGATTTGAGGAAGACGACAGATGAATCCCACAAGATAGAAATTTCAGATAATCCTGGAGAAACAAATACGTGTCAAGGGTTGAAACAGAAATATTGGATACATTTTATGAAGATAGAGATAGAAGAGTTGCCGACAACAATAGTTACCATGCCAACATCCAAATGTCACCGTTTGAAGCTCTATATGAAGAAAGCGTAGAATGCTAGTTTTGGATTAAGTGAAACAAAGCCAGATTACAAGACCAGAGTTGAAACAACAAGACAACGAGAAGATTGAAGTGGATTGTCGCAACCTCGAGATCGCTCTAGACAGGTAGAAGAGTTGGGAAGATGGAAGAACATTGTTAGAGTTTCAGGTTGAAGATAAAGTACATCTAAAGACATCCTTAGTGTGAGAAGAAAGATGGTTTAGGAAGACATGCAAGGTACGCCCTGGGTATGAAGGCCCTTACGTGATAGTGGCTAAATTCGGACATTAAGTTTATCCATTTGGAGTTACCAGAATTCCATTCATGGGTGTATGACGTTCTTCAGGTGTCAATAACAATGTGATGCCTAAACGACGTTGTTGTGAACCAAGCTTTGACCTTAAAATGGTTGAAGAGATCTTCGCCAACGCGGAAGAATCAAGTGCACTTTAGAGCGAAAGATGAAGAAACTTAAGAAGGAAGAAGTACAATGAGCCATAGTTCAGTGAAGTAGCCACACACCGGGAAAGACGACACGAGAGTTAGAATATGAGACATTTTGCAAGTCCAGAGTTCAAGTACCTCCAATTAATGTTCCGTTTCGGGGACGAAACTTGTTTTAATGGGGAAGGGATGTAACACCCCAAATTTTCAGAAAGGGCAAAATGGTAATTGGGTAGGGGTACTGTGACCTAGTTATTTTTTTACCTAACTAATTAATTAAAGAGAAAATAACTAGAGGAATTAACTATTTTAATTAATGGGTATAAAAAGGTAAAAAATTTGCCAATATCCCTTCATATTACTCTTCACGCAATTTTCGGAAAAAAAGAGACGTCATTACGTAAAGCAATGGACACAGAAGAACGGGAAAAGGAGGAACGTAATCTTCCACAATCAAGGTTGATCGATTAAGATTTTGTGCATACGACTGTAGAAGATTTTAATCACCGTGAGAAGAGGATCGTTTTTATACAAACGGTTTGATAAATGATATGCTTTCAATTATAGCCCTAGTTTAGAATTCATGTGTTCTTAAGGACTGAACTTGCGTTTCCGGTGTTTGGATAGTTGGCTAATTGTAGTCCGTAATATGATATCGTAGGGTATTCGTAGAGGCATTTGGAGTTGGGAATTCAAGGCGTTATTTTCAAATTTTCTTTCAATTTTGTTTTCAAAAGGTCGAGGTAAAGTGGTGTTCTTAAACGGGTTTATTTCTATTGTTAAGCTGAAATTTTGCAGGTATTGAAGTTGGAAAATGGTGGAATTCAATTGGAGTAAGTTACGGGGTCGAAAGGGGATGAATCCGAAGTTCAGGCCGCCAGTACAAGCGCACAGAGGGATGGTGCAGCGCACTGACAGACAAGAGACAAGGATTTTTGTTCTATTCGACAGGTGCAAGCGCTCTGAGGGATGGTGAAAGCGCACCACAATGGTAGAATTTTAAGTTTGGTTTCTGGGGGCCAGTGCAAGTGATAGGAACCAACTTTATAGTACATGTCTGTACAGTTCAGCCCACGATTATCATATTTCTAGCATGTTTCGGGTGAGTTTAGACCCTATTTTGAGTATTAAATGAGGTTTTATTGCACGGCGAGTGACTGTCGGTTTTCCGTAAACTCGACCTTATTTTAGCATTTTATACTCGTTTTTCCCGAGCACCCGTAGTTTGCGGGGTTATGCGTTTGCTTGTTGTTTTCATATGGATGCAGGACTAGGGTGTCTCGAGAACCCGGAAGGCGAAGATTTATGATGATAAGTGTGATCAAGGTGCAAGAATGCGCCAAGGAAGAAGAAAGAATAAGAAAAGGAAGAGAAATAGTTGTTGCTCTCACCATATGTTCACTTCATCAGCATTTTTACCGATTATGGATGCATTTAATGGTCATTGTGTCTGCATGAAAGTTGTAGATAATTCAAATATCTTTCTAATGGTTTTTGAATCACCCCAATCAGAGGTCGGATGAAGAAGTTATGAAGTGTTTATCGCAGAGTCCGTCGTCGAAATGGAGCAATCTGGAGGCAAAACCAGAGAGTTGTCCGTACGGATGACACATTTTGTCCGTACGGATGACTGGAAAATGATGAACTATCCGTACGGATAGCCTTTTATCCGTACGGAAAAGTACCCTAGACTATATAAACACCTCAAACATCGCAGCAGCAGCGGGGGGAGTAGGTTTTAGGCGACTTTAGGCGATTCGGGGCGATTTTCTTCGTTTCTTAGAGTTAGAATTAGTGTTATATATCGTTAGAATCCTCTTTCGATCTTCTCTTTGAACCTCTAACTTTTAGCTTCGATCTGTAACATTTCAAGTGACAAGATTTGTTCTTTTGGAGCTCGAATTTGGTAGTTCTTCAAGTAATCGAAATGGGTATGTTTTCTTGTTGTTTTACCATTGTTGTGATGTTTTTCTTCCGTTTGTATTGTTTAGATTCGATTATGAGTAGCTAGATTTGTCGTACGTTTGAACCACGTGAATGCGGGTGAAACACCATTAGAGAGATGAACCGGGAGGTAGTGTACCGCGTAATTTAACGTTCTAATCGATAATCCACATCACGAAACTTGTTTTGATTGTTTTAATAGCTTTGAATGAGATTGACAACCTTGTTCATTGTTGCACACACGTAGCTTATAAATGTATGTTGCGGCGACATATGGGAACGGGGTTTCGGGACCGTAGAAGTTTTGGGCTTGAGAGGTAGTCTGACACCTACCCGTGTACTAGATTGACGCCGTAGTCATCAAATCCAGTTCCAATATGGGGTTTGTCCTATGAGTTATCGTTAGACGGCAAGGTAGAATAAGGCACACTCCCGGGGCAATTTTTCTGAGGGTAAAGTAATCCGCTGAAACGTAGTTCGGCCATACTCCTTTTAATTGTTTAGAATTTCGAGTAGTGTAATCTTTCTTTTACACAATAGTATAACTTCACACCTATCTGTTTGACCTGAACTGAGTGCTAAGTCAACTGTGGTACTCAAAAACAAATCTCTATGGGTTCGACCTCGGACTCGTCAAGCACTATCCTACAATCGACCCGGTCCACTGCCGGTTAGAAAGTAGATTTTGCTAAGGTTTCGAGTTTTTACTTGATCGACCGGACCTAGAAAATCCCGCTTATCAAGTTGGCGCCGTTGCCGGGGATTGGCAATGCTTTGATATCACAAAAGTTGACCGAAAGCTTGGGCTTAGGTCGTTTTTTTTGTTTTCTTATTGCTTTGTTTTGACTTGCAGCTGAAGTGCCACACCACCTATTGATTAGGTTGTGGTGACGAGGCACTGTGATTGTTTTCGTGTTGTTTTTTTGTGATTTTGCAGATTGAGCATAAATGGGTGGATACTCTCAACAATACAACTTTTATGAAGAAAAATCCACCTACCAACCTTGGGCACCTGAGCTTGGTCAAAATCAGTATTATCAACCTTATGACCAAGAGCAGGGTGGGTCCATGGGATGTGGAATAGACGAAGATTATCGATATGATGAGGGGAACTATAATAGACAGAATTTTGGGGGAAATTGGAACCAGAATCAACCGGGAAAATGGGAGGCAATCAAAGCCGGCATGACTACAATTGGAGCCCAAATCAAGGACAAGGGAATAATCGAATTATGACTCGAACAACCCTTGGAATTGGAGCTCTCAAAATCAGCACTTACAAAGTAGATTGACCTTGCCTATGCCGAAGAGGAACGAGAAGTATGTATTATTCGGAGAGCGATGGAAAGGGTTTCTATGGCTATGGATGGGGAAGTGTCGGCACATCAATTGATCGATTGGTTGAACCGGATGCTCGTGTTATATAAAGAGGCCGAGGATGCTTTGAAACGGGCCGGGGAGATGCAAGACAAGTTTTCCAAATGGGGAGTATAGACTCGCCTAGCCAATGAAGATTGGCCCCATATGAGATACGAGGCTATGTTGGATGTCTCAGGATATCGTGTCTCTCATGACGGCCCGGATGCCGAATCAAAATGAAAAGTCTTGCACACAAACGGTCCGGGTAGACAGTGATATTGACGAGTCAAGTTGCTATAATGAGGTGCTCGTCCCGGAGGATTCAGTGATTGAGTTGGCTTTATCACCGCCACCCCCCATTGTAGTATTTGATTATATGAGTTTCCAAGTCCTCCCGAGTGAACTCCCAAATAGTGAGCTGAAAAATGATGATGTTTTGGTAGAATCCGTAATGCAAACTGAGTTGGAAGCTAGGAAAAGGGAGTAGCTGCTGTTAAGAGAGAACTTGCGATGGAAATAGGGCCAGAGAAAGTCGTCAGTGAAGAGGTTCAGGTGGAGAGTGAGGTTGATAAAGGCTTTCTATGAGGAGATTTCTGAGCCAAAGATTGAGATGCAAGAGATTGATATGGGATCGCCCATCACTCCATTAGTTGATGATGTACCATTCGAGTCGGTGGAGAATTTTTATGAGGATGCCAAGCCACTTGTAGTGGAGCCTACCTCAGTTTTGGGTGAGCCGGAAGCTTTTGGTATTGCCATGCTCTAGGACATGGAGGATACCCATGATTGTAAAGTAAGGGAGGTGGAACTGTTGTCTATCATACCACATCCCGACGATGACCATCATGACACCTAGACGAGAGGTGCGATAGATTTATTTGAGGTCGTCGATCCGGTGGGATTAGAAACAGAGAAGAAGATGGGACAGCTCATTCTGCCGCCTAGCTCGCTAGTGGTTCGAGGTCATATGGATGAGCCCATTATGTTGGCACCCCCGGATAGATTGGTCATCTTTGATATACCGGTCCCGGATTATTACTCCCTTCCATTCTGTGCGGACGAGTTCTACGAGGTTAAGTTCGAAGGGTCCCGGGTGGAAAACACACGTAGAGGTGACAGAGAGGAAAGACCACGGTGGTGGGGTGATTCCAAGAAGAAGATGATGAGTGGTTTTGACAGAAGAGGATTCCCGAGTTGGGAGGAGGTTGCATCGAGGGCTATGAGAGGTAAGTTTCTAACGAACTCGGTTTTCATGATGCTTGCTATTTGTATTCTTCTTGAGTTGTTGATCTTTTTGAGTTCGGAATTTGGTTGATGGTTTTGATGATACTTGTTTGAAATGAAATAATTGAATTTTTGTTTTGAGTCTTTTATGGTTTGAGTCCGTTTTGGTGTCACTTGGTCGAGCCAACGACATAAAACAAAGGTGCTCGGTGGGAGGCAACCCATCATTTCCTGTGTTTTTGCTGGTTTTGAATTCGTTTTGCTACGTTTTGGTGTTGAGGATTGAATCCGGATGATCCCGAGGGGCCTTCATGCTTAAATTCACTTTTCCTCTGTTTTTATCCTTGTCCGGACGGACACACACACCCATCCGTCCGGATGGATCTCTGGTTTTTACAATGATCTTGGCATTCACTTGTCCGGACGGACAAACATACCCATCCGTCCGGATATACCACTGGTTTTGACTTGGGTTAAGATTTTATTTTGAGCGTTTATTGTATGGTTGATTAGTATTTTGACTATCTCTATGCCATATGTTCAAGTCTTCTGACGTGATGAGGTCGTTTATTTTTATCACCCCCGGATTCTCCCCATATTATATGCTTTGGCACGCGGACCATGTCCCGTGCATGTATTTCTTGGATGTTTTTCAATGACTAGGGATTCGGGATGGACTACTTTCACGACCGTTACGGGACTTGATCGCGCCGTTTTGCCGGGCTCATAAGCTAAGTCTTTCTTTTTCCTTCTTGTTCACACACCGAGGACGGTGCTTCACTTAAGTGGGGGGGACGACTTAGCTTATTCGCTTGTTCTTAAAAGTATTATGCCGTGATGTGATAAACTTGGTTTTTACTCGTTTCCGAGTCGATTTTTAGGCCGTTTTTCAAATTTTTCCAAGATTTTAGCACCACGTTATATGCATACTGTTCACAATTGAGTGGTGAAAGGTCTTTAGTGTTGTGAATGTCTCACAGTGAGTCTATATTGTCATGATACGGAACACTTTTTAGTACACGTTTGACGACGGTTATGCTTATCACGATTACTTTACACACATGTACCCCTAGTTTTGAGGCGAAATAGAAGGATTGGCCTTGGTAGGAACACGGGATGACAGTTTTGGCGTTCTTTTTTACCCTACTTTAGCCAAATAAGCCTGAGCCGAATGTTTGACCTTCGTAGCCCCTCTCAGCCTTGATAGAATGGTCCGACCACCATTCGCTTTATAGCCGTTTCGTTGCTTAGCCAGAAATCTACCCTTGAGCCTTATTTTGGTCACATTCCCTTCATTTGACCCTACGAGTGGACTTAGTCTCTTGTTAAACCACACTTGCCAAGGCAAGTGTGGGGTGGGGGGGAGATGTTGTTTTTAAGTCGGGTTGTTGTTTCCTCGCTTTAGAGCTATAAGGAGAGGAGGAGCTCAGTGGGGCTGGATGGTCGGGTTTCATTTCAAAATAAAAAAAAAACAAAAATTCAAATCAAATAATTGTGTTGTATATAGAAATAAAGGGTTGAAAAAGGCAATGAGCTTAAAGCAATGATGATGTTAGGGTTGGGATAGTCAGATAGGTACTAAGTATTCGAGCTCACCTCACGACACTTGAAACATAGTCGAGTTTGGCAATGAGTTCGGGTATTTTAGTGTCCTATAGTTCCCAAAGTGTTGAAAATGGTCAAAAAGGAGTTTGGTGGGTTTGTTTGGTAAAGAAGACGTGGTACGTGTTTGGATTATGTTCACTCGTACTTCTTTTCTCCAGTTTCCCAAATTACCCTTTTTGATTAACCGAATTTACCCTAGCCTAACGTTATAACCATTAAAGTCCTGCTGGACCGTGTTTAACCTTGGTTAGTCCCGATTAGTGGAGATTCTAGGAAGGGCAGGATTGTGTAAAGTCCTTTGTCAGGTATTCCAAGCCCGAAATCGTATGAAGCATAAGTCGTCGTCATTCAACACACTCACTCCGTGTCATGATCCAGTGGAGTCAAAGTAATGCATTCACTTAACTAAGTTCTTTTCACCTCGATATTTTGAAATGCATGCATGTACCGTAAAGTTGATTACTTGGTATTGTAATACACAAGTTGAAATGTTTGTTTTGTTTAAAGCGCACTGACAGACAAGAGACAAGGATTTTTGTTCTATTCGACAGGTGCAAGCGCTCTGAGGGATGGTGAAAGCGCACCACAATGGTAGAATTTTAAGTTTGGTTTCTGGGGGCCAGTGCAAGTGATAGGAACCAACTTTACAGTACATGTCTGTACAGTTCAGCCCACGATTATCACATTTCTGGCATGTTTCGGGTGAGTTTAGACCCTATTTTGAGTATTAAATGAGGTTTTATTGCACGGCGAGTGACTGTCGGTTTTCCGTAAACTCGACCTTATTTTAGCATTTTATACTCGTTTTTCCCGAGCACCCGTAGTTTGCGGGGTTATGCGTTTGCTTGTTGTTTTCATATGGATGCAGGACTAGGGTGTCTCGAGAACCCGGAAGGCGAAGATTTATGATGATAAGTGTGATCAAGGTGCAAGAATGAGCCAAGGAAGAAGAAAGAATAAGAAAAGGAAGAGAAATAGTTGTTGCTCTCATTATATGTTCACTTCATCAGCATTTTGACCGATTATGGATGCATGTTATGGTCATGATGTCTTCATGAAAGTTGTAGATAATTCAAATATCTTTCTAATGGTTTTTGAATCACCCCAATCAGAGGTCGGATGAAGAAGTTATGAAGTGTTTATCGCAGAGTCGTCGAAAATGGAGCAATCTGGAGGCAAAACCAGAGAGTTGTCCGTACGGATGACACATTTTGTCCGTACGGACGACTGGAAAATGATGAACTATCCGTACGGATAGCCTTTTATCCGTACGGACAAGTACCCTGGACTATATAAACACCTCAAACATCGCGGCAGCAGCCGGGGGGAGTAGGTTTTAGGCGATTTTAGGCGATTTGGGGCGATTTTCTTCGTTTCTTAGAGTTAGAATTAGTGTTATATATCGTTAGAATCCACTTTCGATCTTCTCTTTGAACCTCTAACTTTTAGCTTCGATCTGTAACATTTCAAGTGACAAGATTTGTTCTTTTGGAGCTCGAATTTGGTAGTTCTTCAAGTAATCGAAATGGGTATGTTTTATTGTTGTTTTACCATTGTTGTGATGTTTTTCTTCCGTTTGTATTGTTTAGATTCGATTATGAGTAGCTAGATTTGTCGTATGGTCGAACCACGTGAATGCGGGTGAAACACCATTACAGAGATGAACCGGGAGGTAGTGTAGCGCGTAATTTAACGTTCTAATCGATAATCCACATCACGAAACTTGTTTTGATTGTTTTAATAGCTTTGAATGAGATTGACAACCTTGTTCATTGTTGCACACACGTAGCTTATAAATGTATGTTGCGGCGACGTATGGGAACGGGGTTTCGGGACCGTAGAAGTTTTGGGCTTGAGAGGTAGTCTGACACCTACCCGTGTACTAGATTAACGCCCTAGTCATCAAGTCCAGTTCCAATATGGGGTTTGTCCTATGAGGTATCGTTAGACGGCAAGGTAGAATAAGGCACACTCCCGGGGCAATTTTTCGAGGGTAAAGTAATCCGCTGAAACGTAGTTCGGCCATACTCCTTTTAATTGTTTAGAATTTCGAGTAGTGTAATCTTTCTTTTACGCAATAGTATACTTCACACCTATCTGTTTGACCTGAACTGAGTGCTAAGTCAACTGTGGTACTCAAAAACCAATCTATGTGGGTTCGACCTCGGACTCCTCAAGCACTATCCTACAATCGACCCGGTCCACTGCCGGTTAGAAAGTAGATTTTGCTAAGGTTTCGAGTTTTTACTTGATCGAACGGACCTAGAAAATCCGCTTATCAGCAAGCGCACTGAGTAATGGTGCAAGCGCACTGCACCCATTTTTCCCTTTTTCTCTTGATATTGAATGCTTGAGTGGTTTGTGTGCCTTTGAGGGCATTCAATTGTTATTTTACAATGTCTAACATTGACTTCTGGTAGACTTGGCTCAACTCCACAACTGAGACCCTCTACGGGGAGAAGGTTGGAGCACCGGAAGGCATTGTTTAGGCCTTGTGGGACATTGACTTATTAGTCAATAATCCTATTACAACGTGCTAGGTGGTGTAACTAGTTGTCTAGGATTAGATGTCCTCAGGAAGCCTTATAATGAATGAATCAGGTGGTTAGAACTTAACTCGTAAATACATATATAGTTGTCTAAAAGATAAAACGTCAAAATCAATGGTAAGGCACATTTCTAAATCAAAGC
This sequence comes from Gentiana straminea, assembly GCA_036785695.1. Classification (NCBI taxonomy): domain Eukaryota; kingdom Viridiplantae; phylum Streptophyta; class Magnoliopsida; order Gentianales; family Gentianaceae; genus Gentiana; species Gentiana straminea. Next base: position 341,708 of record JAVUPR010000363.1, on the reverse strand, counting down.
CGGGGATTCTTACAGCCCCCTTGAAGCTATGTGTCAATGGGCCAACGTGTAACTCCCACATAGAAACCTAAGTCCATGCCCCTTTGAGAGGTGCTTAATATGTCTCGGTGCATTCTCACCATGTATAATGTCATTCGGTATTGGTGTAACAAACCTTATTTGTCCGAGAATATACTACCGAGCTAGTAGAGGGTGGGAGAGCTCTACTGTTACAACCTATGTGGGAGTGATTGTAGATCATGCCATGTTACATGCACATACCCTTATTTCTATTTAGTGTAACGGTTTCTTCTACCCTTTACTTACCCCTCTTCTCTTTCTTTTGTTCCCACCCCAAGAAGGTAGTTGACAAGATGATTATGATTTTAGTTATGATGACGGAGTTGACTGAGCTGTCGCTTGAGCTCTAAAGTACAATGACTTGGACATTTATCTTATGCACTTTTAATCATTCAGCTTTAAGACATAGACTTAGTACCTTTTCCGTTTCATTTCGTATGTAATGAGTCGAACAACATTTATTTCGTTGTTTTATCTTTCCAGTTTTCTTAGACGTTGATTGGGACTGGTGATCCGTTGTTTATCGATTGACATTATTTCTCCGAGTTATATTTAGTTTTATTTTATTCCTCTTTTACTCAGATTAATTGTTACGAGGCTTATGTATATATTACTTTTGATGTTTTAAAAGGTTAGTATATGCAAGCCGGGCGTTCTTTCTTGATAAGGACTCGGTGTCCAGAACGGGGCATCAAAACTCGTTATACTAGTGAAACAAACTGTTGTTCAAAAGGTGTCCTAAACCCAATCGGGTTGGACCGGATCCGACCGGGTCAGATCATTTTTACTATTTCTTTACGTTTATACATGCAATAAATGGCTTTTCTATTATCAAATATTTGTTCGTTTAACGAACCAATTATGATATTGTATATATGATAACGTCCTAGTGTCAAACTGTGAAAGAGAAATCATAATGGTGATTATGGTTGATTAGATCTCGACTCACTTTAAATTCTGTTGTGTTCCCGCATAGATTTCCTAACAATGGTATCAATGCGAACTTAGAGTTTAAGCAATCAGCATTAATAAATTTGCGTGGTAATTAAATCTAGATGCATGATTTAAATTAACAAAACGGAAAAACAAAAAAAATTAATTCGGGTAGAGCTGCTCGGCCGAAGCGGCGACGCCCCACTGCATTATCGCCGGTGGCGGCGGCGGCCCTAGGGTTGCCAGCGGCGGCTGGTAGTTTTGTGGGGGACATCAAATTTTCTTTTTTGGTGAATTTTCATGGTATATTGAAATCTCTTCTTGTTTTCTGTTTCTATATGGTACATTGACATCTCTTTGTTTAGTTGATATAATGTGGCTAACTGATGGATCAAATAGTTTGGACCATTGTGATGTCTAATGGCATGAAAAGGACCACCTCTCATTTTGTTGAGTTAAAGGGTTTGTTTATGGTCTACAATAGTGGACGTAAGGTTAACCTAGGTCATTCCAATTTTTGTTTGGAATAGACCTACGCTATTTTCAAAATTTTGATTTTGAAAAAGGCCTAGGATGATGCCTTTTAGTTTTGGAAACCAAAGGCATCCTTTTTGGTTAGGAACCAAAATGAAAGGAATCAAAAGAGACCTATTTTATTTTTGATTTTATTTTAGAATAGTTCTAATTAATAAAATTAAAATAGAAATCGTTTTAAAATTAATCGTTAATTTTATTTTGATTAAAATCATTTAATTGATTAAATGATAATTAGTTAATTGGTTTGATAAAATAAGATGCAAGTTGGTAATTTTTAGAATTTATCTTTTTCATAAGATTTTATTGTATGGATTAGGTATTGTAGATGTAATATGATTATATGGACCCTATTGATCATAGACTCGACAAATAGGATAGATGTGAATGATTTATTTTTTTATTGTTTCAAAATTTATCCTAGGCCGTTATGAAGAACGATCATAGTTTATTTTATCCATTTATCACATTCTCGTTAGCTCCCCCATGTGTGCGGCGGGTGTATGTGTTTTATTAGATAAAATTATGTAACAAGATGGTGTAGAAGATAAAGGCCAAAGAGAGATGACATAGAGATCCTATTGGTGGTTGCAACTACCCTTAGAATTGTGACCCGCGGTTTCGTCTGGTTGTATTCGAATCCGCACTTAGGAAAAGTCCATGATCATGCCGGTTGATTGACGCATTTATTTATTTTGTGCATGTATTTTTTTACACGATAAGATAGATGCATGACTATGCATGATCTAGATGAATGTGTAAGGTGTATGTATATAGAGATAGATGTATTTGATCAGACCGTAATTAATTAAGTAAATTAATATAAATTACTCCCACGTCAAAAATTAAGTCAGAAATTTTGTCTCCGGAAGAGCCCTTGTTTGGATCCAACTGATCGGCCCACGTCGGGAGTTGATCTACCTCGGGTATATCGTTATTATTGAGATATGATCATATGAGATCTCGCGAATATTTGGTTATGACTTAAATGAAATTTTGCGGTGATTGGCCCATGTCAGGGCTGTTTAATTTTAGATGATGTGAAGTGTCAAAGAGTTGACTAGTCAACAACCAAGACTCATATAGAGATGTGATTGGTAAAGTGTTACCTACTTGTCGATTTTTTCCGGTTGATCGGCCCACATCGGGAATCGGGGTAACTATATGAGATCTTGGCCACTAAAGAATTTTGAAATATTCCTGAAAGTCAATTGAGAGTAGTTGACTAGTGATAAACCAGAAGACCATTTTGATTTTGCATGCATAAACAACAACAACTCTCCTTTTATCTTTATTTAATGTTAGCAAACTTTTATTTTTACATTTTTATTTCTCGATGTATAAAACCAAATTAATGTATGTTACCTTTTGAGAAACGTTCTCAAATAAGGTTAAGTAATTTTAATCCTTTTAAAATAAGTCATGACATGAGCAACTACGTTATAGTAGTTAAAGTCAATGATGCTACATATTTGATGTACTGCTGTAAGACTAAAGTTATTTATAAAACGGAAGCTCATGATTTGCTTGAATCACTTGAAATGAGTTTCAATGAATTAATCATATATGGGATACAACAATGTCTAATGGGTCATTCTGTCATACGATGACAATTAATTCAAATATTAGATGCGTGGAATGTGAATGACCACAATAAATTTTGAAAAGATATTTTTCAAAATATTAAGATTTAACTATCGACTTAATTCTCTAATAATTGCTTGAAGGTTAAATAAATAGTTCATGTTTTCAATATGATCAAAAGGTTAAATAAACTATCTAACAAACTTTGGATTTTCTTTATGAATGAAAATTAGAAACTTAGCTCTTGTGATTTTTCTTAGTCTTATGAAGAATAAACTAAGAAATATTTACAAGTGATTAAGGGATTAAAAGGAAAGTTAGGGCATGTGCTTAAACAGAGAACTTATCAAAGTCTCCATTCTAAGCCAGTAAGTTGAGGTAAATCTATCTAAGCTCAAGACGAATCTAATATATATGATATCTCACGAGTATGATTAAATTAGAAAGAATAAATACAAAATATCCTAAGATACGGAAGGTGAAGAAAACGTTGCGACATTTTGCATATTGTATTCTGAATCTGGTAAGCTGATAAATGAACTAAACAAATGTTATTGTGTTCTGGTTCTTATGAAGAACACATTTTCAATTATTTGTTAGAATTTAGTAGACAAATTTAATTGTAAGGAATAAACGTTCTTCCGATGATGTTGAATAGTCATCGAATCTAACATACTAGATTATTGTCACTATATAGTCGATATAGGTGATGAAATATCAATGTAATATTTGTATGGCTGCTATCCTTGATATTTTGTGGTTGTTGTAGACATAGTCTCAGTGGAAGAGAAACGTGTATTCAAATGTCATTCTGATGATGTCTAAAGCAAGTGATTATGAATCATGTGGGTGACATGTATCTTATCTAAAGATGACTAAAATACCTTTTTTAAAAGGTTATTAAATTTGGAAAATTGCCTAAAGCTTAAACATACTGATGTTTGTTGGCTTGTGACAATTAATGCCATGAATAATACTATTGTTTATTAATCTATATGACTATCTAAATTCTAAAAGGTTCGAACTAGTACGAATATGAGATTGGTAAACAATTTTGAAATTAATCTTCAATTGGATTAAAGTAATTAATCCCTGAAGGGTGTTTCAGAAGTTGTCTGAAATGAATCAGATTCTCCCTTAAAGGATGACATATTGGGGATGTGCAATTAGATTGTGTTTCTAAAATGGAAACAACACTTTATACGATATAGGTGTGACAAAAGCCATGCGATGTATCCCTTATCAGTTTTGGGATAGTTCCTCTTTTCAATACATATACTTAACCGAGTTCCCAAGAATAAAGGTTGTATAAATTACATATCATATATGAAAAATGATAACATCAAATCCATCTTAACCAATGATTTAAGGTTGTCATGCTTCGAACATGCAGGCAGAGTCTGAAAGGCATGGGGCTTAGTATGACATATGCAACTTTGTTGAATGTCTTAGAAAATATGCTAGATTTACTTATCCATGGAGCAAAAGTGTTTGTCTCTAAACGTGCTGTCTTCTAGAGGAAGTGTTTCTTCCCAAGGAAACAATAGGAATAAATGAGACCTCAAAAATAGTTTGAGAACAACAAAGTGGTATTCAACTATTAGAACATAAGTAGACGTTGCATAGTGATGTGGTGTAAGACATTGCTCAGTGCACACAAGTGCCCTTTGAGTCTGTGGATAACCACAAGTCTGAAAAGGCTACTAGTATGTTCATCTTGAAGAATAAAGATCTCGCGACTTATGCAGGAATGCTTGAAAGGCAAGATTAAGAGTTATGGCTTGGAGCCATAATGTCTGATGTAGATTCCAAGTGTGAAAACCGGGTTATGAACCTGGTATGTCTTACCTAAATGAAATGTCTCTGAAAGGTGTAGCAGGTCTTTATGAAAGGCTGACATGGATGGTAATACAATTTCCATATGGCTAACTTGATGGCTGAAGGCTATGAGGTGTAAACCTTATAATTACCTTTGTGATACTAGTTATCCTTAAATATATTCGTATAGTGTTTGTTGTATCTACGTATCATGGCTATATGATAGTGGTTAAAAAGCTAGGCCAATGGCTTGATGTTCATAGACGATAATGTGATGTGTAAGCTTTTGAGATCTATTTATAGACTCAAACAAGTTCCTCTGTATAAGTTCTTTGCTTGATAGATCAAAAGAGCTTAGTTCCAACAAGAAAAAAAGATATGTCTAATGTGCAAAAGGGTTAGTGGGAGTGTTATAGTTTTTGAGTAAAGTGTTTTATGTCCTTCTCGAGTGTTGTTACCCTATTTTACAGTCAATTAGTGTTTGGTAGTTCAAGGTCTTCACGAATGATCTAGGAATGGCAATTTGTATTTTAGAAATAAGAATCTGTAGTGATAGATTTAGATGTTGCGTGATCATCACAGTTCACCCTCATTCATGGGATGCTAAAAATTTATAGCATAGATCACATCAAGAGATACTGCTAGCCCGTAATCTTGGGATTTATCTATGACTGGACGTTAGTCCTGAAGATAAGGTGAAAGATGATACTTATGGAAGGTTGTCTTTGTTGCAGCAATAGGATCCACATTACAAGACTTGTACCTGATGGTCACACTGTGGATGAGGAGTCATGAATAAGTATGAAAGTGAGTATGCTAGATATCGAGAATGTCCTTAAAGCTGTTAAGGATGGATTCTAGTTTATTGAAACTTGGAATCGAACGAACATAGATATAAAGATGTATATCATGAGTCTTATGAAGATAGTTGTAGCTACAATATGGGTTTGCAGTCACTAATTAAGTGATACAGTGATTTGGAAATGTTCTCAATGAGAGATCATTATAAACTCTACAACTGAGCCAAGACACAGCCTTAGAGGCGCAGTGGAGGAGTAAATGGATCTAAGAGGTTCATTCCCGAACCTTGTACAATTCTTTCACTTTTTATGTACATAACTGATATAGTACTGGATTCATTGCTTGAAGCAAGGACCAGGGTCTCGTCAGAGTTTCATGTGTGGGTTGAGGCGGTTCCATTTGACTGGATCATTTGGAGCATGATATGAAGATAGTCTGAGTGCCCATGAATAGTGATCCGTTCATGCTTAGGGTTTGCTGGAGTATGTGTACGAGTGATTGGCTTTAGCTTAAGTGATAGATTGTTGAAATAGTGTCCTAAACCCAATCGGGTTGGACCGGATCCAACCGGATCGGATCATTTCTACTAGTTCTTTATGTTTATACATATAATAAATGGCTTTTCTGTTATTATGTATTTGTCCGTTTAATGAACCAATTATGATATTGTATATATGATAACATCCCTAGTGTCAAACTGTGAATGAGAAATCGTAATTGTGATTATGGTTGATGAGATCTCGACTCACTTTAAAAGGTTTGATATATAAATTTATCTAGCCATATGTACTATTAAACATGACCATAATAGTACAGTTAGACTAGCACGTATTAGATGTCTTCTATCTTATGAAGATCGGGATAGATCTCGTCTATCAAAGTGTAGAGACAGAGTCTTTATGACATCACAGTGTGGATTGTCATACTTTGACACTATTGATGTTTCCCTTAGCCATGGGGCGATCATGCGGTAGTGAACGGGTGTGATAATGAAGCATAAATAGGATTCATGTTGCCCATCCGGAAATCGGGTATCCTAATAGTAGGAGTAAATATCTGAAAGGGCATTCCTATAAGGAATCTCTAGCTCTTGTGAATCTTTGCAAATGGAGAGTAAATGAGTTACTTCGAGATAGCATCATATTCAGATTGTAAGATACAGTCATTAATGTATTGACACTCGAGATATGACAGTATGATATTGTAACAACGATAGGATTCAATTCACATGGTAACCGTTTCACATGAAAGGTAGAAGTCATCGCTTTTGACTCTTCCGATGATTGAGGATCACGATGTGTTGCTAGATGCTATTTCGTGATCGTTAGGTATTAAGGGTGTTTTAGTAAATGCACTTTCTGCCTACGGCCAAAATATTCGGAAGCCTATCGGGTCACATACATAAGAACATCCAGCTGGATTAAAATGCGGTTATAGTGATAACCAAATAAGGAAAGTATTATCTCGACTATAAAGTGTTATAGTGATAAATTAATATAGCAATATTTATTCATTATGAATAAATTAAATACAAGATATTAATTATGTTGATTAGTTTTATATATATATATATATACTAGCCACAAACCCGTGCATGATGCACGGGACAACGGGACAACAAAAGTTTATGAAAAGAACCAAAAATACAAACAAATAACAAAAGGAGTATTTATTTGCACCACCGTGATTATATTGATACACCACACTACATTTGCACGATCTTAAAAAGTCGATTCTCGACTCAAAAATAAACTTTCTAAAGGCCGATTATGTGTTTTTAGTGAGTAACTTATGTGCATGACCATCAAAGAAAACTTTAAGAGACACAAACAAATGATATAGATTAAAAATAAAATATATATGTGACACTCAAAGGATGAAACTTCAAAATAAAACCACGTACAAAATATGTTAACAAAAAAATTGTTGTATGCAAAGGAAAAAAAAAATATATGAAAGTTACCGCTACGATTTATATAAACTTGAAGTCGGAATTATGTATTCTACACAAATAACGAAAACAACTATAGAAATGGGCCGCCAACCATCTACAACTTTTTTTACTTTTTAATCTCAACACATATACAACCTAAGCAAGTAAATTGAATTTCTTGAACAACCATCAAATGTGGTGTTTTGTTGGGGAAGATTTGCGCTTCTCTATGCAACTGATTGAGAAACCTATATGACTATATATCTATTATCTTCAATGACTGGCCAGCCTTTCTCTTGTCACTCCCTGTATTATTGTGTGCTAACTCTAGGACATAATGTTAGACACAAATTAGTCACAAAACTGTAAATATCAAAGTAAAAATAATTATAAATAATGCAAGCATGGAGATCATCCGACGAACATGCAGATCATCCGGCAGTACAGTCCAATAAGGACTCGCATCAGAATTTCCCCTCTTAAAAGTACTCAAAACAAAAACGAAGACAAAAACTTTCATCCATGTTCTAAAAGACGACAAAAAAAAAAAAAAAATGAACCAAAATTTTACCAGCATATCTTTCACATTGACTAATGAACCAAAATTTTACCAAAAATCCATCAATATCCAAAGACATATCTACGATACTGAACCAAAACAAACCGATTAAATAAAACACATCAAGTACATGTCATCAATAGTTTTATATCCAAGATTATTACTCAAAAATGTTTCAACAAATCACAGTTTTTTTCCTTCTTACACCGATGGTGCATAGTGCACAAAAAACCGATTTATATGTATATTTAAAACTCGTATACTAAACATATATAAAACATAAACCGATTTAAGAGTGGAGATGATATGCTATTTACCTGGAATAAATTCTTAGACATTGTTGATCGTCTTGTAATAATCAATTCACATCCCTTATATACACACACTTGTAAGGCCTACTGTCATCCTGAAAGGTTTCTGGAAAGAAAAAAAAAAAAAAGAATAAAAAGAGACGATGTGAGGTTATACTCTCACAAAAAACAAACAAACTTAACAAATAAAATTCGAGTCCGATGCAAAAGCTTAAAAATCAAATGCATTCCAGGCAACAGAGTACACCATATACTGAGTCGGTTGAATGTACGAAGAGAAACATACCTTCAAGAACATTAGTACAAAAATAGCAAGAAAACATGTCAACAATGAATTACACATTCTAGCCTCCACATGATCCGTATCACATGCCATTTCTTCATAAAATCACGGGAAAAAAAAGGCATGTAGTGCACATAATCAAACAAAAAGTACTATTCAAATCCATGGAAATAAAAGTGATTAATGATCTCACCCGAGCGTGATTAGAATCCATAATAAAGTATGTAGTCGATGTTTTAGTTCATATTCGCAATCAATTTTTGATCGAATTCAGCATCAAAGCTGAAGGAATCAAAAGAACATCTGACCATGAACATGAAAAGGTGAAATTGAGATGAATTATAGGTTTAAACCGTCACCTTTACTTGCATTGGAACTGTTCGATGGTTCCACCTGAACTGGTTGTTGAAAAACCATCTCGATGAGTATTAAGTTGTGTGTTGATGTGAACGCAAAATTCTCCGTCGGTAATTGATGTTGTCAACCTACAAATGCAATCAACAAAACTTAAAATTAATCAAGATTAAAACTTAAACAATCCTTTTTATTTCAATAAAAATCACATATAAAAACAATCAATGAGAGTAATCCAGATTAAAATTTCATGCTTGTATTCATTTTCTTCCTTCCTAACAACTCTATTTTTTAGCTTCCAAACCATCGACCAAGACATCCGAATGCACACCATCCATACCGCAATATGCTTGGGTGTAAAAAAGAGCAATGATAGAGGCACAATCAATTTGACACAACGGTTGACACAACATAATCTCTCATCATTGATTTTCATGAATCTCAATTGATTGTGATCTAGACTCAACAAAATCAACGGTAAGAGATTATGTTGTGTCATCCGTTGTATCAGATTAGTTGTGGCTATATCATTGCTCGTAAACAAAATGTTACAGCCGGGAAAACATGACCCATATTGCTAAGTTTCAGAAGCTCATTAGCAAGCAATACCAAGTACACATGAATAACACAAAATAGACAGTACGAAGAGAAAAGAAAAATTCAAATAACCTCAAGTCTAAATACATCACCCCTTACCCGACCGTTTCCAAACAAATAGTTTATTTTGTATCACTTTGCAAAAATTTGCAAATTTCAAGGTTTCCCCGCACATAATTTACACTTTCCATTCATGTGCATACTCGCCAACGATTTAAAAGCAAAAAGTGAGTGTACCCTTTGAGCAACCGTAATCGCCGCTCTACCATTTCTATTAGCTATTATTTTGAAGAGGAGAAGGGTATTCTGTATTTCCAATTTTCTTCCATTTATTGTCCCGCAATGGATGGGATTTTGAATTCTCGAAACGGGGCTTGATTCTGCAATAAAGGACCAGGAACCTGGGGATCTTCAAGGACTCGCTTTTTATATTCTCGTGTGAGCATTTTTCTCGGTTTCTAATTTTCTACGTTTTACGGTCGCTTCTTTGTTAGAAATCCTTGTTATGTATGCTTATCTTTCGAGTATCGCAATGAATACGGAAATGAAGGGAAAAGTAAGGGCATTGGCCGGAAAGCCGGAGAAGCACACAAATACGTAAATTTACACAAAATTGGCACATGAAAAAAAAACACGAAATAGATATAGCAGAAAATAAATATATTTAAATAGCATAAAGAAAGCCACGTTACCCAAAACTCAAAGCTAGTCTTCAAGAATTCAATTCCTCAAATCTTCTTACCAATGACCAATACCTGCAAATCAACATGCCTATCATGTTTAAGACCAATTTTATACCTTTAATTGACGAAGGATACCACTAACAAAAATATATTGACGAAGGATTATAGGAGGCTTACAAAAAAAAATTGAAGAAGGATACCACTCAAATCCTCAAATCTTTTTACCACTGACCAATACCTGCAAATCAACATGCCTATCAAATTAAGTGAACAAAATCATGTTTAAGACCAATTTTATACCTTTAATGGACGAAGGATACCACTCAAAAAAAAAAAAAAAAAAAAAAAAAAAAAAAAATTGATGAAGGATCATAGGAGGCTGATCATCGGTTGAGGATAGAATCAGCGTTTGAGCTAAAATCTGATCTGCTTAAATGTGAAAAGGAAGAGTTTAGGTGGAATTTTAGGAAGGTTTTTAGTTCAGATTTTTTGGAAATGGTTACGATTGCGAAATTTGAATAGATAAGGAAAGGTTAAGCGCGTTGAAGTTTTGACCGGGTTTGAGTCGGGTGAAATTACGGATTTGGAATTAAAATTACGGGTAATTGGGTTAAATTACCCTTTCAAATATAGATAGATATATATATATATATATATATATATATATATATATATATATATATATGGGACGCATAAATGAGTGTGTATTGATACACATGGATCTTGAAAATTAATTAATCATAATATTATATTATTATGTATTGATATTACATATTGATATATGTACTTATGTATATGCGCGTAACATGTATATATGTGATATACATGTGTACTTGTGTAATATATATATATATATATATATATATATATATATATATATATATATATATATATATATATATATGTGTGTGTGTATGTGTGTGTGTTATATATATATATATATATATATATACTAGTCAATAACCCGTGCATTGCACGGGCACCTATGAGGTAGGATAAAGGCGAAGGGGTGGGTAGCCATATGCCATACCCTATTGCACCCTACCTCTCTTCCCGCCCCACCCAACGCTACCATACCCTACCCACCACCCTATCCTACCCTACCCTACATCACCATATATTAACCTCGACATCCTACCTACCTAACTCATTACCTACTCTACTCCACTATCACTCACCCATTCCTTACCCTACCTTACCCATCATACCAACCTACATTACCCACCACCCCACCCTTATCTACCCGACCCTACCTATAACCCTATCGTACCATACCCACCACCCAACCCTACCCTACCCTACCCACCACCCAACCCTATCCTACCCTATCCTACTCTACTCTACCCTACCCACCCTACCTTTCACACCACTTCATCATACCCTACCAAACCCTTCCGACCCTTACCCTACCCTACCCACCATTTGACTCTACCATATCTTGCCCACCACACTACCCTACCTTACCTTACCCACTACCCCAACCTACCTTACCCTACCTTACCCTACCAACGCTACCTTACCCACCACTTCACCCTACCTACCCTACCATACTTTACCCACTACCACCCCTTACCTTACCCTACCCTACCTTACCCACCACCATCCCACCCTACCTTACCCACCACCCCACCCTACCATACCTTACCTACCACCATACCATACCCTACCCACCTCCCCATCATACCATGCCTTACATACCACCCCACCTTATTCATACACGTTTCCTACATACCTTACCTACCTAAGCATTAAATGAGGTGACTAATTCCTTGGGGATGATCTAATCTAAAAATATATCGTATTAATTGGCATATTTGAATTTAGTTATTTTTCAAAATATGATTTAATTTCTGAATATTTTGTATCAATGGAGGACTCTTACTTGTACATAATGATTTTTTTTAACATATTTGAATTTATTTATGTTCTATATAATTATAAATAATTTTAAATAGTTTTAGTGGATTATTTTATTTTGGCATATTTAAATTGTTTTTAAAAAATATATAATTTAATGTAAGAATAATTCACATCGAATGACATAATTATTTAATCTAAAAACATTCACACTACACCGCAAACATTTGAATTAAGTTATTCTTGAAAATATAATTGATTGTATGAATATTTGACATTAAACGGAGTGGCTAATTTGCAGGGAATGACTTTAATGTAAGAATATTTCGAATTAATTGGCAACCTTGAATATAGTTTTTTTTAAATATAATTTAATGTGAAAATGTTTGAAATTAAATGAGGTAGCTAATTTGTAAGGTTCCTAAAAAATAATTTGTAGGGGATGACCTAATCTATGAATATCTCGTATTAATTAACATCGTTGATATTAGTTATTTTTCAAAACGTACTATAATAGGGCATATAATTTGTAGGTATGACATTAATGTAAGAATATTTTGTATTAATTGGTAATTTTAAATATAATTATTTTTAAACCCATAATTTAATGTTAAGAATATTCGTCATTAATTGAGGTGGTTCATTAAATTACATATTTGAGATTAGATATTTTTCAATATGAAATTTGATGTCAGAATATTTTGCATTAATTGATAAAATCAAATTTATCATTTTTAAATATTATAATTTAATGCAAAAATATTTTTCTTTAAATACCATAAATTTAAGAATATTTGACATTAATTTGGAAGGCTATTTTATAGAGCTGTATAAAATATTTCTCATTAAATTATATATAACCACAAAACAAAAAATGAATAAAATTAATATTAAAAAATAAATAAAAATGGAAAATCAGCTGCACTCTTGAATCATCTTATCTCAGCAGGAGGTTTGAATATAAAAACGATAGATCAAAAAGTACCTAAATAAGTATAATAAAACACCTTTAGCATCTTCGATTACGTTGTATTATTTAGTCGAAGAATATTATGTATTGATTGGTAAAATCGAATTTATCATTTTTGAAACATTATAATTTAAGGTGATATGTCGCATTAAATGACATAAATCTATATATAATATATTTATTGGGAAGAATAATTTATAGAAATGTATTTAATGTGAAAATATTTATTATTAATTTTTAAGGATGTACTTAATGTCTGCACGCGTCGCATTAAATGGAATATTTGTGTTTATATATTTTTTCAAAATGTAATTTAAAATTAGAATATTTTTCATTAATTGGTAAAATTAAATTTATAATTTTTTAAATATTACAATTAGCTCATTTGCCGGAGCTGACATAAATCTAAGAATATTTGTACTAATTAGAGAATTTGAATATAATTATTTTTAAAAACAAAATTTAATGTAAAAATATTTAGCATTAATGTGAGCCGAATTTATTCCTAGGAGAATCAAATTTTAAATGATTTTTTCTGATTAGGCCCAAATTTATTCCGTATTTTATTAAGAGAATAAAATTTTAAATATTTTTCTAATTAGGGTAGGCGAATTTTGTAATCATTGTATGTTTTTTTTAAAAAATTAGAAGAATTTGAGCCGAATTTATTCCTTATTTTTATTAGTAGAATCTAATTTTAACTGATTTTTCTAATTAGGGCCGAAATTATTCTCTATTTTTATTAGGAGAATCAAATTATAAATGGTTTTTCTAATTACGATAGGCGAATTTTATAATTATGGTAGGTTTTTTTTGAAAATTAGAAAAACGTGAGCCGAATATATTCCCTATAATTTTGGTATGTTTTTTGAATTTAGTTATTTTTGAAATGAGATAGGGAAATAAGATGAATTTAATATGTAAGAATATTTGGTATTAATTACGGTGGCTAGTTAGTTATTTTTGAACATTCAATATGAAAGAATATTTGGCATAATTATGGTGACTAATTTATAGGGATGTATTTAATGTGATAATATTTTTCATTAAATGACATAAACACGCAAAAAGAAAATGGGTCAAAATTAATAAAAAAAAATTATAAAAAAATATAGGTGAAATGTTAAAAAAATAATTAAAAGTTCAAATATTTGAAATTAAATGAGGCAGTTAATTTTCCAGAGATTACATAAATGTAAAAATATTTGTATTAATTAGCAAATTTCGAATATAATTATTTTTAAAAATGAAATTGAATGTAATAATATTTAGCATTAATTGAGTTGTCTAATTTGTAGGGGGTGAATTTAATATCTGAATATTTCGTGTTAATTGACATGTTTGAGTATAGATATGTTTCAAAATTTACTTTAATGTTAGAATATTTTACATTAATTGGTAAAATTAAATTTAATATTTTTTTTGAATATTTCATGAGACATTACTTCTAAATTTAAAGCATCATCTATTGAATGGCCTACAGATTTGTCAAATTGGTTATCAATATAATGTCAAAAACATTCAAAACACAACAAATATATGAAAGAAAGAATGTACTTCAAAACAAAAAATAATAAATAAAAATTGAAAGAACTTAATAAGTCGATAAAATAAAAGAAAGTGAGATCTTACCAGACAATTCCTTCTTATGGGTGACGGGTTTGTCAATTTGGTCAAGAAATATCTGCTGAAGAAAATATTCAAAACAAAACATAATTCAATCCCATAAAAAAACATAGCTAAAAGAAAACAAAAAAATCCAGAATACAAACCAATCGTATTTCTACACCATAGGTCAGGTAGAACGTTTTTTTTTTCTTTTCAAAATGAAGAAATGGAAAAAAGTTGTAAAATACGAAGTCTGACACTTAAATTTGTGATTTGTAGTTGCATTTGATTTGAATTTTAAATGAAAATCACATCGATTGAAAGACATTTAAAACATTCAATTCAACGTAGAAAATAAATTGAATTTAATCATGAATCATACCGTCAACCAAATGTTTCCTAGATTTTATTCAACACGGAGTGTACTTTTCTCGAGCTTCTCACGTTCATCTGCCACCAACTGACCAAAATGCGAAAAGTTTCTTAAAATCGACAAAAGAAAAACATGAAAAACAAATGCCTAAGAGAGAAACGAAAACCATGAATTCAAAAATCCAAAATCAAAGTTCGAAGGAAATCAAATTGCAAATATATTTGGCATACCTTGTGTATTCACACATTCTAGGATGATCTTAGAATAAACATGTTAAATGTAAAAGTGAAAATTGAGAAAATTACACAAAAAAAAAATCATACTGCAAGTGCTTTGGAACCTCCACTCACAAAAGAAATGTCTAGGAATAAAGATGATTTTCTTCCCTTTTAAAAAAGCCTCAATCAAATTTTGATAGGTAATTATGGTAGGTTTTTTTTGTAATTATTTTTGTTATTTTAATTGTGGTCGAATTTATTGCCTATAAATATGGTAGGTTTTTTTTTCTTCATATTATACGGGTTTGGGTCGGGTCTAGAGCGGGTCAATTGGGTAATTGGGTTAAAATCACTCCTCTATATATATATATATATATATATATATAATATACATGTTTAAATTTATTTATGGTAATATGATGATAAAGATAATTAGTATTAGATATTGACAATATATTGGATTTATTTAATATGAGATAAATCTGGAAAATCTATTTTCCTTAATTTACTAGTAAAATGTTTCATTTCTCCTTACTCCACGCAAGAAGTTTTTCCCATTGGGAATGGGATCATATGGGGTGCACCACAACTTTATATAAGATGAGGGTCGATAGCTCTTTTTGTATCACAATTCCAAGAGTTCATATTTCATGTAAAAAAATAGAGAGCTTCTTAAAGAGAGTATATATAGAGAGAAAAGGCCAGTCTAGCAACTGGGTTTTTCTAGTAGCTATCCAAGCAGGATTTCGGAAAAGTTCTCGTCTGGATATTGATACAAGGCAGACACGTGGAATGCTTGCACGCACGACTACTCTTCATAGACGGTCAAAGCTTCGATCTCGTAGCTCAAACAAGGTATTCACCGTCTACTACTAAACGTGTTTATTGTTTTAATCGAAGCCGATCTTGGTAAAAAGAAATAAATTTTTAAATTCTACTGCGTTCCTACATAGATTTCCTAACAACTGTATCTCAAAATAGAAAAATAGGAGAAGCAAGTGATAACGTATGCAAGAGCTATTTTCATATAAGGCTTTAAAAGAGCCATCGTAAAAATATTGTTCGAAATAAAACTCTATGCTCTCCTAAGTCACGAAAAGATTTTATTGAATTTTATTGAAAATGTGTAAGAATGAGTATCATATCGAGAAATACAATACAGAGTATTTACTCATGAATAATGTTCTAACAGGATAGGAACCCAGACAGAAAGTAAAGACAATAAACAGAAGCAATCTGACAGTAAACAATCAACAAGATAATAGAAACAAGAAGAACACGGGATTTAACGTGGTTTCTAGCGTTGTGCCGACTACTCCCCGGACAGAAAATAGATATTTTAGTATGCACTGAAGTCTAGAAATATTTACAAACACATAAAGTGATCACAACATATGATATTTATAGGCACAAATCCTTAAAACCTAACCACCATAAGACCATTGTTGAAACTGAAGGATGCGGGTTCTTAGATCTAAACGAGTTAGATCTACGCGCAGCGGACGAATCACGATTTATATGACACAATTCATAATTAAAGGACTTAAGTACTACAAGGGGGTTAAGACCATGTTACCAATAGTAGGAAGAGAAGCCAAGATCTTCCGATGTGTTCTCCAAACGGCGGTTGGTGGACACCCTTCTTGATACACGAACCTCCTTGATATGCAACACGAAGAAAAACTCCAAGTTTTTCTTCCTCTAAAAACCCTAGATGAGAAAACAATTTTTTCTCTCTTTTTAATGATGGTGGTCGAAATTTTCACTTGCCCATATCCTTGGAATAACTCTCCTTTTATAGGAGAGTAAATCCTTGGTCTCCAAGTATTAATTAATTATATAAATAATTAATTAAACAAAATAAAAAGATATTTTCCTTAATGACTAATTGTGACATGTATTGACCAATAAAATGAAATCAAATAACAAGTCATCCAACCAATCACATAACAAGAATATCTTTTATTTTCCATAACACAAGAAAATCAATTCTTGTGCTAAAAGAGAACCAAAATGGCGCCACCTCCCTAGGGTTTTAGCCCACATAAAATGTCTTTTATGTGTATTATATTATTTAGCCCAACTAAATAATATCCATGCATATCAATTAATTAGCCCACCAATTAATTATCACCGAGGCCCAAATAACAAGATTATTAGTCCGAATTACGAAGCCACATCGGGGACCATGGACCTATAACCGGTAGCTCCAATAATTAACTATTCATCGAACCGAATAAGTACATTAATTATTAATTCCGGGATTACGCCACCATAAACCCGAAACGAACTCTACCGATTATAGATGTGTACTTATACTCAACCCATAGAGTGAATAAGCGTCCATTGATATAATCACTACATACGGATTAACCCTCCATAGGGATCGTCCATTCTTCGTGTGGGATGTCTCCGTGAACCCAACACGAAATATCTTATCCTTATTTACCATTAACCCCCGATGATCAATTAGTACACATATCGACTAGTGATCAATTAGTCAAATGTGAACTCCCGGGATCGATCACTTTCTTAGGGCTAACAAATAAGGGGATCGTCTCTCTACTTCCCGCGGGAAGGAATGGATTCCATGTCCGTGAAAATCGAACTACTCACTCATCCGGAGATAGTGCCAATGAGAAGTGGCTTGGAACACATATTTAAGTGAACCGTAACTAACACATCAAACACTACCCCGGGACAAGCGGCACCACGTGATCTCCTCGGGATTAAGGTTGATCCATATATGATCATCTAATGATTTAATAAGATTCCTCGATTACGGAATTATATCGAGAAATTCGATCAAATCGGTCCGATCCTATATGAATGCCATCATATATAAATGCCCCACGTAGGTACCTCTACCGATAGTCCGGATAAGACTATCACACCCTAAGGTGTTACGGGCGCATTATTGGTGTTTTAATCAAGAGACCCTAAACTCGATTAAGTTCACCACGGACTAACAATTTAAGTATATCACCACTAACTCAATCCTCACGTGCATGCCATACACTGAGTTAAGCGGTTACATACTGATATACTTAGGGTTTGCAGCAGTGTATTACTTTACAAGCACAAATCAAGTAATAAGGTGAGATAAATTCTGTCATCCATTATTAAAAACAATTACACAAATTGTCTTTCGGGCACTACATCTAACAATCTCCCACTTGCACGAAATGACAAGCAACGATTGTTTTTAGAGCACACCCTTTCTCATCTTATTCACAACACTCTCCCACTTGCTCTAAAAGCGAGATGAGATATATACCTCAATGCCGTACCCTCCAAGCACTCGACTTGGTACACCGATCGCTTAGGTTGTCGACTTGAGACGATCCTTAGGATTGAAACGTTGCCGGTCCTTCCAATCGGGCGGTACTCTCTCTCGATATGCTTTTGACCTCTAAAGTATCGAGAAGATCCTTCTAAGCTATCTCTTCACTGTTTTCACAATGAAGTGATATCGGCTTATCAGACCTGGAATTACTCCCAGACCAAAAAGGAAATTCTAAGCACTACTGAGCCCGAGATCAACTTAATGATCATCCTTAATCTGACTACAAGTCAGAATCAGTGTAGTCAACCATATTCAAGTTTGCACCTGAATATACAAGCATATGATTCCTCGTTCTCTAAAGATACTTGAGGACGTACTAAAACCGCTACTTATTGCTCGAATCCAAGATTCGATTACTATTGACTTATGATAACCTGACTTGCCGTTATCCAAGAGAGACTCTATCCCATTTTCTCTTTATCCGGAGATTTGGAGAATCATTCCTGAGAGGTAGGGTAGGACTACTCTCGATGAATGTTGCAACCGTATATGCATAATCAATCTTATTCAATAAGACATGTGGGATAGCCAATGACTCATTCTCGTGGATTTGACCGAATCAAATTCTTAGAATATAGTCCAATTCTCTCATTCAGAGAATTTTGGCGTGTTAGTTTCCGACTTCAGATAGCACACCCATGTTGTTTCCAACTGTTTTAGTGTTATCATTTATGAACACTAATACTACTACTTTACCAATACTGATACCCAGTCTACAAAAGACTTATCAACATACTGGTCAAGTCCACATATTTTAAAACATGTGACTTTTAAATGACCGACAGGTTCTCTTAAATCCACAAAGGATATAAGCCATGGCAGGCCTCCTACCAAAGGTTCTTTCTGAATGAATTATGATATCGTTTGTCTCGCAAAAAGGTATTAGGGAATCACCCATATCTTCTGCTTTGTAACGAATCCGTTATTCATTCTTAGCTAAAACCCTTCGTTCGAATGAATTCGCATTCCGTTGTTCGGCAAGAAAGTCTCGGGGAATCACCCCTATTTTCTCGCTTTCTAACGAAATCTAGCAAGACGAGCGGTGAGAGAGTTCAAGGTCCGGTTAACTCTCTACTTGTCAGGGAATCACCCCTATACCACTCAACTTTGCACTGAAATTTTAAACTTTCCTATTCATTCGACTCTTTTCTATGTAGATCCAATTGCTCCCACCGGGCCCGAGACACTCGGGTGGTTCTACAATAGGCCGAACAAAAGCTGGAGTACAAAAACTCCATTTACGGGGTTAAGGTCGTCAAACCAACCTCTATGATCGAATCCTATACGGCCCAATAAGAGCCATAGGTTATCAATCACCCCGACGGACCGTAAAGTCCACAAAACCACAATGGGTCAATGGTTAAACCATACTCCCACTGCGTGGTGGATTGACATCCTGATCTAGTAGTATTTATCAGTGTAATCACCAACAACCAATGTTGGACATGGTCTGATTAAATCAGATAGTAACTACCTTTGGGTAACCGTACTCCAAGGTTTAAGGTTGTTACTTATAGATTCTATCAGAAGGCTTGTGACAGTTCAACCGTCACTTTCTGATCTCAAGAATCTTATAATCAACCTTCACTCGTCTCATTAAGATATTTCACGAACAGTCAAAATCTGAACGTATGCGCAAAATCTCCAGTCCTACCTTCAAGCATTAAATGCTAAATGCCTACATTTATGGAAGTGGTGTGAACCGAATTCACTCATTATCCATAAATTCACTGGCATCTTCTAGGTAGACTTCTCGGTTTACATAATAATGTTAACCGTTATTTTGCAACCAATTATCTTAATCGAGTTCAACAGTGTATTGTAGCACATTAACAACTATATCAGGCAAGTCTATGGTTTCTTCCTTAGTGAGAAACATTCCACTAGGAGGCAGGCCGAGCATCAGTCCTAAGACTATGCGATAGCCTATTTCTGAGCATGGAATACTCTATTCTCTACTAAAATCAGAGACTCCTCCTCGTATTATTTTGATAAACTAAATCACGTTTCGAGTAGTTATCAGACAAAACGTCACCACTCAAAAACTCCCACTAGCTTGTATCTCTCACTAGACCCCGAAGGTCATGGTGAACAAGCTATGTTACCCCTTCAAATCTATTACCCTTTCCCGATTGAAAGGAAACTTAGTCATTGTTCCTTTCAGATAGTGTTCCTAGACTGGGAGATAGGAATCACCCTTAGCCAGTCGTCAGGTCTTATCTCTAGGATATATGCACTAATTAATAGATATTGAAAGGTCGCTTATCTTAATACGGAAACCTTTTACCTTTAACGAGCTTTTAGATGTGTTATACTTATTCAGCTTTTCTTAGTGGTTCTGACTTTATCAAACAAAAGTCCGAGTCTTGGATTCGTACTACAAATGTCATATTCACTTTCTATGAGGCAACAATATATCGAGTTGAAAGTGAATCCATTTGTTTCAACGAATCTGTAAACAGAAAAATAAATTTTTCTGTGATATTCAAGGATAGAATCCGAAATTCATTTCCTTATATCACTCCCACTATTCTAGCTGAAATTACTGCCCGTTGTTACTCTATTAATCGTTAATGCACAACTTCCTTGTTCTTCCCAAGAACTAAGCTACCGAGTCAAGTTACTCGGTTAAGAAAGTCGCTAAGGATTCATTGGTTAGTGATCCGAAATCACTTTCCTTATCCTATACTTTCTTTAATTAATGTTTCGGTTTAGCCTCAAAACTTTAGTTAAGATGATTAACACTTATAGACATTCTTTCCCATTCTCAACTTTCCTTAAAAGGAAATAGTCTTGAACTAGCAGTTCAATTGAGTAGACACTACTCGTGAACTGTGGGATGTCTAATGAAAGTGTTACCCAGTGGGACTAATTTTCTAATAAATTAGAAAAACATAGGATAAAAGCTCCCACTAGTTTATCGGTTCCAAATACCGTCTAACTAGCGACACTTTAACTTATGATTCTCCAATTTTTCTATTAGAAAATTTCTCGTGTAGACACTACACAATTAAAATTCACTAGAAGAATTTTATGGTCCCAATCATCTTTCAAACTGACTACAGTCGTCTCTCGATCAACACGATTGACAACAGTGACATCCTTATTTACGTCACTTAAGTCTTGAAGGCTCCAGAGAAATATCTCTTCCGAAAAATTAATCGCATGTGAGATTAATAAATACAACGTTCTAGTTACTTACCACTTTTTAACGAAGTCATTACTAGTCAACATAAAATATACACTAGCAGTCTAGCACCTTAGAGAGATATCCATAACAGTTGTAAATAAAATTGACGAGAAAATAAATCCAAATCATACACTACTAAAATTTTAGGAACATAAACTAAGTACTTATAGTCTATCCTACCGTTCCAAGGATTTAATCTAATGCCTCGGTGCCGCCTTAGGGTAGGTCAAAGAGGTTTCGATTAATGTTGAAGATCGATTGAGAATCGAACATCTCATTTGTGATCGTCAATCACCTTTCCTTTTTCAGCCAAGGTACTACCAAAAATACCCTTTATGAGTGTGACCTACTTGTCTCAAATTTTTAGGTAGACCCCGAGTGTGCCGCCTTAGGGTCGGTCGGTGACCCGACGAGTACCCAAAATCCTATCCTTTCGGAGACCAAGCCTTGAATTTTGATAGCGGTGAAGGCCTTCCTTAGGGAGGCCGGTCCCGAGCCGGCACGAGGCGTCACCATTCTCTCACGTTGCTTGTGTCAACAGTAGAGGCCGTGGGGTCGGCTGTCGCCTCTCCCGCTCCCACTCAATATTTTGAAAAAGTGGTGGGTTTACTGATCACGTTTTTGGACTTGATGTTACATTAAGGAACAATAAATCATAGGCCCGAATGTTGTCGGTTATGTGGGCTAGCCCACCCGACCTATTCGTTAGAACATATGTGGCCGTCGGACGGGTCAAGGCTAGGAGAGGTCCGTTGAGCCGTAGTGGCTCTTCGGATGACTCAGTATTGCCAGACCCCCGTGCAAACGCCACACGTGGAGGGTGAAGTCGATTGAGCCGTAGCTACTGTTGACTACCCAACCGTGGTTAAACCACTTTCGAACCTGTTTGCCCGTGATTATCCAATCCTTAAACATCAAACTTTCACGTAGACACTACGGAACAAAAACGTAATCTCGTCTTAGGTAAGGTGGAATTCAACGAGAATCCAACACCTTAACCACGAGGTTTCGGGATTTTACTCCTTATGCTTTCGCAGTGGGATTCACCGAGAATCCATCACCCAACCTCGACGATTGAAAAAACCCGTGTTCCTCGGTTTTTACCCTAATTAGTTTCTAATTAATATCAAACAATTAATTAAAACTAATCGTGTGTTTTATACATGCCTAACTAATTCCTCGAATTAATTTCTACATGTATGCATATGGAGTGGAATTCATGATATGATGCATGTCATGGCAATTTCCGGTTCTACTCATACAATCTACACATGTATACTAGTGCGGAAAATAAACACCGAGATGGACCGTTGGCACCCCCGTAACTAATCTATTCGAAAATAAATTAAAACCCTAATCTGCAGCTGTTGAGAATCTTCGACGATCGGTATATCAAACGAACTTGGATCGGGACGTAAATTTCCAGACCTGATCTTCATTCTTCGGACTTCAAGATGGACGGTCGGATCGGAGCTTTGACTTGTCAATCTTCCTCAGTGAGCCGCCCAACTTGCTGCTGAAACAGACTTTTACAACAGCGCATCAGAGACTTCCCGAGGCCGATCGGGGATCTACATGAATCCCGATCGATCTGAAATTTTTATGCTACGTCAAAAACTCCATGATATACTATCTGACTGGTCGGATTTTAATTTGAACGGTCCAATTGTTCCCAGAAAATCGAAGAAGTTACAGTTAGGGTTTCTGTGAATCCTGCGTTTTTCTGTTACAGCAGCCACTTTGCAGCAACGAACGGAAAACCAAACGGACTCTGATCGACACCAAAATTTGTGAGATTGTCCATCAACTTCTAATCTTAATTATGACCGGAGGGATCTTCGTTTTAACGGCTCAAACAACGGGAAAAACGAAAACACTATACAGCTGCTAAACAGATCTATTTACAGGAAATTAAACTTGCAATAATAAATAAATTACATAATTTCCTATACTCATATGAACGAATTTTCATCGTTTATATGAGTTTACAATAGATCTAACGGGTAAACAATGCCAACCCCAATCCATCTCTTCAACCATAACAATTTTAATCATAATCAATGCATAATTATAAGTAAAAATTACCTACATGCAATTCCACTCATTTAAATCGTTTAACTACGATTATGACTATATAAATCGTGGAACCTGTCTCTGATACCACATGAAGGATGCAGGTTCTTAGATCTAAACGAGTTAGATCTACGCGCAGCGGACGAATCACGATTTATATGACACAATTCATAATTAAAGGACTTAAGTACTACAAGGGGGTTAAGACCATGTTACCAATAGTAGGAAGAGAAGCCAAGATCTTCCGATGTGTTCTCCAAACGGCGGTTGGTGGACACCCTTCTTGATACACGAACCTCCTTGATATGCAACACGAAGAAAAACTCCAAGTTTTTCTTCCTCTAAAAACCCTAGATGAGAAAACAATTTTTTCTCTCTTTTTAATGATGGTGGTCGAAATTTTCACTTGCCCATATCCTTGGAATAACTCTCCTTTTATAGGAGAGTAAATCCTTGGTCTCCAAGTATTAATTAATTATATAAATAATTAATTAAACAAAATAAAAAGATATTTTCCTTAATGACTAATTGTGACATGTATTGACCAATAGGAAATCAAATAACAAGTCATCCAACCAATCACATAACAAGAATATCTTTTATTTTCCATAACACAAGAAAATCAATTCTTGTGCTAAAAGAGAACCAAAATGGCGCCACCTCCCTAGGGTTTTAGCCCACATAAAATGTCTTTTATGTGTATTATATTATTTAGCCCAACTAAATAATATCCATGCATATCAATTAATTAGCCCGACCAATTAATTATCACCGAGGCCCAAATAACAAGATTATTAGTCCGAATTACGAAGCCACATCGGGGACCATGGACCTATAACCAGTAGCTCCAATAATTAACTATTCATCGAACCGAATAAGTACATTAATTATTAATTCCGGGATTACGCCACCATAAACCCGAAACTGAACTCTACCGATTATAGATGTGTACTTATACTCAACCCATAGAGTGAATAAGCGTCCATTGATATAATCACTACATACGGATTAACCCTCCATAGATCGTCCATTCGTGTGGGATGTCTCCGTGAACCCAACACAGAATATCTTATCCTTATTTACCATTAACCCCCGATGATCAATTAGTACACATATCGACTAGTGATCAATTAGTCAAATGTGAACTCCCGGGATCGATCACTTTCTTAGGGCTAACAAATAAGGGGCTATCTCTCTCTACTTCCCGCGGGAAGGAATGGATTCCATGTCCGTGAAAATCAGAACTACTCACTCATCTGGAGATAGTGCCAATGAGAAGTGGCTTGGAACACATATTTAAGTGAACCGTAACTAACACATCAAACACTACCCCGGGACAAGCGGCACTGCTGTGATCTCCTCAGATTAAGGTTGATCCATATATGATCATCTAATGATTTAATAAGATTCCTCGATTACGGAATTATATCGAGAAATTCGGATCAAATCGGTCCAATCCTATATGAATGCCATCATATATAAATGCCCCACGTAGTACCCTCTACCGATAGTCCGGATAAGACTATCACACCCTAAGGTGTTCGGGCGCATTATTGGTGTTTTAATCAAGAGACCCTAAACTCGATTAAGTTCACCACGGACTAACAATTTAAGTATATCACCACTAACTCAATCCTCACGTGCATGCCATACACCGAGTTAAGCGGTTACATACCGATATACTTAGGGTTTGCGACAGTGTATTACTTTACAAGCACAAATCAAGTAATAAGGTGAGATAAATTCTGTCATCCATTATTAAAAACAATTACACAAATTGTCTTTCGGGCACTACATCTAACAGAAACTTCCATAAATACCCCTGATGTGGGTCCCAGGATTACTGAATCCACCCAACTTAGTAATCAATACTCAGATGCTCATCATAGTAGACTACTCAGCTGACAGAAGGATACTAGCTGACTTTGAACAAGCTGATTTCCACAAATTGGATACTCTAGTCAGAAGCCTATTACCTCAGGTGACTACCAGATAGCTTTGCCATGTTCTAGACGTAGAGATCAAGTCACACATGACAACAAATCTCCACATTGACTTGAACTCTCGTTCAAACACAAAAACATATTTCATAATCTGTACCGGATGCATTCGTTAGTGCCAAATGAACTGTACTATATTTCCCTGCTGAAGAACACAGATTACTAGATTTGATATGAGTCTTCCCAGATTCAGATTAAAAGATCCGTAAGTTCAGAAAGTCTAGACACAACTGAAACTTGCTCTGTTGAACTGGCTTAGCAAGCATATTAGCAGTATTCTCCTGGGTGATGATCTTCCTTTCTTGAACCCTCTTCTCATTCCTTATGAAATGATAATTGATATATATACATGATTGGTTCTATCATGATGAACATGATCCTTAGCCAATCAAATTTCACTCAAAATATAACATTATATATCTACTTGATCCTAATGTATCCCCAAATCACTGACTAGTCCCTTCAACCAGATGCCTTCCTTGGCTGCTTCAATAAGAGCCATTTGTTCTTCCTCAATAGTTGATAAAGCCATTGTTGCCAGTGAGTTGCTTTCCAGCTGACCACTGAATTCTACAATGTGAAAACATAACCATTCATTGATTTTTTGTTGTCCATATCACCTGCATAATAAGAATAACGGTACATTGTGATCAGGCCATGAGTATCACCACCATAAATGAGTCCAACATTTTTTGTACCCATGAGGTACTTGAACATCCTTTTAACAGCTTTCCAGTGTTCCTTCCCAGGCTGAGCCATAAACCTGCTGAAAAACACTTACTGCCTGAGCTAGATCAGGCCCAGTGCAAACCATGACTTACATCAAACGGCCAACTGCACGAGCATAGGGAATTCTTGACATGTACTCCTTTTCCTCTGCTGACTATCACGTTTATGTAGACAAATGAGCATTGGATGCCATTGGAGTATCTATTGGTTTAACAGTAGAAATGCCAAACCTGGCTAAAATCATCTGGTATATATATCTCTACTTAGACAAGAACAACTTTTTCTGACTCATATCTCTCAAGATCTCAATCCCCAAAATATTCTTGGCTGCACCGAAATCTTTCATTTCAAAATTAGAAATGAGAAATTTCATCAGATTCTGAATACCAGACTTCTCTTAACAGCTATCAATATGTCATCCACATACATGACAAGATAGATGTGTGATCCCTCTCTCAGCTGATTATGATACACACCACAGTCATATGAACTTCTGTTATAACCCAAGTGGATCATGTAACGGTCAAACCGTTGATACCATTGTCTTGGAGCTTGCTTCAGTCCATATAAGGACTTCCTCAACTTACAAGCAAAACCTTCCTTGCAAGTAACTTCGAACCTCTCTGGCGGAGTCATGTATATCTTCTCATCTACATCAACATGTAGAAAGTTTGTCTTCACATCTAACTGCTCAAGTTCAAGGTCTTGATGTGCCACTATTGCTCGACACTCTGATTGAAGTGTGTCTGACCACTAGTGAGAATATCTCATCAAAATCCACTCTGTCATTTTGACCGAACCCTCTTGCAACCAAACGTGCCTTATAATTGACTCATTCTGCATATGTCATTCTTTCTTTCTTCTTATAGATCCATTTGCATGTGACCACCATCTTATCCTGTGGTTGTTTGACCACATCACAAGTCTGATTCTTCAGTAATGACTCCATCTCATCTCATATGGCAGCAAGTCATTGAGATGACTCTAGAACATGTCAATGCTTCCCTATAGGTAGATGGTTTAGCACCAACTACTTCCTCTGCAACTTGAAGTGCAACATTTTAACATGCTTTCCAGTGTTGTGACGACTATTCCATGAATAGAAACGATATGTTTTATTATGCACTAAAGTCTAGAAAGATTTACACACACATGAACTTATTACAATAGATGGTATTTTTAGGCACAAATCTTTAAATCCAAACTGCCATAGCATCATTGTCAAAACTACAATAAATGCACCAGATGTGGGCCCCAGCACTGCTGAATCCACCATACGTAGTAAACAATACTCATATGCTCAGCTCAGCAGCATTCAACACCTCAGCAAACTACTCTACTGACAGAAATGTCTCAACTGAATTCAACCCAGCTGACTTGCACAGATTGAATACTTATGTTTGAAATAAAATTTATGTTTTGATGATGATTAATCGTACTTAATCATTTATTATCTAAACCCCATTGATGAAGTGCTGAAGCTAGCTATTATAGCTAAAGGCTAAAAGATGTCTAGAACTGAATGTATAGGTTTTACTAGAGTCTGATATTTGTATAGTTACAGCAGACAAGAACTGTAATAGATAGATATGTCGTAGAACTGACAACAAGAAATCATTTTGAAAAATGGAACTTATCGTTAAACTGAAGAGATACACCATTTCAGAAATGAAGAAGGTAAGTTTTCTGAGGGACAGACTTAGTTGGCTTATCTGAGAAGATAGAAGAACGAGGGACACAGACTCATTTATTGATGATTGATGAACTGAGGGCTCAGACTCAGTTATGAAAGCCGAGACTGTAAATTTAGAATTCAGGCAAGTCAGTAATGACCTGAACTGACTTTATGGATCTTGTTTGAAGAACCTAAGAGTCATAAGGACAATGAACTTTTAGAAGATATATTCTTATGGTGTACTCTTGATAACGGTCATTTTGTGCCCGTTATTCTATGATCTTTATCCCCGATTCTAGTTTAAAAGAGCTATAATAGAGTAATAATAAGTCTTAATACGCTTAATTTGCATATGCCGAGAGTTACGATTCGTTATTATGTATTTAGAGGTTTTATTATATTATTTGATGTTACAGACTGTATTTTATGCTATATTTGTAGTAACTCATTTGGGAGCGCAAGGATGGACTTCGGAGAAGCTTTAATTGCAGACAAGTTCAGAGAGCCCAAGACGAAACAAGAAGGAAGCCCAAAAGGATACAAGGCTCGGTCGACCGAGCCTATGCATTCGGTCGACCGAGCGGGGCTGAAGTCCAGTAGATGATGTAGATCTAGGCTATGACGTTAGGGAGGTGTTGATGCCTTGTCTATGAGGATCTCATACCCTACGTCCTCTTCCTAACATCTATGGATGAATCTACATGTTTGATTTACGTGTATTTAGATTAGTTTATATGATTGCTAGGCGACGAATCACTATTTAATCCGATTTGTATGAGAAACGCCGAGAAATATATTCGGGGGTGTAATGAGAAATATATTCGGGGTAATGGGGAGTAGAGCACTCGGGTGATCGAGTGGTGTCACTCGGTCGACCGAGCCTATGCATTCGGTCGACCGAGAGCCTCGACCTGCTTCATCCGTTAATCGATCACGTCTTTATGATTAGATTAGCTTAATTGAATCGTTATTTCAGTAGGTATGGCTATGGCTACGTTACTCGCTTAATTTAATTAAAACGTGTAAAAAGGAAATACCAATGTA
The DNA here is from genome assembly GCA_036785695.1 of Gentiana straminea. Lineage (NCBI taxonomy): Eukaryota > Viridiplantae > Streptophyta > Magnoliopsida > Gentianales > Gentianaceae > Gentiana > Gentiana straminea. Next base: position 312,175 of record JAVUPR010000363.1, on the reverse strand, counting down.
AAACTCTTAGGTAGGCTTATGAATTGATCTTCACGGACGTTCAGCGTTATCTAGGGAGGTTTATATTAGGGAATTGCACGCACCTTGTTTTGTACGTAGATCGTAAACTAGCATGAGATTATAACTTAGTAATTGTTAGTTGGACGAGAGTTTGAGTGATTGTTTAGGAAGTACGCCTAACCATAGGAATGTTGCCTAGACGAGGTGTACGGTTAATATCGGCATCCTTAGAGTCGTAAGCGTGTGAGTTATATGAGATGGAGGCACTTAAAAGGCGAAGTCACGTAACAATATCACAGTGATCTAGTGACCTACTATGTCAAGTTTTAGAGGATGACTCCCGTAGCCAATATAAACAGATATGAACGGATTAATAGTTGATAAGTCTCGTTGTTATATAAATTGTCTAGATCCAAATGATTACGGTTATAATTGGGCAGTTGATTACGTTATTTGTTTACGTGTTATTTGTTTATATTTTTGAGTGTGTCTTTCTTTTCTCGTATCCTATGTTGGTCATAGACCGTCTTTGTCAAACGGAGTAAATAGGTTGACTATTTAAGTTAGGATCCACAAATTGATTCTCTGTGGGATCGACCTCGACTCTATTTAGCTATACTGCGATTGAACCTAGTTCACTTGCTAGTTGTTATTTAGGCATCGAGTTAATAATTTAACTTGACCTCAATCAAGTTTTTGGCGCCATTGCCGGGGAATCAATGGTCCAATTGCTTAAATAATCTACTTAATTATTTCGTTTTTCTGTTTTCTTTCATAAAAAAAAATTAAAAAAAAATATTTATATATATTTTTATATATATAAATATATATATAATAAAATAATCTGTATGTTCGGTCGACCGAACGTTATCACTCGGTCGACCGAGCCCATTTTCTATTTTCTGACAGCTGCCTTCCCCCTGAGATTCTGTTTTTCCTCAGTTAGGTTATAAGCCTAGCAGCAGTATGAGTAATCATACTGCCTGTTAGTTCAATGACCGTTTGTTGTTTTTCTTATGATGCAGCTAATCAGAAGGAATCACTCAAGCGAACGGTTTAGAAAAATGTTATCACATCAGTTTTTTAAGGCTCAAGGAGAAGAAGTCTTGGTGCTGAGAACCAAAACCACACCAAGAAATCCGTTGACACCTAAACTCAAGGAGAGAATTGCGAAGATGAAGGCAAGAATTCAAGAAGCTAAGAAGTCGAAAGAGTCTAAAGAAGCTTACATATACAGAGGTATGTCCAAGTTAAATCCTGAAGAGATTTCTTCAGATTCAGACTCAGGATATGACTACATGCATCACATGTCAGATATAGAATCTGATTCTGAGGTGAGCATAGACCTAAATCGCCCTATAGTTGTCTGTCCCAGAGATGCAGCGCATATTTAGAATGAAGCTCGGTTGATGCCGAAACTAGATGACTCAGGAGCATTTATGGTAGAGGTTACCTTAGAAAGAACATGTCTAGGGTTGGCTTTGATAGATTCTAGCTCGAGTCTGAACATTTTCCCGAAGAGTTTTTGTGATAGAAATCTAATCCTTACCCCCACAAATACTCCGTTGCAAGTTAGGTTTGCGGATAGGACCAGAACGATCATGTCTGGAAATATGAATAACATGATCATTGGCATAGGACAGCTCAGGTTTAAGATAGATATAGTTGTTATGGATATAGATGAGCACCCTCATTGCCCTATCATTTTAGGGAGAGCCTTTATCAACACTTCTAGAGCCCTAATTCGTATGTCCAGGCGTGAGATTACATTTTTCGATGCTAAGGGTTCTGAGACTTATGGGACGAGGAATCCAGATTTCCCTATTCCGGTGAGCGTGAATGTTATAGGAGGTGGTAATTCGAAACCAGATTTGACTCCGGACTCAGAAAAAAGTGCTGATGACGAGATAGAAGAAAGAGGTGAGATCCTTACACTTCTGAGTCGTGAGAAAGCTGTCGAGCCTGCCCCTGTTCTAGAAAATTCTTAATCCTGAAGGCCTGCCTTTCTCCAGACCCAAGGATAGAAGGAAGCAAGCAAAGAAACAAACCCGTAGAGTTCGTGCTAAAGAGAGCTCATCTAGTTCTGAGACAATCACGAAAATTGGAGCTTGCTTGGATGGACAGTTCGACTGTCTTTTCGTTGGACTCACATCTCGCGGAATGGCACTCGTGCAAAAGGACAGCAAGACATTTTCGGTAAAGGCTAACCGGGTGAAAACCTGGCAAGCCAAGAGCAGTTCGTAGAAAGTGATGATTTATGGAAAGTCGAGCTACTGACTTAAACTGTAGAACTATTTCTATTTTTTCATTTTATTTCTTTTTCTTTTTTTTAAAATAAAAGTAGCGTGAAACGATAAGAAGTTTTTTTTTTATTTTTGCCGTGTTCCGACGACTGCTAAGTTAAGGATGTGCAAAAATCTTTTTTTATTCGAATCGTTTTTACGTGAAGTAGGGTGTAGTAACCGAGTCTTTGTAAAAAAAAATGTGTTGATTAAGGAAATAGAAATGCGTTACTTTAAAATGCTGTAGGCCAGATTGTTTGATTTTTTTTATTATTTATGAAAAGAATGAGATTGTTTTTGTGCTTGGGACAACTTGTCGGTTGGGTTAATTTTTCCGGTAGGAATTGAAAAAGTGAAATAATAGTTTTGACATGGTTATATGTTGTAGTTAATTTCCGGTGTGTCAAAAATTAAATGGTCAACACCATTTATTTCTACATATCCCCATACACCTTTCCCTCTTCCCAATTTCTTTATTCTTTCAATTTAAACTTTCAAATTACACCTTTACACCTCATCAATCCCCAACCATTCTTATCCACCAATCACATTCCACTTTCAATTTCCTCTTTTTCTATTTAACCCATTCATCCTGTTCTCCATTTTCTTCATCCAAATTCTCCACCTACCTTTTCCCCAAATCCTTGTAGAAATCAAATGGAAATATTTTGAAAATCTTCATCCATTACACCATCTCACTCACTTTTCATCTTTTAATCGCAAAGGAGCTGTCAAAACTTTTTCTGATCGGCCAACTCAGTCACTGGGCAGATACAGAGCCAGAAACGAAGCATCACTTGACCAGCCACCAGTCCGGATCACGTTCAGCACTCGGTCAACCGAGTGATTACTCTCGGTCGACCGAGAGTCGCCCTGCTGCCGCCGTCCGCTGCTGTGCCGCTTGTCTGTTAGAAAGCCACCAAGAAGACGCAGAGCCGCCCAATTTGTGGCAGTTGAAGGCGACATACCATTAATCAACGGGGTACCACAATTCGCGAGTCGAGAGGTATATGCTTCATTTATTAATAATTTCTCGAATGCCCCTGTACATCGAGCTCGAGGATTGGATTTGGATAATTGTGGAGATGAGCTATTGGAATTAGTGGAACGTTATCAGTGGCGAGATGTCGTGGCACCCCCCGGCTGAGTCAACGTCAATTGGGTAAGGGAATTTTATGCTTACTTACGCGTACATCCCGACACCAATAATGTTACTATTCGTGGACGACCGATTGTAATTTCTCCGGGAACGTTTAATGCTTATTTGGTCTGGATATCTCGGAGGATGGGCCAGAGTATATGGTGACATTTGACGGGTCCGATGCTTGGTTGGAGGAAGTTGGTGCCTATCTAGGGATAGAATGGACTATAGGAGAGGTTGCCCGCACATTTGCGGAACCCGATTTCAGGAGATGGGAGGATAAATGCCTTCATCGGCTTATCCGTTCTAATCTCTTTCCAGCCAAGCATGTATCCACGGTCTATTATGCCCATGCCACTCTGCTTTATTGGTTATATATAGGCTGGCCCGTGAACGTGGGGGCATTGATACGCAAGGAAATGACAAACGATGCTCTCAAGCCTCGGCACACCTTACCTTTTGGTTCACTGATTACTACATTCTGTGAGGGAGCCGAGTGCCCAGTATTAGGCAGCGATTCCTATGTGGGGCCTGTTAGTAATACCATCCGCAGCGGAAACGATTTAATGGATCTAGATCTATAAACTACACGTAATAAAATAACTAGATCTATATCTACAAGGGGGTTGTAGAACATACCTCTTGGATCTCAAAATCCAAGTTGAAGAACCGCAATAGGATGAACGAAGGAAAGCGTGAAGAGCACCACGATCTTCCGCACGTGTGATCCAAGCAATTCCCGGTGGAAGGAATTCTCGACTCGAACCCTTCCGATATGCTACCCGGAAAAATCTCCAAGATTTCTCCCCTTGTCTCCCCTTGGCCGAAATTTTCTTTCTCCTCTGTAAGAGGTGAAAGTCGAAAATTGTAGTGTGTTATTTGGCTTGGGAGAACTCTCTTTATATAGGAGAGTAAAACTTAAGCCCCAAGGATTTTATAATTAATACAAAATCAATTATGATAATCCTATTAAAATAAAAGATAATCCCATAATATTCTAGAACAAATCTAGGATAATATTTATCTTTATTTCTTTACCATAAATATTTATCCAATAAATATTTTATGCACATGTCTTATTAATACACAAGAAACTAATTCTTGTTACCAAAAAATATGCATGTGGCGTGAATTGTATCTTTAATTGACCTAGTCAATTAATTTTTGTCATACACACTAATTTGCCAATTATTATGGAAAATATATTTTCCACTTACTTTAATTATTTAGTTCCAACTAATTAAATAGTCACTAAACAATTAATTCACATATCGTTTTAATAAAGTCCAATAAGAACTAAATTAATATTATTAGGATTCGACGTCCGAGAATAGCTATGTTATATTAGGAGGCACGTTGGGGACCATGGACTAATAATCAGCGGCTCCGATAAATCAAATAAATAATTATAGAATAATTATATTCGATAAATCAATCACAGGAATATGCCACCATAATCCCGTGACTGCACTCCTCCGATTATGAGATTATATTTATCTCCTCACGAGAATAATAATAAGCGTCCATTGATATAATCATTACATATGGATTAATCCTCCATAGATCTTGTTCATTCTAAATCGGGAAGTTACCGTTAACCCTTTTTAGAACCTCTTATTCTTATTTACCATTAACCCCCTAGTGATCAATTAATTCATACAACTCACCGGTGATCAATCGGTGTGATATGAACTCGCGCGATCGATCGGTTTCTAGGATTAACAAATAAGGGAATCGCTGTCTACTTCCATAAATGGAAGGAATGGATTCCGTATCGTGATAACACGGACTACTCACTTAATCCAGTACAATGCCAAGATGGGATAATTCAGACCACAGACTCGGTGTAATCCTTAACCGTCAAGTCAAACCTCATACGATTCAAGCGGTTGACCGTGATCACCTCGGGATTAAGATATATCCATAAATATGATCATCCATTGATTCGATAAGACTTCTCGATTACGGAATTATATCGTGAACTCTAATCAAATCGGTCCGGCCCTATATGATATATCTATCATATATAAATGCCCCATTAGGTTCTCTTAACCGAAAGTCCGGATAAGACAATCACACCAAGCGTAATTGCAGGCGCATTAATAGCACGTTAAAGGAGAGACCCGATACTCTCGATTAACTTCACTACGGGCTAATTGTATTTTAAGTACATCTTCACTAACTCAATCCTCCCGTGTATATACCATACACCGAGTTAAGTGATTACATAAACGATATACTTAGGGTTTTCTGTAGTGTAAATACTATTGTCACATCGGTGATTATGAGAATAATAAATATGAATAATAACGTCAATTCATTTATTAAATAAAACAATTACAAAAAATTGTCTTTCGGGCATCACACCTAACAATCTCCCACTTGCACGAAAGCATGTGATTAATTGTTTTTGAGCACACCCTATTATTTAAAATACAACAAACTACATCTCCCACTTGCTCTAAAGCAATGGAGACTCATCCCATATTCTAGTACCCACTAAGCATGTCATAACCATTTCAGATTCCAAAATACACTCCGAGTATGCCGTCGTAGGATAGGTCAGTGACTCGGGGAGTACCTACATCTAAATGTCATGGGTCTTAATGATTAGTCGGGTTGTCGGCTCGAGACGATCCGTAGAATCGAAACGTTACCGGTCCATCAAATCATGTGGTGCGAGTAAACACGAGCCCGAGATCGACTTAACGATCATCCTCAATCGACTTAAAGTCAAAATCGGTGTATCACACATATCCGAGGTTCACACATGAATATGTCCGCATATTGTTCCTCGTTCTCTTCAAGATACTAAAGGACATACTAAACTTGCTTTGTTAACCGCCGAATCTAAGATTCGGTCAAAGTTGACGTTCAATAACTCGACCATCTCTTACTAGAAAGAGAATCTATCCCATTTCTCTTGATCCGAAGATTTAGAGAGTCATTCCCGAGGCATAGGGTAGAACTTCCTCGTTGAATGTTGCATACACGGATGCATCATCTTAACCAATAAGATGGATGGGAAACCGGTGATCGATTCTAATGAATTCGACCGAGTCAAACTCTAAAGAATGTTGTCCAAAACTCGTTGCGAGAGAATTGTGGTATTGTCGGATTCGACTTCGGATAACACACCCATGTTGATTCCAACGGTGCGGTGTTATCCTTCACAAACACTAATTTATATATTCACTACGCACTAAAATTGATATCCGATCTACAAAAGACTTATCAATATTCTCGGTCAAATCCACATATTGTAGAAATATATGACTTCCAATGACCGAGAGGTTTGCTTTTTATCCACAAAGGACATAAGCCTTGACGGTCATCCCGTCATAAGTTCACAAGTCAATACCCTTCATTTTCGAATGAATCCGGACTCCGTTTGTTTGGCAAGAAAGTCTCGGGGAATCACCCCTATTTTCTCGCTTTTGAACGAAATCATGCAATACCGAACTCATTCTACTCTTTTCCATGTAGATCCAATTACTCCCACTTTGGGCCCGAGACGCTCGGGTGGTTCTACAAGAGCATGAACGGGGTTGGAGTACCGAACTCCATTCACGGGGTTATGGCCATTAAACCAACCTCTATTATCAGAATCATATACTGCTCACAAAAGAGCCATAGGTCATCAATCGATCCTCAGACTACAAAGTCCGCCAAACCCGTAATGGGTAATGGATAAACCATACTCCCACTACATTCTGGGTGGATCGAAATTCTGATCTAGTTTAGTAGTATTTAGTGTTATCACCAACAACCGATGTTGGATGTGGTCTGATTTTAATCAGTTAGTAACTACCTTGAGTAAACTTACTGCAAGGTTTAAGGTTTTACTGTTCATAGACTCTATCAGAAAGGACGCAACAGTATAACTGTCCCTTCCCGATTTCAAGAATCTGATAACACACCTTTTTCTCAATGCTACAAGATATATAACGATTGGTCACTGACCGAACGTGTTTGCGAAATTTCCAGACCTACCTTCAAGCACCGTGTGCTAAATGCTTATATTTATGGAAGTGGGGTGAACCGAATCCACACCTTATCCGTAAATTCCAAAGCATATTCTAGGTAGACTGGTTGGTCTTACATTTCAATGTAAACCGATATTTCGCTTCTAATATATTTATTGAGTTAAGCAGTGTATTGTAGCACATCTAAAAACTATATAAGGCAATTTAACGGTTTCTCACTTAGTGAAAGCATTTCACTATGAGGCGAGCCGAGCATCGGTCCACTAGGACTATGTGATGGCCCATTTCGAGTATGGAATACTCTATCTCTCGTTGAAAACGAGAGAAACCTCAAAATATTTTGGATAAACTTACCGGAGTTTTTGAATAGTTATCGGACAAGAAGTCACTACTCGAAGCTCCTACTAGCTTGTTTCTTTCATCGGACCCCGAAGGTCATCATGAACAAGCTATGTTACTTCTTTATATCCATTATCCTTTCCCGATTGAAATGAGACTTAGTCATTGAACCTTTGAGACAATATAACCGTAGGCGGGAGAAAGGAATCACCCTGAGCCAGTCTTCAAGTCTTATCTTTTAGGGACTATGCACTAACTATGGAATATGAAGAAGCGTTTATCTAAATATAGAAACCAATTGCTTTTAATAGTTCTTAAGATGTGTTTTATATACATATTTCAGCGAGTTGTAAGTGGTTTTGACTTTATCAAACAAAAGTCCGAGTCTTGGATTCGTACTACAAATGGTATATTCACTTTCATACGACAAACAAATTATCGAATAGAAGGTAAATCCATTCGTTCCAACGAATCTTAAACGAGAAAAATAAATCTTCTCGCGATATCCAAGGATTGAATCCGAGATTCATTTCCTCATATCACTCCCACTATTCTAGCTAAAATTAACGCCGTTGTTTACTCTTTTAATCGTTAAATGCACTTCGCCGCCTTGTTCTTCCAAAGAACTTAGCTCAAGAAAATCGCCAAGGATTCATAGGTTGGTGATCCGAAATCACTATCCTTATCCTATGATTTTCGGTTATTAATTTTCGGTTTAGCCTTAAAATCAACTCGCTTTTAGATGAGCGACACTCTTAGACATACTCTCCCATTCTTGACTTTCCGTAAATGGAAACAGTTTTGAACTAGCGGTTCGTGTGAGTAGACACTACTCTTGAACCGTGGGATGTCTATTTCGAGTGTTACTTGTCGGGACTTCTCGGATTTTCTAATATACTAGAAAAATAACAAATCATAACATTAAAGCTCCCACTAGTTTATCGGTTCCAAATACCGTCTAACCAATGCTTTACTTTATGATTTTCCAATTTTTCAATTTGAAAATCTCTCGTGTAAACACTTACACGAGTTCTAATGTTTCCGAGAAAAATACAAATCATAAAACTCCCACTAGTTCATCGATTCCAAATATCGTCTAACTAGCAACAGTTCATGATTTTCCGATTTCTCAATTAGAACGGTTACATGTGTAGTCACTACACACTGAAAATTCACTAGAAGAATTTCAAAGTCCGAAATCACCTTTGATCAAACTAAGTTTGTCTCTCGTTTGACACGAATGACACTAGTGACATACCTATATGTCACTCTGGTTTTTAAAAGGCTTAAGAGAAAATATCTCTTTCGAAAAATAATTGCATTATCGATTAACTAGTTCAACGTCCTAGTTACTTTCCACTTTTTAACAAAGTCAATACTAGTCAATTATAATTTTAAGCAATTTAGTAAGGGGATATAATGCTTTAAATAAAATGACATGTATTAATTCAAGTTTAACACTACTATATTTTATTTTAGGAATTGTAAACTAAAATTAAGTCTACTCTACCATTCCAAGGTTTTAACCTCGCATCTCAGTGCCGCCGTAGGGTAGGTCAAAGAGATGACGGTTAAATCGAGACAATCTCATCAATGAATAACTTGTGAGAATCGAACATCCCACGAGAATCGAACATCCCTTTATCCATTGACTACCTTCCTTTTTTAGCCTAGATATTACCAAAAATATCCTTTATGAGTGTGACCTACTATATCGGATCTCTTAGGTACGCCCCGAGTGTGCCGTCGTAGGATAGGTCGGTGACCCGACGAGTACCCGTAAATCCTATCCTTTCGGAGACCAAGCCATGAATGTTGATAGGGGTGAACACCATCCGTAGGGGGACGAAATCAAAGCGCCGCGAGGCGTCACCCTTCTCTCACTTACTTGTATCTATATAGAGAGGCCGTGGGGTTGGCCGTCGCCTCCCCGCTCCCACTCAATATTTTGGAAGTGGTGGTGGGTTAACTAACCACGTCTTTTTGATGTTAACATAAAAGCACATCAAATCAAGGATTCCGAATGGTGTCGGTAACGTAGGCAAGCCTACCCGTCCTATTCGTTGGAACATATGTGACGGTCGGACGAAGTCGGGTCAAGACGGCCCCGTTGAGATAAGAAGGAATCACCCTCTCGCTCTCGGTTTGGCTTAGTCTTGCCGGACCCCGTGCATACATCACACTAGGAGGGTTAAGTCGGTCGAGCGAAGCTCGATTGACCACCCAACCTATAGGCGAACCGTTTTTATCCAAGATTTATTGTTCTTTTACCATCATTCAATCTCGTAGACACTACGAATCGAAAACGTGATCTCGTTTGTGCTTTAAGGCGGTTCACCGAGAACACACACCGAAAGGCTTAACGATTTCATAACCCGTCCTCGGATCTTTAATTAGTTACTAAATTAATTAATTACCACGTATTAATTAAATTTCAACTAATTACACGAGTTTGTATACATGCCTATTTTAATTACCAAAATTAAAATTCTACATGTATGCATGGAGTGGATTTATGATATGATGCATGTCATGGCAATTCCGGTTTTATATCTATTTTATGATCAAACACATAAAAAATAAATGCGGAAAATTTAAACACCGAGATGGACCGTTGGCACCCCCGTGTCTAATCTATTAGAAAATAAATAACCAAAAACCTAACTAGGGTTTACTACTTTCTAACTAAATCTGTGGCTGTTCGAACTCTTCGACGATCGGCATACAAACGAACTCGGATCGGGACGAAACTTTCCAGATCTTTTCTTCACTCCTTGAACTTCAATATGGACGGTTGGATCGGTGCTTTGACTTACCAATTTTCTCCAGTAAACCTCCAAACTTGCTGCTGAATCTGACTTTGACTGCACTGCATCAAGGACTTCCTGAGGCAGATCGGGAATCGAGATGAATCCCGATCGACCTGAAATTTTTATGGTACGTCCAAAACTCATATTTGACCAATCTGAACGGTCGGATTTGCTTTTCAACGGTCCAAACTCTCCCGGAAAATCGAGGAAGTCACAGGTAGGGTTTCTGTGAATCCTGCGTTTTTCTGTTACAGCAGCCTCTTCGCAGCATCAAACGGATATCGAAACAGACTCTGATCGACGCCAAAATTTGTGGAGTTGATCATCATCTTCTAATCTTGATTCTGACCGGAGGGATCTTCGTTTCAACGGTTCGATCAACGGGAAAAGAAAAAATACTAAACAGCTACTAACTAGATCTATTTGCTGGAAATTAAACTTGCAATAAAGATAAATTACATAATTTCCTATACTCATATGGACGAATTTTCATCGTTTATATGAGTTTACAATAGATCTAACGGGTAAACAGTGCCAACTCCAATCCATCTCTTCAACCACGACATTCATAAGCATAAAAATTAAACATATGCATCGGCCCCCAAAAAAAATTAGGACAAAAAATCTACATGTTTTACCACTCCTAGATCTAATATTTTATACGTATAAATATAGATCACCAAGGCGACTGATACCACTATTAGTAATACCATCCGCAGCGGAAACGATTTAATGGATCTAGATCTATAAACTACACGTAATAAAATAACTAGATCTATATCTACAAGGGGGTTGTAGAACATACCTCTTGGATCTCAAAATCCAAGTTGAAGAACCGCAATAGGATGAACGAAGGAAAGCGTGAAGAGCACCACGATCTTCCGCACGTGTGATCCAAGCAATTCCCGGTGGAAGGAATTCTCGACTCGAACCCTTCCGATATGCTACCCGGAAAAATCTCCAAGATTTCTCCCCTTGTCTCCCCTTGGCCGAAATTTTCTTTCTCCTCTCTAAGAGGTGAAAGTCGAAAATTGTAGTGTGTTATTTGGCTTGGGAGAACTCTCTTTATATAGGAGAGTAAAACTTAAGCCCCAAGGATTTTATAATTAATACAAAATCAATTATGATAATCCTATTAAAATAAAAGATAATCCCATAATATTCTAGAACAAATCTAGGATAATATTTATCTTTATTTCTTTACCATAAATATTTATCCAATAAATATTTTATGCACATGTCTTATTAATACACAAGAAACTAATTCTTGTTACCAAAAAATATGCATGTGGCGTGAATTGTATCTTTAATTGACCTAGTCAATTAATTTTTGTCATACACACTAATTTGCCAATTATTATGGAAAATACATTTTCCACTTATTTTAATTATTTAGTTCCAACTAATTAAATAGTCACTAAACAATTAATTCACATATCGTTTTAATAAAGTCCAATAAGAACTAAATTAATATTATTAGGATTCGACGTCCGAGAATAGCTATGCTATATTAGGAGGCACGTCGGGGACCATGGACTAATAATCAGCGGCTCCGATAAATCAAATAAATAATTATAGAATAATTATATTCGATAAATCAATCACGGGAATATGCCACCATAATCCCATGATTTGCACTCCTCCGATTATGAGATTATATTTATCTCCTCACGAGAATAATAATAAGCGTCCATTGATATAATCATTACATATGGATTAATCCTCCATAGATTTTCATTCTAAATCGGGAAGTTACCGTTAACCCTTTTTAGAACCTCTTATCCTTATTTACCATTAACCCCCTAGTGATCAATTAATTCATACAACTCACTTTGGTGATCAATCGGTGTGATATGAACTCGCGCGATCGATCGGTTTCTAGGATTAACAAATAAGGGAATCGCTCGTCTACTTCCATAAATGGAAGGAATGGATTCCGTATACGTGATAACACGGACTACTCACTTAATCCGGTACAATGCCAAGATGGGGTAATTCGGACCACGGACTCGGTGTAATCCTTAACCGTCAAGTCAAACCTCATACCGATTCAAGCGGTTGACTCGTGATCACCTCAGGATTAAGATATATCCATAAATATGATCATCCATTGATTCGATAAGACTTCTCGATTACGGAATTATATCGTGAACTCTAATCAAATCGGTCCAACCCTATATGATATATCTATCATATATAAATGCCCCATTAGGTTCTCTTAACCGAAAGTCCGGATAAGACAATCACACCAACTGTGTTCTGGGCGCATTAATAGCACGTTAAAGGAGAGACCCGATACTCTCGATTAACTTCACTACGGGCTAATTGTATTTTAAGTACATCTTCACTAACTCAATCCTCCCGTGTATATACCATACACTGAGTTAAGTGATTACATAAACGATATACTTAGGGTTTTCTGTAGTGTAAATACTATTGTCACATCGGTGATTATGAGAATAATAAATATGAATAATAACGTCAATTCATTTATTAAATAAAACAATTACAAAAATTGTCTTTCGGGCATCACACCTAACAGGGCCAATGCCTATCTTATCTTTAAATTCTGTCGCACCACCTATCGTTCACGGCCACGATCAAGAACAAGCAGGGAGCCCGAGGACGATGCTGACGGAGCCGGCCCGAACAACTTGCAACTAGCACCATTCAATCCCATTTATGGGCCTTATGATCCCAATGCTCCAGGATTTTGGGATTAAGCATTTGTATTTCTGTAGTTGCATTTCCTATGATTAACGCGTTTTTATTTTGACTGGTTTCTACTAGTGTGTCGTGTTATATAGAGTAGGTTTCCCTACTTCCTAAATTCGAACTCGTGTAATGTTTCGGACTTGCTGAAATATATTGACATGTAATCATGAATTTATGGACTTGAAAATGTTTAAGGAATTTGTTATCTCTTTTACGGTCCCATTTTCTGATTATTACTATTTGGACTAATCCTTTAACGCGTTTCGAGCTTTGTTTAAGATGCATGTTGCAGTGATTATTCTTCTGCCTTGCTAGCGGCCAATGCCTATGCCTGTTAGACTTTGCCGAATTCCCAAGACTTGTTCCGCTCCCGCGCTTATCCAGAGCTAAGTTCCTATTTTTGCTCTTTATTGTTATACATTGAGGACAATGCATGTTTTAAGTGGGGGGTACGAGTCACTTAGCTCACTTAGCTTGCTCGAATAAGGATATATATATATATATATATATATATATATATATATATATATATATATATATATATATATATATCGAATAATATAATAAATGAGTAAAATTAAACTTTTAAACTTAGAATCACATTTATTTTTGTGAGTCCCGAATATTGTATTTAATAAGGAAGGAACCATGTTTCATGAGTACATGATCACCTTATACTTCTGCGATATATTTCTAGTAAACTTAATGATATTCATATTGTATGTTGCGAGTAGTTATTTATTATTCAATTACTCAATAGATGAATCGACGAGTTACCGTGCAAATTATAATAACTGAAAAAAAATTATGTGTACATTGCATAGATGATTGGTTATGTAAACCTAGTGTCGATATTTATCATCTGATGTATTCCTATCTTCTAGCTATAAAAGCGGAATAATAAGCTTGAGACGTACCTGTGTTTTAACAAAACGTTAAACACTGGGCTTGTAGTAACATTGCCAAAGTAGCCTCACGCTTGTGGTGATATTCGATGCTATGTTTGATCTAAGATAGGGGGATGCTCTAAAAAGTTTTCTTTCTTGAGATTGATAGTATCTGAAAAATATGAAGATATGAAAAGAATATTCAACTCTTTAAGAGGCTTTGAGTAGTGCTCGGTCTCTAAGTCCAAAAACCCTATAGATACGCTCCTGCTTATTATTCTAGTGCTTCAACAATTAAAAGGCTTAAGAAGTGGGAATACTGAAGTTGGTAGGTTAAGACTACGAAGTCGGCATAAACTCTGATCTTGCCACGATTGTATAAAACTAATGCACATGCACACATCACTTCGATTCAAAACGAATAGTGAATAATGAATATCTTATGAGCATAAATGGTATGAGTTGATTCGAGTTTCTTGTGTTAGTATAATGTGACCATTGGAAAATGTTTGTATGAGGAATGACTTATTAATATTCTGATCGGGACGATCAAAGGCTAAGTGGGGGGTAGTTGATAACGGTCATTTTGTGCCCGTTATTCTATGATCTTTATCCCCGATTCTAGTTTAAAAGAGCTATAATAGAGTAATAATAAGTCGTAATACGATTAATTTGCATATGCCGAGAGTTACGATTCGTTATTATGTATTTAGAGGTTTTATTATATTATTTGATGTTACAGACTGTATTTTATGCTATATTTGTAGTAACTCATTTGGGAGCGCAAGGATGGACTTCGGAGAAGCTTTAATTGCAGACAAGTTCAGAGAGCCCAAGACGAAACAAGAAGGAAGCCCAAAAGGATACAAGGCTCGGTCGACCGAGCCTATGCATTCGGTCGACCGAGCGGGCCTGAAGTCCAGCAGAAGTCCGGCACATTGTTTGAGGCCGTTAGGGTTTAGTGTTTTCCACATTTAAGTCGGTCTTCTTAAGTCGGTTGTAGCTCTATATAAACACAAGTCCTTTGTATTTTTTTAAAACACACCAACACCAATTCATTCATATATACATACGATCAAATAAGGATTCATTAGGATTGTGAAGGTTGCTAGGGTTGCAAACATGTAAGCCCTAGTTTATTTTCTTCCCTTTTCTTTTAGTAATTAATTTCCCAATTATGCTTTAATTGTTTGAGTAGTTATTCATAGCTAGATGATGTAGATCTAGGCTATGACGTTAGGGAGGTGTTGATGCCTTGTCTATGAGGATCTCATACCCTACGTC
The DNA here is from genome assembly GCA_036785695.1 of Gentiana straminea. Taxonomy (NCBI): domain Eukaryota; kingdom Viridiplantae; phylum Streptophyta; class Magnoliopsida; order Gentianales; family Gentianaceae; genus Gentiana; species Gentiana straminea. The sequence continues at coordinate 296,731 of JAVUPR010000363.1, read as the reverse complement.
CTCTTCCTAACATATATGGATGAATCTACGTGTATTTAGATTAGTTTATATGATTGCCTGACGAATCACTATTTAATCCGATTTGTATGAGAAACGCCGAGAAATATATTCGGGGGTGTAATGCGGGAGTAGAGCACTCGGGTGACTGAGTGGTGTCACTCGGTCGACCGAGCCTATGCATTCGGTCGACCGAGAGCCTCTAACCCTGCTTCATCCGTTAATCAGTCACGTCTTTATGATTAGATTAGCTTAATTGAATCTGTTATCTCAGTAGGTATGGCTATGGCTACGTTACTCGCTTAATTTAATTAAAACGTGTAAAAAGGAAATACCAATGTAAAACTCTTAGGTAGGCTTATGAATTGATCTTCACGGACGTTCAGCGTTATCTAGGGAGGTTTATATTTGGGAATTGCGCGCACCTTGTTTATACGTAGATCGTAAACTAGCATGAGATTATAACTTAGTAATTGTTAGTTGGACGAGAGTTTGAGTGATCGTTTAGGAAGTACGCCTAACCATAGGAATGTTGCCTAGACGAGGTGTACGGTTAATATCGGCATCCTTAGAGTCGTAAGCGTGTGAGTTATATGAGATGGAGGCACTTAAAAGGCGAAGTCACGTAACAATATCACAGTGATCTAGTGACCTACTATGTCAAGTTTTAGAGGATGACTCCCGTAGCCAATATAAACAGATATGAACGGATTAATAGTTGATAAGTCTCGTTGTTATATAAATTGTCTAGATCCAAATGATTACGGTTATAATTGGGCAGTTGATTACGTTATTTGTTTACGTGTTATATGTTTATTATGTTTGAGTGTGTCTTTCTTTTCTCGTATCCTATGTTGGTCATAGACCGTCTTTGTCAAACGGAGTAAATAGGTTGACTATTTAAGTTAGGATCCACAAATTGATTCTCTGTGGGATCGACCTCGACTCTATATAGCTATACTGCGATTGAACCTAGTTCACTTGCTAGTGGTTATTTAGGCATCGAGTTAATAATTTAACTTGACCTCAATCAACTCTGGTTAAGTTAATTATAATAAGATGTAATATTAGAGTACTGATTTTTTAAGAAGACTAAAATCTCAGTTAACACTCTAAGTCAGTTAAGAAACTGATAACTGACAAACTCAGCATAAAATTGATCAGGATACTCAGTTTTATAAGTCAGCCATCCAACAAAATGATAGTACAGTCGAACGTTGTAAAGGAAGAAATTCTATTGGATGAAATACTAATAAGTTAGAACGGTCACAAAATATCGTTGTTACCAGATAGACATTGATACAATTTGTATTTAAGCAAGATGAACGTTGGTTCTCACACTATAAATAGAGGACATTGCACCAAGGATTAAAAACCAAATTAACAAGATTTCAAGCATTTTCGTGCCCAATTTTTTAATTATAATAAATTGGGTTTATTTAATTTAAAAAAAGGGCATTTCTCCTCTCGGGTGTTCGTGGTTCGTGATCCGGCGGTTCGAGTTCAAGATTTGAAGATCAAGACTCGAAGACATAGATTATGTAATTTACTGCTTTCCTAGATAGATTAGATACGGGGGTACCAACAATCCATCTCGGTGTTTAAATTTTTCGCAATTTATTTTTTATGTGTTTGATCATAAAATAGATATAAAATCGGAATTGCCATGACATGCATCATATCATAAATCCACTCCATGCATACATGTAGAATTTTAATTTTGGTAATTAATATAGGCATGTATAAAAACTCGTGTAATTAGTTGAAATTGAATTAATACGTGGTAATTAATTAATTTAGTAACTAATTAAATATCCGAGGACTGGTTATGAAATTGTTAAGCCTTTCGGTATGTGTTCTCGGTGAACCGCCGTAAAAGCCCAAACGAGATCACGTTTTCGATTCGTAGTGTCTACGAGATTGAATGATGGTAAAAGAACAATAAATCTTGGATAAAAACGGTTCACCTATAGGTTGGGTGGTCAACTAAGCTTTGCTCGACCGACTGAACCCTCCTAGTGTGATGTATGTACGGGGGTCCGGCAAGACTAAGCTACACAAGCGAGCGGAGGGGTGATTCCTTCTTATCTCAATGGGGCTCTCTTGACCCGACTTCGTCCGACTGTCAAATATGTTCCAACGAATAGGAAGGGTAGGCTTGCCTACGTTACCGACACCATTCGGAATCCTTGATTTGATGAGCTTTTATGTTAACATCAAAATGACATGGTTAGTTAACCCACCACCACTTCCAAAATATTAAGTGGGAGCGGGGGAGGCGACAGCCAACCCCACGGCCTCTACTATAGATACAAGTAAGTGAGAGAAGGGTGACGCCTCACGGCGCTTTGATTTCGTCCCCCTAAGGATGGTGTTCACCCCTATCAACATTCATGGCTTGGTCTCCGAAAGGATAGGATTTCCGGGTACTCGTCGGGTCACTGACCTATCCTAAGACGGTACACTCGGGGCATACCTAAGAGATCCAATATAGTAGGTCACACTCATAAAGGATATTCTTGATAATATCTAGGCTAAAAAAAGGAAGGTAGTCAATGAATAAAGGGATGTTCAATTCTCGTGGGATGTTCGATTCTCACAAGTTATTCATTGATGAGATTGTCTCGATTTAACCGTCATCTCTTTGACCTACCCTAAGGAGGCACTGAGATGCGAGATTAAAACCTTGGAATGGTAGAGTAGACTTAATTTTAGTTTACAATTCCTAAAAAAAACTTATTTAGTAGTGTAAAACTTGAATTAATATATGTCATTTTATTTACAGCATTATATCCCTTACTAAATTGCTTAAAAATTAATAATTGACTAGTATTGACTTCGTTAAAAAGTGGAAAATAACTAAGACGTTGAACTAGTTAATCGATAATGCAATTATTTTTCGAAAGAGATATTTTCTCTTAAGCCTTTTAAAAACCAGAGTGACATATAGATATGTCACTAGTGTCATTCGTGTGAAACGGAAGACAAACTTAGTTTGATCAAAGGTGATTTCGGACTTTGAAATTCTTCTAGTGAATTTTGAGTGTGTAGTGATTACATGAGTAATTTTCTAATTGAAAAATCAGAAAATCATGAAGTGTTACTAGTTGGACGATATTTGGAATCGATGAACTAGTGGGAGCTTTATGATTTGTTATTTTTCTAGAACATTAGAAAAGTGTAACTGACTACACACGTAACCGTTCTAATTGAATAACCGGGAAGTCATGAAATGTCGCTAGTTGGACGATATTTGGAATCGATGAACTAGTGGGAGTTCTATGATTTGTTGTTTTTTCTGGAAACATTGGAACTATGTACGAAAGAATTTTTAATCGAAAAAATCTAAAAATCATAAAAAATAAAGCATTGCTCGTTAGACGGTATTTGGAACCGATAAACTAGTGGGAACTTTAATGTTATGATTTGTTGTTTTTTCTGGTAGATTAAAAAATCCGAGAAGTCCCGACGAGTAACACTCGAAATAGACATCCCACGGTTCAAAAGTAGTGTCTACTCAAACGAACCTATTTGGTTCAAAGACTCGTTTCCATTCACGGAAAGTCAAGAATGGGAGAATATGTCTAAAAGTGTTAGTCATCTAAACTGAGAAAACTTTAAGGCTGAACCGAAAATGTAATTAACTTAAAATCATAGGATAAGGACAATGATTTTGGATCACCAACCTATGAATCCTTGGCGATTTTCTCGAGCTAAGTTCTTTGGAAGAACAAGGTAGTGGTGCATTTAACAATTAAAAGTGTAAACAACGGGCAGTTAATTTTAGCTAGAAGAGTGGGAGTGATATAAGGAAATGAATCTCGGATTCAATCCTTGGATATCGCGGAAAAATTATTCTCTGTTTAAGATTCGTTGGAACGAAAGGATTTACCTTCTATTCGATAATTTGTTTGTCGTATAGAAAGTGAATATACCATTTGTAGTACGAATCCAAGACTCGGACTTTTGTTTGATAAAGTCAAAAACCACTTACAACTGCTGAAATATGTATATAAAACACATCTTAAGAACTATTAAAAGCAATTGGTTTCTATTTTTAGATAAACGCTTCTTCATATCCTATAGTTAGTGCATAGTCCATAAAAGACAAGACATGAAGACTGGCTCAGGGTGATTCCTTTCTCCCAGTCTGGTTATATATTGTCTCAAAGGTTCAATGACTAAGTTTCCTTTCAATCGGGAAAGGATAATGGTTATAAAGAAGTAACATAGCTTGTTCATGACGACCTTCGGGGTCTGATGAAAGATACGAGCTAGTAGGAGCTTCCGAGTAGTGACTTCTTGTCTGATAACTATTCAAACACTCCGGTAAGTTTATCCAAAATATTTTGAGGTATCTCTGTTTTCAACAGAGATAGAGTATTCTATACTCGGAATAGGCCATTCATAGTCCTCGAGACTGATGCTCAGCCTGCCTCATTGTGACATGTCCTCACTAAGTGAGAAACCATTAAATTGCCTTATATAGTTTTAGATGTGCTACAATACACTGCTTAACTCAATAAAGATATTGGAAGTGAAATAACAGCCTACAATGAAATATAAGACCCTAGAAGTCTACCTAGAATATGCTTTGGAATTTATGGATAAGGTGTGGATTCGGTTCACCCCACTTCCGTAAATATAAGCATTTAGCACACGGTACTTGAAGGTAAGACTGGGAATTTTGCGCATACGTTCGGTCAATGACCATTCGTGATATATCTTTTAACCTATTGTGTATAAAGGTTAGATATAGGATTCTTGAAATCGGGAAGGGACAGTTATATTGTTGCATCCCTTCTAATGGAGTCCATGAACAGCAAAACCTTGAACCTTGAAGTACGTTTACTCAAGGTAGTTACTAACTGATTAAAATCAAGACAAATCCAACATCGGTTGTTGGTGATAACACTAAATACTACTAAACGAGATCAGAATTTCGATCCACCAAGTAAGTATTGGGAGTATGGTTTATCCATTACCCATTACGGGTTCTGCGGACTTTGTAGTCTGAGGATCGATCGATGACCTATGGCTCTTTTGTGAGCATTATAGGATTCTGATAATAGAGGTTGGTTTTATAGCCATAACCCTTTGAATGGAGTTCGGTACTCCAGTTCTGTTCATACTCTTGTAGAACCACCTGAGCGTCTCAGGCCCAGTGGGAGTAATTGGATCTACACGGAAAAGAGTAGAATGAATAGGAAAGTTTATCTTTCAGAGCAAAACCTGAGTGGTCTAGGGGTAATTCCCTAAGAAGTAGAGAGTTAATCAGACCTTGGACTCTCTTACCACTTAGTATTCCATGATTTCGTTCAAAAACAGAAAATAGGGGTGATTCCCTGAAACTTTCTTGCCAAACAAACGGAGTCTGGATTCATTCGAAACAGAAGGGTATTGCCTTATGAACTTATGACAGGATGACTGTCAAGGCTTATGTCCTTTGTGGATAAAAAGCAAACCTCTCGGTCATTGGAAGTCATATATTTATACAATATATGGATTTGACAAGAATATTGATAAGTCTTTTGTAGACTGGATATCAATTTTAGTACAGTAGTGAATACACACATATATATTAGTGTTTGTGAAGGATAACACTGCACCAGTTGGAATCAACTTGGGTTTGTTATCTGAAGTCAAAATCTGACAATGCCATAAATCTCTGCAACAGAGATTTGGACAACATTCTAAAGAGTTTGACTCGGTCGAAATTCATTAGAATCAGTCATTGGTTTCCCATCCATCTTATTGGTTAAGATGATGCATCTGTGTATGCAACATTCAACGAGGAAGTTCTACCCTATGCCTCAGGAATGACTCTCTAAATCTTCGGATCAAGAGAAATGGGATAGATTCTCTTTCTAGTAAGAGATGGTCAGGTTATTGAACGTCAACTTTGATTGAATCTTAGATTCGGCGGTTAACAAATTAAGTTTAGTATGTCCTTTAGTATTTTGAGAGAACGAGGAATAATATGCGGACATATTCATGTGTGAACTTGGATACACTGATTTTGACTTTAAGTCAGATTGAGGATGATCGTTAAGTCGATCACGGACTCAGTGTTTACTCTTGTGTTGAAGCTATTGCCTGGAGGAATCCAGCAACGCCAACTCGACTTTAACTAGTTGGGTGATTAGCGGCTTTTGTAGTAGCTAGAGAGGCGATATAGCTTAAGGATTTCCTTTTCATATCTTGGAGTGATTCTAGATTTGGAAGCCGATACCACATCATTGTGCAAACGATGAAGGGGTAGCTCATAAGGATTTTCAAAATCACTAGAGGTCAAAAGCATATTGGGAAAGTACCACATGATTAGATGGACCGGTAACGTTTCGATTCTATGGATCGTCTCGAGCCGACAACCTGACTAATCATTAAGACCCATGATATTTAGATGTAGGTACTCCCCGAGTCACTGACCTATCCTACGACGGCACACTCGGAGTGTACTTTGTCATCTGGCAATGGTTATGATATGCTTAATGGGTACTACAATACGGGATGGGTCTCCATTGCTTTAGAGCAAGTGGGAGATGTAGTTTGTTGTATTTTAAATAATAGGGTGTGCTCTAAAACAATTAATCACATGCTTTCGTGCAAGTGGGAGATTGTTAGGTGTGATGCCCGAAAGACAATTTTGTAATTGTTTTATTTAATAAATGATATGATATTATTATTCATATTTATTATTCTCATAATCACCGATGTGACAATAGTATTTACACTACAGAAAACCCTAAAGTATATCGTTTATGTAATCACTTAACTCAGTGTATGGGATATACACGGGAGGATTGAGTTAATGAAGATGTACTTAAAATACAATTAGCCCGTGGTGAAGTTAATCAAGAGTATCGGGTCTCTCCTTTAACGTGCTATTAATGCACCAAGAACACAATAGGTGTGATTGCCTTATCCGGACTTTCGGTTAAGAGAACCTAGTGGGGCATATATATATGATAGATATATCATATAGGGCTGGACCGATTTGATTAGAGTTCACGATATAATTCCGTAATCGAGAAGTCTTATTGAATCAGTCAATGATCATATCTATGGATATATCTTAAACATGAGGTGATCACAGTCAACTACTTGAATCAGTATGAGGTTTGACTTGACGGTTAAGGATTACACTAAGTCTGTGGTCTGAATTACCTCATCTTGTCATTGTACTGGATTGAGTGGGTAGTCTGTGTTATCACAGATACGGAATCCATTCCTTCCATTTATGGAAGTAGATAGAAAGTTCCCTTATTTGTTAATCCTAGAAAATGATCGATCGCGCGAGTTCATATTACACTGATTAGCTACCAGTGTTGTATGAATTAATTGATCACTAGGGGGTTAATGGTAAATAAGGATAAGAGGTTCTAAAAAGGGTTAACGGTAACTTCCCGTTTTAGAATGAACACAGTCTATGGAGGATTAATCCATATGTAATGATTATATCAATGGACGCTTATTATCATTCTCGTGAGGAGATAAATATAATCTCATAATCGGAGGAGTGCAGTCACGGGATTATGGTGGCATATTCCTGTGATTGATTTATCGAATATAATTATTATGTTCGTAAGATAATTATTTATTTGATTTATCGGAGCCGCTGACTATTAGTCCATGGTCCCCGACGTGCCTCCAATATAGCATAACTATTCTCGGACGTCGAATCCTAATAATATTAATTTAGTTCTTATTAGAATTTGATTAAAACGATATGTGAATTAATTGTGCAAACGATGAAGGGGTAGCTTATAAGGATTTTCGAAATCACTAGAGGTCAAGAGCATATTGCGAAGGTACCACATGATTAGATGGACCGGTAACGTTTCGATTCTACGGATCGTCTCGAGCAAACAACCTGACTAATCATTATGACCCATGACATTTAGATATAGGTACTCCCCGAGTCACTGACCTATTCTACGACGGCACACTCGGAGTGTACTTTGTCATCTGGCAATGGTTATGATATGCTTAATGGGTACCAGAATACGGGATGGGTCTCTATTACTTTAGAGCAAGTGGGAGATGTAGTTTGTTGTATTTTAAATAATAGGGTGTGCTCTAAAACAATTAATCACATGCTTTCGTGCAAGTGGGAGATTGTTAGGTGTGATTCCCGAAAGAAAATTTTGTAATTGTTTTATTTAATAAATGAAATGATATTATTATTCATATTTATTATTCTCATATTCACCGATGTGACAATAGTATTTACACTACAGAAAACCCTAAAGTATATCGTTTATGCAATCACTTAACTCAGTGTATGAGATATACACGGGAGGATTGAGTTAGTGAAGATGTACTTAAAATACAATTAGCCTATAGTGAAGTTAATAGCGAGTATCGGGTCTCTCCTTTAACGTGCTATTAATGCACCCAGAACACAATAGGTGTGATTGTCTTATCCGGACTTTTGGTTAAGAGAACCTAGTGGGGCATTTATATATGATAGATATATCATATAGGGCTGGACCGATTTGATTAGAGTTCACGATATAATTCCGTAATCGAGAAGTCTTATTGAATCAATCGATGATCATATTTATGGATATATCTTAATCCTAAGGTGATCACAGTCAACTGCTTGAATCAGTATGAGGTTTGACTTGAAGGTTAAGAATTACACTGAGTCTGTGGTCTGAATTACCCCATCTTGGCATTGTACTGGATTGAGTGAGTAGTCTGTGTTATCACAGATACGGAATCCATTCTTTCCATTTATGGAAGTAGATAGACAATTCCCTTATTTGTTAATCCTAGAAACTGATCGATCGCGCGAGTGCATATTACACTGATTAGCTACCAGTGAGGTGTATGAATTAATTGATCACTAGGGGGTTAATGGTAAATAAGGATAAGAGGTTCTAAAAAGGGTTAACGGTAACTTCCCGTTTTAGAATGAACAGTCTATGGAGGATTAATGCATATGTAATGATTATATCAATGGACGCTTATTATCATTCTCGTGAGGAGATAAATATAATCTCATAATCGGAGGAGTGCAGTCACGGGATTATGGTGGCATATTCTTGTGATTGATTTATCGAATATAATTATTCTATTCATAAGATAATTATTTATTTGATTTATCAGAGCCGCTGATTATTAGTCCATGGTCCCCGACGTGACTCCAATATAGCATAGCTATTCTCGGACGTCGAATCCTAATAATATTAATTTAGTTCTTGTTAGAATTTGATTAAAAAGATATGTGAATTAATTGTTTAGTGAACTATTAAATAGTTGGGCTAAATAATTAAATATGTGAAAAAGACATTTTCATAATCTTGGCCCAATTTAGTGTGTTAGTCGAAATTATTGTGACTAGGTCACAAATAAGAATTTTTGGCCCCCCTCATGTTTTAGGAAAAAAGAAATTGTTTTAAGACATGTGCACAAAATATTTATTGGATAAATATTTATGGTAAGAAATAAAGATAAATATTATTCTAGATTTGTTCTAGAATATTATGGGATTATCTTTCATTTATTGGATTTATTTATTTGCAAAATAAAATCCTTGGAGGACAAGGGTTACTCTCCTATATAAAGAGAGTTCTCCTAAGCCTAATACACTAGAGAAATTTCGAATTCCATCTCTTAGAGAGAGGAAGTAATATTTCGGCCAAGGGGAGAATAAGGGGAAAATCTTGGAGGTTTTTCCGGGTAGCATATCGGAAGGATTCGAGACGAGGATTTCCTTCCACCGGGAGTTGCTCGGATCACACATGCGGAAGATCGTGGTGCTCTTCACACCTTTGTTTATTCTTTCTATTGCGGTTCTTCAACTTGGATTTTGAGATCCAAGAGGTATGTTCTACAACCCCCTTGTAGAGTAGATCTAGTTATTTTATTACGTGTAATTTATAGATCTAGATCATTAAATCGCTTCCGTTGCGGATGGTATTACTAACAGCTTTATCAACTACTGAAGCTGAGTATATGGCTCTTACTGAAGTAGCAAGAAGGGTGTCTGGTTGAAGGGACTAGTCAGTGATTTGAGGCTACAACAGGATCAAGCTGAGATTTATTGTGACAGTTTGAGTGCAATTTGTCAAGCTAAGGATCAGGTTCATCATGAGAGAACCAAGCATATTGATGTGAGGTATCATTTTCTGAGAAATGAGAACTGGGTTGTAGTGAAAAAGATCAGCACGAAGGAGAATCCTGTTGATATGTTCACTAAACCAGTTCAGCAGAGCAAGTTTCAGTTGTGTCTGGACTTGCTGAATATTCAAAGCTTGTAAACTGAAATTTGGATACTCAGTTGAATGCAGATCAACTTGAGTGGATTCTGAGGAGAAGTCTGGTACTGTACATCCTGGCATTGACGAATGCATCTGGTATAAGTACATCTAATTATGCAATCTGGTGACGTTGAACGAGAGTTCAAGTCAAGGTGGAGATTTGTCAGTTTTGATGACTTGATCTCTAAACTGAGAAATATCTTGTGGAACTAATCTGGGAAAACTGAGACTGAGATCGATGGTCAGTTAATTTAAGTATATTCAGTTCTGTGAAAGTCAGTCTGATGAAGTGTAACTGAGTTTCTTCTGAAGTTTGCAACCAGTTTGCGTCTGCTGAGTTTTACTGAGTATAGCCAAGTTCTACATAGAACTGGCTTAGGATTTGATACTCAGCCAAACTTCAAAGGCAGGAACGAGTAAGGCAATTGAACCTCATGCCAAAATTGGTGTTAAGTTCGTAGCTGAAAAAAGTCCACAAACTAAAAAGCATGCTGAACCAGTAAAACCAGTTCAACGTGAATCAATCAGGCACAGCGTCAGTTTTCAAAGAAGTCATCTATAAATAACAAAAGGGTCAACCAAAAAGGTAAATCAGTTGTACATCATGAATATCGAAAAGGTAGATCAACTGCTGGATCTACTAAAGCTAATCAGGCTAAGAACCAGAAAAACTTTAGTCAAAGTAAATCCAAGAATATCAATTATTCAAAGATTCACAAGGTCAGGGGGAAAGGTAGATTATTTCAAACTGATGATGACTGGAATTTCTCTGAATCTACTATTAAAACTGATAGAAGCAATCATTTCAGACAGAAAACTTATCACAAGTTTCAGTCTAAATGTCAGCAGAGGAATCACTTCAGTCCTCAGTAGAGACCTCAGTACCAAGGTCATCACAGACCTCAGTACAGAAGAAATGATGGTTATTATTCAAGTTTCAATAATAGAAAACATCATGGAAATCAGTTTCAGCCAAAGGATCTGAGAGATCATATAAATAAGACACAGTCCAAGCATAGATACTATGGGAGTGTGGCTTACATAAATGAAAACAAGTGCACCAATATCCGAAGAATACCTAAAGTATATATTCCTAAGGTTGTACTGACAACTGACCCCCATGGACGCAAACAGAGTTGGGTACCTAAAAATGTTTAATTTATTTTTTGCAGGATATATGGTACTTTGACAGTGGATGCTCAAGGCACATGACAAAGAGCAAGGATAGTCTGAGTAATTTTATTGCAAATGATGGACCAAAAGTTAATTTTGGAATCAAAGACAAGCCTGGATACACCAAAGGTTTTGGCACTTTTATCTAAAATGGACTCACAATCAAGAATGTATCTTATGTAGAAGGATTGCATTACAATCTACTCAGCACCAGTCAATTTTGTGACATGGGATACAGAGTTATATTTGATAAAGATTTCTGCATTGTCGTCAGCGAAACAGCATTTCAAGTTGTTCTAGCTGAAAGAAGGAAAGAGAATATGTATGTTGTAGATTGGACTACAGCAGTCGCAGAAACTTGTTTACTTGTGCATACCAAATCAGAAGTCAGCTGGTTATGGAACAAGAAACTGAGTCATCTTAATTTCGACGACATCAACACACTTGTCAAAAAACAGTTGGTAATTGGACTACCTGAGATTACCTACAAAAAGGATAGCTTGTGTGACGCCTGTCAAAAAGGAAAACAAGTGAAAGTTGTTTAAAGACTAAATCTCAGCATTCTACAGCAAGAGTCCTGGAACTACTACATATGGACCTGTTTGACCTATCACACCAATCAGTATCAGTGGAAAGAAGTATACATTGGTGGTGGTAGATGATTATTCAAGATACACGTGGGTTATCTTCTTAACCAAAAAAGTGAAACCAAGCAAAGGCTTACAGAACTTCTCAAAAGGCTTCAAAATCATAAGAGTGTATCAGTTGTGAAGATAAGATCAGATAAAGGAATTGAATTCCTCAACAATATGATTATCGAATACTGTGAAGAAAATAGTGTTTTACATCAACTTGCAGCAACAGAAATGCCTCAATAAAATGGTGTACCTGAAAGAAGGAATAGAACACTCAAAGAAGCAGGAAGGACTATGATCTGTGAAGCAAAACTGCCTGAAAGATATTGGGCAGAAGCAGTTTACACAGCTTGCTACACACAAAACAGAGCTCTCATGAATAAGAGACATGAGAAGACACCTTATGAAATTTGGAATGGAAGAAAACCAAATGTTTCATACTTTCATGCTTTTGGAAGCAAGTGTTTCATACACAATAATGGAAAAGATCAACTTCATGTTTTTCAGCCCAAAGCTGATGAAGGAATATTTTAGGATATTCAAGTGTCAGCAAAGCATTTAGAGTACTGAACAAAAGGACACTCAAGCATGAAGAATCCATACACGTAGTATTTGATGAACCAAACTTTCCTGGTGAAGAAACTGAAAGCATACTAGAACCAGTTTCTCAACCTCAGTTACCAGTTTTACCAGAATCAGTTTATGTTGACATTAGAAGATTAAGAGTTTCAGAATCATTAGATCAAGATCAACCTCAGTTTCCAACAACTGGACAACCTACAGTTGAACAACATGATTCTAACCCTGTTCAAGACGATCAAGAAGAAGAAAATCAAGAATAAATTCCTGAAGAACTAGTTCAACAGAATGTAGATCTTTTTATGCAACCCTCAGTACATCAATGGATAAGAGATCACCCTGAAGAACAAGTGATTGGTGATACTCAAACTGGTGTTCGAACAAGACATCAACTAGATGCAATGATTGCATGTTTCCTATCTCACTCTGAACCTAAAGAGATAGAAGAAGCTTTAAATGATCCAGATTGGATTTTATCTATGCAAGAAGAACTGAATGAGTTCGAAAGAAATCAAGTATGGGAAATAGTAGACAAACCAGATCATGTAAACTTCATTGGCACTAAATGGGTTTACAGAAACAAACTTGATGAAGATGAGAATATCATCAAAAACAAAGCAAGACTTGTAGCTAAAGGATATTCTCAAGCTAAAGGCATAGATTTTGATGAAACTTATGCACCAGTTGCAAGAATAGAAGCAATCAGACTATTTCTTGCCTTTGCAGCTCACAAGAAATTCAAAGTGTACTAGATGCATGTCAAAAGTGCATTTTTGAATGGAATTCTAGAAAAAAAGTCTACGTTCAATAACTACTTGGATTTGAAATTAAAGATCAAGCTGATAAAGTCTTTAGACTGAGAAAAGCTCTATATGGACTGAAGCAAGCACCAAGAACTTGGTACGAAACTCTATCTCGGTTTCTAGTAGATAATGGATTTATCAAAGGAACCATCGACAAGACTTTATTCATGATGAAAGTTGAAGAAAGCACTCTCCTTGTTCATATCTATGTTGATGATATTATCTTTGGATCTGAAAATGAGCAACTCTGTGAGAAATTTGCAAGTTTAATGAAGAGAAAATTTCAAATGAGTATGATGGGAGAACTGAATTATTTTCTCGGTTTAGAAGTTAAACAACTTGATAATGGGATTTTCAATCACCAAACTAAATACACAAGAGAATTGATCAAGAAGTTTGGAATGGAGAAATCAGCTGGCATTTCAACACCAATTGGAACTAACTCCAGATTAGATGAAGACAAAGATGGCAAGGATGTGGATCAAACTCTCTATAGAAGAATGATTGGAAGTCTACTTTATCTCATAGCTAGTAGACTAGACATATCCATTGCTGTTGGTGTTTGTGCTAGATTTCAAACAAGACCTAAAAAGAGTCATCTCGCAGTTGTAAAAAGAACTTTGAAGTTTTTGAAAGATACAGAAGGAGTTGGGATATGGTATTTGTTGGAAATAAAATTTATGTTTTGATGATGATTCATCACTTATTCAATCATTGTTCTAAACATCATTGATGAAGTGTCATAACTAGCTGTTATATAATGCAAAGCAAAAAGATGTCTAGATATCAATGTATAGGATTTAATAGAGTATGATATTTGTATAAGTTAAATCAGATAAGCACTGTAATATTTCTAGGCTGTGAACTGAGATAACCAGAAAACTGAGATAACCAGAAAACTGAGATAACGAGAAACAGATATTTAGTCAAACTGACTCAGGATACACCAATATGAAACTGAAGAAGATAAGTTCACTGAGGGACACAGACTCGGTTGGCTTATCTAGAAGATTGAAGAACTGAAGGTCATAGACTCAGTTATTGAAGACTGAAGAACTGAGGGTTCAAACTCAGTTAGGGAGACTACGTCGAGACTGTAAAGTTAGACTTCAGGCAAGATTGTGATGACCTGAACTGACTTTATGGATCTTGTATTGGAAGCTAAGACACATAAGGACAATGATGTCTTTACTGATTAATTGCTTGGTGTACTCTGATTAAGTCAATCGTAATCAGATGTAAAATGGAGTACTGATTGTTGAAGAAGAGTAAAAATTCCGTTAAAGCTCTTACAAACTGAAAACTGATAATGTTCTCAGTAAATCAGTTTCGGAACTAAGTCTTAACTAAACTGAAGAAAAATCCAACCGTTACAAATCAAGAATTATGATTGGAGGATAATCTATCCGTTCTGACATAAACGTACAAGCAAGAAAGCAGGACCACTAACGGCTATAAGGATTTGAACTCAAAGGAATTTGACCGTTAGATAAACCCCTATAAATAGACCACTTCTATCAGAAAGAAAAAAGGGAGAGAGAAAAAAGAATTCTAAGAATTAATCTAGTCAAGAAAAATCAAAGGGGAAAAGCCAATCTGAATGAATTCTTACTAAATACTCAATTGCAAAATCAAGAAATTTATTCAAGTGTTCATTAGCATTCAAAGAAAGATCAAGATCATTCATTTGAAGAAATACACAGATGTGCATAACTTATACATCTAGAAGAAAAGCTCAAATCACAATTGAATCATAGTTATTGATTCAAGTCTCAACTTTGATTCTATCAAAGGTTTAGACTGTGAAACACCAAGAAGGTGTGAAGGACAGTTGAGCGCAGTCAGGAAGACTGTTGTTGTGATGAGCTGGTGAAGAGGCAATTCAACCCTCCAAGGACCAGTGTTTCAAACAATTGAAGAGCAGCAATTCTACCCTGTTCTACAAGTGTTTCAATAGTGAAGCTAGGATTAGTCAAGGACTATCTGTTTAGAACTTTTTGTAACCGGGCCATCTCAAAGAAGTTCTAGTGGAATTTTCCTCCGCATCACTGGGGAAGAGAGGACTGGACGGATTACACCACCTGGAACCTCTATAATTCTTGTTTATTTACTTTACGAATCTACTTACTCCATTACAGTCATAATTATCTAGTTCTTATTTACGGCAATGTTAAGAAACTAACTCAACAAGCTATCTGATAAATTATATTTTTATAAAGGCTAAATCAATCCGCTGCCAGTTAACTGGACTAAGGATAAGTCTGTATTGACTTATACTCAGTTGAGTTAGCTTAACTCCACACAAGTTTTAACTGAACCGTAATTTGTTTTAAATCCAGTTTTATGGACAATTTTATTCACCCCCCCCTAAACTTGTGTTAGCCTTTCCAAGGGACCAACAGTATTCAAAAGAAGGAGAATTTAAACTGATATCCTACTCAGATTCAGACTATGCAGGGTGCAAAGTGGACAGAAAAAGTACTTCAGGCACATGTCAATTATTGGGAAATAGACTTGTGTCGTGGTTCAGCATGAAGCAAAACTCAATCTCCACTTCAACAGCTGAAGCTGAGTATATCGCAGCTGGAAGTTGTTGTGCTCAAGTTTTATGGATAGAAGAGGGAATGACTCCTATAATGTGTGATAATACAAGTGCAATTGCAATAACGGACAATCCAGTCTTGCATTCAAGGACGAAACATATGGATATGAGACATCACTTTATAAGGGATCATGTGGAAAAGAAGGATATAACAGTTCTCTATGTTCCAACTGAAGATCAGTTAGCTGACATCTTTACCAAACCTCTGGACAAAGAAAGGTTTGCTAAACTGAGAACTGAATTAGTGATTATCAAAGTCAATTAAGTCAGTTCAAGCTTAGAGATTCGTCAAGGGGATTGATCTTTGTCATGCTGGGTGCGCTCACTTGACAGATCAGTCATTGACATCAACAATCTCAAACTGACTAATTGAGTTGAAGATTTGACGGAACCCAAGTTTTGTAAAACTGATTTTGTTGGAAATATTATTTATGTTTTGATGATGATTCGTCACAAAATTAGACAAATCACTTACAACCCATGATGATGAAGTCGTAACTAACTGTTATAGTGCATAATAAAAGAAGAAGCAAGAAATGGTCTAGAGACAAATGTATAAGTTCTATCTAGAGTTTGAACTTTGTATAGGTTGTTTCAGACAAGCATTGTAATAGAATAGGAACTAGGCGAACAGCTGGGTCACAATAAGAAAACTGAGTTACAACAAGAAAACTGAGTTATAGAAGAACTGAGGGTTCAAACTCAGTCATGCCAAAAACGAAGAAGATAAGTTCGGCCGAGGGACACGGACTCGGTTGGCTTATCTAGAAGACTGAAGAACTGAGGGACACAGACTCAGTTGTTGAAGATTGAAGAACTGAGGTGGCAAACTCAGTTAGAAGCTGAATAAGTCATGACTATAAGTCAGGATTCAGGCAAGTCTGTGGTGACCTGAAACTGATTTATAGACCATGTAAAACTGGATAATCTTAAGGACAAAGATTATCAGCTACCGGGAAAAGAAGAAACTGAATGGTGTACTCTGACTTAGTCAATTAAAGTCAGATATGAAGTAAACAAGGTACTCAGTTTTGAAGAAGAGTAGAAAACTGAGTTAAGGCCTTGATTGAATTTAAACTATCAATACGACAAAAGATCGTACATATGAACGTTGGCTAAATGACAAGTGTAACGGCTACAAGAGCTAGTAACCGTCACATCACCCCTATAAATATACAAGAGAATCACTTGAAGCAAGGAAGAGGAGGATCAGAAAAAGAGCTTTACAAGCATATACTCAAAGATCCAAATCCAGATCCATAAAAATCAGATTATATTTATCCAGAAAAAGAGGAGCCAACGACATTGCCTTGAAAACTTCAAAGGAAGATCCAGTAACCCATTAAGGGGGAATGAAGGCATCTTGGAGCTACAAAGTCAGATCCAGAAAAATCAAACAACTCACTGAATTAATCCTTGATTAATTCTAAACCTAACCTTTGTGAAAAGGGGTTGGCTGTGCATAGTTTGAAGAGAGCAATTCTACCTTTCTTCATACGGTGTTGCTACAACAGTTGGTGCAGTCTGCGGACTGTGTATGTGAGTGGTGAGCTGGTGAAGGAGCAATTCCACCTCTGAAAGATCAGTGTGCAGAGTGAAGGGAGCAATCTCACCTTTCTTCATTTTGTGTAGACAGTGAAACTAGGGTGTCGTGAAGGACTGTCATAGTGCTAGAATCTTGTAACGGTTATCTCATTATTCTAGTGATACCTCCTACGCCACAGGAGAAGGTGAGACGTACGGGATTACACCACCCGGAACTTCCATAAACAAATCTTGTGTTTATTTACTTTATGCATCTGTGTTTGTTTTATTTATTGCATTATCTCTCAGCAAACACCAGACACTGAGTCAGCACTTAACTAATACATAGAAGGTCTAATTTTCTGGTTACACATCTATTGCACTAAAGGCTAGTTTTATCCGCTGCCAGTTAACGAGACTAAATATAAGTCAGTAATAACTTATATTCAGCTAAGCTAACTGAACTCCGCACAAGTTAAAGGGACAGGAACTGAAGATCAGTTTAAGTTTCAGAGAAACTCAGTTCCTGGGACTTTTCCAGTTCAGGATTAGTTTTTGGTGACAAGTTTATTCACCCCCCCCCTCTAAACTTGTGTTAGCCTTTCCAAGGGACCAACAATTGGTATCGGAGCAAATCTTCCTTCTGGAGGAGATCCAAGATACACTTCAAACCAGTTGTTGAAGACCCCTCACCGTATCAGTTCATATAGTTTCAATGTCTACATCTAAAGCTAGAAGTTGGCTTACCCATCCCTTGATTAATTGTTTGCAACATATATCTGATTTTCAGGACCAAATGATCGAAAGGTTCAGTACGACAAATCGTTTTACAAATCCAGAACCTCAACTCAATGATGAAGTGGATACAAACTTCAATGATCACCTTAAGGAATCCAGAGGAGTTCCATCACTGAGAGACCTCTCAAAAGAAGAAGGAAAGGAATTGTTGCAGATAGGTATTGATATAGAAGACTCATTACAGCAACAAGAAAATGTACAAACTATATCTAATCATCAAGAAAATGTACATTCTTCCACTCAGTTATCACTTGCTGAACTCAGTCAAAGAAACTCTAATCTTGTCAAGTTAACCGAAAAACTCTCCTTGGAATTGGAACAAAAAGACAAAGAACTTGACAAAGCCAAAGATTGGAATGTGTTTCTAGAAACTGAGTTGTCATACTTTGCTGAAAGAACAATGCTCAGTAAAGTTGACAAAGGCAATGATAATCCCCCACCCCTACCCAGTCTTGAGATCTCAACAAGAACAAACCTTAGAAATCAAGATACCGAAGACCTAGTAGATCACACGAGAGAAATTAAAAATGTTAAATCTAAAAGAATCCTTGTGAAATCAACTAAGGTTGAGCGTAATGGTTTATCTAGAAAAGAGTTGAGAAGGTTTAATTCTCTCAACCAAGAAACTGGAAGTAATACTCCGCAAGAACTAACCCGACCGGACCCAAGAAGATATGGGTACCGAGGAAAACTTAAACTCTTTTTTGCGGAAAAGTCGGTTTATATTGCAAAATCCACGAAAAACCGACTTCCATACAAAACGAGACGGCAAAAGGCGATGAGGGACAAAACTGTCAAAAAAGTAAAGACTTTCCAAACCTACCATCGACGTTTGGGCCGACATGACAAATCACTCGAAGCCACGTGTCAATGCGGAGAAAAAGTAGATGTACATCCCTACATAATCTCATTGATTTTGACACGACTCTCATTTTGAAAACGATTGTAAGACAAAATCTTGACGAAATCCTGGTCTCCCAAAATCAAAGCATTCAAGAATCCCAAATTCAATGGAGCAATACAACATTGACGAAGGAATCACAACAACTATAGACGCATTCTGTCAAAAATTCTCAAACTCCAATCTTTCAATTCAAATTGCAAAGAAGATTAAAAAGATTCGAGGTTTGGAGAATTTGATTGATACAAAGGTCTCTACCTTATGCCCAGACGGCATTAGAGATTTCTACAAGAATGCTGAAATCACCAACAATGGAAGAAGCTTCAAAACTACTGTTCAAGACAAAAACTTCACCATTCAAATTGATGAACAAAGGTCTACTTTCCCGGACGGCATTAGTTTCTACAAGTTCACCAACAATGGAAGAAGCTTCAAAACTAGATACCATAATACTGGAGGCTCTTCATCCTTCACCTTTGGAAAAGAGGAAAAAGACAAGCTTTGGAACATCACCGCAATCAATAAGAAGGAGAAGAATTTCGGTGGCTCTATATATCGGCGAAAAGGAGAATTCGCATTCACGACAATTCTTCGACCAAAAATGTCATTGGTCATGCTCTAAATTTCTACACTCTCTCAACGGACAAAATGAAAATGATTTATGCCATTTGGTTTGAGGAGAGATTTGATTGGAACAAATTTATACTCAATCAGTTGATTAAACAGATTTCTGATGAGAAGCAGAGAATCAAAGAAAGTAAGGAAGCTGCTGGAGAATCATTCTTACTGAAAAAGGGTTTTACCTATCCAGTGCAAAGAATATTGGATCATCTCTCCATTCCTAAATCCACACCAACCGAAGTGAAACAGAAGTCAGTGTCCACTGGGACGAAGAAGAGGAAAGTCACCAAAGAAGAAGAGTGGAGTGAAGGTTCAGACTCCAGTTCAAGTGAGACTGTGAAACCAGACGACAGAACCCTGAGAAGACAGAAAAGAATGTTGAACAAGGTTCAGGCAAAGAAAAATGAAACTAAGGAAGTAATTGAAATTGATGATGAAACTGATGAAACTGAAGAAAGCATGTACAAAGAAACTGAAGAGTTCGTTGATGAACTTGAAGAAAGTGAACTAGATGGAGATGAAGAAATTGGTGAAGAAGAATCTGAAGAAGTTGATGAAGAATCTGAAGGGAGTGAATTTCCCACTACTATGTTTGGGGAATACACTGAAAAACAGAGAAAGTTGTTGAAGATGCGAAATTTTGTGAAACGAGTATGAAAAGGAACCGACAGTTCATGATACTCACTTTTACTATCCCGAAACGGCTCCTCGTCACAAGCTCAAAAGGCATCCATAAGCAAATCAACATTTGAAGAATTTACGGTTCAAGAAACGAAGCCGAGAAACCGAAGAATCTGAAAGAATTCATTGAATGCTTAATACAGAATCTACAGGAGAAACTGTTCAACATGCATGAACTAATTGGAAGGATACATTATTCAGGTTTGAACAATTACTCAAACATCATCACCCTACGTAAGTTATTTGAAGATTGCTTTCGCTTATCTTCAAACAAGGGGGAAGATGAAGCTGTAGGTGATGAAGCTGTAAGAGAGGATGCAGCTAAAGCTAAAGAGGTTTATGCCAGACAACTGATGGAAGATCAAGACATACAAGTAGATGATGATCTACTAACTACCCAAATTAATGAAGAAGCAGTTGACAGTATGTTTGAAGAGCTGATTGCAGAAGGAGATTTTAAAGACACAAGGATCGAGGTTGATGAAGATAATGCAGTTAAAGCAGTGCTGAGCATCAGGAAGAAGCTTGCAATTTGTGTCAAATTTCTTGAAAAATTGGCAAATAAAGAGACACAAACTAAGGGGGAAACTGAAAAGAAATCAGAAAATAAGGAGGAAAAAGAAAAAGCTAATCTCATTTCAGAAGAAGAAGAGAAATTGATGGGAGAAGAACTCAAAGAAATTCTGAGTAAGTTCAAAAACCAAGAGAATGAAGAAGGAAACGGAGTTCTTTGAATGAATATATGGAAATCAAGCCGAGAGATGGTGAGTCGAGTTGAAGAAAGAAAAGAAAGAAGACTTTTGGAAACGAAGAGGAGCATTTTTTTTGGAGAAAAGTTAATGGCACTAGAAAATGAAAAGATGTAATTCAGTTTTTAACTTAGTCTCGTTTCGTTTTGATTCTTGTGATAAACTTGGTTGTTCTATCTTGTTATCTTAAAATGTTTTGTTATGATTTCTGCATTATTTTTTTATTATTGCTTTTAGGGAGGGTTATGATACATCATCAAAAAGGGGGAAATTGTTGGAAATATTATTTATGTTTTGATGATGATTCGTCACAAAATTAGACAAATCACTTACAACCCATGATGATGAAGTCGTAACTAACTGTTATAGTGCATAATAAAAGAAGAAGCAAGAAATGGTCTAGAGACAAATGTATAAGTTCTATCTAGAGTCGAACTTTGTATAGGTTGTTTCGGACAAGCATTGTAATAGAATAGGAACTAGGCGAACAACCGGGTCACAATAAGAAAACCGAGTTACAACAAGAAAAGCGAGTTATAGAAGAACGAGGGTTCAAACTCGGTCATGCCAAAAGCGAAGAAGATAAGTTCGGCGAGGGACACGGACTCGGTTGGCTTATCTAGAAGATCGAAGAACGAGGGACACGGACTCGGTTGTTGAAGATTGAAGAACGATGTGGCAAACTCGGTTAGAAGTCGATTAAGTCATGACTATAAGTCGGGATTCGAGCATGTCGTGGTGACTGAAACTAGTTATAGATCATGTAAAACTGGATAATCTTAAGGACAAAGATTATCGGCTACCTTGAAAAGAAGAAACTGAATGGTGTACTCTGACTTAGTCAATTAAAGTCAGATATGAAGTAAACAAGGTACTCAGTTTTGAAGAAGAGTAGAAAACTGAGTTAAGGCCTTGATTGAATTTAAACTATCAATACGACAAAAGATCGTACATATGAACGTTGGCTAAATGACAAGTGTAACGGCTACAACAGCTAGTAACCGTCACATCACCCCTATAAATATACAAGAGAATCACTTGAAGCAAGGAAGAGGAGGATCAGAAAAAGAGCTTTACAAGCATATACTCAAAGATCCAAATCCAGATCCATAAAAATCAGATTATATTTATCCAGAAAAAGGGGAGCCAACGACATTGCCTTGAAAACTTCAAAGGAAGATCCAGTAACCCATTAAGGGGGAATGAAGGCATCTTGGAGCTACAAAGTCAGATCCAGAAAAATCAAACAGCTCACTGAATTAATCCTTGATTAATTCTAAACCTAACCTTTGTGAAAAAGGGTTGGCTGTGCATAGTTTGAAGAGAGCAATTCTACCTTTCTTCATACGGTGTTGCTACAGCAGTTGGTGCAGTCTGCGGACTGTGTATGTGAGTGGTGAGCTGGTGAAGGAGCAATTCCACCTCCGAAAGATCAGTGTGCAGAGTGAAGGGAGCAATCTCACCTTTCTTCATTTTGTGTAGACAGTGAAACTAGGGTGTCGTGAAGGACTGTCATAGTGCTAGAATCTTGTAACGGTTATCTCATTATTCTAGTGATACCTCCTACGCCACAGGAGAAGGGGAGACGTACGGGATTACACCACCCGGAACTTCCATAAACAAATCTTGTGTTGATTTACTTTATGCATCTGTGTTTGTTTTATTTATTGCATTATCTCTCAGCAAACACCAGACACTGAGTCAGCACTTAACGATACATAGAAGGTCTAATTTTCTAGTTACACATCTATTGCACTAAAGGCTAGTTTTATCCGCTGCCAGTTAACGAGACTAAATATAAGTCAGTAATAACTTATATTCAGTTAAGCTAACTGAACTCCGCACAAGTTAAAGGGACAGGAACAAAGCGAAGATCAGTTTAAGTTTCAGAGAAACTCAGTTCCTGGGACTTTTCCAGTTCAGGATTAGTTTTTGGTGACAAGTTTATTCACCCCCCCCCCCCTCTAAACTTGTGTTAGCCTTTCCAAGGGACCAACAATTGGTATCGGAGCAAAATCTTCCTTCTGGAGGAGATCCAAGATACACTTCAAACCAGTTGTTGAAGACCCCTCACTGTATCAGTTCATATAGTTTCAATGTCTACATCTAAAGCTAGAAGTTGGCTTACCCATCCCTTGATTAATTGTTTGCAAATATATCTGATTTTCAGGATCAAATGATCGAAAGGTTCAGTACGACAAATCTTTATACAAATCCAGAACCTCAACTCAATGATGAAGTGGATACAAACTTCAATGATCACCTTAAAGAATCCAGAGGAGTTCCATCACTGAGAGACCTCTCAAAAGAAGAAGGAAAGGAATTGTTGCAAATAGATATTGATATAGAAGACTCATTACAGCAACAAGAAAATGTACAAACTATATCTAATCATCAAGAAAAGGTACATTCTTCCACTCAGTTATCACTTGCTGAACTCAGTCAAAGAAACTCTAATCTTGTCAAGTTAACCGAAAAACTCTCCTTGGAATTGGAACAAAAAGACAAAGAACTTGACAAAGCAAAAGATTGGAATGAGTTTCTAGAAAGCGAGTTGTCATACTTTCTTTGAAAGAACAATGCTCGGTAAAGTTGACAAAAGCAATGATAATCCCCCACCCCTACCCGGTCTTGAGATCTCAACAAGAACAAACCTTAGAAATCAAGATCTTGGAAGACCTAGTAGATCACACGAGAGAAATTAAAAATGTTAAATCTAAAAGAATCCTTGTGAAATCAACTAAGGTTGAGCGTAATGGTTTATCTAGAAAAGAGTTGAGAAGGTATAATTCTCTCAACCAAGAAATTGAAGTAATACTTTCAATAACTAACTCAACGGACCCAAGAAGATATGGGTACCGAGGAAAACTTAAACTGTTTTGCGGGAAAAGTCGGTTTATATTGCAAAATCCACGAAAACCGACTTCCATACAAAGCGAGACGGCAAAAGGCGATGAAGGACAAAGCTGTCAAAAAGTAAAGACTTTCCGGCTACCATCGACGTTTGGGCCGACATGGCAAATCACTCGAAGCCACGTGTCAATGCGGGAGAAAAAGTAGATGTACATCCCTACATAATCTCATTGATTGTGACACGACTCTCATTTTGAAAACGATTGAAAGACAAAATCTTGACGAAATCCTGCTCTCCCAAAATCAAGCATTCAAGAATCCCAAATTCAATGGAGCAATACAACATTGACGAAGGAATCACAACAAGCCTAGACGCATTCTGTCAAAAATTCTCAAACTCCAATCTTTCAATTCAAATTGCAAAGAAGATTAAAAAGATTCGAGGTTTGGAGAATTTGATTGATACAAAGGTCTCTACCTTATGTCCAGACGGCATTAGAGATTTCTACAAGAATGCTGAAATCACCAACAATGGAAGAAGCTTCAAAACTACTGTTCAAGACAAAAACTTCACCATTGATGAACAACTACTTTCCCTGGTGTTCCGTCTAGATATAATTGGAGGCTCTTCATCCTTCACCTTTGGAAAAGAGGAAAAAGACAAGCTTTGGAACATCACTGCAATCAATAAGAAGGAGAAGAATTTCAGTGGCTCTATATATCAGCAGAAAGGAGAATTCGCATTCCTGACAATTCTTCTGACCAAAAATGTCATTGGTCATGCTCGAAATTTCTACACTCTCTCAACGGACAAAATGAAAATGATTTATGCCATTTGGTTTGAGGAGAGATTTGATTGGAACAAATTTATACTCAATCGGTTGATAAAGCGATTTCGATGAGAAGCGAGAGAATCAAAGAAAGTAAGGAAGGCTGTGGAGAATCATTCTTGCGAAAAAGGGTTTTACCTATCCGGTGCAAAGGATACTGGATCATTTCTCCATTCCTAAATCCACACCAACCGAAGTGAAACAGAAGTCAGTGTCCACTGGGACAAAGAAGAGGAAAGTCACCAAAGAAGAAGAGTGGAGTGAAGGCTCGGACTCCGAGTTCAAGTGAGATCATGAAACCGACGACGAGAACACGAGAGAAGACGAGAAAGAATGTTGAACAAGGTTCGGCAAAAAACCGAGAATGTGATCGAAACTAAGGAAGTAATTGAAATTGATGATGAAAGCGATGATGAAGAAAGCAAGCCCGATGAGTCCGAAGAAAGCATGTACAAAGAAACTGAAGAGTTCGTTGATGAACTTGAAGAAAGTGAACTAGATGGAGATGAAGAAATTGGTAAAGAAGAATCTGAAGAAGTTGATGAAGAATCTGAAGGGAGTGAATTTCCCACTACTATGTTTGGGGAATACACTGAAAAACAAAGAGAAGTTGTTGAAGATGCAGAATTTTGTGAAACTGAGTATGAAAAGGAACTGACAGTTCATGATACTCACTTTTACTATCCTGAAACTGGCTCCTCGTCACAAGCTCAAAAGGCATCCATAAGCAAATCGGCATTTGAAGAATTTACGGTTCAAGAAACGAAGCGAGAAAGCGAAGAATCGAAAGAATTCATTGAATGTTTAATACGAATCTACGGGAGAAAGCTGTTCAACATGCATGAACTAATTGGAAGGATACATTATTCAGGTTTGAACAATTACTCAAACATCATCACCCTACGTAAGTTATTTGAAGATTGCTTTCGCTTATCTTCAAACAAGGGGGAAGATGAAGCCGTAGGTGATGAAGCTGTAAGAGAGGATGCAGCTAAAGCTGAAGAGGTTTATGCCAGACAACTGATGGAAGATCAAGACGGACAAGTAGATGCTGATCTACTAACTACCCAAATTAATGAAGAAGCGATTGACGGTATGTTTGAAGAGCTATTGCGAAGGAGATTTTAAAGACACAAGGATCGAGGATGATGAAGATAATGCGATTAAAGCGATCTTGAGCATCGGGAAGAAGCTTGCAATTTGTGTCAAATTTCTTGAAAAATTGGCAAATAAAGAGACACAAACTAAGGGGAAACGAAAAGAAATCAGAAAATAAGGAGGAAAAAGAAAAAGCTAATCTCATTTCAGAAGAAGAAGAGAAATTGATGGGAGAAGAACTCAAAGAAATTCTGAGTAAGTTCAAAAACCAAGAGAATGAAGAAGGAAACAGATTGCTGAATGAATATTTGGAAATCAAGCCGAGAGATGGTGAGTCAGTTGAAGAAAGAAAAGAAAGAAGACTTTTGGAGACGAAGAGGAGCATTCTTTTTGGAGAAAAGTTAATGGCACTAGAAAATGAAAAGATGTAATTCAGTTTTTAACTTAGTCTGTTCTATTTTGATTCTTGTGATAAACTTGGCTGTTCTATTTTGCTATCTTAAAATGTTTTGTTATGATTTCTTGCATTATTCTTTTATTATTGCTTTTAGGGAGGGTTATGATACATCATCAAAAAGGGGGAAATTGTTGGAAATATTATTTATGTTTTGATGATGATTCGTCACAAAATTAGACAAATCACTTACAACCCATGATGATGAAGTCGTAACTAACTGTTATAGTGCATAATAAAAGAAGAAGCAAGAAATGGTCTAGAGACAAATGTATAAGTTCTATCTAGAGTATGAACTTTGTATAGGTTGTTTCAGACAAGCATTGTAATAGAATAGGAACTAGGCGAACAACTGGGTCACAATAAGAAAACTGAGTTACAACAAGAAAACTGAGTTATAGAAGAACTGAGGGTTCAAACTCAGTCATGCCAAAACTGAAGAAGATAAGTTCGCTGAGGGACACAGACTCAGTTGGCTTATCTAGAAGACTGAAGAACTGAGGGACACAGACTCAGTTGTTGAAGATTGAAGAACTGAGGTGGCAAACTCAGTTAGAAGCTGATTAAGTCATGACTATAAGTCAGGATTCAGGCAAGTCTGTGGTGACCTGAAACTGAGTTATAGATCATGTAAAACTGGATAATCTTAAGGACAAAGATTATCAGCTACCTGGAAAAGAAGAAACTGAATGGTGTACTCTGACTTAGTCAATTAAAGTCAGATATGAAGTAAACAAGGTACTCAGTTTTGAAGAAGAGTAGAAAACTGAGTTAAGGCCTTGATTGAATTTAAACTATCAATACGACAAAAGATCGTACATATGAACGTTGGCTAAATGACAAGTGTAACGGCTACAAGAGCTAGTAACCGTCACATCACCCCTATAAATATACAAGAGAATCACTTGAAGCAAGGAAGAGGAGGATCAGAAAAAGAGCTTTAAAAGCATATACTCAAAGATCCAAATCCAGATCCATAAAAATCAGATTATATTTATCCAGAAAAAAGGGAGCCAACGACATTGCCTTGAAAACTTCAAAGGAAGATCCGGTAACCCATTAAGGGGGAATGAAGGCATCTTGGAGCTACAAAGTCAGATCCATAAAAATCAAACAGCTCACTGAATTAATCCTTGATTAATTCTAAACCTAACCTTTGTGAAAAAGGGTTGGCTGTGCATAGTTTGAAGAGAGCAATTCTACCTTTCTTCATACGGTGTTGCTACAGCGATTTGGTGCAGTCTGCGGACTGTGTATGTGAGTGGTGAGCTGGTGAAGGAGCAATTCCACCTCCGAAAGATCGGTGTGCAGAGTGAAGGGAGCAATCTCACCTTTCTTCATTTTGTGTAGACAGTGAAACTAGGGTGTCGTGAAGGACTGTCATAGTGCTAGAATCTTGTAACGGTTATCTCATTATTCTAGTGATACCTCCTACGCCACAGGAGAAGGGGAGACGTACGGGATTACACCACCCGGAACTTCCATAAACAAATCTTGTGTTGATTTACTTTATGCATCTGTGTTTGTTTTATTTATTGCATTATCTCTCAGCAAACACCAGACACTGAGTCAGCACTTAACTGATACATAGAAGGTCTAATTTTCTAGTTACACATCTATTGCACTAAAGGCTAGTTTTATCCGCTGCCAGTTAACGAGACTAAATATAAGTCAGTAATAACTTATATTCGCTAAGCTAACGAACTCCGCACAAGTTAAAGGGACGGGAGAACCGAAGATCGCCTTTAAGTTTCGTAGAAAACTCAGTTCCAGGGACTTTTCCAGTTCAGGATTAGTTTTTGGTGACAAGTTTATTCACCCCCCCTCTAAACTTGTGTTAGCCTTTCCAAGGGACCAACAATTGGTATCGGAGCAAATCTTCCTTCTGGAGGAGATCCAAGATACACTTCAAACCAGTTGTTGAAGACCCTCACTGTATCAGTTCATATAGTTTCAATGTCTACATCTAAAGCTAGAAGTTGGCTTACCCATCCCTTGATTAATTGTTTGCAACATATATCGATTTTCAGGACCAAATGATCGAAAGGTTCAGTACGACAAATCGTTTTACAAATCCAGAACCTCAACTCAATGATGAAGTGGATACAAACTTCAATGATCACCTTAAGGAATCCAGAGGAGTTCCATCACTGAGAGACCTCTCAAAAGAAGAAGGAAAGGAATTGTTGCAGATAGGTATTGATATAGAAGACTCATTACAGCAACAAGAAAATGTACAAACTATATCTAATCATCAAGAAAATGTACATTCTTCCACTCAGTTATCACTTGCTGAACTCAGTCAAAGAAACTCTAATCTTGTCAAGTTAACCGAAAAACTCTCCTTGGAATTGGAACAAAAAGACAAAGAACTTGACAAAGCCAAAGATTGGAATGAGTTTCTAGAAACTGAGTTGTCATACTTTGCTGAAAGAACAATGCTCAGTAAAGTTGACAAAGGCAATGATAATCCCCCACCCCTACCCAGTCTTGAGATCTCAACAAGAACAAACCTTAGAAATCAAGATACTGGAAGACCTAGTAGATCACACAGAGAAATTAAAAATGTTAAATCTAAAAGAATCCTTGTGAAATCAACTAAGGTTGAGCGTAATGGTTTATCTAGAAAAGAGTTGAGAAGGTTTAATTCTCTCAACCAAGAAACTGGAAGTAATACTCCAGTAACTAACCCAGCCGGACCCAAGAAGATATGGGTACCGAGGAAAACTTAAACTGTTTTGCAGGAAAAGTCAGTTTATATTGCAAAATCCACAGAAAACTGACTTCCATACAAAACTGAGACGGCAAAAGCTGATGAGGGACAAAACTGTCAAAAAAGTAAAGACTTTCCAGCTACCATCTGACGTTTGGGCTGACATGACAAATCACTCGAAGCCACGTGTCAATCTGGGAGAAAAAGTAGATGTACATCCCTACATAATCTCATTGATTGTGACACGACTCTCATTTTGAAAACGATTGTAAGACAAAATCTTGACGAAATCCTGGTCTCCCAAAATCAAAGCATTCAAGAATCCCAAATTCAATGGAGCAATACAACATTGACGAAGGAATCACAACAAGCCTAGACGCATTCTGTCAAAAATTCTCAAACTCCAATCTTTCAATTCAAATTGCAAAGAAGATTAAAAAGATTCGAGGTTTGGAGAATTTGATTGATACAAAGGTCTCTACCTTATGTCCAGACGGCATTAGAGATTTCTACAAGAATGCTGAAATCACCAACAATGGAAGAAGCTTCAAAACTACTGTTCAAGACAAAAACTTCACCATTGATGAACAACTACTTTCCCTGGTGTTCCGTCTAGATATAATTGGAGGCTCTTCATCCTTCACCTTTGGAAAAGAGGAAAAAGACAAGCTTTGGAACATCACTGCAATCAATAAGAAGGAGAAGAATTTCAGTGGCTCTATATATCAGCAGAAAGGAGAATTCGCATTCCTGACAATTCTTCTGACCAAAAATGTCATTGGTCATGCTCGAAATTTCTACACTCTCTCAACGGACAAAATGAAAATGATTTATGCCATTTGGTTTGAGGAGAGATTTGATTGGAACAAATTTATACTCAATCAGTTGATTAAACAGATTTCTGATGAAAAGCAGAGAATCAAAGAAAGTAAGGAAGCTGCTGGAGAATCATTCTTACTGAAAAAGGGTTTTACCTATCCAGTGCAAAGAATATTGGATCATCTCTCCATTCCTAAATCCACACCAACCGAAGTGAAACAGAAGTCAGTGTCCACTGGGACGAAGAAGAGGAAAGTCACCAAAGAAGAAGAGTGGAGTGAAGGTTCAGACTCCACTTCAAGTGAGACTGTGAAACCAGACGACAGAACCCTGAGAAGACAGAAAAGAATGTTGAACAAGGTTCAGGCAAAGAAAACTGAAACTAAGGAAGTAATTGAAATTGATGATGAAACTGAAGAAACTGAAGAAAGCATGTACAAAGAAACTGAAGAGTTCGTTGATGAACTTGAAGAAAGTGAACTAGATGGAGATGAAGAAATTGGTGAAGAAGAATCTGAAGAAGTTGATGAAGAATCTGAAGGGAGTGAATTTCCCACTACTATGTTTGGGGAATACACTGAAAAACAGAGAGAAGCTGTTGAAGATGCAGAATTTTGTGAAACTGAGTATGAAAAGGAACTGACAGTTCATGATACTCACTTTTACTATCCTGAAACTGGCTCCTCGTCACAAGCTCAAAAGGCATCCATAAGCAAATCAGCATTTGAAGAATTTCTGGTTCAAGAAACTGAAGCTGAGAAACTGAAGAATCTGAAAGAATTCATTGAATGCTTAATACAGAATCTACAGGAGAAACTGTTCAACATGCATGAACTAATTGGAAGGATACATTATTCAGGTTTGAACAATTACTCAAACATCATCACCCGACGTAAGTTATTTGAAGATTGCTTTCGCTTATCTTCAAACAAGGGGAAGATGAAGGCTGTAGGTGATGAAGCTGTAAGAGAGGATGCAGCTAAAGCTGAAGAGGTTTATGCCGTACAACCGATGGAAGATCAAGACATACAAGTAGATGATGATCTACTAACTACCCAAATTAATGAAGAAGCAGTTGACGGTATGTTTGAAGAGCTGATTGCAGAAGGAGATTTTAAAGACACAAGGACTGAGGTTGATGAAGATAATGCAGTTAAAGCAGTGCTGAGCATCAGGAAGAAGCTTGCAATTTGTGTCAAATTTCTTGAAAAATTGGCAAATAAAGAGACACAAACTAAGGGGGAAACTGAAAAGAAATCAGAAAATAAGGAGGAAAAAGAAAAAGCTAATCTCATTTCAGAAGAAGAAGAGAAATTGATGGGAGAAGAACTCAAAGAAATTCTGAGTAAGTTCAAAAACCAAGAGAAAGAAGAAGGAAACAGGTTGCTGAATGAATATATGGAAATCAAGCCGAGAGATGGTGAGTCAGTTGAAGAAAGAAAAGAAAGAAGACTTTTGGAAACGAAGAGGAGCATTTTTTTTGGAGAAAAGTTAATGGCACTAGAAAATGAAAAGATGTAATTCAGTTTTTAACTTAGTCTGTTCTGTTTTGATTCTTGTGATAAACTTGGTTGTTCTATCTTGTTATCTTAAAATGTTTTGTTATGATTTCCTGCATTATTTTTTTATTATTGCTTTTAGGGAGGGTTATGATACATCATCAAAAAGGGGGAAATTGTTGGAAATATTATTTATGTTTTGATGATGATTCGTCACAAAATTAGACAAATCACTTACAACCCATGATGATGAAGTCGTAACTAACTGTTATAGTGCATAATAAAAGAAGAAGCAAGAAATGGTCTAGAGACAAATGTATAAGTTCTATCTAGAGTCTGAACTTTGTATAGGTTGTTTCAGACAAGCATTGTAATAGAATAGGAACTAGGCGAACAACTGGGTCACAATAAGAAAACTGAGTTACAACAAGAAAACTGAGTTATAGAAGAACTGAGGGTTCAAACTCAGTCATGCCAAAACTGAAGAAGATAAGTTCGCTGAGGGACACAGACTCAGTTGGCTTATCTAGAAGACGAAGAACTGAGGGACACAGACTCAGTTGTTGAAGATTGAAGAACTGATGTGGCAAACTCAGTTAGAAGTCGATTAAGTCATGACTATTAGTCAGGATTCAGGCATGTCTGTGGTGACCTGAAACTGAGTTATAGACCATGTAAAACTGGATAATCTTAAGGACAAAGATTATCAGCTACCTGGAAAAGAAGAAACTGAATGGTGTACTCTGACTTAGTCAATTAAAGTCAGATATGAAGTAAACAAGGTACTCAGTTTTGAAGAAGAGTAGAAAACTGAGTTAAGGCCTTGATTGAATTTAAACTATCAATACGACAAAAGATCGTACATATGAACGTTGGCTAAATGACAAGTGTAACGGCTACAACAGCTAGTAACCGTCACATCACCCCTATAAATATACAAGAGAATCACTTGAAGCAAGGAAGAGGAGGATCAGAAAAAGAGCTTTACAAGCATATACTCAAAGATCCAAATCCAGATCCATAAAAATCAGATTATATTTATCCAGAAAAAGGGGAGCCAACGACATTGCCTTGAAAACTTCAAAGGAAGATCCGGTAACCCATTAAGGGGGGATGAAGGCATCTTTGGGAGCTACAATGTCGATCCATAAAAATCAAACACTCACCGAATTAATCCTTGATTAATTCTAAACCTAACCTTTGTGAAAAGGGTTGGTCGTGCATAGTTTGAAGAGAGCAATTCTACCTTTCTTCATACGGTGTTGCTACAAAGATTGGTGCGATCTGCGGACCGTGTATGTGAGTGGTGAGCCGGTGAAGGAGCAATTCCACCTCCGAAAGATCGGTGTGCGAGTGAAGGGAGCAATCTCACCTTTCTTCATTTTGTGTAGACAGTGAAACTAGGGTGTCGTGAAGGACTGTCATAGTGCTAGAATCTTGTAACGGTTATCTCATTATTCTAGTGATACCTCCTACGCCACAGGAGAAGGGGAGACGTACGGGATTACACCACCCGGAACTTCCATAAACAAATCTTGTGTTGATTTACTTTATGCATCTGTGTTTGTTTTATTTATTGCATTATCTCTCGGAAACACCGGACATTCGAGTCGCACTTAACCGATACATAGAAGGTCTAATTTTCTAGTTACACATCTATTGCACTAAAGGCTAGTTTTATCCGCTCGCCGATTAACGAGACTAAATATAAGTCGGTAATAACTTATATTCGCTAAGCTAACTGAACTCCGCACAAGTTAAAGGGACAGAACCGAAGATCAGTTTAAGTTTCCAAGAAACTCCGTTCCCGGGACTTTTCCAGTTCAGGATTAGTTTTTGGTGACAAGTTTATTCACCCCCCCCCCCTCTAAACTTGTGTTAGCCTTTCCAAGGGACCAACAGATTTCATCTTCTGTTTTACTCAGTCAAACAAAGTCAATAAAGGAATGGATAAAACCGACAACAGTTACATCGCATTTAATTACCGCCGTTTTTCTGTCAGAATTCGTAGCATGTATACCCCTATTATGTTAGATAGTACACATCGGTTATGCAAACCATGATGGAATTTGAAAAGATTGTACAAATTTATCAGAAGATCGTGGATCCTTTCAACTACCCACCCCTTTATATACAATCCTTCTTTCACACTCTGTTTACCAAAAAGAAAAATCAAACTTTCTCATCCCTAAATCAGCCAGAATTTTTTCTTAAAATGGACGCTTCAAAGAAAACTCAAGAAGAACGGTTAATCACCGCTACTGATACTTTCACACTTCAAGAATTCGAAAAAATGTGTGGTAATACTCTTCTCTCCAGTCTTATATCTGAAAAGATTGGAAGATTACCGGGTTTACGAAATCTTTTGGTAGCTAAATTGCAACAAGACATGGACTTGGAAGGTCTATTGCAATTCTCTGGAAAATATGAAGATGTTGAAGAACTCTCTACTTACAAGAGTTCGTGGACATAAGATTTTTGCCAATGAAGACATCATCAGACAGCTTTTTGGCTTCAAAGATCCTCTGGTGAAATCTATTGATCTAGGCTGCTTAGCACTTCTACACAGTGATTTCCTTAAACAAATTTCAGTTTCGAAGGAACCAGCAGAGGTTGATACGCATAAGGACTTCAAAACTGAGTTTTGGTCTTCTCACCAGATGGATTAGTAGACATGCCATCGCACAGCACAAAAGGCTAAGTAAGTTAACTGAAGATGGTAACTACCTAATGAATGTCATCTGGGATGGATTTGAGTTCAAATGGGCTGGATATATCTTCAATCAGATCAAGCAACAACACTTGGATGAATTAGCAAGTATCAACCGAGCCCAAGCTGAAGAAGACAAACTGAAGGTAGATTCCGACTGAAGAAATCACTTAGCTTAGTGATTCGTCATTATTTGTAAAGAATCAGTAGTGGGAATAAGAATGCACAAACTACTACAACAAAAGCCGCAGCAGTTGCAAGCTCAACAAAAGGAACTTCCCAACCTGGAGCAAATAGGCAAACTGTGTCCCAGCAAATCGCTCACCAAAAATGAATTAAAAGGAAAGCTGAGACACAAGGAGAAAAATCTGTTTTACATTGTTTATTCCTAGGTACTTCAAGTCTGTTTGCATCAACTGAGGGGGAACAACACTGACAACTGACAGCAGCAAGCTGAAAGCCTTAGTTCTTGGAATTGTTTCTCAACTTCAACAGAGAATATCTGAGAAACAAGTTTCCGTTATGCACATTGAGCAACAAAAACAGGAATCTCAGCAACAAAAGGAGTATCTCTTTGATGCTGAGAGAATCATAAAACTGATGAAGATGAAGCTCAAGACTAAAGATTCTCGAGAAGCTACTCTACTCAATGAAGAGAAAATATTGTTGGAGAAACTGGAAGAACCAAATCTCTATGCACTTTTTCCTATGGAAGAGTTTCTCAACAACTGTTATAACAGATTTTGAGAGATAGCTAAGAGAACTGAATCAACCACATCATCCATACCTAAGGAAATTACAAAGAAGAAAAATGATGATAAGGATGTTGATTCAAGGAAAGAAGCTCAAAAGAGTACAGTTTTGCAGTCAAGCACTCAGCCTGAACAACCAGTGCAAACTGATACTAAGGAAGATGAATTGGCAGTTGAAGCTCAGACAACTGACAATAAAACAGATGAAGCTAGAGCTGATGTTAATCAACAACTAATGTTAATTGAAGATGGAAATCAGTCTCGAATCAAAGAAACAGAGGAAGAAGACCCATCTGAGAAGCTTTCAACAGAAGAATTGAGCAAAGTTAAGAAGGCTTGAAGATTATGCTCAACCAAAAGGATGATTTAAGTGGTCTTATATCACATGTTTCCAGTTACCTGGATTACAGGAAGAAAAATGATGTCTCAACTCATACTAAGTTGGACAGTATCAAGAAATCCACATCAGATTCAGTTTCGGAGATTCTCAGTCTGAAAGAAAAACTTGAACAAGAAACTTTGGTAGATCGAGAAACTCATGCTCAAGCTGAATGGCTCCACAACCAACGGATTTATGTGCTAGAAACTCAACTCAGAGATTTCCTCATCTCTCAAAAAGAGATGTCAACAAATCAGAAGGCAACACGTCAACTAATCAATGAGTTGTATGATGCCAAAAAGGGGGAAGTGGAGGAAGAAAAGCTGAAGTTATATGAAGAAAAAATAAAGCTTGAAACTGAGTTGACAGAACTGAAGAAAGCTAAATCAGTTATAGAATCCAACATCAGACAAGTTGAAGAACTAACTGATGAGGAACTCATACTCAAATACAGTCAACCTGGTGACAGAAGAGCAACTCTCACTGAAGATCTTTGGATGAAATTTATTGAAGACTACAGTCATGTCAAAGCCAAGTACAGATACAAGAATTATGAAGAATCACTCAACTACTTTTTGTGTGATCTTTATAGTAAAATAAAAATGGAAAACTACAAGAAGATCAAAAGGATTGAAGAAAAACTGCAAATTATAGACAAAAGTGAACAGATGAATACATGTGGAGAAAATGGAAGCTAACAAGCCAAGTGGACTACCTCAACACTTTCAGTAATAAAGACACAAGGATTGAAGGATAATATCGCCTTCATGACAAAAGAAGGAAGTATGTCTTAGCTAAATAGAAAGCTGCTTAAATTTCATCTCAGTTTATTTGAAATGTGTAACTCGATCCAGTTTTTGCAAAATCTTAATGAAATCCAGTTTCCTGTTTTACTTTATTTTGTATTGTTTTTATCTTTAAGATTTTCTTTTAAGGATAGTTTTGGCATCATCAAAAAGGGGGAAATTGTTGGAAATAATAATTTAGTTTTGATGGTAATTCATTCTATTCAAGAACATGGTTGTTTACACCCCATTGATGAAGTGCTGAGACTAGCTGTTATAGTGAAAGGCTAAAAGATGCCTAGAACTGAATGTATAAGTTTTACTAGAGTCTAATAATTGTATAGGTTATATCAGACAAGCACTGTAATAGATAGAAGTGTCCTGGAATTGAAAACTGGAAATCATCCAAGAAACTGGAAAGACAAGTCATCTAAAACTGACTCAGACTACACCAAGAACTTAAGCTCACTCAGAACTGAAGAAGGTAAGTTCGCTGAGGGACACAGACTCCGTTGGATTATCTAAAACTGAAGGCTGAGGGAACAGACTCAGTTACAGAAGATTGAAGAACTGAGGGTACAAAATCAGTTATGAAAGTCGAGACTGTAAAGTTAGACTTCAGGAAAATTTGTTGTGACCTGAACTGACTTTATGGATATTGTATGAAGACCTAAGAATCATAAGGACAATGAATTCTTAGATGATATATGATTATGGTGTACTCTGATTAAGTCAATAATAATCAGATTTAAAACTGGAGTACTGACATTTGAAGAAGAGTAAAATCTCAGTTAATGCTCCAAGTCAGTCAAGAAAATGACTACTGACAAACTCGTATAAAACTGATCAGGATACTCAGTTTATTTAGTCAGTCATCCAGCGAACTGATAGTATAGTCGAACGTTGTACAGGAAGCAATTCGATTGGATGAAGTACTGACAAGTCAGAACGGTCACAAAATATACCCGTTACAAGATATATGTTGATACAATTCGAATTCAAGCAAGATGAACGTTGGACCTTACACTATAAATAGAGGACTTTGCATCAAGGTTCAAACACCAATAATTAACAAGATTACAAGCATTTTGTGGACTAGTCTCGTTCATTCGAATTGCTAACATCTTTGCAATAACAAGATCAATAAAGAATTTCATCAAGTGTTCAAGCTACACAGAATTTATTCAGAATCTGGCACTTTGAAGAACCACAAACAAGAATCAATTTATTGATTCTCAGTCCAACTTTGATTCTTAATCAAAGGTTTAGACTGTGAAGCAATCCGGTGAGGATTCACCAAGGACAGTTGTATCAGCAGTCGGGTAGACTGTGTTTGTGGTGGTAGCTGGTGAAGAGGCATACGTAACCCTTCAAGGACCAGTGGTTCAAGCATTTGAAGAGCAGCAATCCAACCTATTCTTTGACTGTTTAGATAGTGAAGCTAGGATTAGCCAAGGACTATTGTTTAGGACTTTTTGTAACAGCTCACCTCAAGAAGTTCTAGTGGAATTTTCCTCCTACACCACAAGGGAAGAGAGGACTGACAGGATTACACCACCTGGAACCTATATAACTCTTGCTTCATTTACTTTACGCATTGAAATTATGTTATTTCTTATTACGGCATTTATATTGTTTATTCAGCATACTGAGAACTGATTGTTATACAACTCACAACTCACAAACTGACAATCACCAGAATTCAGTTTAACACACTGAGCTTTCACAGAGAATAACAAGATCAAGAAAAAGGCTTGAATTATACCCGCTGAGGGTTGACTCAGTTTGTTATAAGTCAGTTTTGACTTAGACTCAGCTCAGTCATCTTAACTCCACACAAGTTTAAACTGGACCTTAAAAATTCTAAAATCCAGTTTTTAGGGACAAGTTTATTCAACCCCCCTCCCCCTCTAAACTTGTGTTAGTCTTTCCAAGGGACCAACAATAAGACCCTGAGGTTATATGCTACAAGAAACAACAGCCAATAAACACTTAACAACACACAAAAACTGCAAAAATGGGTGGTTTCTTTTTTCAATATATGAAGAAAATTATGTCAGATTTAAGAGAAACCATAAGAAAGATAAGAAATCTATTGGATATATGGGTTCAGGTTTCTTCCTGAAGACAAAACCTCTGGGGTTGATGGTTCAGGCCCTGCTGAATCATTTGAAAATTTCTGATGTTGCTCCATCAACCATCAACAAGGCAAGGTACAAGCCAGAAATTTTCTACACTATTCCAGGCTTAGATGAATTGATGAGGTACAAGAAGTGGAAAGTGATAATGATCAAGAGCAGAGAACAAAAGCTAGGGTTGATGTTCAAGCTGCTACACCAAAGAAACTAGAGAAGAGAAAGAGTGCTGACACAAGAAAGATCACTGATGTGATAAAGCCAAAGAAGACAAAGAAATCAGTAGACATTGCCAAGTCTACTGAAGTTAGCACTACTGATATGCCCTCTGAGCCTGCTGAGTCGGTTAATAAGACTACTGCTGATTTACTTAAAGAATAGCTCAAAGGGGCATCCAGGAAGAGAAATGATGCAAGCAAGGAGCAATTAGAAGGCCCCTGAACAACCTGCTAAAAGAAGAAAGCAAGGGGCAAAGAAGAAGGGACATGGCTAAGGAAAAGAACTAAGAGTTCTAGAGGAACAAAGAGAAGCAGAAGAAGTAGTTGAACAAGATGTTGTTGAGCCTACTGTGCAAGCCACTGAGGTTGTGAAAGACCCTACTGAGACCGCAACAACTCAGGGGGAAGGAAAAACAGTTGAAATCCCTGCTAAGAAACATGTAATTCAGGGGGAAGCAAGTGTGGAACAACTAAAGATAGTAGACACAAATGTACCTGCTCAAGAGTCTTCTGATCTCTTTGTGTCTGCTAAAGATACTGTGACTCATCTTGTTGAAACCTTTGGAAGTCAACAAGTAGAGAAACCTTCTGCAAGAAAACCTACCATGCCATATGAAAAGAAGACCAAGAAATCAAAGAAGCCAAAAGAAGATCCTGATTTAAAGAAGATTGCACAATACTTTGCATGGAAGTTTGGTTTTTACAAGAGGCAAAAGCCAACAGTAGAACCCATGAGTGGATTTGAAGAATGGGCTTTTACAAATCTTGGTGTGGAAAATTTTCTAGGCCTGATAGACACATAACTCCTAAAGATGATATTACTTGAACTTATTCAAGATGGAAAAAACAATGGGAAGATAATGTTTAAAGATCCCAAGTTCACCCCCTTTGATGATAGTGATGAGTCATCATCAAATTTAGATAATGATCATCCTATGCATCCTGATGAGTCCAGTGGTATTGCAAAAGAAACATCTACTAAGCATGCTGGACAAGAGGCTACTAAGAAGACAACAGAGCAACTTACTGAGGGTGATAAGTCTGCTGAGGGCCAGCAGACTGATAATCTAAACTATGAATTGTTTGCTGCTTTTTCTGAAGATTTGGAGGAGCAAATTGCAGCAGCAACACTTCTTGAAGAAGCAATTTTGAAGAATGCTACTGATATCATAACGGCTGAGCAAACTGATGTTAATTCTGAAGAATCTGCTCAATATCAAGATAGCATTGGCACTGATGAAACCTTGGCTCAAGCTGCTGAAGTAATAAGAGAGATTGTTGAGGAAAGAGGTGTTTTGAAGGAAAACATGGCTATTTTTCCTATTATTAGTGAAGACATGGAGGTTTAGTCTGCTGAGTTTCAGACAACAACTGAACAAAGGTTGGAACTACAAGTCCAAAATACTAAGGATCAGATAGTATTAAGACAAAGGTTGGATATCTTGTTGGGATTAGAGGAATCCCATGTGTCTAGTTTGGAGGTTGCTGAGGAAATGGCTACTGATGGCAAAAATGGACAAGAAGTTGCTAAAGAACAATATGAAAAACAACTTCTTGACTATGAGTTTAGTGATGAAGATTTTCAATTGCCTCAAGAAGAAGAACCTCAACAAGAACAAGAACTTGTCATTGAGAAAGTACCTGATTTAGATGTGAAAGCTGCTGAACCCTATGTATGGGACATGACAAGAGCAATTATGGTGAGGGTACCAAGTGCTGATGACAATGTTGAAGGATCTGCTGAGAACTTTGCTGGTGGTATGGCTGGTATGGCTGCTGCAATACCAATACCCATTGTGGAGGAGTTAAGAGCTGTCAGAGATGATATCACCCAGCTGAGAACTCAATTGACAAGCAGTGAGCTAAAGTTTGAATATTTGGTGAATCTGGTGGAAAATAGAGGTAGGACTACTGAGACTATTTCATCCAATGTTACATCTGTACAATTTGCTATTAATGACATGCTAAGAGAAGTTACTTATGTCAAGCAAGATTCAGCAAAGAGAGATAAATTTATTTCTGAAAAGATCATATCCCTACACCAGAAAGTTGATAAGTTGGCTGAGACTCCTAGCCCTGCTGCACTTGATCCAAAGATTACTAAGAGAATCAATCTGCTGAACCGTTTTATTGATGATGTCAATAACAGGGAAGATGGTCATACAGTAGAAGCCAAGGAAGTAGGAAGGATCTACAACAAAAAGAGATTTGAGGCTGAAATCAATGAATTTAGAGCACCTGCACCTGGCAGAGTACAGTTGACAGTTGACCTATTGAAAGAATTCAAGACTGCTTTCTATGCTAGAAGAAGTCCCTACCAAGATATGACTTTTCAGGAAGGTCTAAATTCCTTCCTTGGACTTAAATTGTGGGAGACAAGGATCAAATGCTTAAAAGAAACTGGCAGAGGAGGTCAAACTGGAAGAGGAGGTATTACTAGAAGTTCAGGAGGAAGACAGGTGTCTGCTGATCAAAGAGAAAAAGATTGTCTAGAGGAATTCAAGCTAAGCTATATGAAAGGAGGATTCAACTGGCATGGTGTTCAACTGACAATTGTTGTAGCTTGGAAATGGTGGAAGTTGGTACATACCTGGATTGATTTCTCCATAATTGAAAATCAATGGATGCTGGATGTGCAAAGAGAAATCAGAGAATATCAACATAAAAGAGACCAAGACAGAGATAGAAACTAGATCAGCAGACTTATTCTTCTATGTTGTTTATTTTTATGTTGATCATAGTTGTAATAGCTTTGAACAAACTTGAACACAAATGATATATGATTGAAATTTGTTCTATTTTTGTGTTTTTATCTTTGTGCTTTTCTATAAGGAGGGTAGTGGCATCATCACTAAAAAGGGGAAATTGTTGGACATATCTTAGTTTTAATAATGAGTGCCAGTCTAGCCGTTATAGAGTAAATGCAAAAAGATGCGTAGATTGAATGTATAAGTTTACTAGAGTTTTATGTTTGTATAGGTTTGATCAAACAAGCACTGTAAAGAGGTCAGCTGACTTGATCAGCAGACCTATCTAGGTCGAAGAGTGTCTAGGTCAGTAGAGTCTAGGAACCTGTCGATAGTTGAAGTCTGAGTATTCAAACTCAGTAATGAAGGCTAAGGGTTCAAACTCAGTTATGAAGGCTAAGGGATTAAACTTAGTATTAAAAGTCAAGAATATGGGATCAGAATTTAAGGAAGTTTGTGATGACCTAAAACTGATCACATATATCTTGTGTAGAAGGTCTGAGTTCCATTATAAGGTAAATTGGTGATTGGAACTTGGTTATGATTAAAATGGTGTACTATAACTTGATTATAAAAAATTAGATGAGAAGTAGTCGGCTGAAGTGTTTATAAA
Organism: Gentiana straminea; assembly: GCA_036785695.1. Classification (NCBI taxonomy): domain Eukaryota; kingdom Viridiplantae; phylum Streptophyta; class Magnoliopsida; order Gentianales; family Gentianaceae; genus Gentiana; species Gentiana straminea. Next base: position 254,795 of record JAVUPR010000363.1, on the reverse strand, counting down.
ACACAGCAGACTAACATTCAGCTGAAATTCATGGACATCAGTAGACTTATACAACAGGTGTCTGCTTAATGCAAAAGTCGAATTAATCCAAGTTTTTCTCGATGATTAAATGAATAAGGATGAATTACAAGCATTGGATTAATCAGTCAATCAATGGCCAACATGAAAGGGGCGTTGTAAGGATTTCAGAGCCATATCAAATGGAATTATACCATTGATTGACGACTGGACTGTCACAAGGACACTGACAGTGTCAGTAAGGTACATTAGAGGGAATTTTCAGGAATATTCAGAAAATCCTGTAACGGTTGTGTTAGAATTTCAAATTCAAATAACATGATCTACACCTATAAATAGAGGACACCTGATTCTGATTGCAACAACACAAGAAGGGCATACGAGCAACTAAGTTTTTGTGCATGAATTTGATCAAAGTACAATCCTACCTTGATGATACTATCTGAGCTTAAATTTATTGATCAAGAATTTTCTTCAAGTGTTTCTGCAAGCAAGTTCCATCTAGTATACACAATTGAAGTCTACAAGATGCTGATCCTTTCATCTTGATCAAAGCTGAACCACTTACTTGATTCAACCCCTTCTTTTTCAAAAAGCTGCTGAAGACAGAGAAGCACTTTTAAAGTGTCAAAGACTGTTGTGTTTTGTGGTGGAGTTGGTGAAGAGTCAATCCTACCCTTCAAGGACCAGTGGAATACTTCGGAGCAGCAATCCTACCTTTTTCTAGTGTTCAGTTTGGGAAGCCATAGTCATTGGTCAAGGACAAACAGTTTAGGGATTTTTGTAAGAGCTACCTAAAGAATCTCTAGTGAATTTCCTCCATCATCATAGGAGAAGAGTGGACTAACAGGATTACACCACCTAGAACCACTATAAAACTTGCCTACTTTACTTTACTGCATTTACTTTCTGCAATGTACTTTACTTGCATTCTTATCACATCAACCTACTGAACTAGCTACTGAATCACACATTTACACTGCTGAGTATCTAATACTTAGTATCATCTTTAAAACAACAAGTAACAAGGGTTAATCTAATATATTCCACTCCAACAAATTCAATAGCTTCAATAGTCAGGAAACTACTGAGTGGTAAGTAGACTATTGACCCTGCTGAGTTTGTCAACTCTAAAAAGTTTTAAGTGTTAAGTTTATTCAACCCCTCTCTAAACTTAACCATAGCCTTTTCAAGGGACCAACAGAAAGTGCAACACGTTTTTGCAACCTCGACTGCCATGACATAGCTCCCCTTGCAAATTTAACCATATATCCTAAAGTAGACTTGTAAGAATCAACATCTCCAGCCATATCAGAATCAGTGAAACCAACCAACATAGGTTTTTTCACCACCAAAAGTAATACAGAAATCCATAGTACCCTTGAGATATCTCATAATCCATTTCACGGCATTCCAATGCTCTCTACCATGATTAAAGAGAAAATGACTGACCTTACCAACTGCATAAGCTATGTCTGGTCTAGTACATATCATGGCATACATCAAACTACTCACCGCTGAAGCATACGGGACCTTCTGCATCTTTTCCTTTCATCATCTCTAGAAGGACATTGTTTGATACTCAACTTGAGATGAGATGCAAGCGGACAGGACACTGCCTTAGCATCACTCATGCTAAATATCTGAGGCGCCTTCTTTATGTACTTCTCTTGTGACAAATAAATTTTCCCGGCCTATCTGTCACGAGTAATCTGCAACCCTAAAATATGCTTTGCATGGCCCAAGTCTTTCATTGAAAATGACGTGCTCAACTGCTGCTTCAACCTGTCAATCCTTGAAGCATTGTTGCCAACAATCAAAAAATCATCAACATAGATTAAAATAATGATAAAATCATCCTCTCAGAATCTTCTACTAAACACACAATGATCTGAAGTAGTCTTCCGGTAACACTGCTCCCTCTTGATAGACTCAAATTTCTTATACCATTTTCTAGGTGCTTGCTTCAACCCATAACGACTCTTCTTCAACTTGCACACAAGATTCTACTATCCTTTATCCAGGAAACCCTCTGGCTGCTCCATGTAGATATCCTCTTCCAAATCACCATATATAAAAGTTGTTTAACATCCATCTTCTCAACCTCCGAATCAAGACTAGCTGCCAAGCCAAGAACATTCCGGATAGAAGACATTTTCACAATAGGAGAGAAAATCTCACCAAAATAAATGCCCTTTCTCTGACCAAAACCATTGACTGCTAATCTTTCCTTACACCGAGGTGTAGAATTACCACCTTCATTCTTAATTTTGAAAACCCACTTATTCTTCAAAGCTTTCTTCCCCTTAGGCAATTTCACCAACTCATATATGTGATTGTCAGGCAAAGACTCCATATCGTCTTTCATAGCATCAATCCATTTATCTTTATGTTCATAATCCATGGCTTTCTCAAAACATTCAAGCTCTCAACTATCTCAGAACAAAACATACATAGTCACTGGATATCTAGAAAAAGGGTGTCTCTCTCTAGTAGATCTTCTAGGAATAACTGGTGGAGCCTCATATGGTACTAGTTCCTCAATCACATCATCATCAACGTTATGATCAATATCAATTGCATCAACTACATCATCCTGCTTATTACCCTGGCCATCAACTGCACCATGCTCCTCTATGGATGAAGGAGAAATTATCTCCAAGTCAGCTGAACCATCACTAGCCTGAGGTGTTGAACTCTGGTTTTTATCAACATCCTGCAGAGTCTAGTTCTCTACAAACACAACATCTCGGCTTCTAATCACTTTCTTGTCAACATGGACATAAAATTTGTACCCAAACTCATCTTGACCATAACCTAGAAAAATACACTATTTAGTCTTAGCATCAAGGTTAGACCTCTCATTTTTAGTAATATGAACCTAAGCTTTACAACCAAAAACACATAAATAATGGTAAGATACACCTTACCTACCATGCCTTCTGAGGAACATCATTTTGCATAGGAACATATGGAGACAGATTTAGTACATGATCCACTGTACTCAAAGCTTCACCCTAAAAGGATTTAGGCAATCCGGCTTGTGAAAGCAAACATCTGACTCTCTCAATTAATGTTATGTTCATTCTCTCTGCCAATCCGTTCAACTGCGGAGTCTTTGGAGGAGTTCTCTCATGTCTGATACCCTACTGCTTATAGGAATAATGAAATGGAACTTTGTATTAACCTCCATTGTCAGTCCAAATACACTTCAACTTCTTTCCAGTTTCCTTTTCAACTGAAACTTGAAAATGCTTGAAAATGTCTAACACTTGATCTTTGGTCTTCAAAGTGTAGGCCCCAATTTTTCTTGTGTGATCATCAATAAATGTCACAAAATAGCGGGAACCACCAAGCGTCCTTGTCTCATAGGACCACAAACATCAGAATGAAAAAGCTCAAGTACTTCTGACTTTCTTGAAGGTGAATTTGATTTAAAATCAACTCTAGTTTGCTTCCCTGCAAGACAATGATCACACTTTTCAAATGCAAACTGTTAAAACAAGACAATAAATTATTCTTAGATAAGACAATCATTCCTTTCAAGCACACATGGCATAACCTCTTATGCCACAACTCGGTCTCATCACGCGACTCCACTGCATGAGCCTCATCAACAGTAACTTTGGCTTAAGTCAAGAAAAGTGTAGATGTCTTTGTACCTCTAGGAACAACTGAAGACCCATTTGTGAGCTTCCACTTATCACAAGAAAATGAGTTGTTATAACCATCATAACACAGTCTGTCAACATAAATCAAATTCAACTGGATCCCTAGAACACGCTTAACCGTCTAAGAATCAGTTTGGTACCATTAGACGTCTCCAAACTAATATGTAAAGATGTGACCTGGAGTTTAAGATGTGAAAAAAATCTCTTCTTGAAGTAGCATGGACCGAAGCACCACTGCGAACAACCCAAGTAGTCATATCATCAGCAAGAATAATATCATCAACCTCTTGAAACACAAGAAAGTCTTCAGAAGAAGATGTATTAACTTTATCTTCCTTTTTCTCATCAATTTTCTTCTCACTGTTTTCCTTTTTCTCGTCTTTCAATGTAAAGCCAAATTTCTTGATGTGACCCTTCATGCCACGGTGATTGCATTCAAAAATTTGTACTTGCCCTTGGATTTACTTCTACTCCGACCTCTATCTTTTAGAGCTCTGCTTTGACTTTTCCCACATGACTCAGTAACCAAGAAACCCGACTGTGAGAAAACACCATGTGCGTTCCTCCTTCTCTTATTCCAACACACTAGTCTTTGCAAGATCAATGGTAATAGCACCGTCTGGGGTAGAATTAGATAGAGAACTTCGAAAATTTTCCCACGATTCCGGTAAAGAGCCAAGAAGCATCCGTCCCTGCACTTCATCTTCAAACTTAATACCCATAGCACTAAGATGGTTCATAATACACAAGAAAGTATTCAAATGATCAACCATAGAGGTTCCATCATGATATCTCAATTAATTCATCAATTTATAAATCAAAAGCTTCTTATTGATTCTAGTTTTCCGGGCATACATATCTTCAAGCTTTTTCCACAAAGACCTATCATGTTTTTCCTCATTAATATGATTTAAAACATTGTCATCAACTCATTGTCTAATATAACCACAAACTTGCCTATGAAACAAATTCCACTCTTCATCTGTTTTATCTTGAGGTTTTTCAGCACTGAAGACCAGCAAAGTGATCTTTCTTTTCAAGTTATCCATATGGCATAGTTAGACCAATTCAAAGTGATCATTCTATTCAAGTTGGCTTCCATTTCACTAATAAAAAAAAGTTCATCAAATACACTTCAAAAACAAATTAACTAACCATGCTCCGATAAACGTTTAGTCATACATGTAGAAAAGAAAATGGTGCCAACAGTCGCGAAAAAAAAAAAAAGAAGAAGAGATTGTTTTGACCAAAAATAAAGACAATCGGGGTAAAAGTGGAGAAATACTTGGCATCTTTTGGCGAACGAAGATGTTGATGTGTGTGTTTACTACCAAGGGTTCTTTTTATAGATGTCATGTACAAATTCTCTCAATTATCATTGGTCCATCAGTCTTGACAAGCTTGAAAATACAATGCTAAGGAAAAGGAGCGTAAATGGACCATGGCTTGGGGTGGACGACCAACTTTGGGCCACCGTATAATTATCACTACAAAAAAATGATTTTTGTGACAAAATTTCGGTGACAAGTGATAAATTAGTCACAAAAGGGTTGTTTCTTGTGACAGTAACATTGTTTGTCACGTAAACATGCTTGGATTAGTGACAAACATAAATATCTCACAAAACGTTTGTTAGTTTGTCACAAGAAGTGCTTGGATTAGTGACAAACATAAATATCTCACAAAACGTTTGTTAGTTTGTCACAAGAAGTTTGATTTCAGTCGTATATTGCATAAGCAGTCCTAGCAGAAGGTTTCAGTGACAAACTTCCTTTTCACAAACTCTCTTATTATTATTTTTATTTATATTAAAATTATAAAATACTTAATAATTGTGTGACCAAAAGATTTTGTCACGATCTATATACCTTTGCAACCCATCAATTAATAAATGTTTTGAAAACAAACGTGATCAAACTCAACTCATTAAGAACTTGTTATGGCTCGATTCGGCTCATAAACCCAATTAATTTGCTGAATTCATTAACTTTTTTTACAAAAGAAAAAAAATCAAACTCGACTCATATAATATTCGACTCGACTACGTCTGGAATGATTCACAGAAGCAACTTCGGTGACAACTATCTTTATCATAATGAGCCGAGTCGGGTTATATCATGTATTGAACGAATCGAATTCAATCTTGCCTTTGTATGTCTCGTTCAAACATGAAACAAGTTTTGAGCCCTAGTTCTTATAACCGAGTCAAGCTCGAGTCCTAGAAAATATCGGATCGGCTTGGCTCGGCTCGATACCCATAAAAATATCGGAAATGGAAAACTCGTACAGCAAGTAAATACTACTACCAATACCTCAAATTAAAAATAAAAACGATTCCGCCAAAAAAAATCGAAAAGAAAAATCTGAAGGTGCGTTTCATTTTCTCTGGTCGAATCCTAGGTCATCATTGTTCTGTCGCTTTACTTCATTCCATCTGCGCGAACGTTCGATGATGAGGTGAAATCGTGGTGAGATTGGAAATCGATTCTGACTTCAAATCGCCGGCGATTAGCAATGCTCCAAGACGGAAATCGATTTTGACTGCTGGTATTATTCACTTCAATTACTGATTTCATTGAATTATTTTCGATTTCTGGTGAAATCGTCATGAAATGACCTTACCTTCGTCACCGGCGACGAGCCATAGCTAGTGTTGACATGAGGAAGAGGAGAGCGCCAAGACGGTAGCAATGACAGAAGTGATATGAAGATTATGCCGGCCTATTGCAGATGCAGTGACATAGCTGAAGCGGACACAATGTCCTGTTGACATTGGGGATTATATGGAAAATGATTGAAACCCCTGCAATTGATTCTGCGGTGTACCTTTTCTATTTTGATTTCATTCTGATTTGTTGTCGTCACATTTCCTCCCATATTCTGGTTTATCATATATTGAATTTGTTACATGTCTTTTTGCATTTATTTCAGATTTGTTCCTTTCTTGTTTGGAATAGCTGATTTTCCTTCTGGATTGAAGTAGACAATAAAGAAATAAACTTCTCAAAGTTGACTCGGTTGTCCGTGGGGCATTGCAAATTTTCCAAATAAACAGACATCCTAGCCATAGGGGCATTGGCAGAGCAAATGAAGGGCGATTTCTTGTCTATAGTTGGTTCATTTTAATTAGCTAAATATGCATGTGCACTTACAACAGTGGGTGCAGGTGTTCGGTGTTCGGAATGATGAATAAGGCCCGAGAGTGTTGTTTATCATTTTTCTTTTTGATACTCATTCCACAAAGTTGGCAGATCTTGTAAGTTAACACGAATGCTAAAAATGTTTCCTGCTGATATTGCTCCCGGAATGTACTCAGATTTAATTTCCCTTCAAACTTGTTGTATAGCTTCGTAACTATATTATAACAACTTTACTCTTGTTCTGTTGATTTAAGGTAGAAATTGTGCTCTTAGAGGTTTTGGCATTGTTACTTTTCTATTTCTATCAAAGAAGTTCGCCTCTCCCCAATCATACTGCATCTGTGATGATTAGACAGCTTTTGTAAAGGTTGGTTCCTTTTCTTGTTTCAGTAGTGAAACACTGGATGAAAAAGAGACCTATGCTTCAAATTATTGTGTTCTTTCTAGTTCACGTATGGAAACTGTAAGTAGATTTTTATGGTGCTAAAAGGTGTCACATTTCTTTAGTACTGCCTTTAAGTACCTTATTTTCATCATTATGTTCAATGTAGAGCATTGCTTCTCTCTTGCTCATCAATGAAAATTTCATGCCACCGAATTTTTGAGCAAAAAAAGACAAGGAGTTTTGATGGAATTTTATAGTCTATTGATATTTATACAAATTTATTTGCTATTATGCATGTATTATTACAATTATTTGTAGAGCTAGTGCAAAGGATACATGGTTTGGTAATGGATGATTCAAATTCTGGAAACAATGGTTTGTCTACCCACTAAAGCTAATGTTGAATTTCATACCTTGGTTTATTTTTTTCCTGAACTATATCTAAGTAATATATATGTTACTGAATTGTATCTGGCTCTGTACTTAAACTCCACAATAAGGGGCTACCTATTTATACCCACCCGCCTTGGCTGATGAGTTCCACAGACATCTTATCTTTATCTTTCCTTCTATTCAATCTTTACGGTATTGCAAATTTAATGTGTTGGCTTTTACAGTCAGCAGCACTTATTTCTGTCAGGCGTCTTTACGAGGGCTTAGCACACCCACAGACAACGCAGACTTTTCTGGTACATTCTTGCCATTCAGTAATAGATATATGTCTACATGTCATAATGAATTAGTCTCCTGCTTTAAAGGCTTTTTCTGTTGTACTAATTCGAGTTTTTGCAATCAAAGTATGTCATATACTTCTGCTTGAGCCAAGAGATGTCAATGGGAAGGGCGTGTGTGTTGTATATTGCTCTCTCATTAATAAATCCTCTGTTTGGAAAATAACAAAATAAAATAAGTATGTCAAATAGTTGTTTCTTGAAGTAAGTAGTGTTTCTTATGAACAAGATTTCTAGAACATATTGACTTATCTTTTCAACAACATCCATATCCAGAGTGCTAACTTGTATCTGCTATGGAAATAATGGAAATAATTAGGAGCTATTAGTGTGTGCCCGTGTGGGGTTAGTTATGAGATCACTCTAGCTAATCAATTCATTAACTGCCAGCGTGTTTACCGGGACCTGTAATTATAATATTTGGCGAAGACGCTATTCAACTAGTCTTGTGTTTATTATCATCTCATTGGCATGTTGCCTTGAGTAGGTGAATGGTTTAGTAGACTTTAACATGCTGCCTTGAGTAGGTGATTGGATTTAACTGAATAAGGGAAACAACAGGTTCGTAGTGTAGAAGAAGGGGAAATAAGGTACTATATCTCTCTGCCCTTCTTTGATTTACCTAATGAAATTTGTCAACATTATTACCCTTTATAAGCCAAAGGAATTAATCAATATGTCAAATGGAATCGAAGTTCCTAAACTGAAACGAATTACATCTTCCATCAGCAATGCATGGAATATGCCAATGTCATCCATATCCGAGAAATCGGTTTGAAGATAATCGAGCACATTTTTCTTGCAACCAAAGACTTATTTAAGTACTCTTACATATGCCGGAAGGTGGCGTTGAAGTTGATACTCCAGGAGACTTGAATACCGAAGTAGAAAGATAGTTGGGTTACCCATGCATCCTTGGCCAGAAATAAAAGATGTTTTATGAATGTAAGTTCTGGAATTTATTTTTTTGTTCTTTAAACTTATTTATCCTTGCTTCTTGGCATGTAAATGTTGAATATGAATAGAGAATAAGATTCTAGTATATGTAGACTAGTTAAACTCAACTACTGAATGGCATGATAGAGGGAGGCAAAAAGTCTTACAAACTTCCTGGAGAATAATGAACTTGTAATATATGATGTTGTTGCTTTTATATATGATGTTGTATAGTTGTTTTCGTATGTTCATGTTTGGTAAATTTCTACTGTCGTCTTGATTGCATTGAAGTGACCTCTTGGCAGTGCCTGTCTATATGGTTTTTGTTTTTGTTGAGGAAGTGTCTGTCTATATGTTGAAGGTATGTATGCATGTAAACTTATTGGTGAAATGCCAAAAACAGCTCACAGAGAGGTAGTCAAACAAAAGAGGGAGAAAAGGGGAAATAAAGTTTGAGAACGCAGAGATATATCTATAAAATCTCAAGATTATAGAATCAAGAATCACTCATAAAACTAGATTGTGTTTGTTACTGTTATTTCTATTCTTATGTTTGCTCTGCTTTTGATTGACTTGGTTTATTTTCTTTCGTAGTTTGTGGTGGAAGCTTGTCATCAGATTGAAAGAAATGAACGTAATGTCGACAAGATCGAGTCTTGTCTTATCTACCAAGGTAAATTAAATTTCAAAGTTATAAATTTTTCTGTGATTTGGTTGCTCAACTAATTAAAAATGTTAAACCTTAAATAACTCCTTTGGCGTCTAGTTATTAAACCATTAAAGTGTTAATGAAGCTTTAATCTGATTATGTCTTTATAATTGCATAGTTTTACTGCCCTGTGTTTTTGTCTATCTTTGAAAACTTGTTACTTTCTTCATGCCCATTGTAACCTTGTATTCATTTTTCAATGCGCTGCTACATTTCAGGCTACTAATGCACCAAATCCCTTTGAAAGAACTGGTCCAGGAGCCGTTGAGGTATTGTCTCGTGGCCCTATACTTGATTATTTGATTTTCTTACCCCAACCGAACAACTCGTTCTATTTCTACAGATATATGAACATAAGTGTCATTCATGTTTTTCAGGTAGCTTTGAAATTTGAGCATAGGAGTAGCAAAGGCTTAACTATGGTCCTCCTTAGAGCCATAGGTTTTGTATAGGTTTTGTATATGTTATAATATTGTCATGTCCTCAGAATGCTTCTTGAGAATAGACTTTTCACCTCTATGAATAATTTGTCCAACTTGCAGGTTATGGACATACTCAGTCCTAGTTTATGGGATGTGTGGAACAACAACTCCCACACGTTAGTTTCTTTCTATCCTAAATGTCTTTATAAATCATTTTTTCAACTTTAAGATCCTTGATGTAGTGGTAATTTGTATGAATATTATAGTAGAAGTGGAAGTCTTTTATAGGGTATCATTAGATTATGAATATTATAGTAATAATAAATATTATTATTATTATTTTTATTTTTTTATTTTATTCGTATAATAAATATTATTATATTATTGGTACAATAATAATAATAATAATAATTATTATTATTATTAATAAATTCTAGAGTCTTATGTGACAAAAGCATTGTCACACTTAGTGCTTAATAGTGGCAAACGTCACTAAAGATCTTGAAAGCTTTAGTGACAACATCACTAAAGATGACTTCTAGTGACAAACTGTTTGTCAATGAAGAAAAATTGTGTTTCTACCCTTCTATGAGAGAAACCCTTCAGTGATGAATTCTGGAGTCTTTTGTGACAAAAGCATTGTCTCATTTAGTGCTTTATAGTGACAATAGTCACTAAAGATTCGGAAAGCTTTAGTGACTACAATCACTAAAGATCTGGAAAGATTCAGTGACCCAATACTAGGGTTTTGTCACAATAGACATCTTTTTGCGACTAATATTTTACTGGTCTCTACAGGACCCTTTAGCGTCGACGCATAAGCAACAATCGTCGCAATAAATAATTTTGTCACAAAAGGGCTCTAGTGAAAAAATTCGCATTTTTAGTGACGATTTTTTTGGTCACGGAAAGATCTATTTTTTTGTAGTGGTAAGAAATATTTGTTGTACACACATTGAAATAAAAGTTCATTGTAAGGAGTGATGGTTCAAAACTCGTCGCTACGGTAAAACTTTACCAAAACCGTGTTTGGAAATCTACGCGCGAACGCATCAGAATTTTAAATTTAGTCTCCTTTCTACCAAGATCGACTTCGTTTAAGCAACACGCATATAAGAAGTAGATAAAAGAACTACCTTGGATGATCTAAAACAGATCATCGCTTTGTCTACGGTTGTAGTTTATGTACGAAGCCGCCCAAGTGTTCGGCCTTTACTGTTGATCCACATGAACAACCCGTCGGAATCCACCAATGGATTGCTACTGGAAAAAGTCAGCTGCTAGGCCGCTTTTTCCTCTCTCCCAAAACTCTCTCTCAAGAACCTCTCTTAATTTTCTAGTAGAAAATAAGACATGTAATTGTGATACAAAATAGTTTGACACCCACCTCATATTTATAGGTGCTGGGACGCTATATGTGAATGCCAATCTAATTGGGAAAAGCTTCGTAATGGATAGAGGAGAAATAAAACCAAATCCCAATAAAATAAGGAAATTATCTTTAATTGATTTAATATCTCATATTAAATATTTTCAAAATATATATTGTCAATATCTAATATTGAATATATTATATTATATTTCCATAAATAAATAAATATATATATATATATATATATATATATATATATATATATATATATATATAATTTGCAAAATCCTGGTGTATCACATATACACTTAAATTTCGAATATGTATAATATATATATATATATATATATATATATATATATATATATATATATATATATATATAATATAATTAATCAACATAATTAATATCTTGTATTATATTTATTCATAATAAATAAATACCACAATACTAATTTATCACTATAACACTTTATAGTCGATATAAACTTTTCTTATTTGGTTATCACTATAACCGCATTTTAATCTGGCTAGAAGTTCTAATGTCTGTGACCCGATAGGCTTCTGAATATGTTGGTCGTAGGCATAAAGTGCATTTACTAAAATGCCCTTCACACCTAACGATCATGGACAAAGTCTAGCAACACGTCTACGACCCCCATCGGAAGAGTCAAATTCAATGACTACTACCTTTCATGTGAAACGGTTACCGTGTAAATAGAATTCTATCGCCGTAATAATATTCATACGGTCGTATCTTAAGTGTCAATACATTAACGACCGTATCTTATAATCTAGATATCATGTTCTCTCGAAGTAACTCATTTGCTCTCACTTTGCAAAGATTCACAAGAGCTAGACATTCCTTATAGGAAGGCCCTTTCGGATATTTACTCCTATTCAAAAGACACACGATTTCCGGACGAGCAACATGAATCCTGCACATGCTTCGGTATCATACCCAATCACTACCGCATGATCATCACATGGCTAAGGGAAACTTCAATAGTGTCAAAGAATGACATTCCACTCTGTGATGCCATGAAGACTCCGGTCTTAGGATAACTACACAACCGTCACATAGTGCGACATATAATAAAGTAAGTCGGTCAGTCTAACGTACGCATTCTCTAATACACGTCCACATACAGTCCAAGTGTCTCTACACTTTGATAGACGAGATATATCCATGTCTTTATAAGATAGAAGACATCTAATACGTGCTAGTCTAATCATACTATTAATGTCCCTTTTAGTAGTACATGCGTATAGCGACATTTAAGTATCAAACCTTTTAAAGTGAGTCAAGATCATCAACCATAATCACTATTATGATTTCTCTTTCACAGTTTGACACTACGGACGTTATAATATATACAATATTGCAATTGGTCCATTAAATGAAAAAATATATATAAGAACAGAAAGCCATTTATCATATGTATTAACATAAAAAAATAGTAGAAATGATCCGACCCGGTCGGATCCGGTCCAACCCGATTGGGTTCAAGACACTATTTCAAAAAACCATCGACGAGTATCTAGGGGGAATTTGTAGACATCAAAATTTTATGTTACATGTTATATATGTCACTTACATGTCACATGTTGAAGGGCTTCGACTCTGCGGAAGATCTTCGATGTTGAAGACAATCCTTCATGGTGCTTTGAAGCTTTTGATCTTCTTCATCTTTCTAATGAACTTTGAAGATGACTTCTTCCGGCGTTGCTGAAGCTTTTCGATCTTTTCGCCTTTCTACACCACCAATTGGTTTTAGTAGAACTGTAAGCTGGTGTGGTTACAGATGTTGGAGGGGATTGTTAGGGTGTAACGGCCCTACCTGCTCAATCGTTAGAGGATTCGGGATGAGAAGTTGTTTATTAGTTTTTATAATCTTGGATTTTTTTTTACGAGGTGTAGCAAAATAGTATCGTTTTAAGAAATAAAGTAGCACATTTATTAGAACCAATTGGTTTTAGTATCGGATTATTGACTACCATTTGCAGATCAACTCCCAGGTAAATTACAAGGGTTAAATCCGTCAGGTTGTTCTTTAATACATTTACAGGACTAAAGATTTTATCGTGATTTCCAGCAGTTGTTACCCTTTTTTCATTCTTAATACATTCCCGTAATTAACCAATAATCAAACATCATTTCAACAAGAAAAATAAGCATCTCTAGCTATTTAAGGGATATTTGTTTCTAGCATTGAACACTTATGTACGTAATCATGTGGATGCAATAGTATTGCAAAGGGGAAAAAAGCCAAAGTGTGCGGTTCAATGTCTGGATGTCAATCAGAATTGGCTTCAAATCAGGTGTTTTGTGAGCTAGAAATAGGTTGTATTGTTTAATGAACTGTTATAAATACAGGTATACAGTGTAGCATTTCTTTCTCTTAGAGATGCTTCGGTGTTATGCTCATGAATGTGATTGGTTTGATCATGATTATGATGTTGATTGATAAGAACATGGGTTATTTACGGTTAAAGTTGGTACAATTCTTGTGTTCATTTCTTTAGTTGTTCCTTATAATGTGCAGTTTCTTTGTGCAAGAAGTAAATTTGTTGTTTGGGGAAGCATTGAAACAATTAGTCAACTATTTTGGGGTGTTACAAGTTTTTACATTATGGCGCCTTTTGGTGCTTTTTGATCATCTTTTCGCCCCTAGCATGAACAAAAAGGTGTGAGTTCTTTTGCGAAAGATATGAAATTTGAGGATTTTGCTAAACTCACTCTCATATGCATACAATAGAAAAGTTTTTGTATATTAGAGTAACGTTTTTTTTGCTCAATCCAATGACATTTTATGTTTTTGTTTTTGTTTTTTTATGACTAATGTGTAGTTATCGTGTGAACAATTCTTCTTTTTTTATGTCTTGAATTAAGTTGTATGACATTTGAAGGTATTTGTGACTTCGTAATTATGCTAATATATATATATATATATATATATATATATATATATATATATATATATATATACTTTTAGATTAATTTGGTGTTGTTCACATGCTTCCTGTTTACTGGAGCCCCGGCTACAACTCATTTCCAAAAGGGCAGCTAGGATTGTGCTTATATCGATTAGCACTTGGTTACGCGTGTCTTACCATGTTTTTATGATGCTCAAGGTATATAAGAAAAACTAGAAATCATGCAAAGTGGGATTTGAGCATATGATTCGAGAGTAGATTTTTCAGAATGCTAGCTAAATAGTTTCCTAAAGAAATGCTGAATAATAGAAGTGTGTTGTTTAGTGTGCTTCCATTTGATATTTTCTCAGCCATAATCCACCTGCCAGTCATGACGATATTTAAATTTCTTTCTTACTTAGCCCTTATGATTTCTTTTGATTTCAAGTTTGTCAGCGATACTGACTAAACCCTCACAATACACATATTGATTCACATTACAATGTAGTTTTCAACATAACATTTTTTTCGTAAAAAAGTCCTTTTGAAGGTAGTTTGATTCATGCTTGCTCTACTTGTCTTAAAACTGCCATAGTTTTGAAGCAGAAGTCAAAGCGCTCTACTATGGTGTGGACTTTTGTGCTAGGAATGATATATTTCCACTCATTGTGGAAACGGACTCGTTGGTCCTTTTTTCCATTTTACACGATGACAAGCCGATTCCTTGGGAGCAACATGGTTTTCTTCATCAAACTCATCACTTGATTCGAGCTCATGGTTTCACCATTCGGCACATTTATGGAGAAGCGAATACAATTGCTGATTTCTTAGCTAAGTCCTCGAGTTCCACTGGCTTATCCTATCAATAAGATAACCATACACCTATTCCTTTGGAGTTACGCCTTCTTATTCTTCACGACAGACTTGGATTGCCTGCTATTAGCTCGGTCAAACAAATATGATTTACTTGGAAGCACTCTTCAATGTTTTGAAGAGTGCAAACCAGGAAAACAATTTCACGTTCGTAGAATGGATGAAATCTTGAAATACCGACATTAGGAGTGCGCTTGGAGCATCTCTTTGGAAATAGCCTTCAAATTTTTGGAGGGTGCATAACATGTGTTATCTTATTATTTTTTTCAAAGCACTTTGATCTTCGTACTCATTTCGAGGCTGACCCATTTTTTCCACGTATGATGTGAATTTGGAGGCACCCTGGACACTCATCACTTCACCTATCCAAAATCTTGATGGGATGCCAATCAACCCTTCTTTCCAGACGGAGGATGCGGATCACAAACAAAGTTCATTTCCATTACTATATTCTGCATTCCAACTGTACTTTTGGGGTTTTTTTTTGTTTTTTTTGAAAGCATAGGGCATTGTACTCTTTCCTATCCGCAGGATTTTCCCACACCGGTTTTGCCACGTATAGGTTTTAAGAAGAAAGGGTTATGCTTCGCCTAAATAATCTGGTATAAGGGGAGGACCAGGATACGCTTTGTACCGAATATATATATATATATATATATATATATATATATATATATATATATATATATATATATATATATATATATGTTAGTAAGGGTATATTTGTCCGGTCTTGTAAATTGTGTATCTAGGGTTTACTATCCTTGTAACTATAAATATTTGTGATTTTGTAATACAACAATACGACTTCTCTCCCAATTACTTCGAGTTTGTCATGGTATCAGAGCCCTCTCCATGAGAGATTAACTATTATTTTCTTTTTCAATCCTGCTTCTTTTATCTAAAAAAAACCATATATTTCATACAACTTGCTCGTTTCATCACAATAGTAGGTTGTTGCGATACCGACGGTATCGGAGGCTCATGATACTCTTCGGGCAGATGTTATTGGATTTTCGGCTTTAGGTTCATCGTCCGGCAGGCCTACCAAACCTGCTGCCGGAGTTGGCGACCGGACCTGCCTTCATTACGGACGGAATGGACATGAAATGGAGAGTTGTTTTGAAATTATCAATTACCCCGATCGGTATCAAGGAGAACGCAGCTCTGGTGGCTGGACTGCTCGTGCCAACGGTCGAACAGGCCGAGGGGGAGGCTGTGGCGGTGGTCAGAACTTTGCTTCTCATGTTGGGAGTTCTCGACAGGTTGGAGGCTCTGATGTTGGTGACCTGGACCGAGCCAATTTTCCACCCTTGTCAGATGGTCAATGGTCCCAACTTATTTCTGTAGTTAACAATTTTAATTCATCCGCTACTTCCTCGGAATAATTAACGGGTACGTATCATTTGGATGATTGGATCATTGATACGGGTGCTTCCAACATATGTCCGGTAATATTCATTTAGTTACCGATTTGTGTGATTTGTCTTCTTCTGTTGGCTTGCCTAATGGGAAAATTCTTACTCCTACAAAAAAAGGCCGTGTTTTGTTGAATGGTCTGACTTTGGATAATGTACTTTATGTTCCTCTTATGGAATGCAATCTGCTCTCTGTGTCCCATTTAATTGACGCTCGCAATTGCGCTGTTGTATTTGCAAACAAACTTTGTATTATTCAGGACCATAGTTCTTGGAACCTGATTGGAGTGGGGGTGCCATTTAGTGGGGTCTATCTCTTCCGGTCAGTTTGTGTGCCTGAATTTTAGACGAATACGGTGGCAGCTGCTCAATCGGGTTTATTATGGCATCGGTGTTTAAGTCATCCTTTGATGACTGTTGTATCTTCATTACCCGGGGTAGTTTCTGCTAGAAATATGAATAAAGGTTGTGCTCCCGACTGTCAGGTGTGTTATATGAGCAAGCAACCACGTAATTCTTTTCCTGTCAGTTTGAACCGAGCTACTGCTATTTTTGATTTGATTCACTATGACATTTGGGGACCTAATAAGGTTTTATCTAGTTTTGATGCCCTTTTTTCATTACTATTATTGATGATATTTCATGGGCAACGTGGGTGTTTTTAATGATTGGAAAACATGAGGTTGGACAATTGATCCGTAATTTTTATCACATGGTGAAAATTCAATTCAACAAAAAGATTAAAATTTTGCTTAGTGACAATGGACAGGAATATGTCGGTTTGCGCTCGTTTTTTGCTGATAAGGGTATAGTGCACCATATTTCTTGTGATGATACTGCGCAACAATATGGGCATGTTGAACGTAAGCATCGTCACATCCTCCATGTGGCTCGTGCTTTGCATTTTTAGGCTTGCCTCGTTATTTTTGGGGGGAATGTGTTCTTACGGCTGTGCACTTGATTAATTTGACGACCACCCCTATTTTGGATAATAAAACCCCTTATGATTGCCTTTCGATCGCCCACCTACTTACACATCTATTCGCGGTTTGGATGTTTATGTTATACGTCTAATCGCCCTCATACTAAGGATAAGTTTGATTCTCGGTCACGGCGATGCATTTTTGTTGGATATCCTTTCGGTCAAAAAGGTAGGAGGTTGAACGATCTTGTTACCCATGAGTTTTTTGTTAGCCATGATGTTTAGTTTTTTGAGGATACGTTTCCATTTCTTGACACCCTTCCTGACCATGCCCATCTTCAATGGGAATTATATTTTAATCAGCCTCTTTTGTAGGATGATGATGATGATCCGATCTTGGCTTCTTCTCCTGCTCCTAATTTGCCAATTCCCCCGGCTAATGATCCTGATACTGTGCTTGATTCCAAGGGGAGTGTTCCTCTGCCTCCTCCGGATGCACTTCCTCCCACGTACAGAGGTACTGGGTCGCGGTTTACGTACCAAGACCCTTTTCACGAAGCTCTATGATTATGTTACTCATACGGTTCTTCAGCAGCAGATAGACCCCCTCGCACCTCCTGCACCTCATCCTCCATCCGGATCTTCAGGTAAACCTGTTGATATTGCTTGTTTTGTGCATTATGATAATTTTTCGGTCTGCCACAAGTGTTTTTCGATAGCTCTCTCGAAAGGGAAAGAACCCGCCACCTATCACGATGCCATATGTTGTCCGAGTTGGTGTCATGCTATGCACGAAGAGATTTATCCACTCAAACGTAATGGTACTTGGACTTTAGAGGATTTGTTTCCCGGTAAGCATGCTATAAGTATTGGATAGGTTTACAAGATTAAGTACACCTCCACTGGGGATGTTGAGCGTCTTGAAGCTCGTTTTGTTGTACATGGCAATCGCCAAGTGGCTGGTGTGGACTATACTAAAACCTTTGCTCCCTTGGCCAAGATGGGTACAGTTTGGGTTTTTCTCTCTTGTTGCCGTCGCCCTTAATTTGGACTTACATCAAATGGATGTTCACAATGCCTTCCTGCATAGTGACTTGTCTGAGGTGGTTTATATGCAACTTCCTCCAGGCTATCATAGTTCCTCACCTGGAAAGGTGTGTTGTCTTCGTAAGTCTTTATATGGTTTGAAACAGGTTCCTGGCCAATGGTTTGTGAAGTTATCTGCTGCTTTGAAATCCTATGGCTTTCATCAGTCTTATGCAGACTATTCTTTATTTATCTATGTTCGGGATGAGTGCTCTCTGCATGTGATTGTTTATATTGTCAATCTAATCATTGTTGGCTCTTCCTCTGAGGTGGTTCACAGATTGCAACAATATTTACACCCTTTTTTTCACATGAAAGACTTGGGCCCGTTGAAGTATTTTCTCGGTTTAGAAGTTGCCCGTAGCCCGGAAGGTTCCTATCTCAACGCATGTATGTCTTGGATCTTTTGACGGAGGCAGGTATGCTCGGTTCTCTGCCCATTGATACGCCCATGGAACAAAATCATCGTCCTGCTACTTTATAGTGAGACCTGTTTCCTCATCTTGATCAGTATCATCGTCTTGTGGGTCGGTTGGTTTACTTCTCCCTTACCCATCCTGAATTGAGCTATGTCATTCATACTTTATCCCAGTTCCTGAGGCACCCCTTGGTCCATCATTGGGATGCTGCTTTGCGCGTTCTTCGCTACCTAAAGGGTCACCTGGCCAGGGTATTTTGCTTCGTGCTGATTCTGATTTATCACTCATGGCTTTTTATGACAGTGATTGGGCAGTTTGTCCTCTTACTCGTCGTTCGTTGACTGGGTACTTGGTTTTTCTTGGTCATTCCCCTATTTCTTGGAAGACGAAGAAACAACCCACAGTCTCTCGCTCATCTGCCGAAGCTGAGTATCGTGCTATGGCCATAACTACTGGTGAGTTGAAGTGGCTCAAGTCCTTGTTGAAATCTCTTGGTGTTGTGCATCCCACTCCGAGGCGCTTATTTTGTGACAGTTAATATGCACTCCATATTGCCCGTAATCCTGTCTTTCATGATCGTACTAAGCATATAGAAGTTGATTGTCACTTTGTTCACGACGAGTTGTTTCTGGGAATCTTCTGACGGCTCATGTTCCTACGAGCCACCAGTAGGTAGATATTTTGACTAAATCCCTTCGGAAGCAAGCGTTTTTGTTCCTTTTACGCAAGTTAGGCATTCGAGATCTTCATTCTCCTACTTGGGGGGAGTGTTAGTAAGGGTACATTTGTCCGGTCTTGTAAATTGTGTATCTAGGGTTTACTATCCTTGTAACTATAAATATTTGTGATTATGTAATACAACAACATGACTTTTCTCCCAATTACTTCGAGTTTGTCATATATATATATATATATATATATATATATATATATATATATATATATATATATATATATATATATATATATATATATGTAGAACAATAATGCAAGACATCAGTTATTGCTAATCTAAAAAAAATTAAGATAAAATGCCCGGTACACTTAGTCTAAAGAAATTGTTCCGTCTAAGTATGTAATGAAATAAATATGAAAAGGCAACAATTAGCGAAGTATAAAAAAAACTTGAGATAAATGATCCAATTGATTCACTCTTCATTACCTAGAATCTAACCAAATTGATCAGTTAATGGAACTCCATAAGTTGAATTCCTGCTTCACGATGAACAGCATCGTGCGTAGTGTCCTTGAATACTTGATATAACAAAGATAAGTTAAGTTAGAAAGAAAGTAGGATTCTCACAACATGTTATGAGCACGAAATGAACCCTAGAATTTGAGTCGTGTTAATAAAGATAACCTTTCATTAATAATGTTTTGTCTTTCCTTTCATTATAAAATGTGAAAATTCAATAGCTTCTACCTCTTGCCAAGTTTGTATATTTTCCCATTCCGAGAAGAAGTACAGGAGGAACATGAGTTTGATGATGATGAGGAAGTTTGATGCCATGCTATTAAGTGATTATTCATCAAAATCAGACTGAATGTAAAAGCTTTGTGGTTTTTCTTGCTTTATGATGAAATAGAGAGTAGTATTTTTTCTGGACTGAACTTGATACAAGCTGCCTACGTATCCAAATATATATTTGGAATCAAGTCCAACCGTAGTTCAGGCGGTTATATTTTAAAGTGGAGTTAGTGGGCAGTTATGTGTTCCTACCATGTCTCACGTCTGCTTCTAACCGCTCCAATATATGTGTACATAAGCCTTCGACTTGTTCTTTCCTGACTAGGGACCTGCTGATGTAGTATGAATATTACAACCGGGTAATTGGGCAATTCTAATTAGGAAAACAGTATAAGAATAATAATGTTTGGGTATATTTTTGGACTGAACTCTTGAGAGAGCTGCCTACGTATCCAATTTAGATAATAAACTGGAATCAAGTCCCCCTCGTGGTTCAGGGTGTTCCTTATATAGTTTTAGATCGTGATTCTCTTCCTTGCATGATGGGAAGTTATCGCCGGTTATCTCTGTATGTTGCCGGTCGTGGAGTTTCCCCACGTCCATGAGCGGTTGAGCTGATGCTGACTCGGTCTTCGTTGCGCTCAGCCGAATATTTTGTCTAAAAATACTTCTGTGCAGCTGATCGTACTTTAGAGATATACTTATGCGCAGCGTATGATGGAGTCCTTCTCCACTGACTATTCTGGTCAGCACTTACGGTCCTGCCGTGCCAATCCATTATCTTGACTGTCTAACTTTGGGCCTGGCCCAATTATGGATAACCCAGCCCAATGGGCCCACCTATCATCATAAGTCCCCCCAGACTAGGGTGGAATACTTCACAGCCACTTTAGTCTGAAAACGTTTTAAATTCTGTCATTATTATATCGTGAAACGAGGCCAGGTCACGCTTGGTCACCATTATAACTGTGAATTGAACCATTGCGTCGTATCCACTTCTTGTCATATAACCTCCCCTCTTGTCAAACGCCACTTATATATCAGACCTTTGGAATAGCATTTCAGCAGTTACAAGTAAGTCCCTCTTTGTTTGTTCTTTTACTTTTTTGCATCTTTATTTCGTTCATGAGTCTTAGAGCCAATACCGCCTCTAGTGGTTCTGTAGAAAAGTTGTTTGAATCGCCAGAAAAAATCTCAATTGCCTTAGATAGTGAGGAAGTGAGTTCTTCCAATCCCATTCCTCACTCTGAATCTACAAATCCGGCCGATCATCCGTCCTTTCAGATTGATTTAAGAAATACTTCTACCTTTGGGGATAACCCTCTGTGTCTTCTGCCTTCTCATCTTCTTCCTCCTGGGGTTTTTACTCCTACTTCTATTGTCCATCAATATCCAGAAGATCACACTGCCTTCTTGAACACTTTAAAGAGAGAAATCACTCGATTTGACAAGACCAAAGCAATAATGGCTTGTCACGGTGTTCCTAGGAAGATGACCAAAACTGAAATGGCCAGTTTGTTGAAGACCTACAGGATTCGCACTGAGCCCATTTGAAGTTCTGCTCCCTAAATCCACTGAGTATGCTTACAATCCTCCAGCAGGTTTCTGCACAGTATATGCTGACCAGCTTCATAGTGGTCTAAGATTTCCTTTTCCACCTGGATACGTCGAAGTGATGAAGTATTATAAATTGGGGATCGGTCAAATACACCCAAATAGCGTCAAATTTCTTATAGGTTTCATGATCTGGTGTCGTTTGAACACCACTCCCTTCACCGTAACGTTATTTAGGAATTTCTACCAATGCAAATTAACACAAGGTAGTGGGGGGTGGTATCATTTCTGCCGTAGGGCCAGTGCTCCGATTATCCCTATAACTAGCAAAGATAAGACCAAGAAGAAGTGGCAAGAACACTTCTTCTTTGTGAAGCATAATTCGGATGCCAGTTTGGGGCAGTGGAATACCTCTTCCATGAAAGACAAGTTGGAAGATCTCATTGATGCTACGCTGTCCCAATATCTCGTTAGTATCAAAATTTCCCTTAGCTTAGACTTCATAAGTTCTGCCCTGATAAATGCTGCTCAGCTTCAGACTGCAGGGCCTGTTGGCTACTTGGAGTTCTCCAAAAACCAGTATAGAAAATGTACGTTTGTATTTGCTTTCTGCTTTATTTTTGAATATATCTTGATTATTCTTTATCTTTGTAATGGCCAATGTAGACGACTTGCTTAACATTGACATTGATGAGGAGGAGGAGGCAGAACAGATGGCAGAAGATTCTGAACGGACCTTGTCCGTTATTCCAGAAGGTGGTGAAGTTTCTGGTCAGCAAGAGGATGCAGAGATAGGCACTGGCTCTGGTACTGCTGCGCAGGAAACAACCTCCACTACTAATCCTTCTGACCAGAACATTCTGAGCACAGTCAACCATGTGGATCTGACTATTGAAGAAGACCTCCCCAGTGGTCAAACTACTGGTTTAAATGCAGTTCCTCTCAGGACCGTTTCCCAAAGATAGAAAAAGAGGCACAGGTCCACCTCCTCTGGCAGTTCTGCAAGTGATTCTTCCTTCAACTTTGAGGATATGTCTCCTGATGATTTTGCTGATTCTGTAAGTGGTTTTTTTTATAAAGTTGTCATTCTTTCTTTAATTTCTGTCATCTAAAATTTTTTCTTTCGTAGTGCTACCGCCTGGGTAAAGCGATGCATAAGAAGACCGCTAGCATGGCTAAGGACATTTCTGCCATGCAACATAAAGTGGTTCACTTGGATGAGGCCAATGCTAAGGTGGCCAGTTTGGAAGAATCCAACCTTGTTGCTCGCCTGGAGATTGAGAAACTGAAATCTGATTTGCCAAAGCTGAGGGTTTGATATTCACGCAAGAGGAGCAGTTGAAACTGAGAGATCAGTGGCTGGAGAAAATGAATGAGGAGCATCTACAACATCTTGCCACAATAAAGAAGATGAAGGCCGACTTTGACAAAACTTGAGGCAGATGGAGGAAATTCCTGCTCAGAACGTTGTCCAGAAAGTTGTTGCCCGGTATAAGTCTTCTCCTCAAACTTATGAGGAAATTTAGATTATTCTAGCACCGGCGCTGCGCAGAGGATACACACTTGGTGTTGATGAGGCCAAACCTGCTGACTTGGTGATTAACACTCTGCCTAATCACAGGTTGTATGATAAGAAAGCGGGCGAGATCATCACGAAGCGATATGACGAGTACAAGAGTGGAGAAGATATAATTAGCAAGTACGCTAAAAAGAAATCTGCTCAGCCCTCAGAGAAATCTGCTCAACCCTCAGCTCCCCTACCTCCTAATTTACATGTTTTCTTGAAAACTTTGAATTTTGCTGCACTGTACAGCTTTTGATGTAATAACTTTATCTATTATTTGTTTTTGACGATACTTTGATCATTGAAACCTTTGGAATTGTACTTTTGAATATATGCCTTTGAATTTGATATTCTCGGGGTTCAGCTTTACCTTCTTGTTGTGCTGCAAAGAAGTTAGGATTTTTATCCTTAGCTTCTTAATTCTTATCTTTTGCACAGTTAGTTAATGCATAGATTATTATTGTTTTCTGCCCAGGACATTCTTGCTCTGCAAGTTCGATTTTTGCATTCATTAAGTGTGTGCTCTGCACAGGATTTTGCAAGTTTAACACTTGGGTGTTTTTTATTTGGGTCCTCTGCCCAGAATGCTCCCGCACTGCAAGTTTAGCATTTTTATATTTTTAATTGTGTGCTCTGCACTGAATTTTCTTGCGCTGCAAGTTTAACACTTATGTGTTTTTCAATTAGGTCCTTTGCCCGGAACACTCACATTTTTAAGTGGGACTTCGGCCCAGAATGCCCTTGCGCTGCAAGTTTGGCACTCACATTTTTAAGTGGGACTTCTGCCCAGAATGCCCTTGCGCTGCAAGTTTGGCATTTTTATCTTTAGAGTGGGACTTCTGCCCATTCGTTGCAAGTTTACTGATAATCAAATATCCTGCTTTAATTCCTTGTTCCAACACATGTTAAAAACATTAACACAAAATTGAATAAGGAATAATAATTCAACGTAGCGTTACTCAAAGAAATACAATTATTTTAAGGAAAAAATTTCCTTAGGTGAACAGCATTCCAACTTCTAGGAATTGATTTTCCAGAGGCATTAGCTAGTTGATAAGATCCTTTTCCATGCACTTTGATGATTTTATAAGGACCTTCTCAATTTGGGTCTAGCTTTCCAGTGGGGACTTGCTTACTGGCGTCATTTCGCCTCAGCACTAAATCGCCTTCTTTAAAATACGTACCTCTAACTTTGGAGTTGTAGTATTGGGCAATCCTCTTCTTGTACTTGGCCATCCGTATCAATGCAATGTCACGTTTATGTTCCAGCTCGTCCTTGACATGCAGCATGTCTACTTCCTACGTTTCTGGACAGTATAATTCTGTTCTGGGAGACTTGTGTCCAATCTCTGCTGGTATTACTGCCTCACATCCATATGCAAAGGAGTATGGAGTTTCCTGTGTAGCAGCATTTGGGGTAGTTCTATATGCCCACAAGATATTTGGAAGATGGTCTACCTAATGAGATCCCTCTTGTTCCAACCTTTTCTTCAGTCCCTGTTTTATCTGCCTGTTGGTCTGTTCTACCTGCCCATTGGCTTGAGGATAGGCCACTGCTATAAAGTGTTGGGAAATTCCTAGGTTGGTGCACCAGGCCTGCACTCCTTGATCTTCAAACTGTGTGCCATTGTCAGAGATGAGAACTTTAGGGATTCCATACCTGCACAAAATATTTCTCCATAGGAACTTCTGTATTTGGTTGGCTGTGATGGTGGTTAAAGGTTCAGATCCACCCACTTGGTGAAATAATCCACTGCCACCACTAGAAACTTGAAATTTCCCGGTGCTCAGGGTTGTGGACCCACTAAGTCTACTCCCCATTGATCAAAAGGCCATGGAGACACAATTGGTATCATCTCATGTACAGGATTATGTGATAAGTTACTATGCACCTGGCATGTCCTGCAAGTCCTGACCAGATTTTCTGCATCAATCTGCATTTCTAGCCAATAATACCCATAAAGCCTACATTTCATGGCTAGAGCTCTTGCTCCCAAATGATTTCCACAAATTCCGAGATGGATTTCTCTTAATACATAATCTCCCTCATCTGGAGTAACGCATCTCAGCCAAGGTGTTGCATAAGATTTTCTGTATATAACATCGTTGAACAGAGCATACCTGGCTGAGAGTCTTATCAGTTTTCTGGCTCATACTTTATCTTCAGGAAGTCTCTCATCCCTCAGATACATTACAATTGGATCCATCCAGGTTTCGGCCTGTGTTATTGGTTGCACTTCACTTTCTTCACAACTCTTCTGCTTCAACTGCTCAACCAACACCTTTTTGTTGGATAAGAAATTCGATCCTAGCTTTGATAAAGCATCTGCCCTGGTATTTTGTGCCCGAGTTATCTGTTCCACCTCTATCATTGAGAAATTTTGCAATTTTCTTTGAGCCACTGCAAGGTATTTTTTCATGGGGCCTTCTTTTGCTTCATATTCTCCCTTGATATGATTTGTCACAAGTTGTGAGTCTGTGTAGACTTTCAAATTTTGCACACCTAACTTCTGTGCTAGGTTTAATCCAGTTATCAAAGCTTCATATCCTGCCTCATTGTTAGTGGCTTGAAAGTCAAAATGAAGAGCATATGGGAATTCTTCACCTTTTGGGCTAATGAGTAGGAGTCATGCTCCTGCTCCTTCTTTGTTTGAGGCTCCGTCTACATAGAGCTGCCACTGCTCAGCGTTATTCTTCTCAGATCTGTTCTGCTCAGACTTTTTCTCCATAGCCAAAGCTTTTTCCTCTACCAAGAAATCAGCTAATGCTTGGGCTTTAATTGCTGTTCTCGGTTTGTATTCGATATCAAACCCTGCCAATTCAACTACCCATTTTGCTAATCTTCCAGACTTGTCTAGTTTATCCAAGATTTGCTTCAGAGGTTGATTTGTCAACACAATCACCGGGTGGCTTTGGAAGTATGGTCTTAACTTCCTTGTAGCATGTACTAGGGTTAAGACCAATTTTTCCACCTCAGAATATCTAATATTAGGTCCTTGCAGGGCTTTGCTTACAAAATATACTGGCCTTTGTATCATACCATGTTGTTTTACCAACACCGCACTTACTGCTTTGTTGCAAAATGACAAGTAAACAAACAGTATCTCACCTTCCTGAGGTGGAGTTAGAGTTGGCAAGTGGCTGATATGATCTTTTAACTCCTGAAAAGCCTGTTTACATTCTTCATTCCACTCGAATGGACTGGCCTTTCTGAGAATCTTGAAGAACGGAAATGATTTCTATGCAGATTTGGACAAGAAACGGTTTAGCGCTGCTAATCTTCCTGTCAATCGCTGAACTTCTTTGATATTCTTCGGTTCAGGCATGGTCTTTAAAGCCTCTAATTTATCAGGGTTGGCCCTGATACCTTCTTTAGATATCATATAACCCAGAAATTTACCGGATCTTACCCCGAAAGTACACTTTTTTGGATTCAATTTCATTCCTGTTTGTCTCAAAACTTGAGAAACCTCTGCTACATCTTTCAAATATTGGTCAAGGGTCCTGCTCTTGATCAATAAATCATCCACATATACTTCCATTGATTTGCCAATCTGTTGTTTGAAAATGGTATTGACTGCCCTTTGGTAGGTAGCCCCTGCATTCTTTAATCCGAAAGGCATAGACACATAGTAGTGGGAACCAAATTCAGTAATAAAAGCAGTTTTTACAGCATCTATAGGGTCCATCATAATCTGATGATATCCCTTATAAGCATCTAAGAAAACAAAGATTTCATAACCAACTGTAGAGACTACTAGCCTGTCAATTCTAGGGGAAGTATAACTATCTTTAGGACAAGCTTTGTTCAGATCTGTAAAATCAACACACATTCTCCAACTGCCATCTTGCTTCTTGACTAGCACTGGGTTTGCTAGCCATTCTGGGTAGATAACTTCTTGAATCATGTTGGCCTGCAACGATTTTTCCACTTCTTGCTGGACAGCCTGTATCCTCTCTGGGGCAAAAGATCTTTTCTTTTGCTTCACCGGTTTTCTGGTAGGGTCGATGTTAAGCTTATGGCAGCCAACTCTGTTGACAGTGCAGGCATGTCACTTGCTTTCCATGCAAACACATCTTTGTAATCTTTCAAGATCCTGACCAGCATCTTTTTCTGTTCAGCTGGTATCCATGATCCTATGCTGACTGTGGATTCGGGGTCCGATTCGTTTAGCATCACTGATTCCACAGGATCATTGGATTGCCAGCTCTTTTCTTCCTCTGGAACAAGATCTTCCATCGTCACTTGTTGCACCTTCATTTTTCCACTGATTGTGGCTGTATAGCAATTCTTGGCAGCGTCCACATCCCCTTTCACGGTAGCTTCTCCTTCAAAAGTTGGGAATTTCATACTGTTATGTGCCGGTGAAACCACTGCCCTTAGATCAATCAATGCTGGTCTTCCCAGAATCACATTATAAGCTGTGGAGCTTTTACCACCACATAATTGACCATCAGAGTCCTGCTCTGTGGCCCTTTGCCAAAAGTTGTCAACAGCTTCAACATACCCACAGGATGTATGGGTGGCCCGGTAAATCCAAAAAGAGGAGTTGACACAGGAGTCAACTCCGAGTCCGTTAGTTTCATGGATTGGAACGCACTGTGATACATCATGTTTACTGCACTGCCGGTGTCTACGCAGATTCTTCTGACCAGATTTTTCTGAATAACCGCTTCTATCACCAGTCCTTTGTTGCTCACGACAGTTGGTAGCGCATCTCTTGGACCGTATTGAACGGTTCCCATAACTTTCTGTTTTTTTGCTTCTCCGTCCTTTTCCGCGCTGCCCTTTTTATCTTCCTGAGCAGCCTTATTACCTCCTCCTGGTCCACCCACAATCGTGTTCACAGTGTTAATTGGGGCATTTTCTCTATGCCCATCTGCATCAGGAGACGGCTCTCTGTGTCTTCTTTGATTGTACCTGTCATGCCCGCTGTGTTGTTTTTTAAATTCTCTCCTTCCTCTGGGATTATCTCCCTTTTCTCGATCGATGCATTCATCGATCTTTCCTCCCATTCTTGCTACGTCTATATCTCTGATCAGGTCCCTGCATTGTTCAGAGTCATGTCCGATATCTTTATGGTACTTGCACCACCTGGTGTGGTCTCTCTTCTCCCTTGGACCCATCAATGGAGGAGGAGTCTTGGCGATTCCTTTCTTTTCCATAATCGCCATAACTTGGCACGAGTTCTGTTCAGAGGAATAAGGTCTCTGTCCTGCAAAGCACCTTTTTTCCCTAACCGTTCAGAAATGGGAGCGGTTACCCTATCCCAAACAGATTTCCTTTTCTTATCAGATCTATCCTCACTCTTTCCTTTTTTGGAATCCCTGTGGGATTCCTCTCTTTTGGCTCTGTTAGCCTCCTCTCCCTGACAATGTCTGTATGCGATTTCCAGACATTCTTCCATTGTGTTTGGATTTTTGCTGCTCAGTTTTGCATGCAACCGTCCTTCTTTGAGGCCTGCCACGAAGGATGCCACCAAAAACTTGTCATCCAGATCCGCTATCTGGGATGATTCACCGTTGAATCTCTTGATAAACTGTAACACTGTTTCATCACTTTTTTGCCTAATGGTCAGCAAATATGTACGGTTCCTCTGGAAAGGCCTTGCTGCGATGAACGCATGCATGAACGTTCTGGTAAAGGTTTGAAAATCTGGTATGGACCTGGGGTTCAACTTGTTGAACCAATCTCTTGCTTTCCCTGTTAGAAGAGTTGCAAATGCCCTGCATTTCATCTCTTCTGGAGCGTTGTATAAATTCATGTGCTGGATGTACTGATGCATATGGTCATATGGATCCTTAGTTCCATCATATGCCTGGATCTTTGGGATCTTAAATCCAGGAGGACAGGGAAATGCATCAATATCCTCAGTGAAGGGAGACACCAGCCTAAACTCATCTTGCTTAGGCTTAAGCATAGCGTCCAACTCTGCTTTGGCGTTATCACCATCTGGGTGAGTAACCACCACTCTAATGCTAGATTCTGCTTCCTGTTGCTCTTTTTTAGCAGTTTGAAGCGGAGTGGGTGTTTCAGAAATATCATTATCCTGATTTCTCGCTTTCAAAACTGCCTCAAATATGGCTTTGATCTCTTCTCCTTTGAGATTGGCCAGATTTTCTACCAACATTTGTTTAACTGCATCTGGGTTGCTTGTCTGCCCTTCTTCCAAAATTCTCTTTCCAGTATCTTGATCATTTCGATCTGGGCTTTTTTCTCCAATTTTTTCCTTTTCGGGTTGATTTTGATGTTTCTTTGAATTTCCTTGATTTCTTGCCATTTTTTCCTATAACAATCACTCACTAACTAGAATTATGACCCTCCTTCTAGCGCCAAATGATGTAGTATGAATATTACAATCGGGTAATTGGGCAATTCTAATTAGGAAAACAGTATAGGAATAATAATGTTTGGGTATATTTTTTGACTGAACTCTTGAGAGAGCTGCCTATGTATCCAATTTAGATAATAAATTGGAATCAAGTCCCCCTCGTAGTTCAGGGTGTTCCTTATATATTTCTAGATCGTGATTCTCTTCCTTGCATGATGGGAAGCTATCGCCGGTTATCTCTGTATGTTTCCGGTCGTGGAGTTTCCCCACGTCCATAAGCGGTTGAGCTGATGCTGACTCGGTCTTTGTTGCGCTCAGCCGAATATTCTGTCTAGAAATACTTTTGCACAGCCGATCGTACTTTAGAGATATACTTCTGTGCAGCGTATGATGGAGTCCTGATCCACTGACTATTCTGGTCAGCACTTACGGTCCTGCCGTGCCAATCCATTATCTTGACTGTCTAACTTTGGGCCTGGCCCAATTATGGATAACCCGGCCCAATGGGCCCACCTATCATCACCTGCCTTGGTCGTCTGGTCCATTATCATACTGGGGATCCCTAATGGTAAATCCCTATCCTTGACCTAATCTTTCCCTGACCAAGGACCTGCCCCGGTCATTTGACCCATATTGTCATCTTGACTTCCAGATTAAATATAGTTATGACCTGATCTGCTGGTCGATTCACCGAATGTATGCCCTGTGGACATATTCGGGTCAACCTCAATCAAAGCCCCCAGATCATAATCGGCGTGAACTTGTCTTGCAAGCGGATTAAGATCTGAAGTTTAAAAGTTTCCCACGTGTACCACATAGGTGGCGTAATCAATGTTACCTCGGTTATCCTAAACGTCACTATGAATACCTGCTGTATTCCTCCAAACGATGTATAGCTGGAACGTCACACCTTTTGACCAAAGGCTATTAAACCCATCAAATCTTGTAAACATTCGTCACAACTTGTAGCTAAAAGCATCAGATCTTCCAGACTCGCTTCTTGAAATCAAGTAAGTTCTTATTTATCCATTGCTGCAAGTTCCTTTATTTCTTATGAATCCAAACAAAATCGATACATCTACCATTGGTGAAAATCCCCTTCTTTTTATTTTGCCTCCTCATTTAGCTGCTTCTTTCATCCCTGCATTTCTTGAATCATCCTCGGCTGAGTATAGTGTTTCTGGGTTGTCCGCACCCATAAGAGCTTTAAGAAGAACCCACGAGACAAAGAAGTTAATGGCTTGGTCATGAAATTGACTCTAAATTTATGGATGTTGATATCACCAAGATTTGCGACAAGTATAGGATAAATAAGGACATTTATGCCCCTGTTCGGCCTGAAGCTGGAAAGAGTGATGCCACTCCTCATCCTAGGTACTGTACAGTTTATAAGGAACAATTTGATTGTGGCCTTAGGTTTCCTCTTCCTCCGGCTTATTTGGAGATACTCAGATATTATAATATAAGGATTGGTCAGATAGTCCCCAATAGCGTAAGAGTTATCATTGGTTTCTTGATTTGGTGTAGGTGTTTTGTCACTCCCTTCACATTGTTACTATTTAGGACTTTTTATCAATGTAAACAGGTTAAGAATAGTCCTGGCTTGTTTTGCTTTTGCAGAAGAACCCATAATCTGAGTATTATACCCCTGATTAAGAAAACTGATCAATCATTTCCAGATTGGAAAAAACACTTCTCTACATTAGGCCTCAGACCGCTAGGGATTTAGGTAAGTGGAACACTTCTACCAGAAATAGTGATGTGTTGGAAAGAAAACTGGATAAATAGCTACATAAAGACATTAGAGGGTCTAGTATATATCTGGGTTTAAAGAATTATAGCTACAACTTAATTGATGTTGCCCACTTGGAGACAGCTGGTCCATAGCCTTACTTTGAGCTGTCAAAGGAAAGATACAACATAAGTAGGATTCCTTATTTTGAATTTTTATATACCTTCTCTGATGTGTGTTTTAACTGTTTGTTGATATTTGCCGTGGCAAGTTTTACTGATATCGTTCAAATTGCTGATGATGCCTCACCTCCTAGGGATCCGGGTGTATCTGAACCCATTACCAATGCGGATGCATCTGACCCCTCTGCCAATCTTGATGATACCCATCCAACTGAACCCTCAATTCAAATGGATTCTGCTGACGGTGATTCTGAGAATACGATTGATAACCAGGTGGTTCAACACTATTCTCATTTGGAGATTACCGCTAAGATTAGTCGTCCTTCAAAACGTATCAGATCTAGTACCCAAGTTAACGAAGGTACCGGTGCTTCTGAATTGGCTAATGAGGAAAGATATGACTAGAAAGAATGGTCCAACCAAGATCTGTTAGTATCTTCTCCCAAATATGCTAATCTGTTTTTCCTATGCAAAAATATTGACTTTATTCCCTATAATCTCTTTTAGGGTGCCAAACTGGGTAGGAAGATTCTTTCTAGATTGAAGAATTCAGGAAAGCTTGAGGAAGACTTATCTAAATCTTTATCTAAATGGAAGACAAAATATGAAGACTTGTTGAATACTTCTACAGCTGAGAAGATTGCCTTATCTTATCAACTAACAGCAAAGA
This sequence comes from Gentiana straminea, assembly GCA_036785695.1. Lineage (NCBI taxonomy): Eukaryota > Viridiplantae > Streptophyta > Magnoliopsida > Gentianales > Gentianaceae > Gentiana > Gentiana straminea. The sequence continues at coordinate 222,275 of JAVUPR010000363.1, read as the reverse complement.
ATGATGAGTTGAAGATCATGACTGCTGAGCTCCAAACCCATGTTACTATTGCCAACAAAGTCAGGTCCAAAATGGATGAAAGCCGACCTTGAGCTAGAGAGAAATGATTTGAAAAATGCCTTCCCTGATCAGATGGCCAAAGCTATTGCCGATTTCAGGAACTCTGATGGGCTGGCTGGTAATATAAAGATGCTCTTTGCTCCACTTATATCGTATGGATATTCTTCAGCCATTGATGATGTAAAAGGAATAGGTCTTGATGTTGATACTGCCAAGCTGACTCATTCGGGTTGGAACATGAGTGATGCACCTCAGACTTACGAGGCCAGGTTCAAGGAATTTAGAGATGGAGTTAACTTGGTCTCCAAATACGCTAAAAAGCCTCCTGCTGCTCAACCTGGCTCATCATCTCAAGCTCCCCCAAACTCAAATTAGAAACAACCTTAACTTATTTTTTCTTCAGATTTAAGTTCCAAACTTTGAAACTTTGGTATGGTGCCATATTGCATAATCTTTATGTCTTTATAAATTTGCCTTTGTCTTTGTTTTCATGTCTTTATCCTTTATCCCCCCAGTATGATATGGGATTTGTTTGAAAAGTACATATCATACTGTACTTTACTCTTTTCTAAGAGGTTAATGACCTGGCCTGAAGTATGTTGCCATTAAGACCTGATTTGAGGTCTGTTGCATGTAAGACTTGATTTGAGGTCTTAGGTCGGTATGATGTTTCAGATTGATTTTTTCTATTTTTGTAAGAGTTTATGACCTGACTTGAGGTTTGTGGGTTTTTCTCTTTTTGTAAGAGTTTATGACCTGACTTGAGGTCTGTTGCATGTAAGACCTGATTTGAGGTCTGAGATCGGTCTGATGTTTCAGACTTGATTTTTCTCTTTTTGTAAGAGTTTATGACACCTGAGGTCTGCTGGTTTTTCTCTTTTTGTAAGAGTTTATGACCTGACCTGAGGTCTGTTTCATGTAAGACCTGATTTGAGGTCTGAGATCGGTCTGATGTTTCAGACTTGATTTTTCTCTTTTTGTAAGAGTTTGTGACCTGACCTGAGGTATGTTGTATTTAAGACCTGACTTGAAGCCTTAAATTGATCTGATTTTTCAGATTTAATCTTTTCTCTTTTTATAATAGTTTATGACCAGACCTGAGGTCTGTTGTATTTAAGACCTGACCTGAAGCCTTAAATTGATCTGATTTTTCAGATTTAGTGAATATGTCTCTTTATGTAAGAGTTTAACGACAGAATTAAATTGTATTACAGAAAACACGTTAATCATTCAACATAATTTGAAGAATTCAACATAAGATGATAGTGAATACTAAACTTGAGGAATAAGAAAACGATAAGAACATGCCTTAAATTAACGGCATTCCAGCTCCGTGGAATAGTTTTCCCTGTATCATCAGCTAATTCATAAGCCCCCTTTCCATGTACTTTGATGATTTGATAAGGTCCTTCCAAGTTAGGACACAACGTTCCACTTGGTTCTTGTCGGATGATCTCGTTTTTACGTAAAACAAAATCACCCACCTTGAAATAACTTTGTCTGACTCATGAGTTGTAGTACTGAGATATTTGTTGCTTATACTTAGCCATTCGTATCAAAGCAACATCCCTTCTTTCCTCCAACTCATCCTTAACATGCCTCATTTCTTCTCCCTGGATCTGATCATCATATAGAACCGTTCCTGGAGATGGCAATCCAATTTCAGCTGGTACCACAGCTTCACACCCATGTGCTAGGGAAAATGGTGTTTCTTGTGTTGATGCATTTGGCGTAGTCCTATAAGCCCAGAGTATATTTGGTAGATGTTCTACCCAATGTTTTTAACACTTGTTCTAGCCTTTTTTTCAAACCAACTTTGATTTGCCTATTAGTCTGTTCCACATGTCCGTTAGCTTGTGGGTGACCAACAGAAGTGAAATGTTGGGTTATACCCAATTCAGTGCACCATTCCTTAACCCCTATATGCTCAAATTGGGTACCATTGTCTGAAATTATGATTTTAGGTATTCCATAAATGCATATTATATTCTTCCACAAGAACTTTTGGATTTGTTTGGCTGTGATGGTAGTTAATGCTTCAGCCTCTACCCACTTAGTGAAATAATCAACAGCCATCACTAGAAATTTGAAACTTCCTGGTGCTTTTGGCAATGGACTCACCAGATCTATGCCCCAATGATCAAAGGGCCAAGCTGAGATAACTGGGGTTAGGTTTTCTGAAGGCGGATGAGATAGAATACCATGAACCTGGCATGTCCTGCTTTCCAATACTAATTCCTCTACATCCTGTTGCATTTTAGGCCAATAGTAGCCAAACAACCTGCACTTCCGAGCTAAAGATCTTGCTCCCATATGATTTCCATAGATTCCCAGATGGATTTCTCTTAGCTAATAGTTGCCATCCTCTATAGTGACACACCGTAACCAATGAGATATATATGATTTTCTATACAAAATATCATTAAAGAGGGCATACCTACCAGATAAGCGTTGAATTTTAAGAGCCTGCCCTTTATCCTCTGGTAGTCGTCCATCGCTCAGATGTGCCATAGTTGCATCCATCCATGTTTCCCTCTGTGTAACTGGCTGTACCTCAGATATCTTATAGCTGCGCTGACTTAATTGCTCAATCAAAACCTTTTTGTCTGATAGAAAGTTTGAAGCTAATTTGGATAAAACCTCTGCTCGAGTATTTTGCGATCTGGAGACTTGCTCTACCTGAACTTCCTGAAATTGATCAATCTTTGACTGAGCCAGAGATAAATACTTTTTCATAGGCTCTTCTTTTGCCTCGTATTCTCCTTTTATATGATTAACCACTAATTGAGAGTCACTGTAGACTTTAAGACGTTGAACTCCCAACTTCAAAGCTAGAATCAAGCCTGTGATCAATGCCTCATATTCATCTTCATTATTGGTTGCATGAAACTTAAAGTGTAACGCATAGGGAAATTCTTCTCCTCTTGGGCTGATAAGGAGGAGACTTGCTCCCGATCTACTCTTACTAGATGCCCCATCAATGAATAGTTTCCATTGTTCTGATTCCTTAGAACACAAATGCCTATCAATAGAGATGGTCTTTTCCTCTGCTAAAAAATCTACTAATGCTTGAGCCTTTATAGCAATTCTTGGTCTGAATTCCAAATCATAACCTGCTAGTTCAACAACCCATTTTGCCAACCTTCCTGTAGTATCTAGTCTGCTAAGTATCTATTTCAATGTCTAATAAGTCAGAACCACAATCTGATGGCTCTGAAAATAAGACCTCAATTTCCTTAAAGCATGAACCAATGCTAAGACTAGCTTCTCTGCATCTGAATACCTGACCTCAGGCCCATGCAATGCTTTGCTTGTGTAATATAATGGTTTCTGTAGTGTTCCTTATTGTCGGACCAAGACATCGCTGATTGCCTCATCACAGATAGACAAATAAAGATATAGAACTTCTCCCTCATAGGGAGATGTTAAAGTTGGTAACTCCAAAATAAACTCTTTCAACTTGTCAAAAGCTCTCTGACAGTCCGTATCCAACCGAAATGGGGTTACTTTCCGTAGAATCTTAAAAAAGGGTAACGCGCGCTGCGCAGATCGTGATAAGGACATGTTCAAAGCTGCTAATCTGCCAGTTAGCATTTGAACTTCTTTGATACTAGTAGGTGGTGGCATCATTTTCAAAGCATTCAATTTATCAGGATTTGCTCTAATCCCTTCTTTTTAGATCATGTAGCGTAATTTTTTTTCCAGATCTGACACCAAAGGTACACTTCTTCGTATTTAGCTTCATCTTTGTACTTCAAAGTACATCGCAAACTTCCTTTACATTGTGTAAATATTGATCTAAAGACCTACTTTTGATCAGTAAATCATCCACATACACCTCTATAGATCTACCGATCTGAGTGTAGAAAATTCGATTGACTGCCCTTTGGTATGTGGCACCTGCGTTCTTCAAACCGAATGGCATGGACACATAATAATATATACCGCATTCAGTGATGAAAGCCTTTTTTTCTGCATCCTTAGGATCAATAAAGATCTGATGGTATCCTTTATAAGCGTCCAGGAACGCAAAAATTTCAAATCCCACAGTTGAATCCACTAGCCTGTCAATTGTAGGTGATGTATAACTATCCTTAGGACAAGCTTTGTTTAGGTCTGTGAAATCTACACACATTCTCCAGGACCCATCTGGTTTCTTCACCAACACTGGATTGGCTAGCCATTCTAGATAAATCACTTCTTTAACGATTCCTGCTTGTTTAAGTTTTGAAACCTCTTATTCTATAACTGAAATTCATTCTGGTGCAAAATATCGCTTCTTTTGTCGAACAGAGGGTCTGTTCGGGTCCAAATTTAAGCTATGGACTACCAAATCTGGTGATAAACCTGGCATATCCTCTGTCTTCCAAGCAAAGACATCATTGTTTTCTTTAAGCAGATGTTAATGCCGTTTTATAATGATCTGGAATCCAGGAACCCACATCAACTACCGACTCTGATCCCTGTTCGCCAATTTGAACCGCCTCTGTCTGGTCAGCTGATACCCATGTCTTTTCCTCTTTTGGCAATAACTCTTCTAAAGTTACTTGCTGAACAAACTTCTTTTTATCGACCATAGATGTATAACAACTCCTGGTAACATCTACATCCCCTTTTATCTCAACTGACCCAGAATTATGTGGGAATTTCAAACTATTATGTGCTGAAGAGATAACTATTAGGTGTAGTGCCCGAAAGACAATTTCAGTAATTGTTTTTGACAGGATTTATAATTCATCTTAATATTTGCATTTATGCTTATATTATACACTGCTAAAAACCCTACGTATATCGGTATGTAATCACATAACTCAGTGTATGGCATACACACGAGGATTGAGTCAGTGATGATATGCTTAAAAGTAGTTAGTCCGTGGTGAATTTAATCAGAGTATGGGTCTCATGATTAATATACCAATAATGCGCCCAGAACACTTAACGGTGTGACCGCCTTGTCCTGACCGTCGGTATAGGATACCTAGTGGGGCATTTATATACGATGTCTATCATATAGGACTGGACCGATTTGATTTGAATTCTCGATATAATCCGTGATCGAGAAATCTTATCGGACCACAAGATGATCACATATGGATTAATCTCAATCCTGATGTGATCACAGTCTCCTGCTTGGTTCAAAGTAGGGTTTGACGTGTTAGTTAAGGATCACTTGGATACATGTGATCTGAACACTTCACGTTGGCTCTATTCTAAAATGAGTGAGTAGTCTGTGACACATATGGAATCCATTCCTTCATGCGGGAAGTAGACAGACAGTTCCCTTATTTTTTAATCCTAGAAACTGATCGATGGGCCCAGTTCATATTATATTAGTTATGAACTAATTGATCACTAGGGGGTTAATGGTAAATAAGGATAAGATGTTTTGAGAAGGGTTTACAGAAATATCCCAAATCAAAACGAACAGTCTATGGAGGATTTATCCGTATGTAATGATTATATCAATGGACGCTTTTACTCAATGATTAGAGTGTAAGTATATACCTATAATCGATAGAGTTCAGTTTCGGGTTATGGTGGCGTAATCACAGAATTAATAGATTGAATAAGAATTGTTCTGTTCGATGAATAATTTTATTTAATTTATTGTAGCTACTGGTTATAGGTCCATGGTCCCCGATGTTGCTCCTAACATGCATATGTTTCTTGACGTTGGGCCTCAATAATAATTAAGTAGTTGGACTATTTAATTGATGTGCGATTTATTATTTATTGGACTAAATAATAAAATACATGGAAAAGACATTTTTCGTAGACTCGGCCCATCATGTGAAATTTCGTGTGAACCCTAATTTTCTAGTATTAGGGGCGTGTTTTGTGTCTTGGTAATTATTAAGGAATTAGTTTTCTTGATAATTATAAGACATGTGATTAATTGTTTATTTGTTAAATAATTAATTAAGGAAAATATATTAGATTGATCCTTAAATATTCTAGATTTATTTTAGATTATTCTAGGAGTATCTTTTATGGAAAATGATTATTATAATTGATTTTGTATTAATTATTAAATCCTTGGAGGACAAGGATTTCTCTCCTATATAAAGAGAGTTCTCCTAAGCCTTTTCCATCAACATAATGCGCATACATACACAAAAAATAAGCTAAGGAATTCGGCCAAAGCTTAGGGTTTGAGTTGGGAAAATCTTCGGGATTTTCCGGGTAGCATATCAAGGAGGTCAAGCATCAAGAATCGGCTTCCACCGGTTGTTGCTTGGAGATACACATCGGAAGACTATGGCTTCTCGATTCTCGGATCTCGGCTTATTCTTTGGATCTCGGCTTATCTTTTGATTGGTAAGTAGATCTAATCTTCTTGTAGGTAGATCTTAAATTATGTGCTTTCATGTTATACTGATCGTGATCCTTGTTATTCCGCTGCGTAATCGGGCGGATCTAGATCCATCCGACGATAATACATCCAGCAAGTTGTATCGGAGCCTCCGATCTATAAATTAAAGTATATAATTGTTAGATCTAGGAGTGGAATTGCATGTAGATATTTTTTTTAAATATGCATATGTGATTGGTTGTTGTGGTTGAAGAGATGGATTGGGGTTGGCACTGTTTACCCGTTAGATCTATTGTAAACTCATATAAATTCGTTATATGAGTATAGGAAATCTTGTATTTATTTGTTGATGTAATTTTAAATTTCCTAGAAATAGATCTATTTTGTTGCTGTTCGGTTTTTCTGCTTTTCCCATTGAATGAGCCGTTGAAACGACAATCCCTCCGGTCAGAATAAAGATCAAAATTTTCTGAAAAATCCCACAAAAATTTTTGTCGATCGAAGTCCATCTCGATATCACATCACTGAAATAAAGTTTCTGACGTAACAGAAAAGCACAGCAGGCATAAAAACCCTACCTGTGAGTTCGTCGATTTTCTGGAAGAGTTTGGAACGTTGAAACATAGATCCGACTGTTCAGATTGACTAACATGGAGTTATGAAAAAACCCTAAAAATTTCAGGTCGATCAGGTTTTGGCTCGATGCCCGATCGGCCACGGGAAGACACTGCTGCACTGCAGTTATAAACGGATGCAGCAGTTGGATCGGAGGATTGCTGGAGAAAATTAGGCCATCAAAACTCAGATCCAACCGTCCATATTGAAGCAGGAGGAGTGAAGAACAGGACCAAAAAGTTCCGTGACAATCAGAGTTCGTTTGGAGGCCCGATGATCGATGAAATGGATCAGCAGCAAATTGTATTAGAAACTAGTAAACCCTAGTTAGGGTTTATTTATTTATTTTCTAATAGGTTAGACACGGGGGTGCCAACGGTCCATCTTGATGTTTATTTCCTGCACTAGTATGTATGCTTATGATGTATGCGTAGAATCGGAAAATTGCCATGACATGCATCATATCATGAATTCCACTCCATATGCATACATGTAGCTATTTAATTCTGGATAATTAATTAGGCATGTATTCAACTCGATTAATTAGTTTAATATTTAATTAATTTTTGTGGGAATTAATTATTTTAAAAACTAATTAAAGAACCGAGGAATCGGGTTTTGTCAATCGTTAAGTTTTCGGTGATGGATTCTCGGTGAATCCCACCTTAAACCGGAACGAGATTGCGGATTTCTTCCGTAGTGTCTACGGGAAAGTTTGACAATTTGAGTAACCGGAAAATCATGATACATGGGTTCGGAAATGGTCTAACCATGGTTGGGTAAGTTCAACTGAGCTACGGCTCGATCGACTAACCCTCCACGTGTGACGATTGCACGGGGGTTCGGCAAGGCTTAGCATATCCGACAAGCCTTTACGGATAAACGGGGCTTATCTTAGCCAGATCCGACAGACAGTCACATATGTTCCAACGAATAAGACGGGTAGGCTTGCCTACATCACCGGCACCATTCATGTTGGTCCCTTGGAAAGGCTAACACAAGTTTAGAGGGGGGGGGGGGTGAATAAACTTGTCACCCAAAAACTTTCTTAAACTGGATTTAAGACAAATTACGGTTCAGTTAAAACTTGTGTGGAGTTAAGCTGACTGAGCTGAGTTTAAATCAAACTGACTTAATCAAAACTGAGTCAACCGGCAGCAGATATAGATCTAGCCTTTTTCTTGATCTTGTTATTCTTTTATGAAAACTATGTGTAGTAACTGAATTCTGATGAATGTTAGTTTGTGAACTGTGAAGTGTATAACAATCAATTATCAAAATGTTATAAGTAAATGCTGAATAAATAAATAAATGCGTAAAGTAAATGAGGCAAATATTATAGAGGTTCCAGGTGGTGTAATCCTGTACGTCCTCTCATCCCCTATGGTGCGGAGGAAAATTCCACTAGAACTTCTTGAGGTGAACTGTTACAAAAAGTCCTAAACAATAGTCCTTGGCTAATCCCTAGCTTCACTATCTACAGTTGGAGAATAGGTAGAATTGCCGCTCTTCAATTGCTTGAACACTGGTCCTTAGAGGGTTGAATTGCCTCTTCACCAGTTGCCACCACAAATACAGTTTGCCCGACTGCCTGTAACAACTGTCCTTGACAAAAACTTCCCAGTTTGCTTCACAGTCTAAACCTTTGATATAGAATCAAAGTTGGGTTGAGAATCAATGAATTGATTCTTGTTTGTGGTTCTTCAAAGTGTCTGATTCTTGATAAATTCTTTGTAGCTTGAACACTTGAAGAAATTCTTGATATGATCTTGTTATAGCGCAGAGATGATAGCAATTCGAATGAATAATGCACACGTTAATTCTTGTTAAATCTTGGTGTTACTTGTTGTTGTTATCCTTGGTGCAAAGTCCTCCATTTATTGTGTGAGGTCCAACGTTCATCTTACTCAAATTCGAATTGTATCAACGTCTATTTTGTAACGGATATATTTTCTGACCGTTCTGCTGTGTCAGTATTTCATCCAATAAAATCGCTTCCTTTATAACGTTCGACTGTATTATCAGCTTGTTGGATGACTGACATATAAAATTGTCCTTGTCAATTTTATACTGAGATTGTTACTTGTCAGTTTCCTGACTGACTTACATCATTAACTGAGATTTTACTCTTCTTCAAATATCAGTACTCCAGTTTTTCATCTGATTATAATTGACTTAATCAGAGTACACCATGACTCAATATCATCTAAGAATTCATTGTCCTTATGATTCTTAGGTCTTCATACAAGATCCATAAAGTCAGTTCAGGTCACCACAATCTTGCCTGAAGTCTAACTTTACAGTCTCGACATAGTCTTCATAACTGAGTTTGAGCCCTCAGTTCTTCAATCTTCAATAACTGAGTTTGTGACCCTTAGTTCTTCATACCTTCTAGATAAGACAACTGAGTCTGTGTTCCTCAGCGAACTTATCTTCTTCAGTTTCTTGTAGGTGTATTCTGAGTCAGCTTGTTTATCATGATGATTTCTAGTTTCCTGAATGACTTCCAGTTTTCTGAATGACTTCAAGTTTTCAGTTTTACGACACATTAACTATTACAGTGATTGTCTGATGTAACCTATACAAATATCAGACTCTAGTAAAACCTAAACATTCAGTTCTAGACATCTTTTAGCTTTTCACTATAACAGCTAGCTTCAGCACTTCATCAATAAGGTTAAGATAATACTCTGAGTAATTATGATGAATTATCATCAAAACATAAATTTTATTTCAAACAATTTCCCCCTTTTTGATGATGCCAAAACTCTCCCTAAAAGGAAAGCTTAAAGATCAAAACAAAGTAAAACAATGTAAAACTGGAAAACTGGATTTCATTAGAATGAGCAAAAACTGGAATAGTTACATATTGTCCAAACAACTGTGATTAAAGACTAAGCTTTTTATTAACTGAAATGTACTTCATCTCCTTGTCATACAAACGATAGTCTTCTTCAAACTTGGAGTCTTCCTTTGAGAATGTCTTGTTGTAGTCAACTTGACTTCCTTCTTTCCATCTTCTCCATAGAATTAACTTCGGTAAGTCTGATTCTTTCAAGTAGTATTTTTCAAATTCTACTACATCAGCTTTCATCTGTTCAGTCTTGTCTTTAATCTTCAGTTTATCATCAATCCTCTGATTCTTCTTATATTGTGCCATTTTCTGCTTTGAGAATACATCGGATAAAAAGTAGTTCAAGGATTCCTCCATCGTCTTATCCTTGTACTTGGCTTTGATAGAATTGTGATCTTTGACAAACTGCATCCACAGATCTTTTGTAAGAGTAGCTCTCCGTTCTCCAGGTTGACAGTATTTTACAATGAGATGCTCATCAGTTAGTTCTTTCCTTAAGAACTTGGATTTGATTTGTATCTTTGCAATTCATCTTCAAGTCGCTTCATCTCTTTAAGTAACTTCAGCTTTTCTTCTTCAGCTTCCCCCCTTTTGGCATCACATAACTGATCTACCAAAGTATGGGTTGCTTGCTAGTCGGCTGATATGCGTTGCTGAGAAGTAATTACTTCCTTAAGCTGAGTTTCTAACCCGTAGATGTGCTGATTCATATGCCAAAAAGCTTGAGCATGAGTTTCTCGATCTACTGCTGTTGAGTCTTCTAGTTTCTGTTTAAGTAACCATATTTCTGAAGCAGAGCTTGAACTGGATTTGTGAATCATCTCTAGTCTTGCATGAACTGAGACATCAGTTCTGGTTCTATAATCGAGATATCCAGAAATATTTGATAGAAGGCCATTTTGTGCATCCTTGTGACTGAGCACAATCTTCAATTTTTCATGAACTTTGGCCAACACATCCTTGGTAAGGATGTCAGAAGGATCATATGTCGTTTCACGTTGATCCTTGGGCTGAGTGATATTTTCAATAATCATCAGTTGTCGATTATCAGTTTCATCAGCTGCTTGCTGAGTGTTAGTTGTCTGATTTCCAACTGGCAACTCTTCTTGCTGACTTACAGTTCCTGTACCTAGAGGTTGAGGTTGAATTTCTGAGTGCAAAACTAGAGTCACGTCAGTTTCTTTTCTTGTATGATCATCTTCATCATCATCATTTTTCTTTGAACTTTCTTTGGGAACATATGATGTGGCTGATTCTCTCCTTTGAGCTAGTTCAGTAAACCTGTTGAAACAGTTTTCAAGGAACTCTGACATAGGAAACAGAGTGTATAGATCTCCGACTTCCAATTTCTCCAGGAGTAATTTTTCTTCAGTCTGTAGACTAGCATCACGAGAATCTTCTGGTTTAAGCTTCATCTTCATTAGTCTGACAATTTTATCTGCTTCAAAAACTGGGGCTGATTGCTGAACTGACTGATGTTGTAATTGAGAAGTTGTATCAGCAAGAGTGTTTTTCCTTGTATCTTCAGTTGTCAGTTGTTGTTGTTGTTCCCCCTCAGTTGGTGCTGTCTTACTTGAGGTTGCTGGATATAAACATCTTACAATTGATCTTTCTTCTGTTGAGTCTGCCGTTCGCTTGATTCCTCTGTGTTCAGTTTCCTGCTGAGACACAGTTTTCTTACTGGCTTCAGGTTGGGAAGTTGTCCTGTTTTTGCTGTGATTTCCTTTGTGGCTGCATCTTGCCTTGCTTGCTACCCTTCCTTGAGTCTTTTAAGATAAAATTGAATGATTCCACTGAATATTTTCTTCAGTCGGAATCTACCAACGGTTGCCTGACCTTCAGCTTGAGCTCTTCGTACACTTTCTAATTCGGCTAAATGTTGCTTCTTTATCTGATTGACTACATAACCTGCCCATTTGAATTCTATTTCATCCCAGGTAATGTTCATCAGATAGATGTTTTCTTCAGATAGTGTACTGATTCCTTTGGATTTTCCAATGACATGCTTGCTGAGCCATCTGCTGAGGTGTCCAAATTCTGGCTTGATTTTGTCAACATGAATACCAACTTCGATTGGTACCATAGAAAAAGTTAGCTTCTTTAGAAATGTTGTCCCATCCAATGGTAGTGTAGCCAAATCTGTTGATGTCACGGATGAATTTACGAAGCCAAAAAGTGACATCATGACTCTTTCGTTGATAGCAATACGATCCCCATGAACTGTTGTCATTAGGGAGTCTCTTACCAAACGTATACTTTGCCAAAATTGCAATATACCTTCCAAGTCACATTTTTCTTTGAATGTAACTTCCAGAATATTTCTTAATCCTGGTTGTTTTTCAATCTTTGCACATATGTGACTTGCTAACAGAGTGTTTTGACACATAGCTTCATACATTTCGAATGAAAATTCATCTAGCTCTGTTATTAGTCTTTATTGTTTTGATTTGCCTGAAGTGGCCATTTTTGGGTGTGAACACAAAAATTGATTTTTGACAGGAGAGGATTGCGAAGAGTCTGATTCTGTTTTTATGTAAGAGACGAGGAATTTGAAATTTGATTGAAAGTAGTGTGAACGAGGGATGAATAAATAGGTAGGATATACTGGCGGTTGAGTAGTACAACTTTCCAAATTCCTTGCTGGTTTGGGTAACCAATGTATGCACTGTTCTGACAATCGTTGGGTGTACACGCAATATTCTGACAAAAAGAACTGCAGTAATTAAATGCGATATAACCGCTGTCGCTTTTATCTTGTCAACCTTTGACTTTAGTTGACTGGGATAGAAACTGAGAATGAAGTCAGTTTGAAGATGTAACTTTCAGTTTCGGAAAATTATTCAGTTTCAGTTTTAGTTGATCGGTTTGAAATTGTTGATGTCAATGATTAATCTGTTAAGTGAGCGCACCCAGCATAACAAAGATTAATCCCCTTGACGAATTTCTAGCTTAACTGATTTCAACTGACTTTGATTATCCTTAATTCAGTTCTTAGTTTGGCAAATCTGTCTTTGTCCAAAGGCTTTGTAAAAATATCTGCCAACAGATCTTCAGTAGGTACATAAAGAACTGTAATGTCCCTTTTCTCTTCATGATCTCTTATGAAGTGGTGACGCACATCAATGTGTTTTGTCCTTGAGTGTAAAACTGGATTATCAGTGATTGCAATCGCACTTGTGTTATCACACATTATGGGAATCATTCCTTCTTCTATCCCATAATCCCTTAATTGTTGTCTAATCCATAAAACTTGAGCACAACAACTTCCAGCTGCTATGTATTCAGCTTCAGCTGTAGAAGTTGAGATTGAGTTTTGCTTTTTGCTAAACCAAGACACAGGTCTATTTCCTAGTAAGTGACATGTGCCTGATGTGCTTTTTCTGTCCACTTTGCATCCAGCATAATCTGAGTCTGAATACGATATTAGCTTGAATTCTCCTTCTTTTGAGTTCCATATTCCAACTCCATCTGTGTCTTTCAGATATTTCAAAGTTCTTTTCACAACTGTGAGATGACTTTCCTTTGGTTTGGACTGAAATCTTGCACATACACCATCAGTAAATGATATATCTGGCCTACTTGCTGTAAGGTAGAGTAAGCTTCCAATCATCCTTCTAAAAACTGTTTGATCAACATCTTTCCCTTCTTTGTCTTCATCAAATATGATGTTGGTCCCCATTGGTGTAGAAATTCCAGTTGATTTTTCCATGCCAAACTTTTTGATAAGTTCTCTTGTATACTTGGTTTGGTGAATGAAAATTCCATCATCTAATTGTTTAACTTGTAATCCAAGGAAGTAATTCAATTCTCCCATCATACTCATTTGGAACTTGCTTTTCATCAAACTTGCAAATTTCTCACATAATTGTCATCTTCTGATCCAAAAATAATGTCATCAACATAAATTTGAACAAGTAGAGTATTTTCACCATTTTTCATTCTGAACAGTGTCTTGTCTATAGTTCCTTTGATGAATCCATTGTCCACTAGGAACTGAGATAGAGTTTCATACCAAGCTCTTGGTGCTTGTTTAAGTCCATATAGAGCTTTCCTTTGTCTAAAAACTTTATCAGCTTGATCTTTGATTTCAAATCCAGGTGGTTGTTGAACATATACTTCTTCTTCAAGAATTCCATTCAAGAATGCGCTTTTAACATCCATTTGGTAAACTTTGAATTTATTATGAGCTGCAAAGGCAAGAAATAGTCTGATTGCTTGTAATCTTGCAACTGGTGCGTAGGTTTCATCAAAGTCTATGCCTTCTGCTTGAGAGTATCCTTTAGCTACAAGTCTAGCTTTGTTTCTGATGATATTCCCATCTTCATCAAGTTTGTTTCTGAAAACCCATTTGGTTCCAATGATATTCACATGAGCTGGTCTTTCTACCAGTTCCCATACTTGGTTTCTTTCGAACTCATTCAGTTCTTCTTGCATAGCTAGAATCCAATCTGGATCTTTTAAAGCTTCTTCTATTTCCTTAGGATCAGATTGTGATAGAAAACATGCAATCGCATCTAGTTGATGTCTTGTACGAATGCCAGTTTGAGTGTCACCAATTATTTGTTCTTCAGGATGATCTCTCATCCATTGATACGTGGGTGCTTGCATCAAAGGGTCTATATCTTGTTCGACTGGTTCTTCAAGAGCTGGTTCTTGAATTTCTTCAGTTGGATTAGGAACATGTAGTTCGGGTGTGGTTTGTTGAAAGGTTGGAAACTGAGACTGATCTGGATCTGAACATTCTGAAATTTGTAGTCTCCCAATGTCAACAAAAACTGGTTCTGGCAAGGTTGGTAACTGAGACTAAGAAACTGGTTCTGGTCTGTCTTCAGTTGTTTCACCAGGGAAGTTTGGATCATCAAATACCACGTGAATTGATTCTTCATGCTTGAGTGTCCTTTTTTTAGTACTCTAAAAGCTTTGCTGACACTTGAGTATCCTAGAAAAATTCCTTCATCAGCTTTGGGTTGAAAAACATGAAGTTGATCTTTCCCATTGTTGTGTATGAAACATTTGCATCCAAAAGCATGAAAGTAGGAAACATTTGGTTTTCTTCCATTCCAGATTTCATAAGGGGTCTTCTCATGTCTTTTGTTTATGAGAGCTCTGTTCTGTGTATAACAAGCTGTGTTAACTGCTTCTGCCCAATATCTTTCAGGTAGTTTTGCTTCACAGATCATAGTCCTCCCAGCTTCTTTGAGTGTTCTGTTTCTTCTTTCATCTACACCATTCTGTTGAGGTGTCCCTGTGGCAGCAAGTTGGTGTAAGACACCATTTTCTTCACAATATTCAATGTATACTTCTTTCCACTGATACTAATTAGTGTAATAGGTCCAAATAAATCCATGTGTAGTAACTCCAGATGTTTGGTTGTTGAATGCTGAGATTTGGTCTTGAAACTTGCTTTTGTTTGCTTTCCTTGTTGACAAGAATCACATAAGCTGTCCTTCTTATAAGAGATTTCCGGTAGTCCAGTGACTAACTGTTTCTTAACAAGTGTGTTGATGTCATCAAAATTAAGATGACTCAGTTTCTTGTGCCATAGCCAACCGCTTTCTGATTTGGTATGCACAAGCAAACAAGTTTCAAAGAACGGTCGTTGTCCGATCTACTACATACATATTTTATTTTCTTCTTCCGGCCAAAACAACTTGATAAGCTGATTCGCTGACGACAACGCAGAATTCTTTGTCAAAAGTAACTTTGTATCCCATATCACAGAATTGACTGGTGCTGAGTAGATTGTAGTGTAATCCCTCTACATAAGATACATTCTTGATTGTAAGTCCATTCCTGATCAAGGTGCCATAACCTCAAGTGTATCCAGGTTTGTCTTTACTTCCAAAATTAACCTTTGGTCCATCTTTTGCAATAAAATTACTGAGACAGTCTTTACTCTTTGTCATGTGCCTAGAGCAACCACTGTCAAAGTACCATATATCCTGCAATAAAGGTTAAATAACTTTAGGTACCCAACTCAATTTGGGTCCATGGGGGTCAGTTGTCAGTCTAACTCTTGGGATATATCCTTTAGGTATTCTGCGGATATTGTTGCACTTATTTTCATATATGTAAGCCACACTCTCATAGTGTCTATGTTTGGACTGTGTCTTATTTATATGATCTTTCATATCTTTTGGCTGAAATTTATTTCCATCATGCTTTCTATTAAAACTTGCATAATAACCATCATTCCTTTTGTTCTGAGGTCTGGACTAACCTTGGTACTGAAACTTTTGCCGAGAACTGATATTTGCTCTCTGTTGAGTTTTGGTCTGAAACTTGTGATAAGTTTCCTGTCTGGAATGATTGTTGTTGACAGTTTTATTAGTAGATGCAGTAAAATTCCAATCATCATCAGTGGGGCATAGTCTTCCTTTCCCCCTGAATGTGTGAATCTTTGAATGATTAACATTCTGGGATTTACTTTGATTGTAATTTTTCTGGTTCTTGACTTGATTGGTTTTTGTGGACCTGGTAGTTGATTTCCCAGTTCGGTTTTCTTGACATACATCTGATTTACGATTTGGTTTACCTTTGTTGGTAAATCTAGTTGTTTTCTTGGAAAACTGATTTGTCCTATGTGATACTGGCTTAACTGGTTCAGTAATTTTCTTAGTTTGTGGAAGTTGCTCAACTACAAACTTAATACCAGTTTTGGTACAAGGTTCAGCAGCTTTGCTGGTTCCATTCTTGGAAGATTGCTGTGTATCAAATCCTAAACCCGTCTTGTCTCCATACGGCTTTCCTGATTTGAATCCAGTAACTGAACTTGATTGAGCAAATGATTCGATTCTTTGCTCGCCGCCGATGCAAAGAGGTCGATGCTAAATCTTTTATTTATCAGTTTTAGTAAGTTTCAACATTTTTAGTTCAGATTTCAATCTATCAACTTCAAGAATTAGATTCTCTTTTTCAGCTTTAATAAATTCATAACCAGCTTGAATAGTTACTAGATGATTCATCAATTCGTCAAGAGTTTCTTCTAATTCTAGATTTTTTGGATTGGAGTCAGAAGTCGAAGAACACGCATTTTGCATGGCAAATTTGAGCTGAAGAGTATTTAGAATTGGATTCACATACCTCATTTGGGTCTTCCATGTGTGCCATTAAAGCTGTGTCATCTGTTAGTCTTTCAGTACCTGCATCATAATCTGATTCATCTCCAGCAAGGAGTGCTCTTCTACCGACTCTTCTTGGTGGCGTCTTCTTGGTCAGTTCTGGACATTCATCTTTATAATGTCCAGGTTTTTTGCAGTTGAAACAGAGATATTCATCATCTTTTCTTTTCTCAGGAGTCCTTTTGATAAACTTCTGAGTGACTGGATGTCACTCTTCATTCTTTCAATTCTGTTCATCATTAGAGCCATCTGTTCCTCCATCTCATCCAATTCATGAAGATTGCTTGATTAGTTTTCTTGATTGTCATTTGTTTCTGCTGTAATTGCTGTGGTCTTTGGTTCTTCCAGAACTTTGATTATTGCAGCTGTATGTAAAATCTTCACTGAATTCATAAACTTTCAAATCTGAGAAAATTTTGAATGAATCCTCTATGTCAAGTCTTCTAGATTCTTCCATAGCAGTGACCTTCATTTTCCAGCACATTGGTAATGCCTTCAAGATTCTTGTATTGATAACTTTATTTGAGTACTCAATCTTGAGTAGATCTAATTCATCCATGATAGCAATGAATCTTGTCTCCATTTGATCAATGGTTTCTCCAGATTTCATCTTGAAATTCTCAAACTTTTGTTTTGCAATAGAAATCTTGTTTTCCTTGATTGAATCTGTTCCTTCACAAAGAAGTTGTAGTTTGTCCCACATTTCCTTGGCGTTGTGCTTACATGTTGCTGTCAAAGAGTTTTGAGGATAAAATCCATAGCAAGATTGTTGAGATTGTTTCGCTTCCGATCATCACTAGTCCATTCGGATTTGGGTTTTGCAACTCGAACTTGCTCTTTACCAACAGTTTGCATATGAGTAATCTGAATTGGTCCATCAGTGAGTACATCCATCATGAGTAGCTGCTAGAAAAGCCTGCATACGACGTTTATATTCATCAAATTTGTCCATGTTGCACATAAGCATCTGTCTCGCATATTGATTGTTATCCATTGTGAGTGAGTGAAGACTGATAGTAAATTAACTGGAACTGAGCTTTCAAATGAGAACAACTAGAGGAGATATAGAGCAAATGATATCTTGTCAAAGAAACACTGTACCGATACCAATTGTTGGTCCCTTGGAAAGGCTAACACAAGTTTAGAGGGGGGGGGGAATAAACTTGTCACCCAAAAACTTTCTTAAACTGGATTTAATACAAATTACGGTTCAGTTAAAACTTGTGTGGAGTTAAGTTGACTGAGCTGAGTTTAAATCAATCTGACTTTATCAAAACTAAGTCAACCGGCAGCGGATATAGTTCTAGACTTTTTCTTGATCTTGTTCTTTTTTTATGAAAACTAAGTGTAGTAACTGAATTCTGATGAATGTCAGTTTGTGAACTGTTAAGTGTATAACAATCAATTATCAAAATGTTATAAGTAAATGCTGAATAAATAAATAAATGCGTAAAGTAAATGAGGCAAATATTATAGAGGTTCCAGGTGGTGTAATCATGTACGTCCTCTCTTCCCCTGTGGTGCGGAGGAAAATTCCACTAGAACTTCTTGAGGTGAACTGTTACAAAAAGTCCTAAACTATAGTCCTTGGCTAATCCCTAGCTTCACTATCTAAACAGTTGGACAATAGGTAGAATTGCTGCTCTTCAATTGCTTGAACACTGGTCCTTAGAGGGTTGAATTGCCTCTTAACCAACTGCCACCACAAACACAGTCTGCCCGACTGCCTGTAACAACTGTCCTTGACAAAACCTTCCCAATTTGCTTCACAGTCTAAACCTTTGATATAAAATCAAAGTTGGGTTGAGAATCAATGAATTGATTCTTGTTTGTGGTTCTTCAAAGTGTCTGATTCTTGATAAATTCTTTGTAGCTTGAACACTTGAAGAAATTCTTGATATGATCTTGTTATAGCGCAGAGATGATAGCAATTCGAATGAATAATGCACACGTTAATTCTTGTTAAATCATGGTGTTACTTGTTTTTGTTATCCTGGGTGCAAAGTCCTCCATTTATAGTGTGAGGTCCAACGTTCATCTTACTCGAATTCGAATTGTATCAACTTCTATTTTGTAACGGATATATTTTCTGACCGTTCTGCTGTGTCAGTATTTCATCCAATAAAATCGCTTCCTATATAACGTTCGACTGTACTATCAGCTTCTTGGATGACTGACATATAAAACTGAGTATCCTTGTCAGTTTTATACTGAGATTGTTACTTGTCAGTTTCCTGACTGACTTAGAGCATTAACTGAGATTTTACTCTTCTTCAAATATCAGTACTCCAGTTTTTCATCTGATTATAATTGACTTAATCAGAGTACACCATGACTCATTATCATCTAAGAATTCATTGTCCTTATGATTCTTAGGTCTTCTTACAAGATCCATAAAGTCAGTTCAGGTCACCACAATCTTGCCTGAATTCTAACTTTACAGTCTCGACGTAGTCTTCATAACTGAGTTTGAGCCCTCAGTTCTTCAATCTTCAATAACTGAGTCTGTGAACCTCAGTTCTTCATACCTTCTAGATAAGCCAACTGAGTCTGTGTTCCTCAGCGAACTTATCTTGTTCAGTTTCTTGTAGGTGTATTCTGAGTTAGCTTGTTTATCATGATGATTTCCAGTTTCCTGAATGACTTCCAGTTTTCTGAATGACTTCCAGTTTTCGGTTTTACGACACACTAACTATTACAGTGCTTGTCTGATGTAACCTATACAAATATCAGACTCTAGTAAAACCTAAACATTCAGTTCTAGACATCTTTCAGCTTTTCACTATAACAGCTAGCTTCAGCACTTCATCAATGAGGTTAAGATAATGCTCTGAGTAATTATGATGAATTATCATCAAAACATAAATTTTATTCCAACAATTTCCCCCTTTTTGATGATGCCAAAACTCTCCCTAAAAGGAAAGCTTAAGATCAAAACAAAGTAAAACAATGTAAAACTGGAAAACTGGATTTCATTAGAATGAACAAAAACTGGAATAGTTACATTTAGTCCAAACAACTGTGATTAAAGAATAAGCTTTTTCTGTACTGAAATGTACTTCATCTCCTTGTCATACAAACGATAGTCTTCTTCTAACTTGGAGTCTTCCTTTGAGAATATCTTGTTGTAGTCAACTTGACTTCCTTCTTTCCATCTTCTCCATAGAATTAACTTCGGTAAGTCTGATTCTTTCAAGTAGTATTTTTCAAATTCTACTACATCAGCTTTCATCTGTTCAGTCTTGTCTTTAATCTTCAGTTTATCATCAATCCTCTGATTCTTCTTATATTGTGCCATTTTCTGCTTTGAGAATACATCGGATAAAAAGTAGTTCAAGGATTCCTCCATCGTCTTATCCTTGTACTTGGCTTTGATAGAATTGTGATCTTTGACAAACTGCATCCACAGATCTTTTGTAAGAGTAGCTCTCCGTTCTCCAGGTTGACTGTATTTTACAATGAGCTGCTCATCAGTTAGTTCTTTCCTTAAGAACTTAGGATCTAATTTGTATCTTTGCAATTCATCTTCAAGTCGCTTCATCTCTTTAAGTAACTTCAGCTTTTCTTCTTCAGCTTCCCCTTTTTTGGCATCATATAACTGACCTACCAAAGTATGGGTTGCTTGCTGGTCGGCCGATATGCGTTCCTGAGAAGCAATTACTTCCTTAAGCTGAGTTTCTAACCCATAGATGTGCTGATTCATATGCCAATAAGCTTGAGCATGAGTTTCTCGATCTACTGTGGTTGAGTCTTCTAGTTTCTGTTTAAGTAACCGTATTTCTGAAGCAGGGCTTGAACTAGATTTGTGGATCATCTCTAGTCTTGCATGAACTAAGACATCAGTTCTGGTTCTATAATCGAGATATCCAGAAATATTTGATAGAAGGCCATTTTGTGCATCCTTGTGACTAAGCACAATCTTCAAGTTTATGAACTTTGGCCAACTCATCCTTGGTTAGGATGTCAGAAGGATCATATGCCGTTTCAGGTTGATCCTTGGGCTGAGTGATATCTTCAATAATCATCAGTTGTCGATTATCAGTTTCATCAGATTTTGAGTGTTAGTTGTCTGATTTCCAACTGGCAACTCTTCTTGCTGACTTATAGTTTGCGTAGCTAGAGGTTGAGGTTGAATTTCTGAGTGCAAAACTGTAGTCACGTCAATTTCTTTTCTTGTATGATCATCTTCATCATCATCCTTTTTCTTTGAACTTTCTTTGGGAACAGATGATGTGGCTGATTCTCTCCTTTGAGCTAGTTCAGTAAACCTGTTGAAACAGTTTTCAAGGAACTCTGACATAGGAAACAGAGTGTATAGATCTCCGACTTCCAATTTCTCCAGGAGTAATTTTTCTTCTGTCTGTAGACTAGCATCACGAGAATATTCTGGTTTAAGCTTCATCTTCATTAGTCTGACAATTTTATCAGCTTCAAAAACTGGGGCTGATTGCTGAACTGTCTGATGTTGTAATTGAGAAGTTGTATCAGCAAGAGTGTTTTTCCTTGTATCTTCAGTTGTCAGTTGTTGTTCCCCCTCAGTTGGTGCTGTCTTACTTGAGGTTGCTGGGTATAAACATCTTACAACTGATCTTCCTTCTGTTGAGTCTGCCTTTCGCTTGATTCCTCTGTGTTCAGTTTCCTGCTGAGACACAGTTTTCTTACTGGCTTCAGGTTGGGAAGTTGGTCCTGTTTTTGCTGTGATTTCCTTTGTGGCTGCATCTTGCCTTGCTTGCTTCCCTTCCTTGAGTCTTTCTAGATATTCCACTGAGTGTTTTCTTCAGTCGGAATCTACCAACGGTTGTCTGACCTTCAGCTTGAGCTCTTCGTACACTGTCTAATTCGGCTAAATGTTGCTTCTTTATCTGATTGACTACATAACCTGCCCAATTGATTTCTATTTCATCCCAGATAATGTTCATCAGATAGATGTTTTCTTCAGATAATGTATTGATTCCTTTGGATTTTCCAATGACATGCTTGCTGAGCCATCTGCTGATGTGTCCAAATTCTGGCTTGATTTTGTCAACATGAATACCAACTTCGATTGGTACCGTAGAAGAAGTTAGCTTCTTTAGAAATGTAGTCCTATCGAATGGTAGTGTAGACAAATCTGTTGATGTCACAGATGAATTTGCAAAGCCAGAAAGTGACATCATGACTCTTTTGTTGATAGCAATACGATCTCCACGAACTGTTGTCATTAGGGAGTCTCTTACCAAACGCATATTTTGCCAAAATTGCAATATACCTTCCAAGTCACTTTTTTCTTTGAATGTAACTTCCAGAATATTTCTTAATCATGTTTGTTTTTCAATCTTTGCACAGATGTGACTTGCTAACAGAGTGTTTTAACACATAGCTTCATACATTTCGAATGAAAATTCATCTAGCTCTGTTATTAGTCTTTCTTGTTTTGATTTCTCTGAAGTGGCCATTTCTGGGTATGAACAAAAAATTGATTTTTGAGATGAGAGGATTGTGAAGAGTCTGATTCTGTTTTTATGAAAGAGACGAGGAATTTGAAATTTGATTGAAAGTAGTGTGAACGAGGGATGAATAAATAGGTAGGATATACTGGCGGTTGAGTAGTACAACTTTTCAAATTCCATGATGGTTTGGGTAATCAATGTATGCACTGTTCTGACGATCGTGGGGTGTACACGAAATATTCTGACAAAAAGAACTGCAGTAATTAAATGCGATATAACCGCTGTCGCTTTTATCTTTTCAACCTTTGACTTAAATTGACTGGGATAGAAACTGAGACTGAAGTCAGTTTGAAGATGTATATTTTAGTTTCGGAAAATTATTCAGTTTCAGTTTCAGTTGATCAGTTTGAAATTGTTGATGTCAATGATTAATCTGTTAAGTGAGCGCACCCAGCATAACAAAGATTAATCCCCTTGATGAATTTCT
Organism: Gentiana straminea; assembly: GCA_036785695.1. Lineage (NCBI taxonomy): Eukaryota > Viridiplantae > Streptophyta > Magnoliopsida > Gentianales > Gentianaceae > Gentiana > Gentiana straminea. Next base: position 199,396 of record JAVUPR010000363.1, on the reverse strand, counting down.
GGCTTAACTGATTTCAACTGACTTTGATTATCCCTAATTCAGTTCTTAGTTTGCCAAATTTGTCTTTGTCCAATGGCTTTGTAAAGATATCTGCCAACTGATCTTCAGTAGGTACATAAAGAACTGTAATGTCCTTTTTCTCTTCATGATCTCTTATGAAGTGGTGACGCACATTAATGTGTTTTGTCCTTGAGTGTAAAACTGGATTATCAGTGATTGCAATCACACTTGTGTTATCACACATTACGGGAATCATTCCTTCTTCTATCCCATAATCCCTTAATTGTTGTCTAATCCATAAAACTTGAGCACAATAACTTCCAGCAGCTATGTATTCATCTTCAGCTGTAGAAGTTGAGATTGAGTTTTACTTTTTGCTAAACCAAGACACAAGTCTATTTCCTAGTAACTGACATGTGCCTGATGTGCGTTTTCTGTCCACTTTGCATCCAGCATAATCTGAGTCTGAATACGATATTAGCTTGAATTCTCCTTCTTTTGAGTACCATATTCCAACTCCATCTGTGTCTTTCAAATATTTCAAAGTTCTTTTCACAACTGTGAGATGACTTTCCTTTGGTTTTGACTGAAATCTTGCACATACACCAACAATAAATGATAAATCTGGCCTACTTGCTGTAAGGTAGAGTAAGCTTCAAATCATCCTTCTATAAAGTGTTTGATCAACATCTTTCCCTTCTTTGTCTTCATCTAATCTGATGTTGGTCCCCATTGGTGTAGAAATTCCAGTTGATTTTTCCATGACAAACTTTTTGATAAGTTCTCTTGTATACTTGGTTTGTCGAATGAAAATTCCATCATCTAATTGTTTAACTTGTAATCCAAGGAAGTAATTCAATTCTCCCATCATACTCATTTGGAACTTGCTTTTCATCAAACTTGAAAAATTCTCACATAATTGTTCATCTTCTGATCCAAAAATAATGTCATCAACATAAATTTGAACAAGTAGAGTATTTTCACCATTTTTCATTCTGAACAGTGTTTTGTCTATAGTTCCTTTGATGAATCCATTGTCCACTAGGAACTGAGATAGAGTTTCATACCAAGCTCTTGGTGCTTGTTTAAGTCTATATAGAGCTTTCCTTAGTCTGAAAAATTTATCAGCTTGGTCTTTGATTTCAAATCCAGGTGGTTGTTCAACATATACTTCTTCTTCAAGAATTCCATTCAAGAATGCGTTTTTAACATCCATCTGGTAAACTTTGAATTTCTTATGAGCTGCAAAGGCAAGAAATAGTCTGATTGCTTCTAATCTTGCAACTGGTACGTAGGTTTCATCAAAGTCTATGCCTTCTGCTTGAGAGTATCCTTTAGCTACAAGTCTAGCTTTGTTTTTGATGATATTCCCATCATCATCAAGTTTGTTTCTGAAAACCCATTTGGTTCCTATGATATTCACATGAGCTGGTCTTTCTACCAATTCCCATACTTGATTTCTTTCGAACTCATTCAGTTCTTCTTGCATAGCTAGAATCCAATCTGGATCTTTTAAAGCTTCTTCTATTTCCTTAGGTTCAGATTGTGATAGAAAACATGGAATCATTGCATGTAGTTGATGTCTTGTACGAGCGCCAGTTTGAGTGTCACCAATTACTTGTTCTTCAGGATGATCTCGCATCCATTGATACGTGGGTGCTTGCATTAAAGGGTCTATATCTTGTTGGACTGGTTCTTCAAGAGCTGGTTCTTGAATTTCTTCAGTTGGATCAGGAACATGTAGTTCATGTGTGGTTTGTTGAAAGGTTGGAAACTGAGACTGATCTGGATCTGAACATTCTGAAATTTGTGGTCTCCCAATGTCTACAAAAACTGGTTCTGGCAAGGTTGGTAACTGAGACTGAGAAACTGGTTCTGGTCTGTCTTCAATTGTTTCACCAGGGAAGTTTGGTTCATCAAATACCACGTCAATTGATTCTTCATGCTTGAGTGTCCTTTTGTTTAGTACTCTAAAAGCTTTGCTGACACTTGAGTATCCTAGAAAAATTCCTTCATCAGCTTTGGGCTGAAAAACATGAAGTTGATCATTCCCATTGTTGTGTATGAAACATTTGCTTTCAAAAACATGAAAGTAGGAAACATTCGGTTTTCTTCCATTCCAGATTTCATAAGGGGTCTTCTCATGTCTTTTGTTCATGAGAGCTTTGTTCTGTGTATAACAAGCTGTGTTAACTGCTTCTGCCCAATATCTTTCGTAGTTTTGCTTCACGCATCATAGTCCTCCCAGCTTCTTTGAGTGTTCTGTTTCTTCTTTCAGCTACACCATTCTGTTGAGGTGTCCCTGTGGCAGCAAGTTGGTGTAAGACACCATTTTCTTCATAGTATTCAATAATCACGCTGTTGAGGAATTCAGTTCCCTTATCTGATCTTATCTTCACAACTGATACTCCTTTCTGATTCTGAAGTCTCTTGAGTAATTCTGTAAGTCTTTGTTTGGTTTCACTTTTCTTGGTTAAGAAGATTACCCAAGTGTTCCTTGAAAAATCATCTACTACTACCAATGTATACTTCTTTCCACAGATACTAATTGGTGTAATAGGTCCAAATAAATCCATATGTAGTAACTCCAGATGTCTGGTTGTTGAATGCTAAGATTTGGTCTTCAAACTTGCTTTTGTTTGCTTTCCTTGTTGACAAGCATCACATAAGCTGTCCTTCTTATAAGAGATTTCCGGTAGTCCAATGACTAACTGTTTCTTAACAAGTGTGTTGATGTCATCAAAATTAAGATGACTCGGTTTCTTGTGCCATAGCCAACGGATTTCGATTTGGTATGCACAAGCAAAAAAGTTTCAGAAACGGCTGTTGTCCAGTCTACTACATACATATTTTCTTTTCTTCTTCTGGCCAAGACAACTTGATAAGCTGATTCGCTGACGATAACGCAGAATTCTTTGTCAAAAGTAACTTTGTATCCCATATCACAGAATTGACTAGTGCTGAGTAGATTGTAGTGTAATCCCTCAACATAAGATACATTCTTGATTGTATGTCCATTCCTGATCAAGGTGCCATAACCTCTGGTGTATCCAGGTTTGTCTTTACTTCCAAAATTAACCTTTGGTCCATCTTTTGCAATAAAATTACCGAGACAGTCTTTACTCTTTGTCATGTGCCTCGAGCAACCACTGTCAAAGTACCATATATCCTGCAATAAAGGTTAAATAATTTTTGGTAACCAACTCAGTTTGGGTCCATGGGGGTCAGTTGTCAGTACAACTCTGGGGATATATCCTTTAGGTATTCTGCGGATATTGTTTCACTTATTTTCATATATGTAAGCCACACTCCCATAGTGTCTATGTTTGGGCTGTGTCTTATTTATATGATCTCTTAGATGTTTTGGCTGATATTTATTTCCATCATGCTTTCTATTAAAACTTGCATAATAACCATCATTCCTTTTGTATTGAGGTCTGGACTGACCTTGGTACTGAAACTTTTGCCGAGAACTGATATTAGCTCTCTGCTGAGTTTTGGTCTGAAACTTGTGATAAGTTTCCTGTCTGGAATGATTGTTGTTGACAAATTTATTAGTAGATGCAGTAAAATTCCAATCATCATCAGTGGGGTATAGTCTTCCTTTCCCCCTGAATGTGTGAATCTTTGAGTGATTAACATTCTTGGATTTACTTTGATTGTAATTTTTCTGGTTCTTGACTTGATTGGTTTTTGTGGACCTGGTAGTTGATTTCCCAGTTCGGTTTTCTTGAGATACAGCAGATTTACCATTTGGTTTACCTTTGTTGGTAAATCTAGTTGTTTTCATGGAAAACTGATTTGTCCTATGTGATACTGGCTTTACCGGTTCAAGAATTTTCTCGCCAGTGGAAGTTGCTCAGCTACAAACTTAGTACCAGTTTTGGTACTAGGTTCAGCAGCTTTGCTGGTTCCATTCTTGGAAGATTGCTGTGTATCAAATCCTAAACCCATCTTGTCTCTATACGGCTTTCCTGATTTGAATCCAGTAACTGAACTTGATTGAGCAAATGATTCGATTCTTTCGCTTGATGCGATGATAGGTTGATGCTGAATCTTTTCTTTATCAGTTTTAGTCAGTTTCACCATTTTTAGTTCAGACTTCAATCTTTCAACTTCAAGAATTAGATTCTCTTTTTCATCTTTAATAGATTCATAACCAGCTTGAATAGTTACTAGCTGATTCATCAATTCGTCAAGAGTTTCTTCTAATTCTAGATTTTTTGGATTGGAGTCAGCAGTCGAAGAACACGCATTTTGCATGTAAATTTGAGCTGAAGAGTATTTAGAATTTGATTCACATACCTCATTTGGGTCTTCCATGTGTGCCATTAAAGCTGTCTCATCTGATAGTCTTTCAGTACCAGCTTCATAATCTGATTCATCTCCAACAAGGAGTGCTCTTCTACCGACTCTTCTTAGTGGCGTATTCTTGGTCAATTCTGGACATTCAGCTTTATAATGTCCAGGTTTCTTGCAGTTGAAACAGAGATATTCATCATTTTTTCTTTTGATAAACTTCTGAGTGACTGGATGTCCACACTTCATTCTTCGAATTCTGTTCATCATTAGAGCCATTTGTTCCTCCATCTCATCCAATTCATGAAGATTGCTTGATGAGTTTTCTTGATTGTCATTTGTTGCTGCTGCAAGTGGTGTGGTCTTTGGTTCTTCCAGAGCTTTGATTATTGCAGCTGTACTTCTAAAATCTTCATTAAATTCATAAGCTTTCAAATCTGAGAAGATTTTGAATGAATCCTCTATGTCAAGTCTTCTAGATTCTTCCATAGTAGTGACCTTCATTTTCCAGCACATTGGTAATGACTTCAAGATTCTTGTATTGATAACTTTCTTTGAGTACTCAATCTTGAGTAGATCTAATTCATCCATGATAGCACTGAATCTTGTCTCCAATTGATCAATGGTTTCTCCAGATTTCATCTTGAAATTCTCAAACTTTTGTTTTGCAACAGAAATCTTGTTTTCCTTGATTGAATCTGTTCCTTCACAAACAAGTTGTAGTTTATCCCACATTTCCTTGGCAGTTGTGCATTCTTTCACCTTTAAGTACATGTTGCTGTCAAGAATTCTGAGGATAAAATCCATAGCAACATTGTTGAGATTGTTTCTCTTGCGATCATCACTAGTCCATTCGGATTTGGGTTTTGCAACTCAAACTTGCACTTCACCAACAGGTTTGCATATGAGTAATCTGAATTGGTCCATCAGTGAGTACATCCATAATTTCATCATGTGTAGCTGCTAGAAAAGCCTGCATACGACGTTTATATTCATCAAATCTGTCCATGTTGCACATAAGCATCTGTCTCGCATATTGATTGTTATCCATTGTGAGTGAGTGAAGACTGATAGTAAATTAACTGGAAATGAGCTTTCAAATGAGAACAACTAGAGGTGATATAGAGAAAATGATATCTTGTCAAAGAAACACTGCTCCGATACCAAGTGTTGGTCCCTTGGAAAGGCTAACAAGTTTAGAGCGGGGGTGAATAAACTTGTCAGCCAAATAATTTCTTAAACTGGATTTATGACAAATTACGGTTCAGTTAAAACTTGTGTGGAGTTAAGCTGACTGAGCTGAGTTTAAATCATACTGACTTAATCAAAACTGAGTCAACCGGCAGTGAATGTTCTAGCCTTTTATTCATCTTGTTATTCTTTTATGAAAACTAAGTGTAGTAACTGAATTCTGATGAATGTCAGTTTGTGAACTGTGAAGTGTATAACAATCAATTATCAAAATGTTATAAGTAAATGCTGAATAAATAAATAAATGCGTAAAGTAAATGAGGCAAATATTATATAGAGGTTCCAGGTGGTGTAATCATGTACGTCCTCTTTTCCCCTGTGGTGCGGAGGAAAATTCCACTAGAACTTCTTGAGGTGAACTGTTACAAAAAGTCCTAAACAATAGTCCTTGGCTAATCCCTAGCTTCACTATCTAAACAGTTGGAGAACAGGTAGAATTTCCGCTCTTCAATTGCTTGAACACTGGTCCTTAGAGGGTTGAATTGCCTCTTCACCAGCTGCCACCACAAACACAGTCTGCCCGACTGCCTGTAACAACTGTCCTTGACAAAGCCTTCCCGGTTTGCTTCACAGTCTAAACCTTTGATATAGAATCAAAGTTGGGTTGAGAATCAATAAATTGATTCTTGTTTGTGGTTCTTCAATGTGTTTGATTCTTGATAAATTCTTTGTAGCTTGAACACTTGAAGAAATTATTGATATGATCTTGTAATAGCGCAGAGATGATAGCAATTCGAATGAATAATGCACACGTTAATTCTTGTTAAATCTTGGTGTTACATGTTGTTGTTATCCTTGGTGCAATGTCCTCCATTTATAGTGTGAGGTCCAACGTTCATCTTACTCGAATTCGAATTGTTTCAACGTCTATTTTGTAACGGATATATTTTCTGACCGTTCTGCTATGTCAGTATTTCATCCAATAAAATCGCTTTATTTATAACGTTCAACTGTACTATCAGCTTGTTGGATGACTGACATATAAAACTGAGTATCCTTGTCAGTTTTATACTGAGATTGTTACTTGTCAGTTTCCTGACTGACTTAGAGCATTAACTGATATTTTACTCTTCTTCAAATATCAGTACTCCAGTTTTTCATCTGATTATAATTGACTTAATCAGAGTACACCATGACTCATTATCATCTAAGAATTCATTGTCCTTATGATTCTTAGGTCTTCATACAAGATCCATAAAGTCAGTTCAGGTCACCACAATCTTGCCTGAAGTCTAACTTTACAGTCTCGACGTAGTCTTCATAACTGAGTTTGAGCCCTCAGTTCTTCAATCTTCAATAACAGAGTCGGTGACCCTCAGTTCTTCATACCTTCTAGATAAGCCAACTGAGTCTGTGTTCCTCAGCAAACTTATCTTCTTCAGTTTCTTGTAGGTGTATTCTGAGTCAGCTTGTTTATCATGATGATTTCCAGTTTCCTGAATGACTTCCAGTTTTCAGTTTTATGACACACTAACAATTACAGTGCTTGTCTGATGTAACCTATACAAATATCAGACTCTAGTAAAACCTAAACATTCAGTTCTAGACATCTTTCAGCTTTTCACTATAACAGCTAGCTTCAGCACTTCATCAATGAGGTTAAGATAATACTCTGAGTAATTATGATGAATTATCATCAAAAAATAAATTTTATTTCCAACAATTCAGGTACATGCTTTGTTGTTTCTTAAAATATTGTCATGTCCAAAACCGCAATCAATAAACCCACCACTTTTTCAAAATATTGAGTGGGAGCGGGGAAGGTGAAAGCCAACCCCACGGCCTCTACTATAGATGCAAGCAAGTGAGAGAATGGTGACGCCTCGTGCCGCTTTGATTTCGGCCCCCTTCGGATGGTGTTCACCGCTATCAAAATTCAAGGCTTGGTCTCCGAAAGGATAGGATCTTGAGGACTCGCCGGGTCACTGACCTGCCCTATGTAGGCATACTCGGGGCGTACTTACAGGTCCGATATAGTAGGTCACACTCATCAGGATATTTTAGGAAATATCTTGGGTGAAAAAGGAAGGTAATCGACGATTAAAGTATGGGATGTACGATTCCCATGAGATGTTTGATTCTCAAAGTTTAATCATCGAGAGAGATTGTCTCAGTTTGACCGTCATCGTGCTGATACCGACCCCCTAGGCGGCTGTACGTTGTGAGGTTAAATCCTTGGAATGGTAGGATAGACTTTTACAGTTTATAATTCCTAAAATTTGTCTAGTCGTGTATGTATGAATTTTTTCTATCAATTTTGTTTACAACTATCATCTCTAGGCTACTAAACTGCTAGTATAATGACTTCGTTAAAAGTGGAAAGTAACAAGAACATTGAACTCATCAAAGAATGCAATTAAATTTTGGAAGAGATATTCCTCTTGAACCTTTAAGTCTTAAGTGACATAGTATAGGTATGTCACTGCTGTCACTCGTGTTGAACGAGAGACGCACTTAGTTCAAAGATGATGTAGGACTATATGAAATTCTATTAGTGAATTTTAATTGAGTGAGTATTCACACAAGAAATTTCTAATTGAAAAATTGCAAAATCATAAATAAAGTGTTGCTAGTTATACGGTATTTGGAACCGATAAACTAGTGGGAGCTTTATTCTTATTATTTGTTGTTTTTCTGAATCATTAGAAATGTGTAAGAGACTGCACAAGAGTTTTTTCATTCCTGGAAAAACATGAACAAAGCATTACTAGTTAGACGGTATTTGGAACCGATAAACTAGTGGGAGCTGAGTTCTGGTGATTTTCTAATCTCTGAAAAATCAAAAATAAAGCATTGCTAGTTCGACGGTATTTGGAACCGATAAACTAGTGGAAGCTTTAACCTTATGATTTGTTGATTTATTAGAAAAATCAAATAGTCCAAACGAGTAACACTATTATTAGACATCCCACAGTTCACGAGTAGTGTCTACTCAAATGAACTGTTAGTTCAAGACTGTTTCCATATAAGGAAAGTCAAGAATGGGAAAGAATGTCTATACGTGTTAGTCATCTAAACTAAGTAGTTTTAAGGCTAAACTGGAATATTAATAAATAGAAATTTAGAGGATAAGGAAGGTGATTTCGGATCACTAACCAATGCATCATTAACGATTTCCTCGAAAGCTAAGTTTTTTGGAAGAACAAGGTAGCTATGCATTAAACGATACATAGAGTAGACAACGGGCAGTTATTTCATCTAGAATAGTGGGAGTGATATAAGGAAATGAATTTCGGATTCAATCCTTGAATATCACAGAAAATTTATTTTCTATTTTCAGATTCGTTGGAACAAATGGTTTCACTTTCAATTCGATAATTTGTTTGTCTTATAGAAAGTGAATATGACATTTGTAGCACAAATCCAAAACTCGGACTTTTGTTTGATAAAGTCAGAACCACTAAGAAATGTTGAAAAGGTATATGTAACACATCTGAAACTATTAAAGGCTTAAGGTTTCCGTATTTAGATAAACACTTCTTCATACTCTATTAATTAGTGCATATTTCCTAAAGACAAGATCTGAAGACTGGCTTAGGGTGATTCCTATCTCCCAGTCAAGGAACATTGTCTCAAAAAGAACAATGACTAAGCTTCCTTTCAATCGGGAAAGGGTAATAGATTTAAAGAAGTAACATAGCTTGTTCATAATGACCTTCGGGGTCTTGTGAAAGATACAAGTTAGAAGGAGCTTCTGAGTAGTGACATCTCGTCAGACAACTACTTGAAACGCCATTAAGATTATCTAAAATATTTTGGAGGCATCTCTGATTTCACCAGAGATAGAGTATTCCATGCTCAGTAATAGGCTATAGCATAGTCTTGGGACTGATGCTCGGCCTGCCTCCTAGTGGAATTTATCCACTGAGGGATAACACCATAAATTTGCCTCATATAGTTATTAATGTGATACAATACACTGCTTAACTCATTTAAGATATTGGTTACGAAATAACGGTTTACACTATCATGTAAAACCGAGAAGTCTACCTAGAAGATGCTTACAAATTTGTGGATAAGGAGTGAATTCGGTTCACCCCACTTCTGTCAATATAGGCATTTAGCACTTAGTGCTTGAAGGTAGGACTGGAAATTTTACGTACACGTTCAGATGATGACTATTCATGCAATATCTTATACGTTGAGTAAAGGTTGGTTATAAGATTCTTAATATCAGAAAGTGATGGTTATACTGTCAAAACCCCTTCTGAAAGGGTCTATGAATAACAACCTTTGACTTTAGAGTACGGTTACTCAAGGTAGTTACTAACTGATTAGATCAGACCACATCAAACATTGGTTGTTGGTGATAACCCTGATAATTACTACTAGATCAGAATATCAATCCACCAAGAACGCAATGGGAGTATGGTTTAACCATTACCTATTGTGGTTTTCTGAAGACTTTGCAGTTTTCTGAGGTGATTGATAACCTATGGTTCCTTGCGGGCTGTATAGGATTCTGATCAATAAAGGTTGGTTTAAAAGCCATAACCCTGTGAATGGAGTTTTGGTACTCTAGTTGTGTTAACACTCTAGTAGAACCACCTGAGTGTGTCAGGCCCAGTGGGAGTAATTGGATCTACATGATAAGAGTCGAATGAATAGAAAGTTTAACTTTCGGTACAAAGCTGAGTGGTCTAGGGGTGATTCCCTAACAAGTAGAGAGTTAACCAGACCATGAACTCTCTCACCACTCGGTCTTGTTTGATTCCGTTAGAAAGCAGAAAATAGGGGTGATTCCCTAAGACTTTCTTGCCGAACAAACGGAATCTGAATTCATTCGGAACATAAGGGTTTTAAGAATAAATGCATGATTTCGTTAGAAAGCAGGGTATAGGGGTAACTCCCTGAGACTTTCTTGCCAATCAAACGGAATCTGAATTGATTCAGGAACCAAGGCTTATATCCTTTAAGGATCAAAGCAAACCTCTAGGTCATTTAAAAGTCACATATTTCAAGTATGTGGACTTGACCAGAATATTGATAAGTCTTTCATAGACTGTATGTCAGTATTGGTAAAGTAGTATATACATTAGTATTCATGAATGGTAACACTGAAACAGTTGGAAACAACATGGGTGTGTTATCTGAAGTCGGAAACTGACATGCCAAGATTCTCTTTATGAAAGAATCAGACTACATTCAAAAGGATCTGATTCGGTCAAATTCCTGAGAATATGTGACTGGCAATCCCATATATCCTAATGGTTAAAATGATTTTGCATATCGGTATGCAACATTCAACGCAGTAGTCCTACCCTACCTCTCACGGAATGCTTCTCTAAACCTGAGGATGAATAGAAAATGGGATAGACTCTCTTTTGATAAGAGAAAGTCAGGTAATTACAAGTTAATCGAATCTTGGATTCGAGTATTAAATAGCAAGTTTAGTACGTCCTCAAGTATCTTTGGAGAACGAGGAATAATATGCTAGTATATTCGGGTGTGAACGTGAATATAAATGATTACACTGATTCTGACTTTAAGTCAGATTAAGGATGATCGTTAAGTCGATCTTGGGCTCAGTGTTTACTCGTGTGATTCTGAATTTAAGTCAGATTGAGGATTTCCTTCCATATCTGGGAGTAATTCCAGATCTGGTAAGCCGATACCACTTCATTGTGAAAACAATGGAGAGATAGCTGATAAGGATCTTCGCAGTCACTAGAGGTAAAAAAAAGCATATTGGGAGAGTACCACCTGATTGGATGGACCGGCGACGTTTCGATCCTAAAGATCGTCTCGAGCTGACAACCTAACAGATCAGTATACTAAGTCGCGTGGCATTTAGATGTTGCATACTCACCGAGTCACTGACCGACCCTACGGCGGCACACTCGGAGTTTATTTTGACATCTAAATGGTTTGATGCACTTGGCGGGTATAGAATTGAGGGATATATCTCATTTGCTTTTAGAGCAAGTGGGAGAATGTTGTGTATAAGGGGTATGCTCTAAACAATTAATCACTTGCCTTTCGTGCAAGTGGGAGATTGTTAGCTGTAGTGCCCGAAAGACAATTTCTGTAATTGTTTTTGACAGGATTTATAATTCTTCTTAATATTTGCATTTATGCTTATATTATACACTGCGGAAAACCCTAGGTATATCGGTATGTAATCACATAACTCGGTGTATGGCATACACACGAGGATTGAGTTAGTGATGATATGCTTAAAACTAGTTAGTCCATGGTGAATTTAATCAGAGTATGTGTCTCATGATTAATATACCAATAACGCGCCCAGAACACTTAACGGTGTGACCGTCTTATCCGGACCGTCGGTATAGGGTACCTAGTGGGGCATTTATATATGATGTCTATCATATAGGACTGAATCGATTTGATTTGAATTCTCAATATAATTCCGTGATCGAGAAATCTTATCGAATCACAAGATGATCATATATGGATTAATCTCAATCCTGATGTGATCACAGTCTACTGATTGGTTCAAAGTAGGGTTTGATGTGTTAGTTAAGGATCAATTGGATACATGTGATCTGAACACTTCTCGTTGGCTCTATTCTGGAATGAGTGAGTAGTCTGTGACTTCACATATATGGAATCCATTCCTTCCCGCGGGATGTAGACAGCCAGTTTCCTAATTTGTTAATCCTAGAAACTGATCGATGGGCCCAGTTCATATTATATTAGTTATGAACTAATGGATCACTAGGGGTTATTTTAAATAAGAATAAGATGTTTTGAGGAGGGTTTATGGAAATATCCCGAATCAAAATGAACGATCTATGGAGGATTTATCCGTATGTAATGATTATATCGATGGACGCTTTTACTCAATTATTAGAGTGTATGTATTTATCTATAATCAATAGAGTTCAGTTTCGGGTTTATGGTGGCGTAATCCCGGAATTAATAGATTCAATAAGAATTGTTATGTTCGATGAATAATTTTATTTAATTTATTGTAGCTACTGGTTATTGGTCAATGTTCCCGATGTGGCTCCTAAAATGCATATGTTTCTTGACGTTGGGCCTGAATAATAATTAAGTAGTTGGACTATTTAATTGATGTGCGATTTATTATTTATTGGACTAAATAATAAAATACATGGAAAAGATATTTTTCGTGGACTCGGCCTACCATGTGAAATTTCGTGTGAACCCTAATTTTCTAGTATTGGGGGCTTGTTTTGTGTCTTGGTAATTATTAAGGAATTAGTTTTCTTGATAATTATAAGACATGTGATTAATTGTTTATTTGTTAAATAATTAATGAAGGAAAATATATTAGATTGATTCTTAAATATTCTAGATTATTCTAGGAGTATCTTTTATGGAAAATGATTATTATAATTGATTTTGTATTAATTATTAAATCCTTGGAGGACAAGGATTTCTCTCCTATATAAAGAGAGTTCTCCTAAGCCTTTTCCATCAACATAATGCACATATATACACACAAAATAAGCTAAGGAATTCGGCCAAAGCTTAGGGTTTGAGTTGGGAAAATCTTCGGGATTTTCCTGGTAGCAGATCAAGGAGGTCAAGCATCAAGAATCGGCTTCCACCGGTTGTTGCTTGGAGATACACATCGGAAGACTATGGCTTCTCGATTCTCGGATCTCGGCTTATTCTTTGGATCTCGGTTTATCTTTTGATTGGTAAGTAGATCTAACCTTCTTGTAGGTAGATCTTAAATTATGTGCTTTAATGTTATATTGATCGTGATCCTTGTTATTCCGCTGTGTAATTGGGCGGATCTAGATCCGTCCGGCGATGTTACATCCAAAAATAACCGCATGAGATCCATAATTGCTAGCCTTCCCATGATAATGTTATAAGCAGATGGGGCTTTAACAACAATATAATTTACCATTAGGGTCCTGTCCTTTGGTATATTACCAAGGTGGTAGGCAATGTAATCATTCCCATAAGATGGATAGGTGGACCTGCAAATCCAAATAAGGGAGTAGACTCCGGGATTAAGTCGGATTCCCTTAACGTCATGGCCTGGAACGCCCTATAATACAGAATGTTAACGGCGCTTCCTGTGTCCACACAGATCCTTCTTACCAAATTTTTACAGACGAAGGCTTCAATAACTAATCCTTCATTGTCATGATCAGAGGCAATGGGTCTTCTGGTCCATACTTTACTTCTCCTCTAACTTTTTGCCGCTTACAAGAACCTTGATCTTTACTCATAGAATCCACTATTTGCTTATCCTTCTGATCTATCCTCCTGGGACCTCCCATAATCATGTTAACAGTATTCACGGGTCTGTTGTCGATCTGACCATCAGGATTCGGGGATGGATTCTTGTTCCTTCTCTGATCATTATGACTGTTCCTATCATGTTGATAGTTCCCTCTTTTGAATTCCCTACGCCCTATGGGCTCTTCATTGCAGGATCTATCAATGACTTCATCAATTTTTCCTTCCATAACCGCCGCATTGATATCCTTGATCAATTCTCTGTAGGTTTTTGTATCATGACCGATGTCCTGATGAAATTTGCCGAATTTAGTTTGATACCTCTTTTCCCTTGGCCCTCGCATAGGGGGTGGAACTCGTGCTATGCCCTTGCGTTCCATGATAGCTAAAACTTTTTCTCGTGATCGATTTAATGGTATTAGGTCTGTGTCCTGTAAAGCACCTTTTTTACCCAACCTATCAGTTATAGGTGCCTGAACTCTATCCTAAACCGACTTACGTTTCTTATCCAGTTTATCTTCCGATTTGTCCATCTTGTGATCTCCTTTCACTAACTCACGTTTGGCACAGTTGGCTTCCTCACCTTGATAGTGCTTAAAGGCAATTGCTATACATTCTTCCATAGTTCTGGGATTTTTTCCATTTAACTTAGCATGTAACTCCCTTCCCGTAGTCCAGCTACGAACGAGGCTATTAAGAAATGATCATCGACATCAGCCACCAGGGTTGACTCAGCCAGGGGCGCCCTTGGGGGGCCAAGGGGGCATGGCCCGGAGCCCCTCGAAAATCAATGAATTTACGGGCCCCATGAAATTTCGACATAATATTATATATATACTTGTATTTATATAAATAATGAATGTATTACCTTAGTGGTTAGCACTCTAGTTTTACTAGACATGAGACTCGATTTCGAATCTTGCTAGCTACAAGAATTTTTGTTTTTTTAAACATAGAAGTCAAATAAGTATGTTTTTTTCTTCCAAGTTCCAAACTCATAACTATCTCACGCAGCTTTTTTATTTGACTTATATATATATATATATATATATATATATTTGTTGACAAATGACAATGTTCTTATTTGACTTGGAAAATTTCTACTTTTGTTACTGTTTTTTTTAAGGACGAGGGCCTAAATTTTTTTTTTTGCCCCGAGCCTAAATTTGGACAGGGATGCCCCTAGACTCAGCATTGAACCTTTTGATGAACTACAAGATGGTTTCATCAGATTTCTGCTTAATGGTAAGTAAATAAGTACTGTTTCTTTGAAACGGTCTCGCAGCAATAAACATATTCATAAATTTCATAGTTAAAACTGCAAAATTGGTTATAGATCTGGGTGGTAACTTGTTAAACCAGTCTCTAGCCCTCCCAGATAAGAGTGCTGGGAATGCCTTGCACTTCATTTCGTCCGGAGCATTAAACAAATGCATGTGCGCTATGTACTGGTGCATATGATCATAGGGGTCCTTTGTTCCATCATACAGGCTGATTTTTGGTATCTTAAATCCTCTGGGACATGGATAAGCATCAATGTATTCCGCAAAGGGTGAAGCCAAATTGAACTCGTCTTCCTCATCTTCCAAGAGGGCATCTAACTCAGCCATGGCCGCATCATTTGCTTGATGAGTTCTATTCTTGATACTCCAACAACTGGACTCAGCGCCTCTTTGTAACCGTCCTTTTCTTTTACTGGTTCCTCTATTAGTGGCAGTTCTTCTTCTTCACGATTTTTTGCACTTTCTCTCCTTTTTTTTAACACTTTCGAAAAGAGCCTGGAACTCAGCAGCCCTCATTGCCTTCAAAGCATCCACTAGGACCTGTCTAGCCGGATCTTGTGCATCTTGTTGATTCTCCGGTTGCTTTTATGTTCATGATGAATTTCCTGCAGATTTTCTACATTCTGGGCTGTACTTGCTAGATCTTTCTCTTGCTGATTTTTCTTTGGTGGCATATTGTTAACTACTCTGTAAATCTGCCGCTAGAGACAAAAAAGACCCTCCTTATCACGCCAATGATCAAACTCAGACTGAAACGTAAAAGCTTTGTGGTTTTTCTTGCTCTAGGATAGAGAGCAGTATTTTTTCTGGACTAAACTTGATACAAGCAGCCTACGTATCCAAATATATATTTGGAATCAAGTCCAACCGTAGTTCAGGCGGTTATATTTCAAAGTGGAGTTAATGGGTAGTTATGTGTTCCTACCATGTCTCACGTCTGCTTCTAACCGCTCCTATATATGTTGTTTTGTTCAGTTTTTGGCTGAAAAACGTATTAAAAGCAGCACAGATTTTCATTAGGTTTTAGACAGTTGTTTTAGCTTGTTTTGAGTACTTTTCAAGTGTACCAAGTTGGGAATCAGTTCCTAACTTTATAATGATGTTATAAAGAAGATAAATGAACATGACCAAGCCTTGATTAAGCTTCTGATGCGTTTAGTTCCGGCACCGAATGTACTCTTCAAGGGAGTTGAAGTTTGGGACCGTCGGAAGAGTATGATTGGCTTGTGCTTTGATGAATTAGTATTCATCAATGTCTGTGTAATTGCTAGCTTGAGTCTAGAGTCTAAGAAGATGGAGTATGGAGCTTTTTGTATTGAATGAACCTAGGTGGCTAGCTAATCACTTAATAAACGTATTTGACTAGATAAAAGTTTAAACATCATGAGAGCTTGGATAGGCACAGTACAATATCGGCAATGTGAGGTTTGGCCAGATAAAGTGGTGATGATCACTGCCGGATTCTAGACCCGCCAGATAAAGTAGTGATCATTCCGCCGGACAAACTCACGAATTGGATAGACATTCACCGGTCAACTCTCTAGGGTTGGCCAGACAAAGTGGAATGACTGTCTCGGGACCGTTAGAGATTTATCTCTACATGGTTGCGTCTTTTGTCTTAGTGCATATCTCACTAAGTGTAGTGCCCTTGCAAACATGTTGTAACAAAGATAAGATAAGATAGAAACGATTAGTCACGAAGTGTGGATGAGCACTTAGTGAACCATAGATTGAGTCGGTCACTTGAAAGATAACTTAAATAATAATGTGAATCTTAACGTTGTAAAACTTAAAGTATACAATAACTTCTCACTCTTACTAAGTACTTTGTACTTACCTCAATTTCATATGTTGTTTTGTGTGCTTTTGGGGTGAGAAGACGAACAGGTTGGCCTTGAGTTTGTTGAGGAGTTCGATGACGTTTTGATGACGTTGGTGCTGATCATGTTTTCTTTTAATTTTCTATTAAAGGTTGTACTAGTTTATGTTGTAGATTCCTTAAATAACTTGTTGTACTTTCTGTTAAGACTTTTGTAAGACAAGTTTGTACTTTCAAGACATCATACGATGTAACCTTTGGAGAATTGTCGTTGTAATTTATACAATTCAGCTATAGTCGGTTTGTATTCTATTCTAGTAGCATTTATGGTTTTTCCCAAGCCTTTTTAGCTTCTGTTTGCTTTAATTTTGATACGACGACGTAGAGGTTGGCGTAAAATATTGGATTTATTTAATGTTATACGCGCCGAACGTTCTCTTCCAGATAAGGGCTCGGTATCCGGGAGCGGGGCGTTACAGTTGGTATCAGAGCGAAGCGTTCCTTGCTTTTCTAGGCTTCCATCTCTCCATTTCTTAAGATAAGACTTCTCGAGACCACTTAGTAACCATTCTGACTTCCTTGATCTTTCAGAACGGCAGGAACCCGTAGAAGTTTCCTTGATAACCTAAGCTTCGGTTCTTAAGATAAGGTATCTTAGATCTGTTAGAATCTACCAGACCTTCCTTAATCTTGGTAGTAAATCCTCATAAAATTAAGAATCCTTGGACCGTGGTCAAGTTGCACTAGGACCAAGTGAAGAGTATTCTTAGGCGAAGGTTAGGTTGAGTTCTAGCTCACATCCTTTATGTGATGCCCTCAAGTTTGTTTCTCCTAGGATCCGTTTTAGAATCCTTATCGTCTTTTTGGAGATTTCAGACTTTTCTCTCTTTGCTCTTTCTCTTGGTGGATTTAATGTTTCCTTATTGCGACATTTTGATTTAATCATTCCTTTTATTTTATGATTTGGTATTGTGCAAAAACGAGTAAACGACTTTGTTCATGTTTCTATAAGTCTTGTAATATCCTGTCTGATGTTCTAAAAATTCTGCAATTTTTCAGCCACTTAGAATGATGTCTTATCTACAATTTCTCTCTTTACCTCAACTTAGTTTTCAAATTTGATTGTTCATAAATTGCTTAACAAGGAGGGTTACTCTGTTCAAAAAATTCTGCAGCGGTACTCTTACTTATGAATATGTTTTGAATAATCTAAACACCTCCAAATGACTTCAATTTTTGATATGTTGTAGAAAACTTTTTGCTCTGCAATTTTTGTTTTGGAGTCAAGTGAAAATTATTTCTGGTGAGAGTAAAATCTTGAAAACAAAACAGATTATAAGTTTCTGAAATTTTTGACAGCTTACAGCAGTCGACGAAAATAATTATTTTAACCAACCAATGCTTTTCCATAAATTCTGAATTTTGTGTAGCATATGTAAAACTTGTATACCTACAAATTTTCATTAAACGTCATGTTCAAATCTGTTTGGTTTGTTCTGTGCAAGTCAATCATTTCATGGTTGATGTAAGTACCTAAACTTTTAAAACCATTTAAGTACTTGTTCATGAAAGGCTAGACAACATTCTTTCGCCTTAGAAGTTTAGGTGTGGGGTTAGAGGTATGGGAAGGCTTTGTAGCATAAGACTTTTAACTTAGTTGTTATTCAAAAATAAG
This sequence comes from Gentiana straminea, assembly GCA_036785695.1. NCBI lineage: Eukaryota > Viridiplantae > Streptophyta > Magnoliopsida > Gentianales > Gentianaceae > Gentiana > Gentiana straminea. Next base: position 180,885 of record JAVUPR010000363.1, on the reverse strand, counting down.
AAGTTTAGTAGGTAGGTATTAAGTGTTGTAGGTTTAGTACCCTTCTGTGACGAGAAACAATTACATGGTGACTTTCCAATCCCACATTTTCTTTGACGAGGTGTTATTTTGTAATCATTTGGTTTCATACTTGGTTACCCTTAATTTCAAATGTTTCCCCATGTATACTATTTGTAACCAATGTTCTAACCAAATCATCCATTTGGAACTTTTGAACTCGGTGAAAGTCCTTTTATTGCGAAGTTTTGTTTTCCAAGTGTGTACATTCTTTGATGTGTCTTTTTTTTTTGATTCATTTTATTTGCATGAAGATGTTTTCATAGTGTCAAATACTTGATTTAAGGAAACAAGTTTCTCATCCTTCGAACTATTTGAACTGGCAACTGCATATCCTTTCATTGTATCATGTTTAGCAAATTCGGGACAATACACCTTTACATACTAGTGGTTACCTTCAATGCATCCCCTACAAGATGTTTTAGTGCGAAAAAACTTTTCGTTTAAAGACTCAACTATTTTATTAGAATTTTATACCATTTTGGATAACCGGTTGAAAAATCTAGTTTTCTTAGAACAACCGTTTTTCATTACATATCTTTTCGCCTTCTAGTAAAAATATGTGAACGACCATTTCTTACCCAAGTGTCATTTAATAGTTTCAAATTATTTTAGAAATATATATATATATATATATATATACATATGCTCAAAAGTCATGTCGATAATTACTTTCAAAGTACTGCATTTTGCTTCCTTACAAAATTTTTGAATAAGCGAGTAGTCAAACCCCTTTTACGTCTCATGCATGCCTTTTAAAGTTATGTTTGATAAAGATTGTTAACCTGCAACTTATTTTGTTAAGAGTGTTCCTTGACAAGATTTTTCTACAAGTGTTAAGTCGTTTCGTCTTATTTTAAGCCTTCCTTCTTCAAATTGGAAGAAATGGCTTTCTGATTTTTTATTTTAAAACAAGGGGTTATCCTCATCTCTTTGAACATTTGCATCCTCGATGCAAATCTTTTGACAATTTCACAATTGTCCTTCTTGTGTTAGTCCTTGAACAACACGAAAACATGCATTATTTGAAACTTTCGTGCTTTCTTTACTCAGTCGTCACTTATGATTTCTTCACGAAGCACTTCTCCGATTTACCTTTATCACTGAACCTTTGGAGAAGATGTTCCCCGTTTTGAAAAAAAAAACCTGCAACGGTTGTTGAAAGAAAATAGAAAATGCATTCTATGAGTTCATTTACCTTCTTTTCCACGTTATCATTCATGACCTCTTCGCAACATTTCTCCAATTTACTTGGATTTTCATCATGAAACCTTTTGAGAGAATATTACTCGTCTTCAAAAAAAAATTGTTATCATATATATATGTACATATTTGAATAAGATTTGAAATCCCTTCTACTTTCAGACCTATTTTGCTGAATCCATTAATGGCGAAGTAAGAAAAATTTATTTTTGCATTCAATCATACCAATTACTTCAAGAGAAATGAAAATGTTTTCAATATGAGTTATATAGAATGATCTTTTGGTTGCAACAAATATCCTAGCCATAGAACTTTTGTTTTATTGATTTTATCACAAGTGGCCTCATATTGGTAAATTTTATATATCATCCATTTGTGTTATCTAAACAATGTTTTACTATGTGCATGTGAACCCGGTTCAAACCATCTTTCATTTTTGAGTTACATGTCTCAAGATTTCCTATTGCTACCTTCTTTAGTAGTTTCCGTCCTCGAGAGACTTTTATAACCGTTCTTATATTTCTTCTAAAAACAAAGTGAGGGTATGCATAAACATTTTATTTCATGTAGGTGTTTTGCTTAAAATAAATCCTCTTACAACTCCATCTTCCCAATTGGACCCGAATTTTTTTATAATTGTTGATAAACTCATTGTCAAAAGTTGTTTCTTGTCTATGGGAAAGTCTTATAAGTTTGGTAGAAGATGTTCATATGGTGTTTCTTTTGAAGACTAGAAAAGATTGAAGTATGTCTATGGTTTGGGTGTGCTATAGATGGATTAGTGCTGGATTGATAACAAGGCGGAGTTGAAGTTCCTTAAGTTAATAGCTAGTTTCTTGAGGGTAAGGCGGATGTATAGGTCAAGTAACCCTCGTATAAGTATGGAAACTTCTGTAAGGGTCACAAATGGACGAAGAACCTAGAAGAAAATTAATTGTTAATTAGTGGATTGACTTATGACTTTTGGGAAAAAGTGTTATAGGAAAAGTTTAAGAAGTTAGGTTAGTAGAATTGAGTATAAGGTACATGAAAGGTGTGAATAAGCTAGAGTAGTGCTGGGGACTGAAGTACAAGATTAGTTGTGATGGACGCATTGAAGTCTTGATGATGAAAATACTAAGGTTCAATCAGTTGGAGATAATGTTTGTTTTTGAAAGTGAACTTGAAATAGGCAATTGCTGGTATCTAAGATGAAAGTGGAGTTTGTTCTGGCAAGTTTCGAGGGCGAAACTTCTTAGAGGGGGGAGAATGTAAAATCCCGACTTTTCGAAAAAGGGCAAGAACGTCTTTTAACAAAAATTTAGATTTTATTACATTTGAAATAAGGATTTAAGTGTTGTTTAAAAAAAAAATATATTTGATAAAAAAACAATTTTTTATTTATGGTGAATATTTAATGGGAGTTATTGGTAGTTATATTTTTGAAATAAAAACTCCCCATTAACTAAGGAGTTGGTCAAAATTTCTTTGTACGAACTTTGGCAAAGAAAGAAAACTAGTAGCAGTCGACTTATTCTTTTAGAGAAGAAAATAAACTTTAAAAATTCATATCTTCCAATCCGTAGTTCCGTTTTGCAGCTATGAATAGTCAAAATGATCGTCTCAGATCGTAGATTATTCTAAAAATACTCTTACAGGTAATAATCCAGGTATGGTTAACTCGTTTTCTGCTGCAAAATCGTAAAAGATCATGATGTTTTGTGTTTTAGGGTTTTGGGCATAACTTTTGATCCGTGAATCCGTTTAGAAATCCGAAAGTACCGCTGGAATCTTGAGAAGACGAGGATCGTTTTGATACCAGAATTTGGGTCTGATTCTCATGTATGTTGGAGTCGAATTTCAGCTGTAAATTAATGAAAATGATCATGAATTCATGTTCTAGGGTTTTGTTTCGTAGTTCTTTGTTTAGAACCTTTGATCATCAATTAATTCATGTTAATTGTGATCTTTTAGATCTTGTTTGAGGCCTGTTTAAGTGCTGCAGAGGTTAGTTTTTGTTTGTGGCTTCAATCAAGTAAGAGGTTCTTCCTTTTGTATGCTTTAGTTGTATGATGACATGATTAGATGATGTTAGAAGGTTTTTATGTTATGAATTGTTTGTAGAAATATGTTTAAAGGTTGTTGTTGTGTTTAGTAGTACTTTATGAGACTTTTAGAGGCTGTTTTGATGTTGTTTTGTTGAGTTTTTGGCTAAATAACGTATTAAAAGCAGTGCAGATTTTCATTAGGTTTTAGAAAGTTGTTTTAGATTGTTTTGAGTACTTTTCAAGTGTACCAAGTTGGGAATCAGTTCCTAAATTTATAATGATGTTATAAAGAAGATAAATGAACATGAACAAGCCTTGATTAAGCTTCTGATGCGTTTAGTTCCGGCACCGAATGTACTCTTCAAGGGAGTTGAAGTTTGGGACCGTCCGAAGAGTATGATTGGCTTGTGCTTTGATGAATTAGTATTCATCAATGTCTGTGTAATTGCTAGCTTGAGTCTAGAGTCTAAGAAGAGGGAGTAGGGAGCTTTTTGTCCTGAATGAACCTAGGTGGCTAGCTAATCACTTAATAAACGTATTTGACTAGATAAAAGGTTAAACATCATGAGAGTTTGGATAGGCACTGTACAATATCGGCAATGTGAGGTTTGGCCAAATAAAGTGGTGATGATCACTGCCGGATTCTAGACCCTCCAGATAAAGTAGTGATCATTCCGCCGGACAAACTCACGAACGAGATAGACATTCACCGGTCAGCTCTCTAGGGTTGGCCAGACAAAGTGGAATGACTGTCTCGGGACCGTTGGAGATTTATCTCTATATGGTTGCGTCTTTTGTCTTAGTGCATATCTCACTAAGGGTAGTGCCCTCGCAAACATGCTGTAACAAAGATAAGTTAAGATAGAAAAGCTTAGTCACGAAGTGTTGATGAGCACTTAGTGAACCATAGATTGAGTCGGTAACTTGAAAGATAACTTAAATAATAATGTGAATCTTAACGTTGTAAAACTTAAAGTATACAATAGCTTCTCACTCTTACTAAGTACTTTGTACTTCCCTCAATTGCATATGTTGTTTTGTGTGCTTTTGGGGTGAGAATACGAACAGGTTGGCCTTGAGCTTGTTGAGGAGTTCGATGATGTTTTGATGACGTTGGTGCTGATGATGTTTTCTTTTACTTTTCTATTAAAGGTTGTACCAGTTTATGTTGTAGATTCCTTAAATAACTTGTTGTACTTTCTGTTAAGACTTTTGTAAGACAAGTTTGTACTTTCAAGACATCGTACGTTGTAACCTTTGAAGAATTGTCGTTGTAATTTATACAATTCAGCTATAGTCGGTTTGTATTCTATTCTAGTAGCATTTATGGTTTTGGCCGAGCCTTTTTAGCTTCCGTTTGCTTTAATTTTGATACGACGACGTAGAGGCTGGCATATAATATTGGATTTATTTAATGTTATACGCGTAGAACGTTCTCTTCCGGATAAGGCTCGGTATCCGGGAGCGGGGCGTTACAGCATTTCACAACGGTTTTTTTCTTTTTTTTGACTGATACGATATCACACTATTACACACGCACTTTATTGCCCTTACTGGGACTCGAACTCAGGCTCCCAGAGTCCTGATGCCTCAACCATAACCACTGCAGCGTTGCCTCGTTGGCATATCACCGCGGTTTGTTACAGGAGAATAATTTTATGTTTGCGGAATGACACAAATCTTGGAGTGCCGACTCCAGTTGTTGCATCCAGCTGGCTGTTATATCAAAAACTAATCAGAGGACCATTGTATTGAATTAGAATGATGCATGTAGCATTTCTTTGGAAGCACCCTTCAATATTTTGATGGGTGCAAAGCATGTGTTATTTTTTCATTTTAATTGCACATTGATCATCGTATCCGGTTTGAGACTGATTATTTTTCCTTGCATGAATCATTTGAGTTTGGAGGCGTCATGTAAGATTATCTCTTTAACATTCCTTGGCACTGACGTGACGATAGCGAACATTTCTTTCAAGGCGGAGGATGCTAAGCACAAGCCCAGCTATATATTGCCTTCCCATTGTGTTTCAGGGGTTTTTCATTTTTTTGAAGCATAGAGTGTTGAATTCCTTCACATGTTCAGGATTTTCCCACATCGGGTTTGCCACTTATATGTTTTGAGGAGGTAAGTCTATGCACTGTCTACGTTACTTGGTATAAGAGGAGGGTCATGATACAGCTTTCTACGACCTTTTTTTTTTTTTTTTTTTTTTTTTTTTTGTATTTCTCAATAAAAGACTTCGTTCATGAAAAAAAAAGAACTCATGATCATCATTATACGATTGTATTATGAATTACTATAATTAGTCAATACATTTTACCATTTATTCAGATGCTTTTACTAAAGAGATTAGACGTAATAATGGAGCATTAACGCATTTATGAAACGATAAAAACGATTGGCAGATCTTAAAATATGATTAAATATCAAGGTTGTTTATGAAATATTTTTATTCAAGTAATATTAGCAAAGTTTAACTTAATTATCAGTTGAGAATCATAAATACCCAAATAACATATATTAGTAAAGCGTGCCCCTCTTAAAAAAAAAAATTTTTATTTCCGAGCTTGCATGGACTGTGAGTCGATGGAAATAATTATTCATTGATTCTATCATATGATTGAATATTTAATGTAGTTTGTTTATGAGAAAGTATTAATAAATATTATCCATGTTTAATTTGAGTAATCGGCAAACAAAAAAAAAGTTGAGTAATCGCTTCAACATTAACTACATATTTCAAGAATATGGGAGAATGAAATTCGAGGCATCTCAAATTCTCAACTAGTACAACTCTAATCATTTGGCCACTCAACTTTTTTTATTTAATAAACTGGTCCCTTAGTTAAATAAAACCCTATCTTATAGCCCTCCCAATAAAGAAAACAAAACATTTTGGCTCTTTTGGAGAATTTCTGAGGAATATGCTTTAGAATATTCTGCCTAGTTACACGGGTTTGACATTGCTATAAAGGGTAAAAATGTCCAAAGACGAGTTCAGCCCTAGTCCTCTTACTTCTATTTCCCAAAACTTCTCGATCCGCCGCCACACAAATTATGCCATTTCCATATTCTTTAATATTTATAGGCAAGAGGCCTAAAAATATTTGAGTGCCATTATTCCTCGTATTTTATATGGAAAATAACAATTATGCCTTTTGACATAGAAAGATTTTGGTTCGAACTAGAGATCGTTGATCATGACATATCATTTATCCTGTACCTTCATGTATAGGTAATCTTTCATTATTTTTGTTTTATCATTTTACACATTGTACTAGCACTACAAGAAAAACGGGTTTCAATGACGGGAAATCCCGTCATTATATGCCATTTTCCCGTCATTAAAGACTTTTAATGACGGGAAATCACCCTCATGCCCCCCTCATAGTTGCCCTTCTAGTTAAAGCCTTCAATGACAAGAACCGGCCTCGTCATTAAAGACATCAAGGTTTAATGACGAGATTAGACTATCATTAAAAAAATTCTAGTGACGAGTGAATTCCTCATTATTATACTATTTTCCTCTCATTAGAACTAAAGCTGAATATTAGTTTCTACTCGTTAATGATGGAGATTACCGTCATTAATAATTGAAAACCCACTCATTAATTAACAATGTCCATTATCAACAAGAGACATGTAACAACCGGATATACTGTCATAAAAACTGCTTTAATGACGATAAAATTTGTTGTTATGTTACAATCTCACCATCATTAAATCCTGTTTTCTATAAATACCCATATGGTCATTATGAACAAATATTAAAATATTAATTAATACATTTAAATATATCACAAGTTGTAAGTTGAAACCATTTGGATTAGTCTACACAAAATATACATAGTTGCAACAATATGCATTCATAATATCCAAAATATACATAATGGTAGAGTTGTTTCAAGATATTCAAAAGGGTAAGTTAGTTACATATAGATGCATATAGGATTTTCTAATATCACATCCCCAAAATACAAATATCTAACAACCATATATGGCATCACCAAAACATCAAGCTATACTTGACCAACAAAATTACACCATCTTGAGATATGATAAGTAGCAATCCTTACACATATATCTTCCAAAAGCATCAAAACCTTCCAAAAGCCTCGCATACATATGCATGACAAAAGAAAGGAAATATAAGGTGAAGTTTTAACAATCTAACAATGATTCATAAGTAAAAAGTAAACATGTTCCTAATTTTTTTTTGAATAGCCAAAAATTACTCATTGCTAAAACAGAGATCACAAAATTTGTCCATGGTACCAAAATGAAAACTCCCGCCTACCGAAATAAACAAAAGATCGAAAGCGTAAATACCGTTAAATCCCCCAACCGACCGTTGAAGCATCGCATTTCAAAAACCCCAATTACCAAGCACCATTCTATGATCACAAAAAAATTAACACGTTCTTAATGAGACCCGGTTATCGAAATTACTTAAAGCAAGGAAGGAATGACATCTATTCTAATCATATATGCTCAAAGATGAAGCAACTAATCATACCATTCAAGTTGCTACAAATAATATTTCGGTAAATGCTTGGAAATGCGATAGGAGCAATGCGTAAATATTGGTGTAGCGAATTTCGGAAAGCATAGCGAGATTTTGCTAATATAATGAACTTATTCAAATAGGTCCAATGCGTAAATTGGTGCGGCAAAGCAATTTCGGGTAAGCACAACAACAGATTGTGCTAATATAATGAACTTTTTCGGTGGAGCAATGCGAAATATTGGTGCGGTAGATTAGGAAACGAATGCATAGAAACAGAGAATACAAGTTCACAAGTAATGTCTTGAAATCTAGGTGCAAGCCAAAAATTATGGACAATAAACACAATATTTTTTTATGTGCTATCCATGCATGATTCTCGTTCCATTGTTATCACTTCCATTCTCAAGATTCAAATTGAAGTATTCATAGATTTAAGTATCAAAGAAATTAGATAAGTCATGCAACATTGATCATCATACGACGTACTAACAGCAAAGTATTGAGTACAAAAGTGCAAGTGAGCAAAGTGCAGCGGGATATGTGAGATCAATATTAGCACAACAAAAGCGACCAATGCACACAAACTTAACACAAACACAGGACCACTGAATCAGTGAATATTTAACACCCTTAACCCAAAACCATAATAAAATACCACATAAAAAAAGTGTGCACAATGAACTTTCTAGACCAAATTGGAAGACTATACATGTATCAACTCAAAACACAGCACACACAACCAGTTATAATATTAATGAGGCTGCAATAGTGGATAGACAGTATATGTATCAACTATAATATTCCCTCCTTCCCTTTAGCCAGCTTGACTTGAAATGTTAACTACTCACTCCAATTGCAAACTCAAAACACAGCACACATAACCCCTCGAAAGAGAAAAAAAGTAGACAAGCAGTCTACCACATCATGAGCAAATTAAAGGATAGTAATTACTACATACCTTATCAAGAGCTATTGTTCATCATCACACCTTGGCAGTTCATCTGGAGTTGGTATGTTTGCACTATCCATTCGAGCCAATAAACTTTCAATCCTATCAACGCGTCTCCTAAGGTCATTATTTTCTTCTTCCTTATCATGAAGCTTAGCCTTAAGTACTTTTACATGAGTAGCTTCGGGATCACCAAAATGTTTCCTTTTTATCCCACCACCAAAACCAAAGACATAGCTATGGTTTTGTGGTCCAAAGCAAGTTTCAACCACCTCAATAGGTGAGAGTGATTCATTGGCTTGAATAGTCTTGACAATCTCATCCTACAAACTCGAGTTTCATTTGTCTAATAAAAATTGATAAATAAAAATTTTATGCAAAAGTGTTAAGTACTAATACTTACGTATTTTTCTTGCTCGGTTGGGACCGAAAACTTTCCATTTTTTTGTCTAGTCGCCTCGAAGATTTTTGCAATGCTGGGTGGAGCATCTACCTTACCTCCCTAAACGATTCAAAAATGGCAACTAAACATTAAATATATATCCAACTGAAAACATAAAAAATCTAAAACAATAAGACTAATTGTATTTTTACCATCTCATATATGATATGTCTATGCGGTGGGCTACCGGTTCGATGAGGCATCACTCCCTTGACCCGATTATCAGAATTTCGGGCACTGACTTTCTACATTTCCCATAAAGAGACATTACATTCAAAAGCCTTCACTTACAACATAACAATGGAAGATAAATATTTTTTATTTTTACCTGAAACTTATCACTTAGGAACTTATTTGTGGCAAGCCACTCCCAATCTTTATTATTCATCCCTCGAGGAACATTTTTCAACACAAGCGCTTTTGTTTTGCAAGTCTTCACGTAATTTTTATTCAAGGATGACCTCCATGCTATCCATAAAGTATCCATATGATCCAAAGTATGTTCAAGGTATAAATCCATATGTGGATTGGAAAACGATTCCTATAAAATATCATAAAAATAAGAATTAGATGTGCCAAGAGCATTTTGATGTCCATTATTTGAAGAAACAATCATTAAACTCAGACACACTTATCACATTAAAACATTACCAAAAAACAGAGAATTTATTTCACATACCTTCACCGCAGCCCACATGTGTTCCTTGTTATCTTCAGTCATCTCCTTCCAAGAATACACCCGTATAGGACACATATGCTTGTTCCGCACAATTTTTCCCAAGTGTCTGGACCAATAACTGTGATTCGGTCCTACTCCACGATTATTATAAAATTCAATCGCAAGTTTTTCACCTTTTTTTAGAGCAGCGATTTTTGGGTTCTTGTTGACTCCTCTAACTTTTCTCACCATTTTAGTGGTTGAAACTGATCATTAAATAGTACTATAGTTGGTATTATAGTTGGTATTTATCTGATATCTATAGAAATGGAGGTAAAACATATTCAAGAAAAACATGTAGAATAATTCATCAAATTTATTTGGAAAATCTTGTTGTTGGTTGTTAGAAATGTGCATTTGCTGCCTCATATGTGTTGCATTTATGAATTTTTATCACATATTAATGACACCAAGTAATCCAGTTTCCTCTGTCTACTTAACATAAGTGTTTTCCAGGAAAATGCAGCTTTTGAGGATCCTTTTTCATTTCACCCGATCCCCTCAATGTGTCCGCCCCTTTCATTGTAAATAATGGATCCACCAAAAATTTATGATGGCACAACAAAGCATATAATAAGTAACCATATTTATGTATTCTGTGTTTAATTGTTCGGTGTATTTTCCCAAGGGGGAGTGGGAATAAAGACCAGAAAAGAAAGGAAAAATAGGAAACAGAACAGTAGAAAAAATCTGACAAATATAGCTGGTAACATATTTGATTTTGTTGCAGTCTCTTTACTCCATCACTAGGTGGAGTTATTCCTGGTGACGGTCCCGGAGTCCATGCTTCTTCACTTGATGACTTCTTGGGTTTCCATGATGTATCATCCGGTCCTCCTCCACTTCCGGACGGTTTCTACGGCAACGGCGGCGCCTTTTTCATGACGGAGTTGAAATACAGCACATCGATTTTGTAATATCCCGATTTTTGAAAAAGGGCAATTCGGTCTTTTAGCAAAAATCAGAATATTATGTTATTTTTTTAATTAAAGGATTTTCGAAAAAAAAAAGGGAAAAGAAAAAGGGATAAACAAGGATTTTCTTTTTAAGGAAAATAATTAAATAATTAGGTAATTGGGATTATAAAAGGAAAACTAATCCTAATTTTAACCTAGTTGTTTTTGACAAATAAAAAAGAGAGAGGCGCAGGGAGAGAGGGACGCAAGTTTAAAAAAAAAATGAGAAGAAGCTTTTGATTTTCGAGGCTAATCCGTTGCTCTATTCATCAGACTCATCAAGAGAGAAAGGTTCACCGCGAGACGAGGATCGTTTTGATATCAACAATCCTTAAATCCATTAACGTTTGGATTTAAAGGTTAAATTTTTGACGGGTTGAAGCTTTGGTTCGTTGTACCACGCAATTAAGGTAACGTGGTTTTCTTATCGTATTATTAAGGTTTCGTAAAGTGGTAGAGCAATTTGTATGATTGTTTTTCATGGTTTTAATTCGTTTAAGTCGAGTTTGGGTTGAATTTGAGAAGAAAACGCGAGCGCGAAAACCGTCCTCTCGTGGTGCGGGAAAGGAAAATGCGTAACACGGTGCAAGAGGAGGCTCGGTCGACCGAGCCTGTCCATTCGGTCGACCGAGTGTTGGTTCATCCGTACGGATGAGTTGTGTATATCCGTACGGCTATTTCTCGCATCGGACGTAAAGTTTATCCGTCCGGACGGGACCGTTTCGATCGTTTTCCTTTTTGTTATGTGTTTAAAGCTCCATAATAGCGTATTTATTGCATAACCTTACGTGACAAAGCTCTGAATTAGCTTTTGATGCGTTTAGTTCCGGCACCACATGGATTCCCTAAAAAGATGAATTGTGGGACCGTCGAAAGCTTTGGATTTGCCTTGTGCTTCGATAAGCTAGAGTTTATCGATGTCTGTGTAATTGCTAGGCCTTGTCCGTGTCTAGTGGTCTAGGAAAGAGAGTAGGAGTGGTGAGAGAGCTTACTTGAAAACACTTAGGTGGCTAGATAAACATCTAATCAAACGTATGTGCTAGATTAATAATCTTAAACATCATGCAATGCTTGGTAAGGCATAGTACAATATCGCGATGTGTTCTCTCGACCGGACAAAGTAGATCGTACCCACGCCGGTCAATCGATTGGCTAGATAAAGCGTCGGTACATTCGCCGGTTATCACACTATCGGGACTCGGATATTCCCGGGGCTACTAGAGCGTGTCTCTAAGTAGGTTGCACCCAGTTGTCCTAGTACATCCTATTACTAGGCGTAGTGCCCTTGTTATTCATGATGTAACAAACTTGAGCTAAGTTAGATACCTTTTGGAACCTTATGTTATGCTATGAACATAATATGATAGTTAGCTAGGCTTAACAACGGAAATGAATTAATAAAAGACGGTGTTGCTTTTATTTCTTTATGAGATCATAGTTATACGATCTTCTACGCGTTACTGAGTACTTTTGTACTTACCCCGTTACTTTTCGTTTGTCTTTCCTTTTCCCTAAAGAAGATGAACAAGTCGCTAATGTTGATGAGTTCTTTGACGAGGACGTGTGAGATGGAGCTCGTGAAGACTTAGTTCTTTACTTTTGACTCTTTCAATAATGTTGTTGACTTAGTTTCAAACAATGTTGTCTTTCTTTTGGATTAGTTCTGGTTAAGTTCTTTTGAGATCTTTTGGGATTTGAATGTTGGATGATTAGTTTTTTTATTGGATTTAGTTTCACAGCATTGAAAACCGTGTGTTCGATCTTTTGTCCTTTGTTTTCCCCGAGTCGTTTTATCTTCCGCGTCGTTTTAGTTCTGACGTATGACGTAAGGCTTACATATATTATTGATAATATATGTGCCGAGCGCTCTTTCCGGATAAGGACTCGGTGTCCGGGAATAGGGCGTTACAGATTTGGTGTTGATTATGATGGAGTTGTAATGCAAAACAACTGTGTAGTTTCAACTCAGCTAACTCTAGCGTATCGTGCTCAGCTTTATGTGTTCGAATCTATTACACTTGAAAAGGTGCAAGCTGTGCTTTTACTTTTGGGTCGATATGAATACACTCCTGGTGCGGAAATGCCTTGTCAAAGGCAGAAGGGTCTGGTGGAAAGTAATGGACGATGTAGTGATCCAAAGCGATTGGAATCATTGAATAGGTTCCGTAAAAAGAGGAAAGAACGATGTTTTGAGAAGAAAATCAGATATAATGTTCGTCAACAGGTTGCGTTGAGGATGCAATGCAAAAAGGATCAATTTGCCCCCAAAATCCTTGAGGAATCAACTGAAGGTGATATTTTAGAGGACTCTGGCACTCCCAAGGATAGCGTGTCAGAAACTACATGCAGACATTGTGGTACAAGTTCAAAAGCCACGGCAATGATGCGGCGTGGTCCAGCTGGTCCTAGGACGCTATGAAATGTGTGTGGGTTGGTTTGGGAAAACAAGGGTATATTGAGGGATTTGCCCAATAGATGCTTACCTGCTATTGGAGAGGGCGATAACGACAACGACTCTGATTATGGAATTCCCATTGGTTCATATTCTGTAATGGTACTGGCCGATAACTTTGTGTTAGAGTTGATAGTTTTCTTCTGCTATATCAGCTCATTGTGATTAGGGGATCAATTTGAGCCTACCTACTCAAAATACTTATACAAAAGTAAAATCATATTCCATGTCTTTTCATTTCCCTCTTATCATGTTGGAGCAAGCTAAATTAACATATAGACAAATTTTACTACTTGAATATTGTACCAAATGACATGCCTATATGGCACAACTCTTTTCTTTACTGTTGAGTTTGTCCTGCACTTGCCTGCGAAGAAAAAAATGAGTTGTTTTATTTATTTCCTATATTCATCAATCACAAATTGTTATGACGGATCGATCAAAGTGATGGTGATTGTGTGTAGAGATAAACAATTAACAAGTAAACAAACACAGAAACAAGAAGAACACAGATTTAACGTGGTTTTCGGCAATGTGCCGACTACTCCACGGACAAACGAGGATTATTTTGTTATCACGAGAAAGTTACAATTAACAACGATTACAGATGGCATTTATATCCTTGGGAATCCAACCCTAACCGACTAAACAGCCGAACAAGATAATGACTAAACTACCTCAGAAATAACTTTACGAAAACCGGAAAACCATGCAGACGTTTTCCCCATGTAATGCTGAGAACCAACTCAGCAAACCTAACTCAGCAGATGATCAGTCTTCTGAATTCATTCAACAGAACACCAGACTCAGTAGACAATCCAACATTGTGCTGAGCAGATCTTAGTTTCCTTAGACTCAGCTGAGCATTGCACTTAACTGACCAAACTCAGCAGCATAGTTTAAGTCACCCTTACAAATCTCCACCTTGACTTCAACTTCATGTAGACTGACCAGATGCACAACCAAGTGCTAGATTTCCCCTTTGTCTTCAGATACGAATACACTGCAGAACCCCACCCTCAGTTGAGTATTCACAGATTCAGATTAACATCTTTAAATGTTTAACAAGTCCAGAGACAACTGAAATTTTCCCCTTGGAACTGCTTTAGTGAACATATCAGCAGGATTAACATCAGTGTTGATCTTCTCCACTTTGACCCTCCTCTCATTCCTCAGAAAATGGTACCTAACATGATGTGATCCAGTCCAAGCACATTGAAGACCAGCCCGTAAAATGCACTATATATATTATTGGACTTGAAGAGCATGAAGATGGACTTGGATAATGTGGAAGAAAATTATTTATTTAATTATTGTGTCAATAAGGCTGCCCATTTAGGTGGCGCCATTTATTAGGTTATTTGGGCTTGTTTTATTATTTTTATGATAGATTTTATTTAATAATTATCTTGTAGGCTTAGAAGACACATGAAACGCTAGAAAAGCCCAAAAGGTGGGGCGCCTCATCTATTCCTAGTTTAGTTAGGATTTTATTTATTTTCCTTCTCCCACATTGCCTAGGAGATGGATGAGTTTTTTAATTGTAGCCTAAATATTGGCATGCTACTATCATAATAAAACTAACAGATTATCATTGAGATTTTAGTTATAACATTTTTAAGTCGAGTCGGCTTAAACACAATCACTTGCGAGTGAGTGGCTTCTTTGTCGTAGAAGGCACACCCCTTTCAAGAACGAATCATCGTCGCGAGCGAGACGTTGTGTATTCTTGGCCTCAGTCCTAGGTCGGAGACGCTAGGTCTAGGTTTCCCATAGCTCATCTTTGATCCCTTAGCCATTTCCTGGGCACGTATCGCATCAGTTAGTAGCAGAACTCAGCGACTAAGGTATCAAATATCCCCGTTTATTTTACTTGTTTAATTTTATTTTCTTATTCAAAAAAAAATTCTTTCTTTTTTTTCATTATTTTCGTCCCCCTCCCCAAGAACATCCTTAAATCTTAAAATCTTAAACCTTCTCCAAGAACCCTAATCTTGATTTTTAAGAACCCTAATTTTCCAAAAACCGTTTTTTTGTATCAGTTTGTTTAACATCCAAACGATCTCAAATTTTAACCACAGCTAAATCAAATTTTCATCTACGTTTTCGCTCTTGACTTTATCTTGGAATTCGCAACTGAAAAGACTTAAAACTGCTCATCAACACAAAATAGTTTGTTCTGGAATTCTGCAGCAGTAGATCTTGTTACGATTTCGATTTAGTAATTTAGAAAATCCGAAATCCCCTCAAAATTGGTGAAATCATAGGAAATTATCTTTTCTACAACGTTTATCTTCTGAGGTTTTCCAAATTTCGCATCGTTTGATCAAAATCTGCACCGTAAGTCACTGCTATCAATCTATAAAGTTTCTGACAGATTGCACCAGTTTCGGAAAAACGACTGTTTGATCAATCTATCTAACTCCAAAAGGTCTGAAATTTTGATATCCTCTAGAAAACTACATGCTCTACAAATTTTGTCTTTTTTCGTTTTCCCAGATTCGTAATAGTTTGATCCATATCTGCACAAAAAGTTCACTGCCCAAATTCTGGAAATCCTGACAGCATCGTGTTTAGGTTTTGCTTGTTATTCTGATTGGTTTGCAAAGGGTATGTCTACGACTGAGAATAAGGGTGAGTGAAACATGAGTGAATCGTGAGAGATATGGCTTATTTTGATTATTACGATGAGAGACGCATGCGTAGGGAGGAGCAGCGGCGTCCAAAGGAGTTCGATAATCAAACTAGCAAAGTGTTAGTAGAAGTGAGTAGGTCTTGATGTCGGTCAAGTTATAAAAATAACTCGATACCTAAATAACACACTAGCAAGAGAACTAGGTTCAATCGTAGTATAGTTAGAGAGTCGAGGTGAACGAACATAAAATAAAGAAAACAACGAACCGTATTGAAAATATT
This sequence comes from Gentiana straminea, assembly GCA_036785695.1. Taxonomy (NCBI): domain Eukaryota; kingdom Viridiplantae; phylum Streptophyta; class Magnoliopsida; order Gentianales; family Gentianaceae; genus Gentiana; species Gentiana straminea. Next base: position 164,654 of record JAVUPR010000363.1, on the reverse strand, counting down.
GTATTTCTATGGTGTACATATGGCGTGTAGTATGCCTCTTTATTTATAGGTGTTCAAGCTAAATAAGAGATATACTTCAAAATGTCAAACAAATAAGAGATAACTCCCGGACGATCATTAAAATGTGACATGCGCCCCCCCTAAATGGCGTGTGGAAGTTGGCGCCATCATTTGATTGGTTGCCGGCTTTTGTCATGCTTATCCAATCTTTATCTTCAATGCATCTTGATTTTCTTGGATTTATCTTGTGATTAAATTCTCCTTTTTGTATTTATCCTCCATAATTATCCAAATTCTGCAAAATAATATTTATCCCAAAATAAATCATATTTAAATAATAACGGATAAATATAATAAAAACGGATAAATACCAAATTATATCTTATTAATAGATAAATACCAATTTATATTTTATTAATCACATAACATTAAATAATAACTATAAACGTGTGATTTATCATAAAATATATATTATTCGTCCCGATTTAAGGTCTACGTTGATGACTTTTACGGGTATAATTTGACCGTCATCAACTACCCCCCACATAGACTTTGATCGTCCCGAACAAAGCATCAATAAGTCATTCCCCAAGACATATTTTCCATGGTCAAATCATACCTATACAAGAAACTCGAGTCAACTCATACCGCTTATGCTCATAAGGTACCCATTATTCACTACTCGTCATGAATCGAAATGATGTGTGCATGTGCATTTGGTTTTATATATTCGTGGCAAGATTAAAGTTTATGCTAACTTCGAAGTCTTAACCTACCAACATCAGCATTCCCACTTCTTAAGCCTCGCAATGGTTAAAGACATGGTGCAATAAGCAAGAGCGTCATCCATAAGGTTTTTGGACTTGGAGACCGAGAAAATTACTCAAGCCTCTTAAAAATTTGAATATTCTTTTCATATCTTCATATTTTTCAAATACTATCAATCTCAAGGAAGAAAACTTTTAGAGCATCCCCCTATCTTAGATTATGCATAGCATCGAATATTACCACAAGCGCGGGGCTACTTTGGTAATGTTACTACAAGCCCAAGTGTTTGACTCATTGTCAAAACACGATAATTCTCAAGCTTATAACTCCGCTTAGATGGCTAGAAGATAAGAATACATCGACAGATAAATACCGACTCTAGGTCCGCATAACCAATCATCTACGCAATGTACACATAACTCTTCAGATTTATTATGATTTGTGCGGTATTCGTCGATTCAAATTGAGTAAGCAAATAATAAATAACTACTTGCAATAGTTGGCATGAATATCCTTAAATTTACATTCACATAAGTATAAAATGATCACGTAATCATACAACTTGGTTCCTTCCCTATTAATCCTATGTATAAGAACTCACAAATCTAAGGGTACGAGATAATTAATTTGGCATTTGTTTCAGAAAAATTTTCAATTTTCACCGTTTCATTCAATCTTTAATTATAACATCATGGCTAAGTCTCCTACCCCCCACTTAAACTTGGCATTGTCCCCAATGACAAAGAAAAATGAGATTTTAAGAAAAAGACTTAGCTCTGGAAACGGCTCTCAAGTAGTTGCAGAATGTAGTTGTAGACCAAGCACGTCGTGGGGAAGCACACAAAAACTCCGTTTAAGCAAACCAAACGAAGCTCCACGAAACCGTTAATAACATGTCAATGGAGGTTATAAAATAATGTGGCGTAATCGATATAGAATATCCAAAAACAATTTAAGCCACTTTATTTCATACAACCAACGACATGGAAAACCAAAGAGTTAAAACTATAAAACTCACATGTCGGCTATCAAGGAAAAAACCTCGTTTATTCCGAACTTAGAATCGGGACTTGGCGAGATGAAAAAAACCTTAGCAAGCCGCATGCTACTTTATTCAAACAAAACAAAAACAAAAGATAGTTTTTCGTAAATAGTTCGAGTTTATAGTCGCCACTCGACTTAACTCAACGATGGTTTAAGTATAGGTGGGATCTTCAAGAGTGAAGACTTCCTCCTCCTTTCCTTGACCAAGACCAACATAATGTTTCACACGGTGTCCATTAACCACAAAGGTGGATTGGTCTTTAAAGTTCAATAATTCGACAACTCCGTAAGGGAAAACCTTACTCACTCTATAAGGGCCATACCATCGTGATTTTAACTTGCCAGAAAGAGTCTCAAACGCGAATTGTAAAGAAGAACCGCATCGCCTTCCTTAAAGGTGCGGTCCAATATCTTTTTATCATGAAATTTCTTCGTGCGCTCCTTAAAGATTTTTGCATTCTCATAAGCTTCCGTACGAAACTCCTCTAGGCGAGTCAACTCTAACAAATTCCTTCTTTCTCCAAATGCCTAAACTCTCATCAAAATTCAGCATACGCGTAGCCCACATGGCACGGTGTTCAAGTTCAACCGAAGCGAAGGTTCCATATGGACATGTAAAGGTGGTCTTCTCACGATCCTCGGGTGAGATATGAATTTGATAGTATCCCGAGTAACCGTCAAGAAAGCAATAAAATGCATGTCCACTCGGGGCTCTCTAGCATTTGGTCAACGAAGGGAAGAGGGAAGTGATCCTTACGAGTAGCATCATTCGGTTTCCTAAAGTCAATGCATACTCTATGACCAAGTAATGAGTCTAACAGAATTAACTCGTTTAACTCATTGGCTTGTACTGTAAAACCTCCCTTCTTTGGAACTACGTGGATCGGGCTAACCCATTCACTATCAGAGATAGGGAAGATGATCCCCATTTCCAACATCTTAATAATTTCATCCCTAACCACGTCCTTCAATTGTGGAGTTAGCCTTCTTTGGGGTTGTACAACCGCTTTCTTTGCAGGATCGACGGAGATTTTATGCATACAAACACTCGGACTAATGCCTTTGATGTCAGCTATAGTCCATCCAAATGCTCCGCGATACTCTCTCAACACTCTCATCGCCTTTTCTTCTTGTATTTCACTCAAGGCGAAGAAATGATAAGCGGCAAGGTCTCATCTTGAAGGAATACATACTTCAAATGTGCAGCAGGGCTTCAATGTCGATTGGTAGGTGGTTCTTCTAACGAGGTCTTTAACTTTTGACCGCCGGCTTAAGTTCAAAGTACTTATGCCATGTTGGTCCGTGACAAGACTTCTCAACCTCGGTAGATTTCATCTCTTCAACATGTATAGGTGTACCTCTACTACATCCCGGCCATACCACTTTCTCTTCCTCACTCCTTTCATATGGCACTTCATCCTCTAACTCTAGGGTAGCCTCGAGGAAATCCTTAATATCCTCATACAGTTGGAAGTCATTGACAAGTTTGTCAACAGAATCCAACATGAAACATGCATCCTCTTCATCATCGGGTGTTTTCATAGTATCAAGCACATTGAATGCTATTTCATCTCCATTAACTCTTAACACCAGCTCTCCTTTGTAAACATCGATAAGCGTCCTACTAGTGGCCATAAAAGGTCTTCCTAAGATTAAGGGCACTTCGTAGTTAGCTTCCATATCCAGCACAACAAAGTCGACAGGGAACACAAATTTCTCAACTCTTACGAGCACATCTTCAACCACTCCACAAGGTTCCTTAACTGAACGATCAGCTAATTGCAAAGTAATTGAAGTCTTTTTAAGGTCCTTCATGCCCAAACTTTTTGGAAAATGGATAGAGGCATCAGATTCACGCTCGCTCCTAGATCACACAAGGCTTTATTCAAACATACGTTACCTATGGTGCAGGGGATGAGAAAACTTCCCGGATCCTTGCACTTAGCGGGTAACTTATGTTGAAGAATGGCTGAGCACTCCTCATTTAGGCAGATGGTCTCTAAATCTAAGAGTTTCCTCTTAGTAGAGACAAATTTCTTTCAAGAACTTTGTGTACTCAGCATCTCGGCCGTTGCTTCAACTAGAGGTAGAAGCGAAAACAAAAGGAAAACGATGAGTGTTCGGAGCGATGGATGCGGGAAATTGAACTGTTTTGGGAGAAATTTCTGGCGGATGAGGTCACACAGAGGGCTAAACGTAGGAAAGACCAAGCATTAGTTGCAGAGAAAAACCGAAGAGGTTGTTAGTGCTAGTGAGGCGGAGTTGAAAAATGAGGAGGGTGCGCATGTGGCAGATGTAGTTAGAGTGTTGAGACATTAGTTGTGGACGAGGTAGTTCACATTGATGAGCCATTTATCGCCGGGCAAGTTAAGAGTCATGCTGAGCATGCGGAACCGGAATTTGTGAATACCTGATATTATGGAAGAGAAAATAGAGATGTCAGAGGTGTCTACTGTGGAGGAAGAATGCAAAGCGTTGCTTGTGGTTGAGGCACAGGAGGATACTATGTTATTGAATTCTTGTTCCAGCTGTGTTTTGTCTTACGTGAGAATCATCCACGTGAGGAAGAAACCGGGTTGTTAGATACATCCAATGCAGCCTTTATATTGCTTTTGGTATCTCATGATCAAGATCATAGTAGTGGAAAACCAGAGAATATTTATCATGATCCGTTTTTTGAGATTGTTGACGCCCTTTTGACTACAATTTGCTATCAGTCTTGTCTTGTTCCTTCACGGGCGGTAGTCTACAGGTTGCTCAGTTCAAAGTCCCACTATGTTGCTGATACCATTTTGATGCCTGACTCCGCAACAAAGCATGCCGTTGACAAGAATATATTTCTTCGACTATTTGATCCCGGTGTTCGTTTAGTGATCTTTTGTCTTGGTGCAAGTTTTATGGGAGATGAAGCTCGTTTATGACATTCTATTGATTCGAGGACGAATCCTTTCTAACTGGGAGGGAATGATGTGATCCAGTCCAAGCACGTTGAAGACCAGCCCATAAAATGCACTATCTATATTATTGGGTTTGAAGAGCATGAAGATGGACTTGGATAATGTGGAAGAAAGTTATTTATTTAATTATTGTGTCAATAAGGCTGTCCATTTAGGTGGCACCATTTATTAGGTTATTTGGGCTGATTTTATTATTTTTATGATGGATTTTATTTAATAATTATCTTGTGGGCTTAGAAGACATAAGAAACAATAGAAAAGCCCAAAAGTGGGGCGCCTCTTCTATTTCTAGTTTAGTTAGGATTTTATTTATTTTCCTTCTCCCACATTGCTTATGAGATGGAAGAGTCTTTTATTTGTAGCCTATATATAGGCATGCTACTATCATAATACAACTAACAGATTATCATTGAGATTTTAGTTAAAACATTTCTTTAAGTCGAGTCGGCTTAAACACAAACCCTTGCGAGTGAGTGGCTTCTTTATCGTAGAAGGCACACCTCTTTCAAGAACGAATCAGCGTCGCGAGCGAGACGTTGTGTATTCTTGGCCTCACTCCTAGGTCAGAGACGCTAGGTGTAGGTTTCCCATAGCTCGTCATTGATCCTTAGCCATTTCCTGGGCACGTATCGCATCATCACATCAATGTGCTTGGTTCTCTCATGATGAACTTGATCCTTAGCCAAACATATTTCACTGAGACTGTCACATACACCATGGCATGATCTTGATGCAGACTCAGATCATTGACTAGCGCTTTTAAATAGATTGCTTCGTTTGTTGCTTCTGACAGTGCCATGTATTCTGCTTCAGTAGTAGATAATGTCATTGTACCCAGTAAATTTTCCTTCCAACTTACCTCAGAACTAACCAAAGCAAACACATACCCAGTCACATATTTCCTATTGTCCACATCAGCATCATAATCAAAATCATAGTACCATGTGACAAAACATTGAGTACCACCTCCATAAATGAGTCCAATATGAGATGTACCCATAAAGTACCTAAACACCCTTTTTACTGCTTTCCAGTGTTCCTTCCTAGGTTGAGCCATAAACCTGCTGACATCACTGACTGCCTGAGCCAAATCAGGCCTAGTACAGACCATGGCATATTTTGTTGAACATTCAAATTATACTCCTATGTGCTTTAAGTATTGCCTTAAAAATTCATCTTGGCTATGGCATATGCGTCTTTGACACATGAATTTCGATAGCATGAAATTTATGAGCAAAGAAATATGGTGTAAGGTTTGCCTTTCAAAAGTCATCCAAATCAATTGTGCAAAGATGTCTTGGCATTCAAGAGAGGAAGAGTTTTCCGAAAGAGTATTTGACAAGGGCCAAGAACCGTTGGATTTGGTTCATTTGGAAGTATGTGGTTCTATCAAACCATCATCGTGCTGAATGTAGGGCCCAAAAGATAATTGTTCCTTGTCTATACGGGCAAGTGGGAGATTGTTGGAAGTAGCGCCTGAAAGACAATTTTTGTAATTGTTTTTATAATTAGTAAATGACAGATTCATTATCAACTTATTATTTACTTTGTGCTAATAACTAATACACTACTGAAAACCCCAAGTTGTATCATATATAGCCATATTACTTAGTGTGTGTGTCACACATGATGATTAAGTTTATGGTGATACACTTGAACTGTTAGTCCGTGGTGAACTTAATCAAAGTATGGGGTCTATTGATTAAACCACCATTAATGCGCCCAGAACACTTTAAGGTGTGACCGTCTTATCCAGACCGTCAACATTGGTTGTCTAAGTGGGGCATTTATATATTGTGAGAGTCATAATGGATTGGACCAATTTAATTTGCATTTCTCATATAATTCCCTGATTGAAAAATCTTATTGAATCACAAGATGATCATATATGGATTAACCTTAATCCTGAAGTGATTGCATACTCCTACTTGTTTCAAGATAGGGTTTGATGTGTTCGTTAAGGATCGCTAAGAGGCGCGGTCAGAATCATTTTCACGTTGGCACTAATCTGGAATGAGTGAGAAGTGTGTGTCTCACACATATGGAATCCATTCCTTCCTACGGGAAGTAGAAAGACGACCCCCTTATTTGTTGATCCTAGAAACTAATCGATCAGCCGAGTTCATATTGGTTATGAACTAATTGATCACTAGTGGGTTAATAATAAATAAGGATAAGATGTAATGAAGAAAGTTTACAGAAATAATCCGGCTTCATTACGGATAGTCTATGCAGGATTAGTCTGTATGTAATGATTATATGAATGGATACTTATCGACTCGACGCTTTGAGAATAAGTTATATCTATCATCGATAGAGTTTAGTTTCAGATTTATAGAGGCGTAATAACGGAATTAATAAATTGAGTAGAAATGTTCTGTTCGATGAATATTTTATTCAATTTATTGTAGCTACTGGGTATAGGTCCATGGTCCCCGGGTTGGCTTCTAAACCGCGAGTGTATTTTCATTTTGTAGAACCTCGAGAATAAATTAAATAGTTGGTCTATTTAATGAATTTGCGAATATTATTTATTTGGTAAATAATGTAAAATAGAAAAGATGTTTTCTATTAATATTAATGGCATAGGTGGCGCCATATTTTGTGAGAAAAATAGGAAAAGAAATTTTCCTAGATTATGTCACATGTATAATTAATTAATTATTTATTTTTTTGATAATTAATGGAAAAAATAAGAGATTGATTTTCTGAGAATTACTCTTATTTTATGGCAAATATCTTTTCCTTACGGAAATATGCAATTGTATTGTGAAAATGATAACTCTCTATTGACTAGTTAATTTCCTATTTAAAGAGAGTTCCTCCAAACACAATAATCATCACAAATTGCGCCACATAATATTAAAAAGAAGAGAAAAATAGTTTCCCCTTCTAGTCATTGGGAGAAGAAAAACTTGGAGTTTTTCTTGAGCATATTCGAGGAGGTTCTACTACGAGGATCGACGTCCACCAGTCGTCACTTGGAGATACAATCCGGAAGATCATGGCTTCTCGTCTGTTGGGTAAATCTTCGACTTTCTTGTAGTTAGATTAATTTATTATGCGAATTAAATCATGGTAAAATCGCATGTGAATTTAATTCGTAGCTTCCGATGTGCATGATCGAGTGTCTCGATCGGTGCTGTGAATCAGATCTGACGATCCAAATATGGATCGGATCCGGATTCGGGTTTCTGTATATCCAGCATGTGGTATCGGAGCATGGTTAAAGCGATTTTGCGATCTTGATTGCATAATTATGTAACGCCCCGTTCCCGGACACCAAGTCCTTATCCGGAAATAGAACGTTCGGCACTTATAATATTAAATAAATTCACTATTATACGTAAGCCTCTACTACGTCGTATCGAGTTTAGCACAAACGGAAGCTAAATGACTCGGGTATATATATATATTTTTTGAATAACAAGTAAGAATAGAAACACAACATTACTAAAGATGGAAATGTCTTACATCAACGATACATAAACTTTACAACAGAATGATGTCTTAAAAGGAAATACCACTAGTGTCTTACAAGAAATTCAAAGGAATACAACATGTCTTGAAATGAGAGTTTCAACATAAGTCTTGTAATAAAAAGTTGATAAAAGTAAAGCATAACAAATCATCAAATGTCATCCTCGAAGTCCTCATCGAACTCCTGTTCCACCTGTTCATCTTCTCAACCCCAAACACAACAAACATGCATTTGAGGTAAGTACAAAGGTACTCAGCAAGAAACAGAAGCTATTGCATTAACTAGGTTCTATAAAGAAGGATTATATAGTTATTAAGATATTTTTAATTGACCGACTCAATTCTAGGGTTCACTTCATGCTCATCAACACGTTGTGACTAAACGTTTTTAACTTAACTCAAGTTTGTTACACCGGCATTCAAGGGCACTACGCATGGTGCTACCCACCACAAGGTATCGTTTGCAACCTAGTAATGAATCACACCAATAGCCACGGGTTAAGACCCGAGAGTGTACACGTTCGGCGAAGTCCCCCTGCCATTTAGCCATTTATAGGCCGGTAGAGTTATCCACTTTATCTGACCGCCCACACATCGCGATATAGACAAGTACCTTACCAAGAATGTTACGATATTTATTCTTTTACTACACACTTATGTAAATAATTAGTCATTAACTAGCCACCTAAGTGTTTTCAAGGTAGGAGCTCACTTAACAACTCTACTCCCTCGCTTAGACTCTAGACACAACACCCTAGGCACAGACACATACATTGATGACTACTAATTCATCAAAGCACAAGCCATTCATACCCTTCTAACGGTCCCGAACTTCAACTCCCTTGAAGAGTACATTCGGTGCCAGAACTAAACGCATCAGAAGCTTAATCGAGGCTTGTTCATGTTTAATTAATGTTATTAAATCATGCAACAACATTTAAGACTCATACCATAGCTTAAAACAATCTATTTATAAAAAACAGGGGCACTATGCGCACATTCCAGGGGAATGTGTGCACATTGGGCGAAATTTACATTCAGCCCGGCCAGTGTGTGCACATTCCAGGGGAATGTGCGCACACTCCAGAAGCTGTCCACATTCAGCCTTAAAAATGTGCGCACACAGCTAGTCAATGTGCGCACACTAAACACACAAAACTCTCTAAACACGTTTTTCTTCACCATTTTCGATTTCTAACCCAAACCAAACATGTTTAACATCAATCTCAGCATCATAACAACAAAAAATCTCTACTTTAACATCACATAACACCAAGCACTTGCATAACCACATTTAGACATGATTTCAGCATCAAATCACTCCCAAAACAAGGCCCTAACTTCTTCAAACCATAATTAACACAATGGAGAAGATTTTCTTACTTGTTTCAAGCACAAACTCAGCAAAAACTTGCAGAAAAACTGCTGCACTTGTTTAAACTCCCACCAGAAACCGTAAAGAAAGCCTGAAAACTTGATATCAATATGATCCTTGTTCTCTCATGATTCCGTTGCCCTCCTTTGATCTGAAAACCGTTGAGTAATCACTTAAAATTCTGAAGAAGTAAACTTGCTCTCTTTTCTTTGCTCTCAAAGTGCAGGCAATGTTGTAAATCAAAAATTCTGAACTTGGGACTTAGTGGGAAGGTTATTTTCTCACATAAAACCTCCCACTATTCTAATAACATAAAAATCCTTTACTTTCCCTTTATTACCATTCAGTCCCCAAAATAAACACACACACACACACACACAGACACACATATGGTTGACGAGATGGATTGGGGTTGGTACTTGTTTGCCGTTAGATCTATTTTAAACCAAATATTTCCGGTTATAGGAAATTATGCAATTTAATTTGTTAGAAATTAGAATTATACGATTTTCGGCGGAACTGTTGTATTTAAATAATTTCGAAGATCATCATCACAACTAACACGGCTCCAAATATTTCCGGTTATAGGAAATTATGTAATTTATTTGTTCTAATTTAATTTGTTAAAAATTAGAATTATTTGATTTTCGGTGGCACTGTTGTATTTAAATAGTTTCGAAGATCATCATCACAAGTAACACGGCTCCGTGGTGGTGAAGACGCAAGTTCTGCATTGTGAAGACCCAGGTTTGATTTCCATGGATTTGTTTTTTGGGAATTTTTCCAGAAAAGATGCATAAGAAAAATAATTGCAACAGCCAGGAACTAAACCCACGACGTGCAAGTAGAGGCAAGACGTAATGACAACTCGGCTGGGAGGCTGTTTGTTAAAGAAATGGACCGGAATATTGTTATACATAGCGGCGGCATGATCTAATTAGAGAATAGTAAATCCTTTAAACATAGGGTTTATTTATTTATTTAATTTTAATTTTATAGATTAGATTCGGGGGTATCAACGGTCCATCTCAGTGGTTTATTTTTCACATTTATTTTTTTATGTGATTATTTATGTGATATAACAATGCTATGCATCATATTCATGAATTTCACTCCTAGCATATGCACACATGTAGAAAATTAATTTTGGCATCAATTAGACATGTATGAAAACGATAATTAATTTAGATTAATAATAAATTAAATTAATTAAACGAAACAATATTTTATCGGGATATAAATTTCACATGATAAACTTGATATAGGATTATGAATCCTTCAGGGTTTTGGTTAAGTAGTGCCTATACAAATTAGAATTTTTATAATAAAAATTGGAAAATGATGAAAAATTGGACACCAATAGACGGTAGTTGGAACCAATAAGTTGGTGGTTGTTTTTCTTGATTTATTGTTTTTCGAATTATTGAAAATTTCTGTAATCCTAAAACTTTTATCATGACTAATTGGGACTATAAAATTCTTTGGTGAATTTTATTTGTGTAGTGTCTACACAGGAGATTTCTAAGTATTCGAAAAATTGGAAAATCATGAATGAGGTGACCCTTGTTAGACGGTATTTGGAACCGAAAAACTAGTGGGAGCTTTAAATTTTATGATTTATTGTTTTTCAAATTATTGGAAAATCATAAGTCCTAATGTATTAGGATTATAAAATTCTTGGTGAATTTTAATTGTGTAGTGTCTACACAAGGAATTTTTATAAATCCATAAAACTGGAAAGTTATGAATAAGTGACACTAGTTAGATGGTATTTGGAACCGATGAACTAGCGGGAGGATTAATTTAAAATATTCATGATTTATTGTTTTTCCGGATTGTAAAGAAATTCTGAAAATCCTAATGAGACTACCTAATTTTCAAAATAACGAGTGGGAGCGGGGAAAATCACAACTGACCCCTCGGCCTCTACTGTTGACACAAGCACCGTGAGAGAATGGTGACGCCTTGTGCCGTTTTGATTTCGGCCCCCTTCGGATGGCCTTCACCGCTATCAAAATTCAAGGCTTGGTTTCCGAAAAGATAGGATTTTGAGTACTCGTCGGGTCAATGACCTACCCTTCGGCGGTATACTCGAGGTCTACTTAAAAATCCTAAACAGTAGGTCACACTCTAAAGGGTATTTTTGGAAATATCTTGGCTGAAAAAGGAAGGTAATCAACAATTAAATCGGGATGTCTGATTCTCAGTTAATTGTTGAGAGAGATTGTCACAATTTAATTGTCACCTCTTTGACCTACCCGTCGGCGGGCACTGAGGTATGAGATTAAATCCTTGGTATGGTAGGATAACCTGCATCCATTACATCACGTTTATATTTCCTAAAATCATTATTTGTTGTGGTGTATGATTTGATTTATATTTCTGTCATAATTTATTTTTCAACTACATATCATCTAAAGGTGACTAGACTGCTTAAGTAATTAAAATTGGCTGGTGATGACTTCGTAAAAGTGGTAAAGTAACAAGAACGTTGAACTCAATAATCGAGAATGCAAATTAATTTTTTGGAAGAGGATGTTCCTCTTGAGCCTACAAACTTAAGTGACATTGATAAGTATGTCACTGCTGTCACTCGTGTTGAACGGGAGACAAATTAAAATTAGTTCAAAGATGACGAGAATGATTTGGCATCAATCTGACTAGACATCCCACAGTTCACAAGTAGTGCCTACTCAAACAAACTCTATTTCACAACAATTTCCTTTAAAGAAAGCCAAGAATGGGAAGATAAATGTGTACAAGTATAAGTCATCTATAACTAAACAAGTTAAAGGCTAAACCGAAATATTAAAAGAAAGTGTAGGATAAGACTTTCTTGACCGGGAATATGACTCGAAAGATGAAGTTCTTTTGTAAGAACAATGTAGTAGGGCATTCATGATTAAAGAGTGGACAACGGGCAGTTATTTCAGCTAAGATAGTGGGAGTGATATAAGGAAAGAAATTTCGGATTTTAATCCTTGAATGTCGCAGAAATTTAATTTCTGTTTTTCAGATTCATTGGAACGAATGGATTCACTTTCAAATCGATAATAAGTTGCCTCAAAGAAAGTGAATATGACATTTTTATACGATTCTAAGACTCGGACTTTTGTTTGATAAAATCAGAACCACTAAATAATGCTGAAAATGTATATGTAACTAATCATAAGCTATTAAGACAAATGGTTTCCATATTAAGATAAATGATTCTTCAACAGCTATTAATTAGTGCATATATCGTTAAGATAATATCTAAAGACTGGCTAAGGGTGATTCCTATCTGCCACTCTAAGAACACTATCTCAAAGGAAAAATCACTAAGTAACCTTTCGATTAGGAAAAGGTAATAGAGGTGAAGAAATATCACAATTTTTTCATATTGACCTTCAGGGTCTTATGAAACGCCGATTAGTTTATCTGAATATTTGGAGGAATTCCTGATTTTACCAGAGAAGAGAGTATTCCACGCTCAGATATAGGCTATAGCATAGTACTTGAAACTGATTCTTGGCCTACCTCCGAGTGAAATGACTTCACTGAAAGGATAAACCATGTATTGTCTTGTATAGTAATTGATATGCTACATTACATTGCTTAACTCAATTAAGATATTTGTTGCAAAATAACGGTTTACATTATTATGTAATATCGAGAAGTCTACCTAGAAGATGCTTATGAATTTGTGGATAAAGAGTGAAGTACATTTACTCCACTTCCACAAATCATTTAGCACTATTGCTTGAAGGTAGGACTAGAGATCTTGCATACACATTCAGATGGTGATTGATCGGTGAAATATCTGAATGCAATAAGTGAAGGTTGGTTATAAGATTCTAATGATCGGATAATGACGGTTGTACTGTCACAGCCTTTCTAGGAGAATGTATATATAACAACCTTAGACCTTGAAGTAAAGTTACTCAAGGAGTTACTATCTGATTTAATCAGGCCGCATCCAACATTGGTTGTTGGGGGTTACGCTGATAAATACTACTACAACATATCAGAATATCGATCCACCAAATGCAGTGGGAGTATGGTTTAACCATTGACCCACTGTGATCATGCAGACTTTACAGTCTCCTGGTAGTGATTGATCACCAATGGTCTTTTTGGAAAGGCTGTATAGAATTCTGATAATAAGAGGTCGGTTTAATTCTATAAACCTGTAAATGGAGTTTTGGTACTCCAATTCTATTCACAATCTTGTAGAACCACCTGAGTGTCTCCGGCGTAGTGGGAGAAATTGATCTACGTGAAGAAGAGATGAATGAATGAGAAAGTTTATCTTTCAATGCAAAGAAAAGTGGTCTAGGGGTAATTCCCTTACAAGTAGAGACTTAAACAGGGGTGATGCCCTGAAAATTTCTCACCATTCAACCATTCTCGATCCATTGGAAAGAAGGAAGATTACCAGGGGTGACACCCTGAAGCTTTCTTTCCATACAAAGGAGGTTGAATTCGTTCGGAACGGAAGGGATTTTTGCTTAAAGCCGATAGTAGATTGACTGCCTATGCTTCTATCCATTGGTGGATTCAAGCAAACCTCTGGGTCATTAAAAGCCACATGTTTCAAATATATGGGCTTGACCAGAATATTGATGAGTATTTTGTAGACCAGAGAATCAATATTAGTAAAGAGTAGATGTTAGTGTAAATGCAAGGTAACACTGCAACTGTTGCGAACGACATGGGTGAGTTATCTGAAGGCAAGAACTGATGAGCCACAGCTTCTCTGAATCAGAAAGTGGACTATATTCTTAGAATTTGATTCGGTCGAATTCATGAGAACAAGTTCTTTGGCAGTATTCTTACTGTTAAGATGATAATGCATTTCCAAATGCTAGATTCAATGAGAGGTTTCCTACCCAACCCCTCACGGAATAATTCTCTTAGTCTTCGGATATAGAGAAAATAGGATAGATTCTCTTTGGATAGAGAAAGTTAGGTTATTAAAAGTCAATAACAGACGAATCAAGGATTCGGACGTTGTGTAGCAGTATAGTGCTTCCTCAAGTACCTTCGGAGAACGAGGAGTAATATGTGTCTATATTCAGGTACAAACCTGTGTATTGTTGACTACAATGATTCTGATTTTAAGTAAAATTAAGGATAATCGTAAGTCAATCTTAGGCTTAGTGTTTACTCATAGTGATGGAGCTATAGTCTGGAGCAATCCAGCACTGCCAATTTGACTCTTTTAGTCGAATACATAGCAGCTTTCGGAGCAGCTAAAGAGGCAGTATGGCTTGAGAAGTTCTTTGTTGGATTGGGAAGTGATTCCAGGTCTCGATGAGCCGATACCTTTTTACTGTGAAAACAGTTGAGAGGTAGCTCATATATGCAAAAGATCTTCGCAGTCACAAGAGATCAAAAGCATATTGAGAGAGAGTACCACCTGATCAGATAGACCGTGTAGAGAGACGACGTTTCGGTCTTAAAAGATCACCTCGAGCTGATGACCTAGCTGATCAGTTTACCATGTCGTGTGGCATCTAGTGTCACTGATAAGTGCTTGGCAGGTATGAAATTGGGAGATATGTCTCATCTGCTTTAGAGCAAGTGGGAGAATGTTGTGCATAGATAGAATAAGGGTGTGGTGCTCTAAAAAAACATTTGTTGCTTGTCTTTATGGGCAAGTAGGAGATTGTTGGATGTAGTGTCCGAAAGACAATTGTTGCTTGTCTATACGGGCAAGTGGGAGATTATTGGAAATAGCACCCGAAAGGAAATTTCTGTAATTGTTTTTATAATTAGTAATTGACGGATTTGTTCTCATCGTATTATATGCTTCATGCTCATATGTAATACACTACTGAAAACCCCTAGTTGTATCATATGTAGCCATATAACTTAGTGTGTGTGTCACACATGTGGATTAAGTTTATGGTGATACACTTGAAATGTTAGTCTGTGGTGAACTTAATCAAAGTATGAGGTCTATTGATTAAACCACCATTAATGCGTCCATGACACTTTAAGGTGTGACCGTCTTATCCGGATCGTCGACATTGGTTGTCTAAGTGGGGCATTTATATATGATGAGAGTCATATAGGACTGGACCGATTTAATTTGCATTTCTCATATAATTCCGTGATTGAGAAATCTTATTGAATCACAAGATGATCATTTATGGATTAACCTTAATTCTGAAGTGATTGCATACTCCTACTTGTTTCAAGATAGGGTCTGATGTGTTCGTTAAGGATCGCTAAGAGGGACGGTCCGAATCACTTTCATGTTGGCACTATTCTGGAATGAGTGAGAAGTGTGTGTCTCACATATATGAAATCCATTCCTTACTGCAGGAAGTAGAAAGACGATCCCCTTATTTGTTGATCCTAGAAACTGATCGATTGGCCGAGTTCATATTTGTTATGAACTAATTGATCACTAGTGGGTGAATGGTAAATAAGGATAAGATGTAATGAAGAAGGTTTACGAAAATAATCCCGCTTTGTTACGGATAGTCTATGGAGGGTTAGTTTGTATGTAATTATTATATCAATAGACACTTATCGACTCGACACTTTGAAAATAAGTTATATCTATAATCGATAGTGTTCAATTTCGGATTTATGATGGTGTAATTCCGGAATTAATAAGTTGAGTAGAAATGTTCTGTTCGATGAATATTTTATTCAATTTATTGTAGATACTAGTTATAGGTCCATGGTCCCCGGGTTGGCTCCTAACATGCGAGTGTTTTCTCGTTCTATAGAACCTCGAGAATAAATTCAATAGTTGGTTTATTTAATGAATACGCGAATATTATTTATTTGGTAAATAATATGTAAAATAGAAAAGACATTTCCTATAATATTAATGGCATACGTGGCGCCATATTTTGTGAGAAAATTAGGAAAATAAATTTTCCAAGATTATGTCACATGTGTAATTAATTAATTATTTATTTGTCAGATAATTAATGAAAAAAATAAGAGACAGATTTTCTGGGAACTATCTCTTATTTTATGACAAATATCTTTTCATTATGGAAATAGATAATTGTATTGTTAAAATGATAACTCTCTCTTGACTAGTTAATTTCCTATATAAAGAGAGTTCCTCCCAACACAAATATAATCACAAATTGCGCCACATACTATTAAAAAGAAGAGAAAATTAGTCTCCCGTTCTAGTCATTGGGAGAAGAAAAACTTGGAGTTTTTCTTGAGCATATTCGAGGAGGTTCTACTACGAGGATCGACGTCCACTAGACATGATGTGATATATGATGAGCTTTATGATGAGAAGCCAGATCCATTACGACCCATGAAGGAGAGTGATCCATTGGTCATTAGAGATGGACCTTTGACAAGGCTCGAAAGGAAGAGAATGAGAGAAGCCTTGAACACCTTGCTAAAAGAAATCCATGAAGAGTATGGGCAGCCCAAAAGGAGTGATGAAGCTTCAATATTATACATTCACTAAGCTTTTGGGCTTAATGAAAACGCCTAGTTTAATCAGTCTTTTTATTTCAGTTTTGTGTCAATAAAGGCTAGTTGGGCCTGAAGTGTGGTTTGGCGAAGCCCATCTAGTGGGAGGCGCATTTTTCATTTAGTGTTTGTTTAGTTTTCGTTAGTTTTTCCGTCCCACATTGGAAGATGGAACATTGAGTCGGTTTTTGTAGCCTATATATAGGCCAACACTATCTCTTTTATTAGCAAGATATATTTGAGTGAAATTTTATTATTTTATTAAGCTTGTCTTAATTATGCACGTTTATGTGTGAGATTCTCTTGGATTGGAGGATCTCCCCTTTGAGAACTTATCAGCGTAAACGAGCATTACGTTGTGGCGTTCCAACCGTAGTCTTAGATTAAGCTACGGATCATAGCTCTCATTGATTGCAATTCAGTTTCTTCCTGGGCAAAACAAATGATTTGATTCGTAAGGATCACATCAGTTGGTATCGGAGCTCAGTAACTGAAGGTAATCAAATATCCTTTTCCTTTAATTTTCGTTTTTTTTCTTATCTTACAAAAAAAACACGTCTTTCTTTTTCGTTTTCTTTTGCCGTTTTTTTGTTACTTGTTCTTGGCCGAATCAAACCCTAGGTTTTCACAACCCTAATCCGAATCCTTCAACCCGAAACCTTCAACTTTTCTTCAAACCTTCTTCCTCGCAGCCCGGATAATATTGCTACAATACACACAAAACCGTATCAATCAGCCTACCTAAGCCCTAAACATCCCCGGATAATAAGGTTGCAACACCCCCAAAACCGCAACCTTTCAACCCTAAACCCTATTTTCACACCAAGAACGATCAAGAAACCTAGTTTGTGCTTATTGGTTTCATCAGTCGTTTATTTGCTGTGCGTATAATTTTGCTGTTTGTGTAATCGTCCAAAAGGCATCCCGGCCTAAAAAAAAGAATAAATTATTTGATGTGCGTATAATTCTGCTATTTGTGCAAGAATTTTTTTTGTTTTTTTAGCTTGTGTTGTGTCGTAGAGTTCTTGTGCAAAATTTGGTGTTACGAAAATTTTTGTGATAAAAAAACAGAATAAATTGGCGGGAAAATTCTACAAGAATTTTTTTTGCTTTTTTGTAGCTTGTGTTGTGTCGTAGAGTTTTTGTGCAATCTTTGGCGTTACGAAAATTTTGGTGATCCGAACCCGTCCCAAACCGAACCCTAGCCTAGATTCGTTTTGCGCGTTATTCTGATTCGTTTGTAAAAGGGTGCTTTACTTTCCACAAGAGAGAGGGTGAGTGTAAACACGAGTGTATTGGTGAGGCTTGAATTGTTTATCCTATGGCGGACGATAAGAGTGATGATGATAATGTATTGCGAGATGAGTATTTTGAAGGGAGATTGGCTACTCATGCCAAGGCCGTGAATGATGTGACTAATAATAAGATTGAGAGGTTTCATGGGGAAATGGCTGATCAGCTGGCTGCGATAACGGTGTCCATTCAACATTTGGCCACGCAATTAGCTGATCGTGATCGTGGCGGGCTGCCCGTTGGTCGTGGAGACCGAGGTGTTGTTGGTGCAGCGAATCAAGTTAGGCAACCAGTCCGTTTGCATAATGTTCCGCAAGCCCAAAATCTGAATGCTGATGCAATTGATAATGGTATAGAGGCTGAGAACATTCCAGATAATAACATGACAAGGGTAAAGATGAAGCTTCCTAGTTTTACGGGATCCGGTAGTGCTTCTGTGTATCTTGATTGGGAGACTAAGCTTGATCAGATTTTCGCATGTAATAATTATACTGATGAGAAGAAGTGCAATCTTGCCCAATTGGAGTTTACATGTTATGCTATGGTGTGGTGGAATCAGGTACAATTCATGCGTACCAAACATAGACAGCCATCCATCCGTACATGGACACTTTTGAAGGAGGTAATGCGATCTCGATTTGTTCCTATGTCATATTATCAAGATCTCTATCGTACTTTTCAAACTATGAAACAAGGAGAACGTTCGGTGGATGATTTCTATGAGGAGATGATGACTACACTTGCAAGATCACAGATTGAGGAGGAGGAGATGGTCACCATGCAACATTTTCTGTGTGGTGTGCGTTTGGAAATTGGACAGCCATTGGAGTTACGTGGTTGTAATACATTGGATGAGATGTTACAAACAGCTCGTGCGATTGAGAGGCAGTTGAAACGATCAAAACCCACTTTTAATAAATCAATTGAAGGCAATTCTTCTTCTTTTCGTTCGTTTCAGCCTAGAGGAGATAATCCAAATTTTGTACGGAGTACACCTCGGACAGCCCCTACTACTTCCTATGACGCTTCTAAAGCTAAGAAAGGTGAGAAGGGTAAAGGTGTAGACCGCCGCATTAGGCGGCCTCGTGACGTTAAATGTTTTAAATGCACCGGTGTTGGTCATGTTGCGTCTGAGTGTCCTACTAAACGTAGCATGCTAGTTGTAGAGGAGGCTGTAGATGGTGATGATTTTGATGGAGAGGACTTTGAACAGGCTGATTATGAGGATGAGGAGGGTAATATTGAGTGTGAGCCACTTGAGGGTTCTATTTATGTCCTTAAAAAGGTACTAACTGCTAGTGCTAAACTTGAGGACGGTGTCCAACGTGAAAATATTTTCCATACACGCTGCTTGCTGAATGGTAAACTATGTTCTCTTATTGTCGATTCTTGTAGTTGTGCTAATGTTGTTAGTGCTGATTTGATTGCTCGTATGGGTTTACCTACTGTTCCGCATCCCACCCCTACAAGTTTCAATGGTTGAATAGTGTGGGAGAGCTGAAGGTTACACAGCAGGCGTTGATTTCTTTTAGTATTGGGAAAAACGAAGATGAGGTGTTATGTGATGTTGTCCCCTTGGAAGTCAGCCACATATTGTTGGGTCGTCCTTGGCAATATGATAGAAAGGTGTTGTTTGATGGGTTTTTGAATAAGTACACCGTTCATCATAAGGGCAAGAATTATTCTTTATCAGCTCTTACCCCAGAACAAGTACGTCAAGATCAGCTTGCACTTGTTCGAGCTCGTGAGGAAAAGCAAATGAAAGAGGGAGAACAGTTGAAAAGTAAAGATAAAAAATTGACGGGAGAAAAAAAAACATGAGGGTCTTAGGAATGAGGGCAAAATAAAAGTTGAAAATCAAAAAGCAAGGGAGGTCGATTTAGTTTCTCGCCGAGGGAGTAATAAATTTGAAAAGTCAATTGCGAGTGTCGGTGCCATCACTAGTGAGGGAGGTAATACAGTTGAAAAGTCAAAAGGTGCGTGCGTGTATAGGAATTTCTATGCCAAAGCCACTGAATTCATTGATACTATTGAATCCAATTAGGTTGTATTTCTTTTCTTATTTAAAGGTCCTGTGATCCCTTCCCCTACACATGCTTCCGGCCCCACACACTCACCAAAGGTGACTTGGCCGAGTGGCTCCCCTCCCCTTCCCCTTGTTTAATGCTTGTAAGTGATCTCATCGGTTCTCTACCTAGTGTTGTGTGCTCTGTCTTGCAGGAGTTTGCTGATGTATTCCCCGAGGAGGAACCAAGTGGCTTGCCACCATTGCGAGGCATGGAGCATCATATTGACCTCGTGCCAGGCTCTGCGTTGCCCAATCGTCCGGCTTACAGAGCCAACCCCGCGAAAACTTTAGAGATCAAGAAGCAAGTCGATGAGTTGCTAGCTAAAGGGAAAATTCAAGAATCTATGAGCCCTTGTGCTGTGCCAGTGTTAGTAGTGCCTAAGAAAGGAGGTGAATGGAGAATGTGCATGGACAGTCGTGCCATTAATCAAATCATGGTAAAGTATCGTTATCCCATTCCTCGTTTAGATGACATGCTAGATGAACTTAGGGGTGCTAAAAATTTTACTAAAATTGATCTTAAGAGTGGCTATCACCAAGTTCGAATTAGAGAGGGTGATGAATGGAAGACAGCTTTTAAAACCATGTTTGGGTTATATGAAGGGCTGGTCATGCCCTTTGGCTTGACTAATGCACCTAGTACTTTCATGCGTTTGATGAATGAGGTGCTTCGAGAGTTCATAAATAAATTTGTGGTAGTTTATTTTGATGGTATTCTGATTTATAGCCATAATTTAGATGAACACCTAGTTCACCTATGTGCTGTTTTGTCTACACTTCGCGATGCTCAGCTCTATGCTAATCTTAAAAAAATGCTCCTTTTGTTTGGATATAGTCGTTTTTCTTGGTTTTGTGTAAGTGAACAGGGTGTTGATCGTGACAATATTAAGGCTATTGAGGATTGGCCTACACCACAAACGGCGGCTGATGTGCGTAGTTTCCATGGCTTGGCGAGTTTCTATAGGTGTTTTGTCAAGGATTTCAGCAGCATCGCAGCCCCTCTTAACGAGCTTGTGAAGAAGAATGTACCCTTCTATTAGGGTCCACGACAAATGGAGTCTTTCGAAACTCTAAAAGCTCATTTAATTTCAGCCCCTATACTTGCACTTCCTGATTTTAATAAGCAATTTGAGATTGAATGTGATGCATCGGGTGTGGGTATTGTGGTGTCTTAACTCAAGAGGGTAGACCTATTGCTTATTTTAGTGAGAAACTTAAGGGTGCCTCTTTGAATTATGCTACTTATGATAAGGAATTGTTTGCGTTAGTTAGAGCCCTTCAAACTTGGCAGCACTATTTACGCCCTAGAGAGTTTATCATACACACTGATCATGAATCACTGAAGTAATTGAAAGGGCAGGGTAAGTTAATTCCTCGGCATGTTCGTTGGGTTGAATTCATTGAGTCCTTTCCTTATATCATTAAGTATAAGAAGGGTCAAGATAATGTGTTAGCTGATGCTTTATCTCGTAGACCTGCTTTAAATACCACTATGCCAACTAAATTCCTTGGTTTTGAGTTTATCAAGGATTTGTATGCTTCTGATGAGGATTTTCAGGATAATTGGCATAATACTGCTAATAAAACCGATGGTAGGTTCTTTAGACGCGAGGGTTTTTGGTATCGTGATCATGTTATTTGTATTCCTCGTTGTTCTATGCGTGACTTGTTGGTGCGTGAGGCACATAGTGGTGGTCTTGTGGGTCATTTTGGCATTACTAAGACGCTTGATATGCTTAAGTCACATTTTTATTGGCCACATATGAAAGTTGATGTTGCTAAATATTGTGATGCTTGTATCACTTGTAAGGCTACTAAATCTACGTCCAGCCCCCATGGTTTGTATCAGCCCCTTCCTATTCCTACACAGCCGTGGACTGATTTATCTATGGATTTTGTGTTGGGCTTACCCCGTTCTAAGAGTTGTAAGGATTATGTGTTTGTGGTGGTGGATAGGTTTTCTAAGATGGCACACTTTATTGCATGCTCTAAAACTAATGATGCTTCTTATATTGCTGATTTGTTTCTTAAGGAAGTTGTTAAATTGCATGGTGTGCCTCAAACAATTGTGAGTGATAGGGATTCCAAGTTTATTAGTCATTTTTGGAGAGTTTTGTGGATGCGTTTAGGAACTAAGTTCCTTTATTCTACTGCATTTCATCCTCAAACTGATGGTCAAACTGAAGTTGTTAATCGTGTATTGGGTCAGTTGCTTCGTTGTCTTGTTCGGAAAAATCTCAAGAATTGGGAAGCTTGTTTACCTTTCGCTGAATTTGCTTATAATAGGTGTAAACATTCAGCTTCAAAATTTACTCCTTTTGAGATGGTTTATGGTTTTAATCCAGAAACACCTTTTACCTTGGCTCCTTTACATGATGTTGCGTAGGTTACCTTGGATGGTGAGCAGAAGGCTGCGCTTGTTCGTGAGCTACATGAGACAGCAAGGTAGAATGTGGAGGCAGCCACGGTGCGGTATGCTAAGAAGGATAATAAGGGTCGCAAGGAAGTCATCTTTGAACCTGGCGATTATGTTTGGTTACACATGCGCAAGGATAGGTTCTCAAAGCAACGCAAGACCAAACTGCACATGAAAGGAGAAGGACCATTCCGGGTGCTCGAGAGGATCAACAACAATGTTTACAAGATTGACTTACCACCAGATTGGAATATTTCACCTTCTATCAACGTGGCTGATTTGACACTTTTTGATAATCCCTTTGATCTGAGGACAGATCCTTCCCAACCGGGAGGGAATGATGTGATATATGATGATCTTTATAATGAGGAGCCAGATCCATTTGCACCCATGAAGAAGAGTGATCCATTGGTCATTAGAGATGGACCTTTGACAAGGCTCGAAAGGAAGAGAATGAGAGAAGCCTTGAACACCTTGCTAAAAGAAATCCATGAAGAGTATGGGCAGCCCAAAAGGAGTGATGAAGCTTCAATATTATACATTCACTACGCTTTTGGGCTTAAGGAAAACGCCTAGTTTAATCAGTCTTTTTATTTCAGTTTTGTGTCAATAAAGGCTAGTTGGGCCTGAAGTGTGGTTTGGTGAAGCCCATCTAGTGGAAGGCGCATTTTTCATTTAGGTTTGTTTAGTTTTCGTTAGTTTTTCCATCCTACATTGGAAGATGGAAAATTGAGTCGGTTTTTGTAGCCCATAAATAGGCCAACACTATCTCTTTATTAGCAACATATATTTGAGTGAAATTTTATTATTTTGATTAAGATTGTCTTAATTGTGCACGTTTATGTGTGAGATTCTCTTGGATTGGAGGATCGCCCTTTGAGAATTTATTAGCGTAACCGAGCATTACGTTGTGGCATTCCAACCGTAGTCTTAGATTAAGCTACGGATCATAGCTCTCATTGATTGCAATTCAGTTTCTTCCTGGGCAAAACAAAGGATTTGATTCGTAAGGATCACATCAATACGTCGCATGGAGATACAATCCGGAAGATCACGGCTTCTCTTCTATTGGGTAAATCTTCAACTTTCTTGTAGTTAGATTAATTTATTATGTGAATTAAATCATTGTAAAATCACATGCGAATTTAATTCGTAGCTTCCGCTATGCATGATCGAGTGTCTCGATCGGTGCTGTGAATCAAATCTGACGATCCAATTATGGATCGGATTCGGATTCGGGTTTCTGTATATCCAGCACATCGCTTGGTAAGAATCATTATTTTGTGACATTTATCGATGCTTGTTCTCGGAAAACTTTGGGTGTATTTTTTTGACGGAAAAATCCGAAGTGTTTGAGACTTTTAAAAAATTCAAGTTGATGGTGGATAAACAAAGTGGCTATCAAATTAAAGCTCTTCGATCTGATAGAGGCGGTGAATTTACATCAAAACGATTCAGTGGTTAACGTGAGATGAATGGCATCAGGCGTCCTATGACCATTCCTTATTCACCACGACAAAATGGAGTATCAAAAAGGATGAACCAGACTATCTTGGACATGGCGCCAAGGAGTATGTTGAAATGCAAAAATATGCCGAAGAACATTGGGCCAAAGCTGTTTCTTGTGCCGTTTATTTACTAAACCGATGCTATACAAGATGTGTAATGGAGAAACACCTCAAGAAGCATGGATTGGCCACAAGCCGAGTGTTTCTCATTTGCAAGTT
Organism: Gentiana straminea; assembly: GCA_036785695.1. Lineage (NCBI taxonomy): Eukaryota > Viridiplantae > Streptophyta > Magnoliopsida > Gentianales > Gentianaceae > Gentiana > Gentiana straminea. Next base: position 140,083 of record JAVUPR010000363.1, on the reverse strand, counting down.
TTTGAATGCATAGCCTATGCACACGTCCCCGATGAACATAGAAAAAAACATGATGACAAAAGTGCAAGGTATGTATTTATTGGCTATGATCGAAGTTCTAAAGGCTATAAATTGTACAATCCGAATAGTGGAAAAATTATGGTTAGTAGAGATGTTGAGTTTGATGAAGAAAGTGTTTGAGAATGGAACAAGATTACAAATATATTTCATTCCCTAATGATGAGATGCAAGGTACAACACAAGTTACTACTCCTCCACCAACACCTCCACCGAATAATACACCACTTAAAGATGCAAGTTCCAGTGAAGGTCCTCGGAGATATAGAATGCTATGTGATTTTTATTATGCTACCGAAGAGGAACCAAGTTTGGATGATTTTACTAATTTTGTTTATTTTCCGAGACTGAGCCAATATCTTATATACACGATTATCTTAATAAAAATTGGAAAGATGAAATGGATGAGGAAATTAACTCAATCTTAAAGAATGAGACGTGGAAGTTGGCAGGATTACCTAAAGGCAAAAGTACAATTTGTGTGAAGTGGGCATACAAAATTAATAAAACTTTCCCTAGCACCCGATTTTTCCCATATAGGGTTTTTCAGACCAGGGTTTTAAGGAGGTGGGGTAGCACATTGATGACATCATTAGGAGTGAGGAGACCATGGATGGCAAAAACTTGTAATCCTTTCTCAATCAATAAAATTACAAGTTTTATTAAAAAAAATTAAAAAAAATAAAGAAAAAATAAAAAATAAAAATGAAAACGGTGAGATGGAGAAGTACAAAGCAAGATTAGTTTCGAAAAGGTACAAGCAGAAGGCCGGGATCGATTATGATGAGGTTTTTTCTCTAGTTGCTCGTCTTGAAACAATTCGTTTGATTATTTTTATTGCAGCTCAAAATCATTGGAAAACTCTTCAAATAGATGTGAAATCCGCTTTTTTGAATGTCCATTTGGAGGAAGAAGTGTAGATTGATCAACCTCCAGGTTATGTGGTAAAAGGCCAAGAGAAAATAGTGCTAAAACTAAAGAAGGCTCTCTATGGCTTGAAGAAAGCTCCTCGTGCTTGGAATAGCAGGATCGATAAATAATCAAGCCAAAACAATTTACCAAGGAACCACATGAACATGCTTTATAGGCCAAATCAAACAATAATGGTGATGAATTATTCATTTGATTGTATGTGGATGACTTAATTTTTACGGGTAATAATGTAGGAATGATTGATGAATTTGAACAAGATACGGAAAAAGAGTTTGAGATGGTAGACATCGGATTGATGTCCTACTATATTGGCGTTGAAGTGAAGCAAAGAGATGATGGGATATTTATTTATCAAGAAAGATATGATAGAGAAATGCGAAAGAAATTCGAGATTATGAATTGCAAGATGTTTAGTAGTCATTTTGAATGTGTACTCAAATTATCATCGGATGAAAATGGTGTGAAGATCAATTCCACATTCTTTAAAAGACTTGTTGGAAGTTTTAGGTACTTTACTTGTACAAGACTAGATATTCTTTTTGATGTTGGACTTATTAGTCGATATATGGAAGCTCCTACTATGTTACATCTAAATGTGGCCAAAAGAATAATTCGGTACATCAAAGGTACATAAAGTATGTTGTATTGTATACATCTTCTGATAATGCTAAACTTGTTGGAGATAGTGATAGAGATTCAACAGGTTATATTGTTGATAAAAAAGTACCACTGTATTTACTTTCTTTATGAGAAATTCTGCATTTACTTGGAATTCCAAAAAGCAGCCAATTATGACTCTTTCTACGTGTGAAGCCGAGTATATCGCAGCAAGTGCTTACTTTTGTCATGCTATTTGGTTGAGGGGTTTATTGAAGGAACTTCACCTACGGCAAAGTGTTGGACTTATTTTTGAGTTTTAGTGATAAGTGCCAGACTAGCTGTTATAGAGCAAAGGCAAAAAGATGTCTAGATCAAATGTATAGGCTTATTAGAGTTTGATCTTTGTATAGGTTTGATCAAACAAGCACTGTAAATGGTCAGTTGACTTTCATCAGCAGACCTGTCCATATCAGTAGGGTAGCTGAGTCAGTAGACTAGTTTAGGAACCTGCTGAGGACTGAAGGCTGAGGGCTCAAACTCAGTTATTGAAGGCTAAGGGATCAAACTTAGTATTTAAAGTCAAGGATATGGAATCAGAATTTAGGGAAGTCTGTGATGACCTAAACTGATTACATATACCTTGTGTACAAGGTCTAAGTTCCATAAGTAAAATGGTGATTGGAACTTAGTTATAATCTAAATGGTGTAATCTAACTTCATAATAAAAAAATTAGATATAAGAGAAATCAGCTGCAGTGTTTTATAAACACAGCAAATTTAGATCAGCTGACTGATATGTATTTCAGCAGACTTACATACACAGGAACCTGCTGAACATATATTTCGATTTAAATCAAATGTTACATTGGAAGATTACAAGGAAAAGGACAGATAACAACTTCTGATTTTATCAAACAAATCAATGGCTAAGAATAAAGGGACGTTTGGAAGAAACAGAGGTTTATCCAATGGATACAAGTCAAATGGTGGACATTCTGAAAATTGTCAAAAAGCAGTCGGACGTTGTCAGTACTATGTACATGGACAGAAAGCAAGTCAAGATGGGACAAATCTGAAACGGCTATGTTTGAATTTCAAACACAAGTCACAAGGATTCCTACCTGTAAATAGAGGACTCCTAATTCAGATACAAGTGATGATTTAGGGAAAAACAACAGATAATCTTGAGCTTCAGATTCTTATCAAGAAGTCACCCTGCTGACCCTACTGAGCATAAAGCTACTGATCCAGTAAACTTCTTCAAGTGCAATCTGTGATCAAGCTACATCAAGTTTTCACACTTGAAGAATCCAAGCTGCTGATCATATCATCCTGATCAAGCTGCTGAAAGCTGAATCACTAACTTGATTCAAACTTTCTTTTACAAGAAACATGCTGAAGACAGTGAAGCACATTTGTGTGTCAAGAACTGTTGTTTGTGGTGGAGCTGGTGAATAGGCAATCCTACCCTTCAAGGACCAGTGAAAGACTTTGGAGCAGCAATCCTACCTGTTCCAAGTGTTCAGTTTGTGAAGCCATAGTTATTGATGAAGGACAAACAACTTAGGGATTTTTGTAACTGCTACCTCAAGGATCTCTAGTGAATTACTTCCAACATCACAGGAGAAGAGTAGTCTGACAGGATTACACCACCTGGAACCACTATAAAATTTGCCTACTTACTTTCCGCATTTATATTATGCATTTAGTACATTTAGCACATCAATCTACTGAACTAGCAACTGAATCACGCACCTACACTACCGAGTAACTAATACTTGGTATCATATTTTAACAACAAGTAATAAGGCTTAATTTGAATATATTCCGCTGCAACAAATTCTGTAAAGTCAATAGTCGCGACTATCGAGCGATCGAGCAATGAGCCGCCGAAGTTGCTGAGTTTGTTAACTCCAAAAGTTTTAAGTGTTAAGTTTATTCACCCCCCCTCCCCCCTCTAAACTTAACCAAAGCCTTTTCAAGGGACCAACACAGAGGGAACCATCAGAGATTTTTTTTGAACATCCATGAACTTTCCACATATTCGGAAGATAAAAAATGTTACAAAAAACAACCAAAGAACCAAGGAAAAATCTCATGGAGACTATCCAACCATTACAAACATAGAGCATTTCAAAATGAGAACTAAAACAAAACAAATAAAAATAAGAGAAGAAGCCCAAGCTGCACTTCCGATTCGACAATGATCCATTCGACCGACTTCATGAACAAAAATCGATCTCCCAAAGCTTTAGATGTTGCAACCATTGGATTAGCCTTCCATTATTCCCAATCAAACTTCCTGAGACAATTAGTATTAGAGAGCCAAGAAAACGACAACCTTTGAATCTCTCTGAATAGCAACTCCGGGTCTAAGAAGATAGAATTTTTTAATAGGAGCATGGAAAGTTCATCCGACAGAGATTTATGTCGATAATAAATCCGCTTTGAAATTGTCCAAGAATCCGGTATTTCATGAAAGGAGCAAGTATATTGATATAAAGTATAATTTCATCTGAGTTTGCATATCCAAGAAAGAAGTAAATCTTGAGTTCGTGAAGTCAGAAGATAAGATTACAGATATTTTCACTATTAGGATATTTACCTATTTATTTATTGTATTTATGTAATTATAATTATTATTTAGGCTTATATTGTATTTGTCCATAGTTGTAACTATACCAATAGCTAGGACATCATGTAAGTGTATATATACGTTGTACAATATTCTCAAATCATCAATAGAAAATATTTTTCCACAATTGTCTATTATGGTAACATAGTATTCAGACCTAGTCTCCCTTTTTAGATCTTGGTTTCCATGTTTCTTCGTTCCTTTTCAACCAGCAAGTTCTCCCGCCGTCAACGCTCCATTTATAAGATTTTCGGTATCCATCCTTCAGCCGCTCCCGATTCTCTTGCATGCTCATTAATTTCCGTTAATGTTTAATCGCAATTCCTCCCTGCTGCAAATTTCTATTCTAATTGTCATTTGCAAAACCCCATTGTCTTTTTATCTTGTCGGTTGCTTTGCCTTTGATACCTTTCCTTTTATTTTACATCACCAAAAAATAAACAAAAAACATATATACAAGAGAGAGAGAGAAAGAAAAAAAAAACAGGGAAAAAAATAGTACACTCTATGCCCGCACCAGCTGCAGCTTGGCCGTCCTCTCAACCAAGACCTTATTAGTGTCAGAGTTCTGTAACACATGGTCATTCCACCAAACGATGCCCGAACTATCCTTCCTTTCAGCAAATGCAGCCAGCCCGCCCTTCGACACCTCCACCTGCTCCTTCTCAGGCACACCCGGCTCAGTACAATTCAGCTCCGTGGATGGTTGACAGTGGGGCGTCTCATCATATGACCAATGATCTCAGTTTGTTATCGCATCTTCAACCATATGCGGGTGGTGATGCAATTATCATCGGTGATGGTAGCTCTCTTCCTATATCTCATATTGGTTGTGCATTTCTCCCTTCCCCTACTTCTACATTTCATTTATCTAATGTTTTATGTGTCCCCACCCATTCACGGCACTTATTATATGTTTCTCAATTCTGCTCTGACAATAATGTCACCATTGAATTCTTACCTGATACGTTTCTTGTGAAACATCCACAGACATGCACATACCTTCATCAAGGCCAGGCTAAAGTTGGAGTCTACAATTGGTCCAATAGTCCCTTTTTGGAATTTTCAGTCACTAAAGCTTCGTTCACCACATGGTATCATCGTTGTGGTCATCCTGCCTTTCTTATTATTTAGCATTTAGTTAAAAACAAACTATTTGAAATATCTTATTTTACTTTTTCCCCTTGTGATGGGTGTCTACGTAATAAAAGGCATAGGTTGCCTTTTGTTGATTCTACCTTACGTTCTTCATGTCCTCTTGAAATTATCTACTATAATGTTTGGACTGCTCCACTTTATTCTGCTGCTGGTTTCAAATACTATGTTATTTTTGTGGAGAACTTCTTGCGCTATGACTGGATTTAACCCTTAACTCGCTAGATGTACCCGCTGTGTTTGAAAATTTTACCCTTCAAGTTGGAAACTATTTTTCTGCTAAGATTAAAATGATTTACTCTGATATTGGTACTGAATTTAGTTCTCTTCATCTTTTCATGTCCACTCATGGTATCACTCACAACACCTCTCCACCTCAAACTCCTTTACACAATGGCCTCTCCGAATGCCGTCATCTTCACATAGTTTAAACTGCACTAGCCCTTATCAAACATGTCTCTATCCCTCTCTCCTACTGGTCCTATGATGTCAATGCCATTGTTTACATCATTAATCGCATGCCTAGTCCTGTGCTTAATATGTTCTCTCCCTATGAAAAAATATTTTCTGAATCACCCAACTATACCGAACTTCATGTCTTTGGATGTCCGTGATATCCCTGGCTTAAACCGTATACCATCATAAACTCGAATCCAACTCCATTCCATGCATTTTTTTGGTTACTTTCTCACTCAAAGTGCCTACCTCTGTTATGCTATCTCCTCTCACAGTCTATATGTCTATCCGGATGTTCGTTTTGTCGAAGATATTTTCCCCTTATCCTCTTGCCCTTCTCAAGAATCCTTCTCCACCCTCGAACAATTCCTCCCACATGTTCTTGCCTCAGTCCATATGTAACACCCCGGTTTCCAATCCCGTCGGCCGCCGGTATTGGTCACCGTAATGTCACTTCACGACACACAGTCGCAGCAGTAATATTCAACATTCCACAACAGAAGAAACATAAACATCCACCATTCATTATTAAGAAGGGTTAAAGTAATTACAATCTCTTAAAAGAAAATGAAAATATGTGGAAACGTCAATAAAATCTTAAAGTGTCGAAAATCCATTAAAGTGGAAACGTAAGACTGCGACTACGTGGCTCTCGATAACCCGCGACATCCCAGCAATCAGCAATCATCCAAAGAAAATACCTGCTAAGAATCTGCTCCCCATAAGTGGATCATAGCAGGGTCAACCAAAAGTAAAGAGGTCAACTATGAAGTTGAGTAAGGATATATTCAGTATATATAAAACAGAAGACGACTAAAGGATGAGTAAAACTTTCCAACCATAAGCCAAAACCAAACCTTAATAAATAGAAAAAAAAAAACGTCACAACTACCTGTACCTAAAGGTCCCGAATGTGCACATCCCTCAAAAGGGTAAACCCTAAAGAGGAGGATCCTAAAGGTCTGCCAATGGTACCATCGTTAAAGTGGACCATCACGCACTGGGGTGCAAGGAAACCTTCCCGGGTTCCCGGCTTCGGGTACTATCCTATCCGGCCCGACCACACCACGGTCTGCAACTCCCCAAATACGTAGAGTCATTGAAGTCGTAAGGAAACCTTCCCGGGTTTACGGCTTTGGGAGCTACCCTATCCTGCCCAACCACTAAGGGTCTATGAACTTCAATGCCCAACACCAAGTCCCATAAAAATATCAAAATCCTTGACTCATCAAAACCCAGCCTACAACACATGTTCATAAGATTTATCAATAGCTAACAAAGAAAGAAGGACACTTAAACTGGACGCCCGTCTTAAAGGTTGGACGCCCGTCCAAAACTCTACTGGACGCCCGTCCAAAAACTCAGACGCTCGTCCACCAAAAGCTGTTACATCCTGAATCAAATTTGACAACTCGGACGCCCGTCCAGATAATCCAGACGTCCGTCCAGATAATCCAGACTTCCGTCCAGATAAAACTGTTACATCCTGAATCAATTTTAGCACCTCAGACGTTCGTCCAGGTACCCCAGACGCCCGTCTGAGATGTGCCCCAAAGCAGACGCCCGTCCACATGAATTAGACGCTCGTCCAGCCTGGGTTTCAACTAGAACCCTAAAAACTTCAACACGATTTTCCCTTCGGTTCAGAACCGAACACCAGCAATAAATCACGGATTAAGCACAGAAAACATCATGTAAGAGTACCCCATCACCCATAGGCTTTAACCATCCCAAGAAAACACTACTATGGAAGTTTAGCACACCAAACATGACAAACAAGCGTAAACGTCTTCAATTAATATTTTCACGGCATTATAATTTCCGTTTCAAGGCACGCTTAGAGTCATCTAAACACTCTAACACACCAGGCAGCCCAAATTACACTTAATAAATCTTGAACAACCATACCCAACATCCCAGAAAACATACACAGTCCCACATGTTACTTACAACCCCATCTTTCAAGCCAAACGGAAACGCAACTATAGAAATATCCTTACCGGTAATGTTGCACTTCTTGAAAACCTTTTGCTAACAAGCTAGAATCGATCCTCTACGAAGCCCGAATCTATAAAAAGAAGCTAGAATCGATCCTCTAAGGGCATTAATCACCACACAATTCTAGTGAATCACAAGGTAGAACCCAAGATTCAAACCACCCCCCCTCTAAACGCATAAGTGGATCGGCCATGGCCTTTGGCCGGCCGATCATCATGCTCGATTTTGTAGAAAAAGAAAAAAAAACGATGCCTACCGACGACGACGGCGAATTCCTCAACACCAAGGAGAGATTTTTCTCTCCTTCTTTCTCACAAGAAAGTCGGCGGCAAGGGGGAAGGGTTTCACGCTGTTTTTGGGTCACTAAGGAAGGAAAAGGAAATAGAAATCCTTTTAATTGTCAAAAAAAATAAGGGATTTGGAGAAATCTTCCCTTTTCATTTAATTAAGGGAAATTAAAGAGTTGTAAAAATCCTTTATTTAATTATTAATTAACTCTTCCATTTAATTAATAATCAAATAATTTCCCAAAATTGAATCCTTCACCGATTAGTTAGAATGCCAAAATTTCGGGGTATTACACCATATTCCTCCTACACCAGTTTTTACCCAACCACCTCATTCTTTTCCCCTGCTGACCCTCCAACCCCACCTGCCTCTCCCGAGCCCTCTACCATGCCATCAACCTTCTTCACCTCTTCCCAATCTCCCCAACCCGAGCCCTCTCCCCAACCCAAACCCTCACACCCTATGGTTACTGGATCCAAAAATCTAATCTTCAAACCCCGTACCCTCCTGAATCTCACTGCCTAACAAGACCCTAAGCTCTCAGATATTAAACCCTCCACTTAAAAAAAGGCTTTAAAGAGTTCTCACTGGCATCAGGAAGTGTGTGATGAATTTGAAGCATTTGTTCGTAAAGGTATGTGGTTTATGGTTCCTTATAATGATTCTATCAATCTCGTTGGTAGCAAGTGGATTTATCGGATTAAACATAAATCTGATGGTTCCATTGAGAGTTATAAAGCTTGTTTTGTTGCCATAGGCTTTATGCTGCATCCAGTCATTTACTACTTCGAAACTTTTAGTATTGTGGTCAAGCCTACTACTACTATTTGGTTTGTTTTTGGTCTTGTGTTTCTTTGGGTTGAACCATTCTTCAGCTTGAGCCTTGATGTGAATAATGCCTTCTTACAGGGGTCTCTCACTGAAGATGTTTACATGGCCTAGCCTCAATGGTTTGAGGATATAGATCACCCCACCATGTGTGCAAACTTCATAAAGTGGTTTATGGCCTCAAACAGGCTCCTCGAGTGTGGTATCAGGAGTTGAAGTCCTTATTTCTCACTCTTGGCTTCTTCCACTCTGCTACTGATACTTAACTTTTTATTTTTCATATAGATTCATTTACTACTGTGGTGCTTATGTATGTGGATGATATTATTGTTACAGGTACCTCTCAGAAGCATGTTCTGTACACTATTTCTCAGCTTAGTGCTCAGTTTTCGGTTAAGGACCATGGTCCTCTATCTTACTTTCTTGGGGTGGAGGTTACTCCCAATTCCTGTGGTTTACTTCTCGCGCAGTCTCAATATATTCTTGATTTACTTCGCCGCACGAATATGCAGGATGCAAAACCTGACACCACACCACTTCCTACTGATGTCTTCACCTCTACTAATGTGTCGATCGCTCCTTATGATGACATTACTTAGTTTCAACAAGTTCTTGGAACTCTTCAGTATTTACTCTTCAATCGTCTTGATATCTCATATGAAGTTAATAAGTTATCTAAGTATATGCATGCCCTCACTATTTGGCATTGGACTCTGGTTAAGCACTTTCTTCACTGTTTTGTTGGTATGGTGTCTCATGATCTACAAATGTTTGCCTCTTCACATATTGATATACATGGTTTTTCGAATACGGATTGGGGAGGTAAGAAGGATGATGACTAATCCACCAAGAGTGCATATATTATGTTTTTGGGTCGTAATCTAATCTTGTGGAGCTCTAAAAAACAACCCACCTTAGCTCGAACATCCACTAAAGCCGAATATCGGTCTCTTGCTTCTACTGCTGCTGTTGACTTGGATTTCTTACCTCCTGCATGATCTTGGGCTTGCCTTTGCATCTACACCAGTTAGTTTTTGTGACAATGTGAGTGGCACCGAATTATCAGCCAATCCCGTGTCTCATTCCCGTATGAAGCATATCGATGTGGATTATCACTACATTCATGATCAGGTTCAGAGTGGTCTGTTGCAGGTTTCTCATGTGTCTAGTGCGGATCAATTAGCTGATGCTCTTACCAAGCCGCTCTCTTGGCTTCCCTTTACTCATTTTCGGTCCAAGCTGGGACTATTTCCGCCACGTATTAGGATATTTACATATTTATTTAATGTATTTATGTTTTTATGATTATTATTTAGGCTATTGTTGTATTTGTCAATAGTTGTAATTATACCGTGCGATGCATGGTGATAACAATATAAAAAATAGAAGATTAGAATATAATTGTGTGAATAATGATAATATTAAGTTAGAGAAGCAATGTCGTATCATAAAGAATTTTGAAAATGTTTTATCTATCCACGCATTACACTGGTTATCTTAAAAAATATATTCTAAACGATAACTCGTGAGAAAAATTTTAGTTTTGACTCGAAAGGAAAAACAACATACGTAAGAAACAAGCTCCTACCACCAACCCCTACCCGTAGCCTCCTTCCTACACATCTTACCACTGTCCACCATCTTGTAGCCTCACCTCACCCCTCCCTTGCATCAACATATCCCCCAACCCTACTTAAACAATAAAAAAAAACAAAGCCCTAAATTGTGCTTAAGAAACCCTAAACCCTGTCAAATCATTTTTTCTATATTAAATCATAAATAACCCTACATATCTAGACCCACAGACAACCATAAGCTTTCCTTTACACTAAATACACTTAGTTTAGATTTATAGTGTTTTCAACATGTATTAAAGGTAACTATCAGAATACATTATTGACCATGATTAAAAAAAACTTCTCTTTCGTCAACACTTGAAATGGCACAATATAGTAAAAGACTTGTAAGTGGATCATGTGTCATTTATAGAGGACTCAACATGAACACCCTTGATTTTTTTACTTCATCAAAAAAATAATAAACCTCTTCATCCCCCACACCCTACCACACCTATCTTCACTAATGAAAAGGAAAACCTATATTAAAGGTGATTGTCACAACGTATATTGAATACAAATGTCTATAAATTAATTTGTAAATTTGAATCATTTCAAACAATAGATAATTTATTTTAAAATTTTCAAACTATATATGTATAATGAAGGACTTCAATGACATAAAAATGTTTTGTAATAACAGAAAAAGTACAACAACCAACACAAAATTCGTGCTCACACGACAATTTTTATTGCAATTGTAGTAGCTTTTTGGCTCATGTAAAATGTAAAAAAATAAAAGAAAATATGCTTCTTATCCTCCAAAAACATATAATAAACCCCTAAAAAGGAATAAAAAAATTACCTTAGTTCCATCAAACATCAACACTCACAAAAAAGATGAAACAAAACTCAGAAAAAAGTTCTACAGAAATCAACCCATTAATTCAACAATCGTGTTTCTGTGGAACAAATGCGGGTTAGGATTTGAAAGAGGATAACTGGTGTTTTGTTGAGCATTTTGCAAGAAGTATATAACTGGAAAATCATTTAAAAATTCATCGTGTTTTTTTTATGCATTATGTTTTGATTTTTTTTCCGGAGTTTTTTTAAATCACAAATTAGCTAGCAATTAATTTGGGATTTTTCTTAATTCACAATTTAGCTGGCAATTAATGTATATTTTATATGATGAGGATCAACCTTTTTTATAATGTGAGATTTTGTACTTTTTTCCTTAACGTAATGAATAACATTTATGATAATCATTGATGGGAAATATTCATTCAATTTGTTTGACTATGAAAAGAGTGTTTGATTTTAATTTATTTATCATATGATATTCTCTCCTCTTTTTTCTTCCTGTAATGAATGACATCTATTATATCATTGATGGGAAATATTTTTTGAATTCAAATGTTGCAAATGGTAAACGGTTGCAAACATGTGTTTATTTCCGGGATTGGAGCGGATCAAAACGGGTAATTGGATTAAATCTCTCTTATATATATATATATATATATATATATATATATATATATATATATATATATATATATTGATAGATCATTACATTTTTTGAATTCAAATGTTGCAAATGGTAAACGGAAACATGTGTTTATCATTACATTAATGTATCTCTCTTATATATATATATATATATATATATATATATATATATATATATATATAGATTAATATTGATTACATTATGTATAGAGTTAATATTGATCTATTGGTATAATAATTTTTGGTTCATCATATATCTGACAATGGAGTAGTTTAAATTCTGCTTTTTCTATTTTCTCAATCATTTATACATTTAGTTTTGATGTCTTAGAAGATCATATTGAATGAAATATTAGGGTTAACATCAACATAATAATCAATGATTTTAGTGACTTCTCACAACCGCTGATTTTACAAATGTATGCATCTTAATTCCATTTAATGAGCCATTTTGTTCGGTCAACAATCTTTTAGTGATGTTTTCTAAGTTACTTTCCTAAAAAACATGGATATATTATTCATATCTTTGGCCAAATCACTTGCAAATATTCTGCAACAAAACGAATTGAGATTTACACATTTAATATATGAGAGAAAAACCTACTAAATGAGCAAAAATGCATATAAATTCAAATTTACAGAAAGCCGCAACCGGATTATTTGCCATTACAATCGCAAATCGAGCGAAATTCAAAAGATGAAACGGAAAAAAGAGGGATTACAGTAATGGAAATGCCGTCTTCTTGAAGGATCAAAGCAGCATAAGTGCAGGCAAGCTCTCCGATGGACATTTTCGTTACACAATCTGCAACAAAAGGTCAACAAAAAGCAAAAAAAAAACAATGTTTGAGCCTGAAAAATCAACAAAATCAATTGATTTTGCTATAAAAAAATGGAGAATGTGAGAGAAAATGTATATAAATTCCAATTTACAGAAAACCGCAACCGGATTATTCCGAATCAGAATCTCAAATCGAGCGAAATACAAAAGGGCAATGAAAAAAAAATCAGAGATTATAGTAACGGCAATGTTGTCGTCGTGAAGGATCAAAGAAGCATAAGTGTTGGCAAACTTTCCGACGGACATTTTCGTTACAGGATCAGCAACAAAAGATAAAAAAAAAACAACGATGGAGACTGAAAAATCTACGAAATCAATTGATTTTTGTTGTATAAACAAAATAAAAAATGGAGAATGGGATAGAAAAACCCACAGAATAGAGAAAATGTATGTTGTAATTGGTTTGCTTTCTTCTTGTCACTACGTCCAAAATGTCCCGGATTTGAGCAAGAGCCAAATGGTTTGCTTATATATCCGTAGGGAAAAAAATACATGTGTATTCCGGGCTTTGGGTCGGATAATGGGGCATCTGCAACAAAAGGTCAACGAAAAGAAAAAAACAACGATTGAGACTGAAAAATCTATGAAAAGAAATGATTTTTGCTATTAAAAAAAGAAAAAAGGAGAATATGAGAGAAAAACCAATTGAAGAGATAAAATGTATATAAATTCCAATTTACAGAAAACCGCAACCGGATTATTCACAACCAGAATCTCAAATCGAGCGAAATACAAAAGACAATGAAAAAAATGAGAGATTACAATAACGGCAATGTCGTCGCCTTGAAGGATCAAAACATCATAACTGTAGGTAAACTTTCCGACGGACTTTTTTGTTACACGATCTGCAACAAAAGATAAAAAACGATTGAGACTGAAAAATCTACGAAAATCAATTGATTTTTGCTATCTAAATAAAAGAAAATGGAGAATATGAGAGGAAATTCCACGGAATAGAGAATATGTATGTTGTAGTTGGTCTGCTTTTTCTTATCACTGCGTCCAAAATGTCCAGGGTTTGAGCAAGAGCCAAATGGTTCGCATATATATTCGTAGGGATAAAAAAATAGAATTGTAAAAAGAAGAATATGATGGAAAACCCCGTTGAAGGGGGAAAATTTATATAAATTCCATTTTACAGAAAACCGCAACCGGATTATTCACAATCAGAATCTGAAATCGAGCACAATACAAAAGGCAACGAAAAAAATGAGATATTACAGTAACGGCAAGGCCGTCGTCGTGAAGGATCAAAACATCATAAGTGTAGGCAAGATTTCCGACGGATATTTTTGTTACACGATCTGCAACAAAAGATAAAAAACAATGGAGATTGAAAAATCTACGAAAATCAATAGATTTTTGCTATATAAATAAATGAAAAAATGTAGAATATGAGAGATAAATCCACTGAATAGAGAATATGTATGTTGTAACTGCTCTGCTTTCTTTTTGACACTGCGTCCAAATGTCCCATGTTTGGGAAAAAGCCAAATGGTTTGCTTATATATCCGTAGGGCAAAAAAATACATGTGTATTCTGGGCTTTGGGTTTGATAATGGCGAAAATCCCGTGTAATAAGGTTAATTTGTGCTTTTAAATATATATAGATATATACAGATATATATAGAGATTTTTGGAATCTCTTGTAAGGTAGGAAATAAGATTTTGAATTTTGAAATTGAATAATAATTATGAATTTAATGCATTATTTTTTGGAATATGAAATAGAAGGAAATAAGAATTTCAATATGAATTTCAAATTAGAATAATAATTTTGAATTTTGGGAGTTAATAGGAGTTAATGCTGGATTTTAAGAATATATTTCTATTTTTGGAAATGAAGCAGACTGGGAGCGGGTCAATCAGGTATTTTCCGGGTTCGGGGCGAAATCAATTTTATTTCCCTTCCTCTCCATCTATATATATATATCTTTTGTCCCGATTAAATTACGTTGTCCTTCAATCCCGATTTTTTGATAATTTTGTCCTTCGGACAAAAATCTAATATATATATATATATATGGAACTTTTACTTGATTAATTTCCGTCTACAAATATAATATTTGATCCAACATGCAAAAGACAAAAACCCTAAACGCCACACCTGGGCTAAAGCAGGTATGAAACGGCTACAAAAGGATCAAGTTATATTCATGCCCGAAATAATCAAAACCTTGTTATATAAGATTGCCAGTTTTCTGCTCAACCCTTAATCATTGTATACACATTCTTAATCCAATACAAGACCATACAATGTATTTAAATTTATCTTCACATTATATTTTAACACTTATATTCTTTTAGCCTATCATTAGGCTAATACGAAATATTGAAATAAAAATTAATCAAAACAAAAATAAAATCAACTTACAAACTTAAATTGTAATCAGCAGAAGTAGAAATTTATTTATCACACTAGAAAGTTTATTACAAGAGAAAGAAAGAAGGGGCGAGAAAGCTCTCAAGCTTATTTCTTCCAATTGTTTCAAGAAATGATGAATATCATCAATGTCTTCATTAGGGTCTTGTGCATCTTCTGCCATATTTGTTGAAGATGTCATCGAAATATCTGATTTGGAGTCATCTAATTTATGATCAAAATTCTTCAATAAATCTTTCTTTAATTCTGCCATATAACATTGTAAAATTTCTTTTTTAGAGATAATTCCCTTAACTTTCAATTTTCCGGAGATGCTCTGGAACGGACTCTGTGTGCAATCCGTGTTCAATCTTTTTTCTTCAAAATCTTCCATTTGACAAATTTTTGTCTTAATTTCTTGAAATAATTCTTCACCAAATATTTTGCCACTTTGTGGATCTTTCTTAGACAATTTTGTCCAAAACTTTGAGAAATATTTTCTCTTAATACATGGTATATTATCTGTAGTTATATCTACAATAGGTGACCATTTCAAAATCCATGGAATAGAAAATTCCAAAAAGAAATACATTGAACCAGAACAATCTATTAGATGTCCTTGTTTACTCAATTCAGATATTTTGGGAGATATATCTACCCAATGAATATATAATTCTCGAAACTCTTCTGGTAAATTTTTTAGAGAAGGTCCATGTAATAACCACCATTGTTGGAACCAATTTGGTATATATTCCAGATGTTTATATACTTCTGGACATACTTTAACAAACCAAGTATGTTTTTGCTTTTTATTTTCATATAAGAAAACATTAGTAAAAGCTTGGATATAATCCCAATAATTATATTTTATAGAAATATTTTTTCCTTGAAAACGATATTATTTTTCTTTAAATAAAGATAATCCCCATTCATTTGGAAGATAAATTCTTTTTATAATAATTTTACTGAAGGTATATTCCTTCTGATCATTAGCCATGAAATGTGTTATTTCACATTCAGAAGCTTTCAACAAATTTTCATAATATGAACGCTGCTTATATGCAGTTGCTGGAAATGGATTATTATCCAAATATTTTTCCATTAATGACCATGGGTCATTTTTCTTTTTTATATAATCATCATATTCAATATGGAATATAATTCCTTGTCCTTCATTTTCCTGGTAAGAAGTTATATCTTCTTCCTCTGATATTACCGCATTCGTATATGAGGGTATTTCCTCAGTGGCTTTAGCCTTTCCTTTCATTTTTTTTATATTCCAGGAATTCCTGGTACAATTTATCAGAATTATTATTCTGACTTGAAGAAGATCCAGATATATTATCTGAAATTAATGTCCAGTTACCATGCTGAACAAGGATATTACCTCGTCCACCTCTGCCTCGATAGGGAGTAAAAACACCCCCTCTTCCTCTGGAAGTGGAACTCGTTCCTGCAAATATTCACGAGTTAAAAAATCAGGCAGACTATTGTCTTCACCTTTTATATGAATAATATCAAAATCAAAAGGGGCTAAATGAGATTGCCACCTTGCAAACATTTGTTTGGAAACATCATGATTAA
The DNA here is from genome assembly GCA_036785695.1 of Gentiana straminea. Taxonomy (NCBI): domain Eukaryota; kingdom Viridiplantae; phylum Streptophyta; class Magnoliopsida; order Gentianales; family Gentianaceae; genus Gentiana; species Gentiana straminea. Next base: position 123,281 of record JAVUPR010000363.1, on the reverse strand, counting down.
AATCTTTATTAAACATAAATTTAGCAGATTTACAGTCTGTATAAATAAGAAATTTCTTATTATGTAAATCATCTTGAAATTTTAAAACACATTTTACAATAGCTATAATTTCTTTTGCTACTGCAGAATAATTCTTTTCACTGGTATTCCATTTACCAGAATGAAATCTAACAAGATATACTTGTTTTGTATTTGGACAAATCTGTTTTAAAATTCCTCCGAAACCTATGTCTGATGCATCTTTTTCAACTATTTTATCCCATATAGGATTAGCTAACATTAAACAAGGTAAATTAGCTACTTTACTTTTTATTGTTTGAATAGGCTTAGTATGTTTGAATAGGTAAATTAGCTAATTTTTTAATCTATCATATAAGATAGCAGCATCTTTTGCTAAATCTTTATAATAGGCAGATATATAATTTAAACTACCTAAAAATCTTTGTAATTGAGTTTTATCCAGAATTATATCTGGGAATTTTGAAGCAAACTCAATACTACGTTGAATTGGAATAATATTTCCTTTTTCAATATTATGTCCTAAGAATCTAATTTTTGTCTGAAACAAATCCATCTTAGGTTTAGATATAACTAATCCATTTTGTATAACAATTTTTCTGAAAATATCTAAGTGTTTAAAATGATTTTCAATTGTTTTTGAAAATACAAAGATATCATCAATATAAACTATTATAAATTCACTATAAGGAATAAAAATATCATTCATTATTTTCTGAAATTCAGAAGGAGCATTTTTCAATCCAAACGGCATTACTCTCCATTCGTAATGTCCAAATGGAACATTAAAAGCTGTCTTATATTGGTCTTTTTTCAGCTATCTGAATTTGCCAATATCCAGACTTTAAGTCGAATTTAGAAAATATGATAGAATTATAAAGTCTATCTAATAAATCCTTCTTATTAGGAATAGGTGATCTTATCCATTTTAAAACTTTATTAAAAGGTTTATAATTTATAACCATTCGAGGTACACCTCTTTCAATTTCACTATGTTTATTAACATAAAAAGCAGTACATGACCATGAAGATTTAGATGGTTTAATTAAACCTTTTTGTAAAAGAGATTCAATTTCTTTTTTACAATGTTCTAAATATTCAGAATTCATTTGACAAGGTCGAGCCTTAGTCGTAATTTTCTTTTCATCAAAATCTTCCTCATAAGGAAGTTCAACAATATGTCTTTTCCTATCCCAAAAAGCATTAGGATGATCATTACATATTTCAATAGAAAATCTATGAAATAAATTATCAATTTTTTCCTTAAGCTTTGGGTTTAAAAGCTTTTCATCAATAGAAAATGTATTAATTTCTTGTTTTATAAAATTTAAATGTAAATTTTTTTGATCTATAAGATTCATAATTTGATTGAGGACATTTGGTATAGGTCTAGTGATAAAATCAAATTTTATTTCTTTACCTTCAAAATGTCCTGTTATACTCTTAGCATTAATATTAGTCAAAGGATATATCTTTTCAATAAAAGGAGTTCCAAGTATAACTTGGCTAGTCATATTTTTAACTAATAAAAAACTTGTAGGAATACAAGTATTATTTGTACAAATATAAGCTTTTGGAAGTTTAAACTTTATATCAAGTTTTTCACCACCTGCATGACTTAATGTCATAGTAGTTTTTTCAAAATATTTAGTAGGAATTAATCCTTCCTGTATTACATTCATATCTGCACCACTATCAATTAATGCAATTAATTCTTGTTTATAAGAATTATTTATAAGTAAAGTGATTTTTACATACCATTTTTGAGAAAAGATAATATTTAATTTATTCAAAAAATTATCTTGTTCTAATATAGAAGATAAGTCTGGTAAACTAGAACTAGGTTCTAAATTAGTATTTACCTTTTTATTTTCAAGAAGTTTAATTCTGTCTTCCATATTTTTATTAGAATTTTTTAATTTTATTATCTCTTGTTTGAGATAAGTTATTTCTTTTAAAAGTTCAATAATTGTGGTTGGTTTTTCCACAGATTGTCTATCTTTTAACATTTTCAAGACATTATTCATAGAATACGGTTCCTAAGAACTTTTAATTTCTTTAGATTCATCAAAATTGGAAGTTGATGGATCTGATTGAATATTATCAATTAACTGAGATCGAAGCTCAGGGTCTTTAATCAATTTAAGAAATTCAAAAATATTATTGTTAGTTAAAACATTTATTTCTAAATCTTTAAATTGTGAAAGAATTTTATAAAATTCTTCTCCTTCTTCCTTATCATGTTTAATACATTGAATATTTTGTACACATGATTTACAACACATATCTGTGTCAGAAGAACTTAAAGATTCATTAATTAATTCTGATAAATTATTATCAGAAGATTGTTGATCAGAATTGTCAGAAGAAGATTTTTCCGATTCTGAATTAAGAAGTATTTTTGAAAGACTCAATTTTAACTCTTCATTTTGAAGATTATTAATTTTCATCTTTAATTTACAACGATTAGCGTAATGACCAATCTTACCACATTTAAAACATGTTTTATCTACTTTTATTATTTTTCTTAAATTCTCTTTTTTCTAATTTCTTTTTAGAAAATTTCTTTTTCTTTTTACCTTTATAAAAAGGATCAGAAGATTTTTCTGATTTATCTTTCTTCCTATCTTTTAAAGACGTTTTAGAAGAAGATGGCATATCCATACCAAATTGATCACAAAATCTACCTAATTGTGATTTCTCAGATAAATTCTATCTTTTAATTTGTTGATTTAATTTTATTTCATTGCAAAGGGCTAAACCTTCTTGAATAATTGTACCTATTAATTTTCCATAGGTATAATCAACATAAGGAATATTAAGAAAATCTTTTCTTAAATTTTTCCTAACCTTTTCAGCAAATAAATAAGGTAATCCATCAATAAATTTGGATTTCCAATGAGAGCTATTACTCTCTGGTAATTCCATAACTCTATTAAGAAAAGTATCTTTATACCATCTAAAATCTGTAAGTGTTTTACACCTTAAATTTTGTAATAGAGTATGAATATTTTCGCAATTATCAGATATTCTACCTGTGAAATGTTCAAGTATTGTAGATACTAAAGTATAGACTACATTTTCAATTACATTATTATTTTCTTGCTTAACTATATTTAAGATATGATCTTTATCAGTTAAACTTAAATAATTATCCCACCAACCTTTAAGTTGGCCTGTAAATCCTGCAATTATCATTTTTGCAACATTTTTATCAGTATTACCTGATGATTTACAGATAGTACTATACATTAACATTCTATGTATCATACTATAAATTTGTTTATCAACGTTACCATCAAGATTCCACTCATAAATATGTTTACCTGAATAGCTATTATTAATAACATATTCTTGTTCTTCATGGAGTGTATCCATAGGAGAAGGACGTCTATAATAATAATTATGCGGGTAGGACGATCAGCATATTTTTTAAGTCTATTTAACTCAAATTTAACCGTGTCATCATGACTACTTGTTCCAATAGTATTAGATATATCTTGGTCTAATGTATTTATTTTTATACCTTTAAATTTTTCTTCAATCAATTTTTCTAAATCTCCCTTAGGTTTTAAAATAAAGTCTTTAATTTCAGGGGGAGGTTGAAGATGTGATTGAATAACAATATTATCTATGTTTGTATTATTATCTTTAATGTTTTTATCTATTGATAAATTTTGAATAGAAGAATATATCCTTTCTGTTCTTTCAGAAATTGCTGCTATCTGTTCTCCTATTACATTAAGATATAAATTAGTATAATTTTGATTCATTAATAATTGATTTAATTCTTTTAATGTAATTGATAATGAATCATTATCAATTAATTTAGAAAAAGCATTAAAGTTAAGTATTTTACCACTTTTTTCTATTGAAAAAGCTTGTTGAGGAGGATATATCCCTTTCATAAATTTTCCTCCTTCTAATTTGAAATCTCGTTCAATTATACATAAATAATCTTGAACGTATATTGAAATAAACCAAGGAATAAAAGTTATGATATTATTTTCTTTTTCAAGAAAACTATAAAATTCATTTTGATAGTAATTTCTATCTTCACTTGAAATATTTTCAAAAAACCAATCTCTAAATGGTTTCCATCTTTCTAATTTAAATTCATTTTTAATCATATTTCTTGCCAGTGAACCTGGGCTGAAATCTATTTTTGGTGTAAAATCCATTTAAAAATTAGCATCCATTTCTGATTCAGTAGGATCTTCTGAATCATTTATTCCTTTAACTATATTGTTTTTATCTAAGGATAAATTTTTAACATAATTTTCTCGTATTTGAGAAGTAGTATCAGCTTCTCGTAATTGAGAAGTAGAAGCCCTAGTGGGTTCATAAGGCATTTGAATATTTTCAAATGGAGAAATAAAAGATCTCATTGACGATGATCTTGATATATTTCTTGGAATATTTTCCAATTGTGAATTCATTATGACAGAAATATTTCCATCTGAACTCTGAAATATATTAGTTACATCCTGACATATTACAGGAGTTCTTGGTACAACATTAGCAATTTGCCAATGATCTGGTAGAGGAATTTCCTCCATTTACTTGATCTGCGAGTCGTAATATTCGACTTACTAAAATTCGTTTCAATTAAAATCGTTTCATTCAAAGATTTATCTTTGATTTTACACATAGGATTTAATGTGTGTAATGGTTTATAATATATTATATAACATATACAAATTATTTCTGATCCAGGAGCATAGTTATATCCATGCGTTTTAACATTCATTGTCAAAGAATCAAGAATGTTAATATCAGATAGAGATAATTGTAAATTAGGATATACATCAAAATAAACTGGACCATGTGCCAGACTTGATTGTATAATACCCATTAAAGACTTTTTCCAGTCTAAATTTCTACCATCTCTAAGGGCAGCAATAAAACTTTCTGGAAGATTTTCCAGTGTAAGTGGTTTAAAAGCAATTTGCACTAGACCAATATGAAGAAATTTATAAGTTTTCCTATAAGGAAAAATATCTTTTTCACTTAGTAATTTAATTACCATTTCTTCATTATTAAGAGAAATTGATTCTTCTGAGGTTTTAACAATTTGTTTCAAACCTAATTTTCAAATGTACCCAATTGATAAATCGTTTTTGGTTCTATCCTAGGGATAGTCCATCTATTAAGTAAATCCAGATTTCTGGGTATATCAAATTCTTGTGTAATAGAATTTTTCATTCTATCCGTATTTCTTAACATTTTTTAAGAAAGTGTTAAAATATAACATAGAAGATAACAGTAAATACTGCCATGGCTCCGATACCAAAACTGAAGCCTGTGTATACATATTTGATTACAATGGGCATATTTACAAGCATAAGGAAAACCGTCTTAAATTATATAACAAAATGGAACTTTTACTTGATTAATTTCCGTCTACAAATATAATATTTGATCCAACATGCAAAAGCCAAAAACCCTAAACGCCACACCTGGGCTAAAGCGGGTATGAAATGGCTACAAAAGGATCAAGTTATATTCATGCCAGAAATAATCAAAACCTTGTTATATAAGATTGCCAGTTTTCTGCTCAACCCTTAATCATTGTATACACATTCTTAATCCAATACAAGACCATACAATGTATTTAAATTTATCTTCACATTATATTTTAACACTTATATTCTTTTAGCCTATCATTAGGCTAATACGAAATATTGAAATAAAAATTAAACAAAACAAAAATGAAATCAACTTACAAACTTAAATTGTAATCAGCAGAAATAGAAATTTATTTATCACACTAGAAAGTTTATTACAAGAGAAAGAAAGAAGGGGCGAGAAAGCTCTCAAGCTTATTCTCCCTCGTTTCTGTAAGTCTGATATATATAGGGGAGGGAAAACGCGTGCAAACAGTAAAAAGAAAAAGCAAACAGTAAAAACAACATAATTTGCTACAGTATTTGCCAAAATTCTAAAAGTGAGCAGTAATTCTACTGTTCATGAATAGTAATTCTACTTTTATGAATAGTAAATGACCGACATGAATAATGATTCACTGTTCGTGAATAGTGCCAGAAATTATTTTTTGATGACGTCAGTGCTGACTTCAATGCTGATGTCACTGCTGATGTAATTTACTGATGTCATTGCTGATGTAATTTACTCTTAAAAAAAACTGCCAATTGACCCGTTTTCTCCAATTGACCCGCTTCTGACCCGTTTTCTTAACAGACGTGAACCCGCAAATCACCCTAACCCTTGCATCTGCCTCCACGATCTGCTTCCAGAAAAACTGCCCCAAACACCCAAAAACTCCCCCCCCCCAACCATCCCACGATCTCTAATTCCCTTATCAGATTCTTCACCCCACCGAGCTTTTACAACTTCTTTTCCCACAATCTCTAATTCCATTATGATAGGAGTTTGAGCTTAAAGCTTGAACCGTTTGAACATTTTTTACTATTATTTTGGGGTTTCAGGTTCGTAGGTAACAACAGAGAACATGTCTAATTAAGCACCACGGATGGAGTATCATGTCAGAGGTAATCGTTGTGCCTTAGTTTTGTTTTTCAACTCTTTAATTTCATTTCTCACTGCAGGAGTTCTCAAAGTTGTTCAAGAATTTTTTTTACCTATTGGTTTATTCTTTGGAATATACAGTTTCGATGTTGTTGATGGAGTGCTTCTCTGAGTTGGATGAACATTTATCTGCTATTGTTTTTGTGTTTGCTGCAATTTCTTCATTTCTCATTTGTTGAATGCTTTTCGTTTCAATGGTATGCTACTATATTTTAATATGCTATCTTCATCTCATTTCTGTAATGTAAACTTCCTTTATTCTTCTACCATAGTAACAAATGTTAATGATTTTTGTTTATTTTTTCGTCAAATTATGATCAACATTTGTGTGAATTTTATACCTGCATCGTTTACATTAGACACTCATGACTTCAAAATCTTCAAATTTCACGGATGGATCCACTGCTTTCAACGGGAATGTTGAAGGTGAGTGTTTTCATTTTCCATTTATTTAGTTTCTTTTTTTCCTCAATCTTTAATTTTGCACCTTTTTATTGGGGGTTTCCGGCTTTCAGAGTTCGATTTTCATTGTCTTTGAAGTTGGTTCATATATGCAGCGCAACATCCCATTTTGTTTTGAGCTTGATGGTTATTAGATATATAATGTTAATTATCTATCTCACTATCAGCTGAAACTTTTAGGAGAGATGGTAGTTCACATGGTAACGGAGCGGAAGATCCTGAGTTCAAACCCCGCTTCCAGCACAATTAAAAAAAGAAAAAACCAAAGTGTTTGGCCTCTCTCTTCTTAAAGGCCCACGCTTCCAAAAACGAAAAAAAACAAATCAATTGTTGGGCCACTCTCCTCTCTTATAGGCCTACACTTGAGGGGGCGTATTAGATATATAATGTTAATTATCTATCTCACTATCAGCTTAAGCTTTTAGGAGAGATGGTAGTTCACAATGGTGGATATTACATCCCATTTTGTTTTGAGCTTGCTATTCGTTTCACCGGAAATGTCTCACTTAACCGAGTCGGCCATATTTCAAGGACATTTACACTACTCATTGTCGTCAACTTATCGGCGGCCGTAGATGTTTTCATTTCCTATGATTGAAGGTATTACATTGACTACGGTTAGTTCTACCAATTAAAAAGAGGTTGATGCTTTAATTTCTTTGTTTCATTCAACCATTTTCAAGCTATGCTTACATTTTGTTGTTTGGGTGTCCAATGCTTTTTACAACTTCTTTTACGATTGTGTCTCTTTTATGTATTTTTCAATTTGGATTATACTGACCTTATGCGACATAAAACCCGTGATATGAACTTCAACGGTGTTTCGATAGAATGTACAAAAAATCCTGCAAATTACGCTTACTACCGCAACCGTAAACTTCTACAAAAACAGAACGATTGTGGCTATATTTCTCAATGTTTCGTAAGCTCATAGGCCTTTGTTTCTGCGGAATTTTTTTTTTTTACTTATATCTTTTTGCTATGCTAACCTATGTGGTTCGATAGCATTGATTTCAATGGATTGTACTATGCTTTCACTGAGTTTTCTTCCGATTAATTTGTGTCTATCTATTTTTTTTCCTTATGTTTGGTGCTTCTCGTTACATGAAGAACGTAGTTTTGGGTTTCATGAAAAAGACATGGAACTTTGTTAACGTTTTTGTTTAAATTATCTTTCAGGATTTCAAGGTGATTTATCTAAAGAAAGGTGTGGATTACATTATTTTTGTTAATTCAGTTTCATATATATGTTGTCTCTTACATCTGTCTCCTAAATTTGTAGACATATTTTATGTGTTAAAATTTATCTTTATGTGGTACACATGAACTTGAAGGGTGTACATGACTATATTTTTGGTTAATATATACTTTCTTTCTCAATGGTTTATTTGGACCGGTCATTTGAAACTGCCAACACCATTCAATGAGAATTATGTATTCCTGCTGCAGATTGCCAGACATGTAACATTGGCGGCTAATATACACGGACTCATGTGAATTATTTATATTGATTATCTTTTCCACCAGAGAAGTTAACAGGTTAATGTCTCATTTAGATAGTGTTTCTTTATTCCCGTATGTTTAGCCAATTTGAATTAGAATTGAGAGGATATAATTATAATGTTTTGCTTATTGTTTCTATATTACTCATAATGCTTCTTCTTGGATTAACCAAGAACAAGAATAAGTAATTTCCAGGTAGCTTTATAAGTATTTCATGCTCTTGCGGTAACTAAGGTGTAATTTGGGTGAGTACCGAATTTTTGGAAGTTTAAGCTGCGTTAATTGGTGATGATTTTTTTACGGGGGAAATTTCACCAGTATTACAAGAATGGATGCTTTCTATTCCCGACTTTGAAATGATTTACTTACCGCTCCTTTTATTTAACATGTTTAGTGGCAATTGGTGTACCTCTATTTGGTTATTTGTATGGTCGAAAGAGCAATTCTATGCAAGACCAGGATGGAGATTAGTGCTGTGGCCTACCCTGCGAATTGTTTTTGGTATGTCACTGTAGTTCATTATAGGCTTGCTACTTCCTTTTCTACAAATAAATGTGTCTTTGTGCTTCTCCTCATTCATTATTTTAAGGAAAGTATGTTTTGTTCCTTTGATGGTTAAAGGGAATTTTATTCATTATATATTCACACATTTATATATCATGTTTATAATATGAGTCACAATATTGTGTGTTCACATTTTCCTCATTTCGTTCACGTTCAACACAGAGTGCATGTTGATATAGCAAAGTGTTCAACACAGAGTACATGTTGAACTTTTACCTTACCCAAAGTGTTCTATTTGTACGTGGGGTGCCTAAGAAGATGTTCAAACCTTGAGGAGATAAAGATAAACAACAACCTCCCCCCCCAACCAAATTACATTTTTCATGCTGTCCATAAAAAATTGAGTTTAACTTCTTTTTTTGTGTAGGTTTGATCATTTTTATGAACTTAATCTGTAAACAAGATTTGGAATTTCTTATTGCTCCATGTATGAGAAGACTGATGAATGCAGGGAAAGAACACAAATTAATTGAGGAAAATCTTTGATGGTGGAAGGATACGACTGAATGATACAACAGAGAGGTGAGCACAAGAAAAAATGAAATTGAAAATAAGTATTCATCCACAAAAATGATCTACCGAAGGAAAGCATATCCATAAAAAAATTTGAAGTAAAAAAAATAAATTTATATATATATATATATATATATATATATATATATATATATATATATATATATATATATATAAAGCAAAATCCACAGCCACAAAAAGCAGCATTCGTGGGATAGGGTTGGGATGGGATATACCTAAATCATTTTTGAGTGTTTATAGTTTGAAGTTCTACTAAAGATTAAAAACTAAGACTTTATCATGATCACTTTATAGCTTTAAAACTGTATTACTGTTACTTAGCATTTTTCCTTTGTACTTAATTGGCTTTGAAAACTTTAATTTAGGTGACCGTATTGAGTCTTGCAAGTCTTTTTAAAAGATCATAGCGAGTCATAGTGAGTCTTTTACAGGATTTCGGCTTCAAACAAATAATTGAATTTAAGGATTCTTTAGGATCTGTCAACAAGTCACATCCGTATATTTCGTGTATCATACAAGTCACATCTGCATATTTTACGTTTCATTCAATTTCATATTGGGGCTATATTGTGCTTACTTAATGATGTTAATTTACTAATGTTCGGTCTTATTTTTCAATTCACTTCATTTTCGTCCTCCCCGTGCATGATGCATGTTTTTTTTAGGAGTATTTATTTAAAAATTTATAAATTAGAGATGAGTCCATGTTTTATTTTATATAGTAATTTTTTCCGTGCATAGCACGGGTTTTACTTACTAGTATATATATATATATATATATATATATATATATATATATATTTTTAGGAGAGGAAATAAAATCAATTTTCACCCAAACCCGTTTTGACCCGCTCCGAACCCGGTAGGTAAAAAAAATAGTAGTAACTCCTATTAATTATGGTGGTCAAAGCATTAAAATAAAAATTAAGCAATAATGGAGCTGCTTAAATTTTTTCAAAATCTTTTGAAATTAGGTGTTAAAGAAAATAACCTCTCCTCTTTTCCAAAAAAAAAAAAGAAAAAACCCTCTCCCCTTCTCCCGGCTTAAACTACAGGCACGTTTTTTTGTTAGGGTTTTCTGAAAATAGACCACTGTCCAAATCTCAATCATCCCAATTCCGCATATCTGCAAATCTCAAGATAATGTCCAATGTCGGTTTCATATTCAAATTTCTAAAAGGAAATCAAAAATCCTTTCTAATATCAAAAGTTGAAATCACGGCAAAATATACTTGAATTATTGTTTAAGGTCGGGTATCGACATCCAATTCAGCAATAAAACAATCATAATAACATGCCCCGGATCATCAACGTGAGTGTAGGAATCTTCATTTCAGAACTATACACTAGCGAGGGAATCAATCTTCATACAAAACGGGAGCCACAAATGCCGACGAACACCTTCGAACCCGGATGGCAACCCAGGATGGCTAAATTACAATGTTGGTCCTCTAACTCGACGCGTTTTTCGATTTTGGTCCTGGTTTTACTCCGGCAACAATTTTAGTCCTGTAAGTGGTCTTTTTTTTGCAAAAATAGTCCTGAATGCCGGAAAGACCACTTACAGGACTAAAATTGGTCTTTTCCGACTAAAGGTCTTTCCGGCGTTCAGGACTATTTTTGCAAAAAAGACCACTTACAGGACTAAATTTGTCGCCGGAGAAAAACTAGGACCAAAATCGAAAAACGTGTCTAGTTAGAGGACCAAAATTGTAATTTAGCCCGATTATGAGAAATGTCAAATATTCTTCATCGCAATACGCTTCACGGTGCAAAAGAATCGAATCATCATGGTTTCTAAAAGGGTTTGTGGACTCTACTTATGGATTAGTAGTTGTTTATTACCATTGAAGCCAATTTCTATGATGATGACAACTCCATATATTTTACTCCTACAAATTCATCCAATTTTGTGGAGAAATGAGGATCTTTCTTTCATTCTTCTTATTTCCTTTTTTGCTGATGTTGTCGAGGATTATATTCCATCCATTCCTCATAATATATTTATTATCATTGTTTAATCTTTTCCTCATAATGAATCTTTTCCTCATAATGAATCTTTTATCCTTTGTGTGTGTTGTTTGACCTTTTCTTTACAGATTGGGGAGAAGGAGAATTGGTTTATTTTGGAGACTTAGTCCACAGTTTGAGGTCCACTGGTATCTTCTAAATTTTAATTATAAAGTTATTTGCTGATTACGTATCAATGGCCCCCTCCTCCGTGCCTTGAGCATTTTTCAGTGGAAATGTTTAAGCGTGGAGTAAAGTGAGCACAAGGATTATAGTCTATTTGCGACCTTGTCTTCTAATGCGACTTGTTCACTTAGGACCGTTCATTTAAGGCTAGCGGCCTCGAAGCAACTCCGGGTCTATTTTGCGACATCGTCATCTGATGCGACTTGTTCACTTAGGACCGTGCTTTTAAAGCGAGCGGCCTCGAAGCAACTCCGGGTCTATTTTGCGACCTCGTCGTCTGATGCGACTTGTTCACTTAGGACCGTGCTTTTAAACCGAGCGGCCTCGAAGCAACTCTGGGTCTGTTTTGGGACCTCGTCGTCTGATGCGACTTGTTCACTTAGGACCGTGCTTTTAAAGCGAGCGGCCTCGAAGCAACTCCGGGTCCGTTTTGCGACCTCGTCGTCCGATGCGACTTCTTCACTTAGGACCGTGCTTTTAAAGCCGCCGGCCTCGAAGCAACTTCGGGTCTGTTTTGCGACCTCCTCGTCTGATGCGACTTGTTCACTTAGGACCGTGCTTTTAAAGCGAGCGGCCTCAAAGCAACTCCAGGTCTGTTTTGCGACCTCATCGTCTGATGCGACTTGTTCACTTAGGACCGTGCTTTTAAAGCGAGCGGCCTCAAAGCAACTCCGGGTCTGTTTTGCGACCTCGTCGTCTGATGCGACTTGTTCACTTAGGACCGTGCTTTTAAAGCGAGCGGCATCAAAGAAACTCCGGGTCTGTTTTGCGACCTCGTCGTCTGATGCAACTTGTTCACTTAAGATAGTGCTTTTAAAGCGAGCGGCCTTGAAGCAACTCCGGGTCTATTTTGCGACCTCGTCGTCTGATGCGACTTGTTCACTTAGGACCGTGCTTTTAAAGCGAGCGGCCTCGAAGCAACTCCGGGTCTATTTTGCGACCTCGTCGTCTGATGCGACTTGTTCACTTAGGACCGTGCTTTTAAACCGAGCGGCCTCGAAGCAACTCTGGGTCTGTTTTGCGACCTCGTCGTCTGATGCAACTTGTTCACTTAAGACAGTGCTTTTAAAGCGAGCGGCCTTGAAGCAACTCCGGGTCTATTTTGCGACCTCGTCATCTGATGCGACTTGTTCACTTAGGACCGTGCTTTTAAACCGAGCGGCCTCGAAGCAACTCCGGGTCTATTTTGCGACCTCGTCGTCTGATGCGACTTGTTCACTTAGGACCGTGCTTTTAAACCGAGCGGCCTCGAAGCAACTCTGGGTCTGTTTTGGGACCTCGTCGTCTGATGCGACTTGTTCACTTAGGACCGTGCTTTTAAAGCGAGCGGCCTCGAAGCAACTCCGGGTCTGTTTTGCGACCTCGTCGTCTGATGCGACTTCTTCACTTAGGACCGTGCTTTTAAAGCCAGCGGCCTCGAAGCAACTTCGGGTCTGTTTTGCGACCTCCTCGTCTGATGCGACTTGTTCACTTAGGACCGTGCTTTTAAAGCGAGCGGCCTCAAAGCAACTCCAGGTCTGTTTTGCGACCTCATCGTCTGATGCGACTTGTTCACTTAGGACCGTGCTTTTAAAGCGAGCGGCCTTAAAGCAACTCCGGGTCTATTTTGCGACCTCGTCGTCTGATGCGACTTGTTCACTTAGGACCGTGCTTTTAAAGCGAGCGGCATCAAAGAAACTCCGGGTCTGTTTTGCGACCTCGTCGTCTGATGCAACTTGTTCACTTAAGACAGTGCTTTTAAAGCGAGCGGCCTTGAAGCAACTCCGGGTCTATTTTGCGACCTCGTCGTCTGATGCGACTTGTTCACTTAGGACCGTACTTTTAAAGCGAGCGGCCTCGCAGCAACTTCGGGTCTGTTTTGCGACCTCATTCTTGGCGAGGCTATCTATCCGTCCAAGGGTTAGTGAGGCAGTTTAACAGTCGGATCGTGGCTGGCATCAGTACATTTAGTAACAGCAATTGCGTGGGTACCGAGGTTGCTTTGGTAACTGCCCAAGCATGTGGGTGGATAACGGCCGAGTAATTGATTGCGTGGGCATTGATGATCGTGCCTTAATGATGGCGGTTTTGAATTTTGAAAACCGAAAAAGGCCTCGCAAACCTGGACCGTTGGATGGCTGGATCTTTGACCGTACGATCAAACTTTCTCTGCCTATATAAGGCTCCCCTCCTTCCAACCCTCACACTTTTCATTTTTCCATTTCTCCTCATTTTTCTTCATTCCTTTTGCCCATTTTTCTGAGAGTGCAAGGATTTTCCGGCGAAGGTTTTGAGGAAGACTTGGTGGTGGCTGAAGCAAGTTTGTGATTTCAGGCTAGGATCTGAAGATTCAGGTCTAGGGTTTGAAGATTCCGACGTGTTCTTCCGGCCACTGATTTTAGCCTCTTCTCAAAAACAGGTAAATCCTTCTTCCCCTAACCTCTTTCTTTGTTTTTCTTTCCGTATTTCGATCCTTTTTAGCAAGTTTGATCCGTAGTGAGGTAATGCATTCAACTTTAAGACGTTTTTGAGGCAAAAGTCTGGGTTTTTGAGTTGATGCTTTCGTTTTGGGCAAGATTTTTCCGAAAAGAGGAGGGGTGAGGCATGCCTTAAACCTTCTTCCTCTTGCTTTGCTCATTCATATATGTGTTTTCCATTTCTTTGCAATTTCTTTCCATTTATCCTGTAAAAACGGAGGAAAGGCGTCGAGATGGGTGCAATCACCTTCCTGGCTTAATCCCTATTATACCAGGTCTGAAAGCTCCACCTTTTCCTCTTGTTTTTGCAGGATGTCCTACGGAGAGTATCCTTTAGGGGGCGACTCCGAGGGGGATCAGGAGGCCTATGACTATGCACTGGATGCAGGGGAGGATGACCCTTCTAGCCCCAATGTGTCTACCGGGGACGATGTGTTTGATGAGATAACCGGGGGAGAGGCCGGTGTTCAAGTAGGCAGCGATCCTTTCAGTTTAGATGCTATGTTCCCTGACCCCGTTCCACGACGTAAGAAGAGTCGCAAAGAGGTGGCGCGAGCTCAAGGGGGCCGGTACTAGTGAGGCCGGAGAAAGAGGGGTGTTTGATGTTGAAGAACAGTCCGCTGCACCCAGCTCTAGTGGCGCCGCTGCGCACGATGAGGCATATATTGAGGACGCCGCCCTTCACGAGCTTATGGGGTCGAGCGAGGATGAGAATGCGCTCTTACCTCGTAAGACTGTCTGGGAGCTCCCAAAGAAACCAAAAAGGAAAAGGTACCCCAAAATGATGACTGTTGGTGAAGCAGCGGCGAGAGCGAAGAACCCAAAACCCAATAATCCGGAGGCGTTAAGAGAGTTTACTCTTCTGACTGCGTATGAGAAGGCTCTGGAGGAAGAGTGAGTGATGCTCCGCGACGATGACGACCTTAACAAACTTCTCTGCCGTCGATATAAGATTGATACAAGTGTGTATAGATTCTATTTGTTTGACTATTCGAAGGAGGAGGATAAGTTTAATCCCGAAGATCGCGAGGATTATGTTTGCACCCGTCGTCCGGATGATACCCTGATCCTTCACTTTGACCATTTCTATGCGGGGCTCAGACCTCCTTTTGATCCATTTTTGTCAAGATTTGTGAGCTGATGAGGGCTCTACCTACTGATTTTGCCATTAGGGCCGTTATTCAGATTATGTGTCGGACGATGAAGATAGAGCCCACCCTACGGGGTCAATTTCACTTATTCTGTGCGACGGGCCTTCCGGGGCAGATATCATTGAGGACCAAGACACCTCGCTTGCTCTTTTTTGCTACCCAATAAAATCCATAGATGGCAAGAGCGGGTGTTTAAAGTGGAGTGCAAAGTTGGTTGGCCATTCCCAAGGCAACACAGCGCAAAGGAAAGTCCGCCCTTTCTATTGGCGAGCCCTCGATTACTGAGCATCGCCTTGTCAAAGGGCTCATGATGCTGATACAGTCTGACGGGATTGAGCCTTCTCTGAGAAATGTGGCTCGGGTCGATCTTCTTGACGTGGCTCTTCCCCTGGTGCGCATGGCTGGTATCGCGGGTCCGGGTGGAGCGGAGCCGTTAGTTGTCATTGCCCCGGAAGAATGCAACCCTGACTGGATAGGAGATTGCCACTTGGGCAAGTGTTTTACTTCTGAGTGCCTTGTATGTGGAGGCGACCCAAGTAGAAGACCGCCTCGTAATTTTTTCTGCTTTTTATTTCTTCACTTTGCAAGTTGTATTATTTTGTTCTTTCTTTGGACCCGTTTCTAATGAACTCTTTTGCAGGTATGGACACTAATGAACTCCGGGCTCAAAGTTAGAGGAACGCTAATGAGAATGCAAAAACTCGACAGGCGACCCTGAAACAGGTTCTGGGAAGATACCACACACTGTGGATGCTGCTGTTGTCGATAAGACTTACGACCCTACCCAGCCAGCGCCGGCGCCCATAGGTAAGAGCTCAAGCCAGGCCGGTGGGGCCCAAAAAAGGTTGTAGGCTGATGAACCCGCTAAAGAGCCTTAGGGCCCAAAGCGATCCAGAACCGAAAAGGCAAAGACTGCAGGCAGAGCTGGCAAAGGCTCTGACCGTCTGGACAAGCGACCCTTTGACAAAGGCTCTGTGCGGCCAGAGGCTACTGCTGAAGAGGCCTCAGAGGAGATGGAGACACTGCCTCCAGGGACACTGCCTCATGGTTATAAAGGAAAAGAGGCCGTTTGGTTGGACGCTAACTTCGTCCAAGGCATTGACATGTCGAAGGCAAGCCAGATCAGAGAGGCCATAGCCGACGTCATTCCCCTTGGGCGTCTTGCCTGGGATTCGCCGCCTGGCGTTCAGATGGAAATTAGAAGGGGAATTACTGCTCGCGTTGTAGTTCAAGATGATGCACCCGCCAGTGATGAAGTCGCCGAACTCAAAGATCTTTCCAGCCAATTCAGGATCGCAGCCTCAATGGTGAGCTTTTATTTGTCTTGTATTTTTTCTTACTTTGTTTTTACTGGCAGACTTAGATTCCTCCTCTTTTTCAGCATGGAACTCGTATTAACAAGGCCATTGAGGCCGTTGAGAAACGAAAGGCTGAACTCAAGAAAGTGACTACGGCTCTTGAGGCCTCGGATAAGGCCAGGGTCGCATCCGAGAATAAGAGCGCTAAGGCCTTGACTGAGTTGGATCGGATGAAAAAGGCCATGCTTGAAAGTGCCAAGTTGGACGTTCAGCTGAAGCAAAAGGTGTCAATTCTGAAGGATGAAGCTCATAAATCTGTTGAAGGGTTGACGGCCGCGCAGGAGGAGATCGCGATTTTAAAAGAGCAGCTCACTGCTGCAAATAAGGTTGCTGAGGAGGCAGGTCCCACGGCGGTTGCTACCTTTAAGCGCTCTGAGGAGTTTGTTGATTACCAGGAGGCAAGCTTTGATCAAGGTTTCAATCACCTCGCTCGCTGTCTTTGGGCTTATCCTGGCAGAGAGATCATTACCTTTGAGGAAATGCTCCGGTGGCTCAACATGTCTCAGCGAAGTCCCGACCTATTGGCCCTTCACCCAGATATACCTTACACCGCGGATCACATCGTCGCTATTCAGACTAGGCAGATAGAGCTCGGCGATCCAGTCTGGGATCCTCCGGCCGTTATCCCTGTCAACTTTGTTGTATTAAAGAATCCTCCTGCTGCTGCGAACAACCAACCAGGCGACGAGTATATTGATACTCCCCCCGGTTAAACTTAGTGATTTTATGCGCTTGCTTTGAAACTTTTTCCAGTGATCTTGTAATAATTAACTTTGGCTTTTGTTTCTGAACTATTCCGGCGCTTTCCTTTGACGTGATTGTAATAACTTTTTTTTGATTTTCCGCATTGCTTTTGTGGCCGCGTTTGGCCCGTTGAACTTGATTTGTGGCTGTTTTTCGGCCCCCTGATTTATGTATTGCACTTGTTTCCTTTAATTTTATCTCCTGTATCTTGTGGATCGTATTGTATGTGTGCGGCCCCCTTTATTTTGATGAGGTTTATTTAGCTTGCTAAAACCGAAGAGTGAACTGATCGAAAAATCCTGTTGCGGCCCTCTTTATTTGGGACAAGAATCGGCGACCAAGCTTATACTTTATTGCGTCTCGTCGTTTAAAATTTTTCTATGCCCCCTTATTTTGGGCGAGGCCTGTAGGGATTTGAGCGAAACAAGTTTCCGTTGCTGTTTGTACAAATCTTGGTCGCTGCGGACTTGTAACAAATAATCGACTAAAACAACGATTGCGGCTCCCTGATTGGAGACGAGCCCGATTGCATTCAGTTTTTTGATGTTTAAAATTTTTTGGATGCGGCCCCCTAAGTTTATGGCGGAGTAGAGGTCTGCCAGAGACTTAGAAGGCTGAGCTGATTGGACGGGACTAACCTTTCTTGATTGTCGTGTTGGCGAAAAGCAAGGGCACTGAATCGATTGGACAGCTCACTGGCGATATCTTGACCAAATTTGCACGTGCAGTCAACATAGCCTAGAATCTCGTGCTAATAACTGTCAAGCGTTAATATAGCCTAGAATCTCGTGCCCCATGGATTTCAAATTTTTGGGTAAAACCGTGTGGATGCTGGCCGTCCGATCTTGTCGATCGTGGCCGTTTATCTTGCTTGCTTCTGCTATAAAAGTAGGGAGCAAACCTGGATCTATTCCATTCCTCTTTTGCATAAGTCTTTTTTGTGAGAGCCATGTCTTTTCAATCCAGAGAGGGTAATGCAGTCAGAGTGTGGGAAGCCCGTCCAGTTCGGGATGTTTCTCCCTTCTTCCTTACTGCCTCTCTTACTGCCAAAGATCATTTCTGGCATTATTTTGATGTGGTCAGGCTTGTGAGGGAGAGGGGTTTAAATGAGGGCAAGGTTGAGGGTGATGGCTCTTTGCTCCGGGTGCGGTTCTCCGGGTGGTTAGATTTTGTCTCGCCACCTCCGATACCCTTCAACCTTACGATGGTAAGGGAATTTTACTGTGTCCTATCAGAGGTTCCTTCCACAAAAATTGTTAGTTGTGTGGCCCTCCGTGGTGTCTTTTTACCCCGGAGGCAATCAATGAGGCTCTTCGCATATCTGCTATCGATCCCTCTGCTCATTATGAGGTTGCCTGGAACCTTGGGGATGAGGCAAGTAGACAGGTTTGCCTGCGCCGGGCAATCTGCGAGCTTTTTCCAGATTACCAAAGGCCTCGCACCCTGGGTCCTGCGTCCGAATTGTCTCACAGCAATCGTGAGTGGAAGAGGTTTATCAACTCAGTGCTCTTCCGTCCATGGATTTCGAGGTTGTTAGTCAGGCCGAAGCCCTCCTTCCGCATGCTATTCATGACCCCCAGGTTGACATTGATTGAGGGTTCTTGATTTACCGCGAGGCAGTTAGCTTTGCGGTCTCAATGAATCCCGATCATCACATCCCTTTTGCCTCGCTTATGGCTAGGTTATGTAGTGTAGCTAGGGTGCCAACGCACTCGTTGGACCGTTGTGGATTTGCTTGAATGAGTAGTGTTTTTTGTTCTTTTTTTTTGTGGATCCTGCAGCCCCCTAATTTTGGTTAAACCAAAGGGCGTTGTAGGCCGTGGGTTTGCTAAAAATAACTACCCTATATTATAAATAAATATGCTCTTTTATTTGATGCTTTCATCTTCAGATGCTTTACCTGTATGCTTTAGACAGACGGCTTACATGTAATATTTTTTTAAATTGTCTGCATGCCAGGGCCTGTTGTATTCGCGACCTTGGTTATCACTCAACACGTATCCCTTTCTTGACTATTCGTGCGACCCGTACCGGGCCCTCCCAATTTTCTGACAGCTTCCTTTCTTGGCCTCGTGGCCCGTGGCCTGTCTTTTGCGCAAAACGTAATCTCTCACAGCGAAGTGATGATCACGAATATGTCTATTGTGGTGGCGCTTGGCCGCCTGTTTACAATTGAGCAATCGGCTATAAGACTGGATCCGCCGCTCTTCTGCTAAATCAAGGTCCAGCTTTCAGGTCAGCGGGTTATTTGCTTCACTGAAATAGGAGACCCTTAGACTTGGTAGGGCCATTTCTATTGGGGCCATAGCTTCCGATCCATAAGTCAAGGCGAAGGGAGTTTCCCTTGTAGTTGTTTTTCACGACGTTCTGAGCTGCCAAAAGGCCGCTGGCAGTTGATTTGGCCAATGGCCTGCCTTCTCCCCCAAACTCTTTTTTAGCATGCTCAGTACCTGTTTGTTGGCGTTTTCGGCTTGACCATTTCCCTGCGGATAGCATACTGATGACTGCCAGTGTTTGACGTTATTTTCTCCACAGAATGCGTCGAACTCTTCCCTGAATTGGGGTCCGTGGTCTGATACTATTACTCTGGGGACGCCGAATCTAGTCCATACTTGGTCGAGTAGAAAGTAGGTTATATCTCTGGTGTTGATTTTTACCAAGGCTTTGGCCTCGATCCATTTGGTGAAATAGTCGACGGCGACCACCACGTATTTGCATCCGGAGCAACCCTTCTTCAGCTGTCCAATGAGGTCGATGGCCCACATGTTGAATGGCCAAGCGGCGAGGGCGATGCTTTGCTCGACTGATGGAAGCCTTGGAATATCCGCAAATTTCTAACATACGTTGCATGCTTTAGCGTATGCTTTGGCGTCCTCTGCGAGCTTTGGCCAGTAGTACCCAGCCAATAAAATTTTCTGAGCGAGAGTGCGATTAGCCGGATGGCCACCGCACATTCCCTCGTGTAGCTCTGCGAGGACTCCGTTAACCTCTTCAGGTCGCATGCACCGTAGCAGAGGTTTAGAGAACGATCTCCGATATAAAATGTTGTCTAAAATTTTGTATCTGGCGGATCTTCTGACCAGGGCTTTAGCCTCACTTGGATCATCAGGGGGCTCTCCAGAGCCAACATAGGCCCTCATGACATAATCTAACCCGGGTTAGTGCGTCGGAAGTCCATTATCTCAAGCTTGTCGATAGGTGGTCCTGACAGATGTTCCACCATGATTGACGGATTGCTAATTTCGTAGTCGCTAGTTAGCTTGGACAAGTAATCTGCTCGGTGATTGTCCTCTCGAGGGATGTTGGTGAATTTGCAGTATTTGAAGCTGCTTTCTAGTTTTTTGACGAGATCAATATATTTTTGCAAGATTTCGCAATGGATGCCGAAATATCCGGTCACCTGATTGACTACCAACTTTGAATCGCAAAATACATGCACATTTTCGACCTTTATTGCCTTGGCGAGCTTAAGCCCAGTGATGACTGCTTCATACTCGGCTTGATTGTTTGATGCAGTGAAATCAAATCTCAAAGCCTTCTCTATCTCTTCTGAGGTGGCTGGCTCTAATAGGATGATCCCTACACCACATCCTTTATGGCTAGCCACGCCATTGACGTAGAGCTGCCAACAGTGACTTGGCCGTTGGGGCTCGTCCGCTGTGGTTGTCGTTTCGTCGTGGCCATGTTTTGTGTTGGCATGTTGCCCGGCCACCTCGTTGAAACTTGTTTATGCGATAAAGTCGGGTAATGCCTGAGGTTTAATAGCTTTTCGAGGTTCATATCGGATGTCGAATTCAGTGAGCTCGATGGCCCACCGCAACAAACGACCTGACAAGTCCGGCTTGTGGAGGACCTGCCGTAGTGGTGCGTCTGATAAGACTATAATGCTATGCGATGAAAAGTAATCCCTTAATTTTCGGACGGCTATGACAACGCCGTAAGCTAACATTTTGATATAAAAATAGCGACTCTCTTCTGGGCTGAGAGCCTTAGAAACATAATAAACAGGTTTTTGCGAGGTGCCATCTTCCTTGATAAGTGTTGCGGCGACCCCTATCCGAGGCCGCTAAGTACAGAAGCAAAACATCTCCGACCGTTGGACTAGTGAGCAACGGTTGGCTTGAGAGGTAGGCCTTGAGCTATTTGAAAGCCTGTGAGCATTCCCCTGTCCATGAGAAGGTTTTAATCCCCTTCAGGATTTTGAAGAAGGGTAGGCTT
Organism: Gentiana straminea; assembly: GCA_036785695.1. Lineage (NCBI taxonomy): Eukaryota > Viridiplantae > Streptophyta > Magnoliopsida > Gentianales > Gentianaceae > Gentiana > Gentiana straminea. Next base: position 101,528 of record JAVUPR010000363.1, on the reverse strand, counting down.
TTCTCGGCGGATTTTGAGATAAATCTTCCCAGGGCTGTTATCCTTCCATTTAGCCTTTGTACCTCATTGACGCTAGTCGGCTCGCTCATGTTCACCAGAGCTTCAATTTTCTCAGGATTCGCTTCGATCCCTTTCTGGCTCACAATGAAGCCCAAAAACTTTCCTTCCTGGACCCCAAAAGTGCATTTTGCAGGATTTAGCTTCATCGAGTGTTTTCTTACATTTGAGAAGGTTTCATGAAGGTCCACCAGGTGATCCTGGCGACTTGATTTCATGACCATATCATCAATATAGGCCTTCATGTTCTTGCCTATTTGCGTGCTAAAAACTCTGTTCACCATCCTTTGATTTGTTGAACCCACGTTCTTGGGACCAAATGGCATCATTTCATAGTAATAGAGTCCGCCGGCGGCCTTGAAGGCCGTCAGCTCTTTATCCTCGTCTGCCATCTTGACCTGGTGATAGCCGGAATAGGCGTCCAGAAAACTCAGCGTTTCAAATCCTGCGATCCCATCTACCAATTTATCGATTCGTGGCAGTGCATAAGGATCTTTGGGACTAGCTTTGTTCAAATCAGTGAATTACCACTTTTGCTAACCAAGTGGGATACTGAAGCTCCTTGATTATGCCTGCTGCTAAAATTTTTCTGACTTCGCTTTTTATTGCGACCTCCTTTTCTATAGAGAATTGGCGTGCTTTCTGTTTGATCGGCCTGAAGTTGGGGTCGGCACTTAGATAGTGTAATGCGACCTCCGACTCCACACCCCTCATATCGGTTGCCTCCCAGGCGAAGGCATCCAAGTTTTCTTTCAAAATCTCGGTCAGATCCTCCCTTTCTTTCTCGGTTGTCTGCGACCCTATCTTTACCTTCTGATCGGGGTACTTATTATTTATGACGACCTCGACCAGCTCGTCTTTGGTAGTGAAGTCAGGTTCATCTCGGACCTGTAGTGTTTCGACCTCCATGGTCCTGTCCGGGATTTCTTTTACCGTGGCGATCTGGTTTGCAGCCATATTGAATCCTTCAACTCTGGGTCGTTTGGAGTCGACCCTGTTCTTGGTCATATATTCGAGAAAAAATCCGGATCGGCTAGTGGCGACCCCAATCTCATCCCCTACGTGGATCTTGACCCTTTGGTGTGGAACAGATGCCACCATTTGAAACTTTCTCAAGGCCGGAATCCCCAAGATCATGTTATAGTATGAGGGGAGGTCGATGACTAAGAAAGTGACTACCTCAGTTCGGCAGGGTTCACAGTCTCCCAAAGTGATGTTGAGGTCGATTGTGCCTTTGACCCGTACTGTATCGTTGGTAAAGCCCTCGAGTACTCTGAGGTAGGGCCTTAATTTGGCCTCTCCAAATCTGATCTATTTTAAACAGTCAAAATAAATGATGTCGCGGCCAGCCCCGGTGTCCACCATCACTCTGTTGACCCCATGTTTATCGTTTACCCCGACTTTTAGAATGATGGGAATTTCCATTGGGCCGTCGACAATGGTCAGCTCGCTTTTAGTAAACATGATCCCTTTCTTGTTTTCCCCAAACACTATCGGTTTTTCAAAACCGCGCGTGTTGATCTTGTGGATCTGTGATTTCAGTTGACTGTTGCTGGGGATGTTTCCGTGGATAACTTGAACCTCTTTTTGATAAACGCGGGGTTGGCGCCCCTGGTTGTGGCTGGTGTTTCCCTCACGCATATACTTTGTCGCGGGTCCTTCACGTATTAACCTCTCTATTTCCCTCCTTAGGGTGAAACATTCATCAGTAATATGACCGTGATCCTTATGATACTCACATTACTTCGATTTATCACGACTGTCGGGATCGCCCTCATAGGTTTGGGTTTATCAAAGTGTTTGCGGATCTCAAAAAGTATTTGGGAAGCTTTCGTGTTAAGCGGCGTGGAGTTATCCTCACTGAATTTAAACAGTCGCTTGGGCTCACGATCATGATTCTCGTCCCGGCCCTCTCTTTCTTGCGATCGTCCCCACGATCCTCTTTCTGAGAATGCTGATCCGGCTTTGGTTTTGCTTTCACAGAGGTCGGTACTTCGCTTACTCCCATCATTCTACCCCTTTATAACATTTCCCTAAGGCCCTCTTTAGGGGGTCGTAGGTTAAATTCTATCTTCATTGGACCTTTTGCGATCCCGGTGAGGAAACACGTTATGACCACGTCGTCGGGGATGTTTCTAGTCTGATCATACACACTGATTAACCGCTCATAATATTCTTTTCCAGACTCCTGTCCTCCCATGAGAACCGCATACAGATCTTCAATGGTCTTCTTTGGCCTGCTCGCTGACTCGAACTCTTTGACGAGCCACGAGGGAGCCCGTGAACCCAGGAAGCAGCCATGTCCTGCATGATACCGACTAAGGCGATGCACCAGGCGGACTTATTTTGAGTGGCTAAGGTAATGCGGCCTTGGAAGGCGGTGAGCCAGTCGTTCGGACAAGAGTTCCCATTGTAATAATTATAACTGGGGTAGCTAACCTTTTCCTTGCTAGTGGGCAATGTTTCGGTGATTCTTTTGGCCAGCACATCAATCTCGAGATCGGGGCGGCTTTCTCAGCTGGCCTCGATCTTTTTAGGTCTGCGAGCTCTTTCTTCCTTATCTCCATTTGTTCAGCCAAGAAAGGGTCATACCTGCGTCGCGACAGGGTTTGTGCGTCAGCTCGCTCCAACCTGTGCTCTGACTCCGCATGATCCTACGATCCCTCTTGACGGGCTTTTTTTTCCCATATAAATATGTGAGCGTCTGCGCGTGTTTCTATCCTCTTGTCTGAGGGGTAACTCTCATCCGAGAAGGTTGAGACGACTTAAGGCCGGAGCCCTGTCCTTCTCACCTAATCCTTTAAATGCCGATCCCCTTTCTACCGTCTTTCCTTTCTGATTATCACGACCAGGCGGGGCTGAGGTTTGTGCGATTTCTTTCCTCTGTCCTTTGCGACCCGATGAGTGAACACTTTCCTCGACCTCATTCCCTTGAATCTGACTCTGACGACCTTTGTTTAGGGCCGCATGTGTGATTTCGTTTCTGGGAGGATTTGGGGGACGGATCATCATTGGGGCTTGACCCTTCACCACCAGGCGGGAGTTGGTGAGGTACATTCTTTCGGCATACCTCGCATATTTCTTTATTTCCGCGATCTTGGTATCCTGTGGGAAACCTGGCCCCATCTCTGGGGTCGACCTTCGGCATTGCTGAGACCTGGCCAGCTCCTTGCGAGCCCCATCCAGAGTAGCAATAGCCTCCTTTGATTTTGTTTTTTGATTGATGACATTCTGGGCATCACTAGGGGCTAGGGCCCCTCTCTGCGACCCTTCGCCCTCAGCAGGAAGATTGTTAAGGGTCTCTCCCATAACCTCCCCACGAGCCTGAAACTACGTGCGCCCCTCACAGGGGTTTGGGGTATTAGCTGTCCTTTGCTCCCTACCATTGTTGAATTAGCGAGCCGGTTAGGCTGGGAGATAAGATTTGCTTATGGTTTAAATCAGATCTTTTGGATAGTGAAAGATCGGGTGACGTGGAGCCTGGAAATATGGTTTTTGTGGGAAAGGTAGCGATGATTTAAATGCAAATAACCCCAGAAACGTGTACGACCCTTCTTTAGTAGTGTTCTTTATATGGGTGAGGGTTTTTCGTTTCTGGTAAGTTGGTATATATGCTATTAAGGTAAAAAGGCAACTTTTTGACAGTATTCTTCACTGTGGGAAGATGACTGAGGCAGTTTGGGGGTTTTTGTGATGGGGTTACCTTTTTCTTTCGAAGTGAACGCAGACGAGAAGGTACAGCCAGACCTTTTGGCCCGACGGAGGTTAAGACTCCTCCAATCTGCTGTATGCTAGCACCATTGGATGATTCTTACGCCTGAAACTACGAACGTGCTATCGCTGCTTCCCGGTAACGGAGCCAACTGATGAGGTTGAAAACATCATGGTGGCCCAGCGGTGTGAGTTTAATGGATATTTGGCTTATTTGTGGGTGATTATATGGAAGCTGGCCGTTAACACACGGCGGTGGGGGGAGGAGCGTTTGAGAGGGTGGACTTGCAGAGCTTTGGCCTGAGTTTTGTATTAGAATCCGTCTTTTAGGTTACACAAGTCTTCCTTTTATAGGAGGAGGAAGCTTAGGAGCTAAGTAAAGGACATGTGTAACATGACAGCTTAGGCATTAATATTACTTTGTAACTATGCAAACTTTAAATATCTGGACTGCAAATGGGTAGAATATCTCGGGGGCGACCTCTTAGGATCGCGTAGGTCACCGGCGTTGTTGTCCTGCCTTGCTCTTGCTCCTTGCTGCTTCTTATCAAGTCTTGTGCGGCCTCTCAAGGACCTTTGCATGAGGTCGTGGGTCAGCCCCCTGATCCAGTAGTATTCCGGGCGGGTTTGACAATCAGCGGCCTCGACATGGTCGGTAAGGATCGCCAACTTCGGGCTCACGGACCTTTATCTGGTCTGGTGGGTCAGATGGGTTATTTCCGGGATCCACAGGTGGTAATATCATTTGTACGTATCAATGATCTTTTCCGATTTGTCAAGCAATATATTTATTATTATTATTATAATTATTATTTGATAATAATAAAAAAAGATTAATATCATGATAAATTTCAAATTTAAATATATTTACCTATGATAAACTCACGTTGTCTATGTGTGAAAAAAAATCATTAACACTCATCACAAAGATTTTCTAGTTCACCATTAATTCAAAAATCTTTTTTATGACATGACAATTTATTAGTGTGTTTGGAGGGTGAAATCGGGTAATAGTTAAGTTGGTACAATAATTGTGGAGAGATTTATGAGGAGTTAATGGGTTTTTATTTTTATTTTTGAAATATTGATTTGATACAATATTTATTGAGCGAATATCCTCATCTTTTTGAAATCTAAAACGGAAAATTATCTTCCCCAGTTTGACGTTTTGATTTGATACAATATTTATTGAGTGAAGATTCTCGAATTTTAGAAATTTAAAACTGAGAATGATTTTTCCTGATTTATCAAGCAATCTATTTATTATTATTATTTGATAAAATAAAAAAATATTAGTATCATGATAGATTTCAAATTTAAATATATTTACCTATGATAACCTCACGGGTCTACGTGTGAAAAAAATCATTAACACTTATCACAAAGATTTCCGGTTCACCTTTAATTTCAAAATCTTTTTTATGGCATGGAAATTTATTGGTGTCTTTGGAGGGGAAAATCGGGTAATATTTAAGTTGGTACAATAATTGTGCAGAGATTTAGGGAGAGTTAATCGTTTTAATTTTTATTTTTTAAATAAGAACGTTTTTTCATAAAAATTATATTGCCATTTTTTTTTCTTTAACCAGTATGAACAAATTTAAGTTGGTATAATTATTGTAGAGAGATTGTAGTGAAAGATTTTTTTTATATGACATGGAAATTGATTAGTGGGTTTGGAGCGGATAAATCGGGTAATAGCCGGGTTTGGGTCAAAAACAAAATTGATTTTAAATCCCTTCCATTATATAGTATATATAGATACATCCAAACATCTATCTCACACAATTGAATCCACAACGGAAGCAACAAATAATTATTCGACGGAGATGATGATCAATGGTGAAGACTACGGGAAGAGTCAAATGATCTTTCATGCCCGTGTCCTTGTTGTTACTCTGTTGATGAATATTAGAGTAATGAATACTATGTTTTCCATTGAATAATTTGATGATACAACGTATATATATATAGTGATTACAATAGGGACAAAACTGTAAATAATTAATGACTTAATGATTACGGCTTTAAACCCTAAAAAGTGGCGGCAATAGTGCTTGTGTCTCGGCCATCATGTTTGGTTGAATAGATTTTTCAATACGCCCCACCAATCCCATGAGAATGGAATGCACATGGAAATTGGTTTTGAGATGGTGAAAACGCATATGACCCAACGGTTTAGTAAGAATGTCCGCAACCAGGTCGTTGGAGGAGATGAAAGAGACACATAGCTTGTGGCGGGCAACCAACTCATGGACATGGTGGAAATCAAACTTAATGTGTTTAGTGTGATCATGGAAGACAAGATTCGTGGTGAGATAAGTTGCACCAGTGTTGTCACACCAGAGGGTGGGTGGATGAGGGAGTGAGATAGCCTTTTTGGACAGTAAGGTGGCAATCCAGTGAAGTTCGGCGGCGGCATGAGAGAGAGCTTTATATTACGCCTAGGTAGTACTCTTGGCAACCGTTTGTTGTTGTTTGGAGCGCAAACTGATGAGATTAGAGCCGACGTAGATGCAGTAGGCCTCAATTGACCGGCGATAATCAGGATCAAAGGCCCAGTCAGCATCAGTGAAGTCTTGGAGTAGAGGAGAAGAAGAGGGCCGAAATAGCAAGCCATCAAAAAAGTATGCTTCAAGTAACGTAAGATGCACGTCTCGAGGAGCATGCATAAATTTGCTGACTTTATGAACGGCGAAAGAAATATTAAGGTGAGTGAAGGCAAGATATTGCTGTCCACCCACAATACTACGGTAATGGGAAATATCTGCAATAGGCTCACTGTTGGTCCCTTAGAAAGGCTAACACAAGTTTAGAGGGAGGGGGTGAAGAAACTTGTCACCAAAAACTAGATTAATTAACAACTAAGGTTCAGTTTTAACTTGTGTGGAGTTGAGCTGCCAAAGCTGAGTCTAAGTCAAACTGACTTATTCAAAACTGAGTCCACCGGTAGCGGATTTAAGTTATAGCCTTTAACTAGATCTTGTTGATACTATAAGAAAAAGCTAAGTGTGCAAACATGAATTCTGGTGAAAGTCAGTTTGTGAACCATGTATGCTAGTAACAATCAGTTTCAGTATGCTAAATAGACAATAATAAATGCTGTAAATTACAAAATGTAAGTGCGTAAAGTAAATAGAGGAAGAATCATAGTGGTTCTAGATGGTGTAATCCTGTCAGTCCACTCCTCCCCTGTGATGTAGGAGGAAAATTCCACTAGAACTTCTTTAGGTACGCAGTTACAAAAAGTCGTAAACGATAGTCCCTGACTAATCCCTGTGTCACTATCTAAACAACTAAAGAACAGGTTGGATTGCTGCTTTTCAATTGCTTGAGCCACTGGTCCTTGGAGGGTTGTATTGCCTCTTCACTATCTAGCACCACAAACACAGTCTACCCGACTGCAAACAACTGTCCTTAGCAACTCCTTGACTAGATTGCTTCACAGTCTAAATCTTTGATTAAGAATCAAAGTTGGGCTGAGAATCAATAAATTGATTCTTGCTTGTGGTTCTTCAAAGTATCAAAATCTGGATATAATCGATGTAGCTTGAACACTTGAAGAAATCTAGATATGATCTTGTTGAGCGTAGATAATAAGAGCAATTCGAATGAACTAGACTTTTGCACAAAAATGCTTGTAATCTTGTTAATTCAGTGTGTTATCCTTGGTGCCAAGTCCTCTATGTATAGTGTGAAGTTCAACGTTCATATCGCTTGAATTTGAATTGCTTCAACATCTCTAGTTTTAGATGTCAGGTGTCAGTGACCGTTCTGACATGTCAGTTATTCATCTAAGTCAGTTTTACAAATGTACTTTCAGTTGTTTGGATGGCTGACTATAAAACTGAGTGTCTGAATCAGTTTTATACTGAGTATGTCAGTTTTCAGTTTGTTAACTGACTTAGATCATTAATTGAATTTTTACTCTTCTTCAAAAGTTCAGTACTCTATTTATCTGATTTTATGTGACTGAATCAGATTACACCATTCACTTAGAGATCATCTAAGATATCATTGTCCTTATGATACTTAGGTCTTCTTCAAGATCCATAAAGTCAGTTCAGGCCATCGTAGACTTAACTGAATTCTAACTTTACAGTCTCGTCTTTAAATTCTTCATAACTGAGTTTGAACCCTCAGTTCTTCAATCTTGTACAACTGAGTCTGTGTCCCTCAATCCTTCAAATACTGAGTTTGTTCCCTCAGCCTTCAATTCTAGATAAGCCAACGGTGTATGTGTCCCTCGGCGAACTTACCTTCTTCAGTTCTGAGTGAGCTTCAATTCTCGGTGTACATCTCCAGTCTTAAGTTAAGTTCCAGTTATCTAGATGATTTCCAGTTTTCAGTTTTACGACACTTCTATCTATTACAGTGCTTGTCTGATATAACCTTACAATTATTAGACTCTAGTAAAACTTATACATTCAGTCTAGACATCTTTTTGCCCTTCACTATAACAGCTAGTTTCAGCACATCATCAATGGGGTGTAAACAACCATGTTCTTGAATAAGATGAATCATCATCAAAAATAAATTTTATTCCCAACAATTTACCCCTTTTTGAGGATGCCAAAACCCTCCTTAAAAGAAAAGCTTAAAGATAATAGCAATACAAAACAAAGTAAAACTGGAAACTGGATTTCATTAAGAATTTGCAAAAACTGGATCAAGTTACACGTTTTATATAAACTGAAATAAAGCTTAAGCAGCTTTCTGTGGAACTAAGATAAACTTTCTTCTTTTGTCAGGAATGCGATATTCGTCTTCAATCTTTGTATCTTCCTTGTTGAAAGTCTTGAGATAATCCACTTGGCTTGTTAGAATTCAATTTTCTCCACATAGCTAATTTAGGAAAATGACTTTCACCCTTGTAATAATTTTCAAATTCTGAAACATCTGCTTTCATCTGTTCAACCTTATCTTTGATCTGAAGTTTTTCTTCAATCCTTTTGATCTTTTTGTAATTTGCCATTTTCTATTTATGATGGAGATCCCAAAAAAAGTAGTTGAGTGATTCTTCATAATTCTTGTGTCGGTACTTGGCTTTGACATTACTGTAATCTTCAACAAACATCATACAAAGATCTTCAGTGAGGGTTGCCTTCTTTCATCAGGTTGACTGTACTTGAGTATCAGCTGTTCCTCAGTTAGTTTTCAACGTGTCTGATGTTGGATTCTGTTGCTGATTTAGCTTTCTTCAGTTATGTCAACTCTGCTTCAAGCTTCAGTTTTTCCTCACATAACTTCAACTTTTCTTCCTCTACTTCCCCTTTTTTAGCATCATACAACTCATTGATTAGCTGATGTGTTGCCTTCTGGTTGGTTGACATATCTTTTTTGGAAGGTGAGGACTTATTTGAGCTGAGTTTCTAACACATAGATTCATTGATTGAGGTGCCATTCAGCTTGAGCGTGAGTTTCTCGATCTTCCATAGTTGTCATTTCAAGTTTTTCTTTCAGACTGAGAATCTCTGAAACTGAATCTGAAGCGGATTTCTTGATAATATCCAACTTAGAGTGAGTTGACACATCAGTTTTCATTCAGTAATCCAAGTAACTAGAAACATATGACTGAAGACCACTTAAATCATCCTTTTGGTTGAGCATAATCTTCAAGCCTTCTTGTACTTTGCTCAATTCTTCTGTTGTAAGCTTTTCAGAAGGGGCTTCTTCCTTTGTTTCTTGGATTTTAGACTGATTGGCATCGTCAAGTATCACCAGTTGCTGATTATCATCAGCTCTAGCTTCTTCTTCTTTGTTGTTAGTTGTCTGATTTCCATCTGGCAATTCTTCTTCCTTAGTATCTGTTTGCACTAGTTGTTCAAGTTGAGTGTTTGGCTGCAAAACTATACTTTGCTGAGCTTCTTTCCTTGAATCATCATCATCATTATCATCATCTTTCTTCTTTAAAACTTCCTTTGGTATAAATGATGTGGTTGATTCAGTTCTCTTAGCTAACTCTTTGAATCTGTTGTAGCAGTTGTTGAGAAACTCTTCCATTGGAAATAAGGCAAATAGGTTTTGTATTTCCAGTTTCTCCAACAATAGCTTTTCCACATTAGGTAGAGTTGCTTCACGAGAATCTTCAGATTTGAGCTTCATCTTCATCAGTTTGATGATCCTTTCAGGATCAAATATGTACTCTTTTGTTTGCTAAGTTACATGTTTCTCTTGCTCAACTTGCATAACGGAAACTTGTCTCTCTGATATTTTCTGCTTAACCTGAGAAACAATTCCAGGAATCAAGGCCTGCAGCTTACTATCCTTGGTTGTCAGTTGTTGTTCCCCCTTAGTTGGTGCTAACTGACTTGAAGTACCTGGGAACAAACATTTACCAACTGACTTTTCTCCCTGTTTCTCAGCTTTCCTTTTATTTCCTTTCTGCTGAGCGATCTGTTGAGACACAGTTTGCCTATTGGCTTCAGGTTAGGAAGTCTTCTTCGTTGAACTTGCAACTGCTGTAACTTGTCTAGTAGATGTAGATGCAGCAGTAGTTTTCTTTGCTTTCTTCCTAGCACTGAGTCTTTCCAAATAATACTGAATCACTAAGCTATGTGATTTCTTCAGTCAAAATCTTCCCTCAGTTTGTCTTCCTTCAGCTTCGGCTCTGCTGACACTTGCTAATTCAGCCAAGTGTTGTTGCTTGATCTGGTTGAAGATATATCCCGCCCAATTAAACTTGAATCCATCCTAAATGACATTCATTAGGTACTTCTGTTAATTTATTTAGCCCTTTGTGTTATCCGACGGCATGTCTGATGATCCATCTGCTAAGAGGACCAAATTCAGGTTTTAGGTCTTTGATATGTGTATCGATTGCAGCTGGTTGCTTTGAAACTGAAATCTGGCTAAGAAAGGCACTGCGTTGTAGTGGCAGACAGACTAGGTCAATTGATTTCACCAAAAGATCTTTGAAACCAAAAAGCTGTCTGATAATGTCCTCATTTACAAAAATCTTCTATCCATGAACTCTTGTTAGCAAAGAGTTCTTCAGCATCTTCATATTTTCCCAAAATTGCAGTAGACCTTCCAAGTCCATATCTTGCTGCAATTCTACTTCCAGCAGGTTCTTTAAACCTTTTAATCATCCAATCTTCTCACTTATATGACTGGAGAGAAGAGTATTACCACACATCTCTTCAAATTCTCTGAGTGTGAACGTATCAGATGTGGTGATTAATCTTTCTTCTTGAGTTTCTTTTGAAGCGGCCATTTTGAAATTTCTTAAGAGAAAATTTTTGGCTAATTGAGAAGGAAAAGGTTTGATTTTTCTTTTGTAAGGAGATGGTGTGAAAATTGGTTGTATATATAGGAGTAGGACGGTTGGTGATTTGATCCATGATCTTTAGAAAGATTTGTACAAACTTTTCAAATTCCATCATGGCTTGTATAACCGATGTGTACTATCTGACATAATAGGGTTATACACGCTACAAATTCTGACAGAAAAATGGCGGAAATTAATTGCGATGTAACTGTCGTCGGTTTTATCCACTCCTTTATTGACTTCGTTTGATTGGGTAAAACTGAAACTGATATTAGTTTTACAAAAGTGTTGAGTTCCGTCAAATCTTCAGTTTAAGTTAGTCAGTTTAGGATTGTTGATGTCAATGACTGATCTGTCAAGTGAGAGCACCCAGCATGACAAAGATCAATACCCTTGATGAATCTCTAGGCTTGAACTGACTTAACTGACTTTAACAATCCCCAATTCAGTTCTTAGTTTAGCAAACCTTTCTTTGTCTAGAGGTTTGATGAAGATGTCGGATAACTGATCTTCAGTTGGAACATAGAGAACTGTCACGTCCTTTTTCTCTACATGATCCCTTATAAAATGATGTCTCACATCAATGTGCTTGGTTCTTGAGTGCAAAACTGGATTGTCAGTTATAGCAATTTCACTTGTATTATCACGCATTATAGGAATCAGTCCCTCTTCTATTCTATAATCTCTCAATTGTTGTCTAATCCATAAAACTTGAGCACAACAACTTCCAGCTGCTATGTACTCAGCTTCAGCTGTTGATGTCGAAATAGAGTTTTGCTTCTTGCTGAACCATGACACAAGTCTATTTCCCAATAACTGACATGTGCCTGAAGTACTTTTTCGGTCCACTTTGCATCCAGCATAGTCTGAATCAGAGTAGGATATCAGTTTTAATTCTCCTTCATTTAAGTACCATATCCCAACTCCTTCTGTATATTTCAAATACTTCAAGGTGTTTTTGACAACAGTGAGATGACTTTCTTTGGGTTTTGTTTGAAATCTGGCAGAGACACCAACTGCAAAGGATATGTCTGGTCTACTGGCTATTAGGTAAAGTAGACTTCCAATCATTCTTCTGTAGAGTGTTTGATCCACATCCTTCCCATCTTTATCTTCATCCAATATGATGTTGGTTCTTATTGGTGTTGCAATGCCAACTGATTTCTCCATTCCAAACTTCTTGATTAACTCTCTTGTGTACTTGGTTTGGTGAATGAAAATTCCATTATCCAGCTGTTTAAATTGTAAACCGAGAAAGTAATTCAGTTCTCCCATCATGCTCATTTGAAATTGGATCTTCATCAAACTTGCAAATTTCTCACAGACTAGTTCATTTTCTGATCCAAAAATGATGTCATCCACATAGATTTGAACTTGGAGTGTACTTTCTTCAACTTGCATCCTGAATAGGGTTTTATCAATGGTTCCTTTTGTAAAACCATTGTCCACCAGAAACTGAGATAGAGTTTCATACCAAGCTCTTGGTGCTTGTTTGAGTCCATAAAGAGCTTTTCTAAGTTTAAAGACTTTGTCAGCTTGGTCTTTAGTTTCAAATCCTGGAGGTTGCTAAACATAGACTTCCTCTTCAAGTATCCCATTCAAAAATGCACTTTTAACATCCATCTGGTACACTTTGAATTTCTTGTGAGCTGCAAAGGCAAGAAATAGTCTGATTGCCTCTAACCTTGTAACTGGGGCATAAGTTTCATCAAAGTCTATCCCTTCAGCTTGAGAGTAACCTTTAGCTACAAGTCTAGATTTATTTCTGACAATATTTCCATCTTTATCAAGCTTGTTTCTAAAAACCCATTTAGTTCTGATTATGTTGACATGATCTGGCTTGTCTACTAAATCCCAAACTTGATTTCTCTCAAATTCATTGAGTTCTTCTTACATAGCCAAAATCCAATCTGGATCATTTAAGGCTTCTTCAATTTCTTTGGGTTCAGACTAAGATAGAAATCATGCTATCATAGCATGTAGCTGATGTCTTGTCCGAACACCTGCTTGAAAATCTTCTATCACTTCCTCTTCAGGGTGATCTCTCATCCATTAAGTTATAGCCTTTAACTGGATTTTGTTGATACTATAAGAAAAAGCTAAGTATGCAAAACTGAATTTTGGTGAATGTCAGTTTGTGAACCGTGTATGCTAGTAACAATCAGTTTCAGTATGCTGAATAGACAATAATAAATGCTGTAAAGTAAATAACATAATGCAAGTGTGTAAAGTAAATAGAGCAAGAATTATAGTTGTTCCAAGTGGTGTAATCCTGTCAGTCCACTCTTCCCCTGTGATGTAGGAGGAAAAATTCCACTAGAACTTCATGAGGTACGCAGTTACAAAAAGTCCTAAACGATAGTCCCTGACTAATCCCGAGTGTCACTATCTAAACAACTAAAGAACAGGTTGGATTACTGCTCTTCAGCTGCTTGAGCCACTGGTCCTTCGAAGGTTGTATTGCCTCTTCAGTAGCTACCACCACAAACACAGTCTACCCGACTGCAAACAACTGTCCTTAGCAACACCTTGACCGGATTTCTTCACAGTCTAAACCTTTGATTAAGAATCAAAGTTGATTTAAGAATCAATAAATTGATTCTTGCTTGTGGTTCTTCAAAGTGTCGAAATCTAGATATAATCGATGTAGCTTAAACACTTGAAGAATTCTAGGTATGATCTTGTTGAGTGCAGATAATAAGAGCAATTCAAATGAACTAGACTTTTGCACAAAAATGCTTGTAATCTTGTTAATTCGGTGTGTTATCCTTGGTGCCAATTCCTCTATTTATAGTGTGAAGTTCAACGTTCATATCGCTTGAATTTGAATTACTTCAACGTCTATATTTTTAGATGTCAGGTGTCAGTGACCGTTCTGACATGTCAGTTTTTCATCCAATAAGAATCCTTGATTTGTAACGTTCAAATGTACTTTCAGTTGCTTGGATGGATTACTATAATACTGAGTGTCCTAATCAGCTTTATACTGGGTATGTCAGTTTTTAGTTTGTTAACTGACTTAGAGCAATATATGAATTTTTACTCTTCTTTAAAAGTTCAGTACTCTATTTATCTGATTTTATGTGACTGAATCAGATTACACCATTCACTTAGAGATCATCTAAGATATAATTGTCCTTATGATACTTAGGTCTTCTTCAAGATCCATAATGTCCTTTCAGGCCATCACAGACTTACCGGAATTCTAACTTTACAGTCTCGTCTTTAAATTCTTCATAACTGAGTTTGAACCCTCAGTTCTTCAATCTCCTACAACTGAGTCTGTGTCCCTTATTCTTCAAATACTGAGTTTGTTCCTTCAGCTTTCAGTTCTAGATTAGCCAACCGAGTATGTGTCCCTCAGCGAACTTACCTTCTTTAGTTCCGAGTGAGCTTTAGTTCTAGGTGTACATCTTCAGTCTTAAGTTAAGTTCCAGTTATCTAGATGATTTCCAGTTTTCAATTTTACGACACTTCTATCTACATCAGTGCTTGTCTGATATAACCTATACAATTATCAGACTCTAGTAAAACTTATATATTCAGTTCTAGACATCTTTTATCCTTTCACTATAACAGCTAGTTTCAGGATTTCATCCATGGGGTGTAAACAAACATGTTCTTGAATAAGATGAATCATCATCAAAACTAAAATTTATTCCTAACACTCATCATCATTGCGGTTGAGCCGTAGATTAGATACCATAGGCGTGACGCATGGCTTCAAATTCTCCATGCTAGCACGCTATAATAAGCTATAAATATATTTGCGTTGAGTTAAGAGCAAACCATCAGAAGTGCGGAGAGCCTCAATGCCCACCAAATAAGAGAGCGGGCTGAGATTTTTGATGGGGAAGTGAGAAGATAAGTTAGCAATAGTAGACCGCAGAAGATCCAGAGAGCTACCTATAATAAGCACATCAACAACATAGATCAAAACAAAAATATAATGAGAGCCCTATGTAAGAATATATAATTATGTATCCGTTTTGGAAGAGCGAAAGCCGAAAGAGCGAAGAACGTCCGTAAAACGAGAAAACCATGCATGAGGTGCCTGATCAAGACCACAGAGACTTCATTTGAGATTTCACACATGATTCGGATAGTCTGGATGTTGGACACATGCGGCTGACGCATTGAAACGTCCTCGGAAAGAAAACAGTGCAAGAATGCGTTTTAAATATCAACCTGCCGATTAGACCAATTATGCGAAACAACAAGATAAAATAAAACACAAAGAGTAATGGGTTTGATGACGGGACTGAACGTCTCTGAGAAGTCAACCCCAGCCTTTTGATTAAAACCCTTCACAGCTAGACGAGCTTTGTAATACTCAATATGACTATCTAAATGACGTATAATACCGAACACTCATTTGTTTACAATATCATTTTGAGAGGGGGAATAGGGAACGGGATCCCAAATGTTATTATGGACCAAAGAAATAAACTCATCTCCCATGGCATCCCTCCATTCACGGTGTTTTAAGGCTTCAGTGACAGAGGTTAGTTCAACCGGTTCAAGTGAGATCTTGAGTAGGGAAGCAATTGAAGGGCATCGATAAGTGATAGATACCGTCCTTAAGGAAGCCCCTGTGGTGGATATGGCCCGAGTAATCCTTCACAAGAAATAATCATGATGAAATTCAAAATAGATGGAATTATGCTTAGCAAACTGAGAGACATGCAAAAGATTAGTGTCAAGGGAAGGGGCAACCAAAACATCTTTAAGAATATAAGAGTGCGTAGGGGTGGTTAATAGAGAAGAACAAAAATGCATAATCGGCAAACCTGAACCATCACCAATGTGTATTGCATCGGGACCATGATATGAATCGGTTGAGACATTCAAGTTGTTTGGGTTGTTGGTGTGGTGAGTTGCGTCCGTATCCATAACCCATTCTAAGAACTGTGCGGGGAAAGGTTTTCTTGAGGTTGGCGAGTCGAGCAGGGTGGATTAAATGTATTGTCGAATCTATACCAATAATCATGAACGGTATGCCCAAAATTTTCACACAACTAACATTGCGCACCGGGAGTTGAGGGCGGAGCAGTTGGGTCCATGCCCCCGGCCTCTATTGTTTTGGTAGCCTGAATGAGCTTGGTTTTGAGAACCTGAATTTCCTTGGTTCTTATTACCTGAATATCCATGGAAACGGGAATTGTTTTGCCGGTTGGGATACACAGCAAGGTTGGCGGACGGGGAAGGCAGCGGCGGGTAACGAAGGGCAGATAGATGCAGGCAGGTGGCTGTTGATGCGAGCTTCGATGGTTAACAATAAGAAGTATTTCTCATCCAGGGTGACCTCGTTGCGGGTGGAGATCAAGATGGCCCATAGTTGTTTGTTTGTTTATTTTTTATTTTTTAAACTGTTGTGTTGTAAAGTTTTTTAAAAGGTTTATAAAATGATGATGTTGCACACACAAAAGAAGTCATCGTATCCATACATCCATGCCTTACTCCTTCAACATTTGCACTATGTTGTAAAACACCGTTTATTAATGTATAATATTGATTCTGTGAAAATATCATGATGTACACTAAAATTGATGACATGGTGAAAAATTTGTTTATCCTTTTATTGTATTTGTAGAATATTTTTTTTTTGACAATAATCATGAATTAACTGATTTCTCTTTGAATATATATCAGTTTGGAAAAAATCTTTAACATTTTCAGGAGGGGGGAGGGGAGATGAAATAAAACACAAGGAGGAAATTGGGAAATAGAAAATGCTTCATCGACACAGAAGGATCGGAAAATGTCACGGTGTTCGATTGTTCGGTTCTTTTTTTGCCTTTCAATATCGACTTTGCAATATAATATCTCAGTTCTCCACGTTTCACCGGCCGCGCTCAGTTTGCTGCTCTCTCCCGGCCTCCGTCGTCGCTTTCCGGACTCTTATTAATCTGTTGTGGCTCAATTTTAGATCCAGAGTTATTGCTTTCTGTTGCAAGCTTTTGTATATCCCTCCCTGAGAAGCTTCATGCAAGCCTTTTGTAAGATTATATACATTTACTCCGTCACTTCCTTGCGTATCTCTTTAATGTCCAGCTTTAGTCATCGCATGAATTTGATGCTCATTTCAGCATTGCGGTGTTAGAACCATTCGATTTTCCAGTTTTGAGCTGTGTTTATCTAATTTGGAGGTTCAATTAAACCGAATGAACACAAACTATGCCTATTTGAGATCCTTGCAAAAATTTACACATGACCGGAAATGGCCTGACGGGTCAGAATTGTATTGAACTATTAATTATCATGACCAACGAGTCAAATTCTTGCCCCAAAACAGCTAAAATATTTGCAATAATATCGTCTGTGAGGAGCGGCTGACCGGCCATATTTAATTCATCAATAATTTTCTTGATTGTAATAAAGTAATCGGTGATAGTCATAGACTCTTCTTTGTTGAGGCAAGTTTGGTCCGCAGATGAACTGATTGGGCTTGAGTTTGAGATGCAAACAACGTATTTAACGCTTCCCAGATTTCTGCTGACGTCAAAGCCGTATAGACTTGAGAGAGCACTCCATCCGAGACTGATGATGTTATAGTGCTGAGGATCAAACTGTCTTGTTTGATCCTTTGAAGGTATGCCGGATTGACTATTGTTGAGCTATCGGTGGTAATTGTTTGAGACAGAGGGGTGATGGTTCCATCGAGGTAACTGAGAACACCTTGCCCACGGAGGTAGGGCTGAATCTCTGCACGCTGTAGAGGGATGTTTTGGCGTGTGAGTTTGGTACGATGAAAGCTAGAATAGGGGGTGAAGGTTGGGTAAGCAGCGGTGAAAGTTGTGTCGGAAGAGGAGGTTGCCAATGTGGTTGAATCTTAGGCCATTCTTGAATAGGAACGGAGAAGATGAAGTTTAAGGAGGGTTAGGGTTTGTAAAGAATAAAGTTATTTTATTATATATTTTTTGCATGGAGAAGGAGGAAAAAGGCTACAGAACTCGGGTGAGGAGAGGGAGGGAATTCATTAGAGAGGAGTATAATGGCACGATACCATATTAGTGTAATGAATAATATGTTTTCCATTGAATAATTTGATGGTACAACGTATCTATATATATAGTGATTACAATAGGGTGAAAACAGTAAATAAAAATGATTTAATGATTGTCATTTCTTTCTTCCAAAATTATAATGGGTGTTGATTCATAAATTATCATTGAAAGGTGGGAAACTAAAAAATCCAGCTTTCAGATTCAGATTAGATGTTTGGTGAAGAGGAATGGTTCTTTGCATTCCTAGAACTCACCAGCTTAGTAGGTCTCATGGATGAGAGACTACTATGAGAGATGGTTGATGATGCCAAAGCAAGATTGGGACAAGAAGAAGAAGAAGATGATGTTCACCATGATGGTGATGATAGTGAAGATGGTCATGATGATGATGACCAAGATGATGCGGTGACGGAGGTAGTGGTGGAACAACATATATCACTACAAGAAAAAGGGTTTATTGTGAGGGAAAA
Organism: Gentiana straminea; assembly: GCA_036785695.1. Classification (NCBI taxonomy): domain Eukaryota; kingdom Viridiplantae; phylum Streptophyta; class Magnoliopsida; order Gentianales; family Gentianaceae; genus Gentiana; species Gentiana straminea. The sequence goes on along the minus strand of JAVUPR010000363.1, from coordinate 83,013 downwards.
TTGTGAGAGCATTCAAATCCTCTCACCAAAACCATATACTTTAAACTTTTTGTGAGAGTAAAAAAATTATATCGCTAATTGATGTAGTTTTAGTTATAAACTCTCTATTCCCTTCACTATTTGTATCGTATCCCGTCCATATTTACACACTAAAATGGTCCTCACATTAACAAATTTATTTAATAACCCACTTTTATTAAAAAATATATATATACATAAAAACATCTATTAAGCATGCATAAAACCTGGTATAAAAAAAAGACTGCTAAAATATCTTCACCTTTGTAAACGCAGCTGTTCTTCATCTGGTTTTCTTTTTGAAAATTCTTCCTGTGCTTTTTAGTTGTTAGGAGTGTGGGATTTTTCTATCTAATGTTATTCTTAGTCTCTTATTTCTCACCATCAATCGACCAATTGTTTGTTTTCATATTGATCTAATATTTAGGGTTCGACAGCAGCATCGGCGACTTCAACTGCAACCGTAAATCAAGGATTAGTATAATCAAATCAACCCTGTAGCATTAATAAGCGCCGCAAAAAAGGAACATGTAGCGTCACGTTTTATGAGCGTCTTTACCTACCTTTTGCGTCGCTCGTAAAAAGTGGCCAAAACAAAAGTGTAGCAAAAAGTCTTAGAACTAGGTAACTATAATTTTTGTGTCGGCTTGAGAATCTAGTGTTGGGTTTGGCATTTTTCATACATTTGATGTGATAGATTTAAATCGGATTGTGATTGTTGGTTTTGTGGGAATCTATACTGAGTTTTATTTAGCTTTTTAGTGTCAGCTGGTTTGCAGATGAACTGGGATGAGTGGCAAGTTATGCATTAGTAGTTTAACATCTCATGTTTTCTCTTGTTTCTAATTCTTCCTTTTACTTTTTACAGGTGTTTTGCATATCCGCTCTCAGGTTTTGGATTTACTTACCAAAATTCTATTGAGCAGCGATTGTCGATTATTTGAGCATCTATTGTGTTGTTATGTTATGGAAATCATATAATATGATTTCTGCTGATGTAGTATTTCAAGATCATTGAAACTACATCAAAATAGAACTTGAGATATGAATTACTTAAGGCTCTTTTCCTTCAACATTTAGGTAAGAGACTGATGACGATGAAATAGATCAAACACTAATTAGTAAACATTTATGGTTATTATTTCCTAGATTTTAATACATTTTCACACATAAACAAGTTTCACTTCAACTTGTGCCATTGTGAATGGTGTTGTTTCTTAGATGACTTTGTTTGAGCACTGTTCTGTTAAAGATCTCACTAGAAACTTCATTTTTGGTAGCTTGTGAATTTGTTGATTTTATTAGAAAAGCATCCAAGCCTGTTTTTCTTAGTAAGAATTTGTTTCGTGTTTGGGTTGATGCTTTTGCCAAAAGATAGTATTAGGTCTGCTGGTTATTGGGTTGTATATCTCTGTTCTTTCTTTGTGGGAAAACATGTTTTACATTATCTTAGACATCCTAACTAATGATTGAGGGTGGTCAAATAGAGGAAGATGCCTGTATATTAGTTAATATATGTGAAAAGGTATAAAAAAAAAATAGATATTGCACTAATGATATAAAACTGATGTTTGTGGTAGAAAATTTGATTAGAGACAGCTTGACAAAAACATTTATTTCAAGGAGAGATTTTACAAATACTTTGTTATTATACTCTGTTGTGTTTGTTTCTAGATCTCTGTAGCTATAATTCGAAATACGAATTGCAAACATTTGTTATATTGCATCCCCACTAATATTCAAAATGTTGGTGTTTCAGTTTTGCTGATTGACCTTCATTTCTAAGTTGGTTGAGAAGGAAAAGCTCTTTTATTGTTCAATTAATTTGGTTGAACTTCTCATGTAGCTATTTTTATGTACTCAATTCTAGCTTGTGTAGATGGTTGAATTAATCTATTTATCCTTCATGTTTTGTTTGCAGATATCAAGTAATGAAGCTGCTGAAATGGAAAAGCAAATGGCCATTCAAGAAGGCTAGCTGGTTAGCATCTAGCAATCTCATTCTTTATCTTCCACTTCAATGAGTTTTCTAATAAAAAATTTTTGAAAATTATTTAGGCTGTAATTGGAGATTATCCTCTTCCATGTCTGTGTTTGCTTGTTCATGGCTTGTGATTGAGTGGAATCTTTGATTTGAGCTTTAAAATCTGATCAAAGTTAGTGATGTAATTTGTCAAACTTGCTCATGTCTATGTCTTTTGTTGTATGCATCAGAGCCTTTATTAATAAGTTTCCTGATGTTAATATGGTCTTGGTTTTGTCTTGTATGCATGTTAAAAAATTTGTGTATCAACCTGCTAATTTGTTCAGTTTGCATCATTCCTTGCAATAATTTTAAGGGTCGGTCTTAGTAGCTCTGAACCTGCAACTTGTTCTTATGTGATCATGACAAGAGCATTGTATGAGCTTTTATCAGTTTGCTGAGTTAATGAACTTATTTGTGTGCATCCGTCTTACTACTTGTGTGAATATGTCTGTTAAACTGATTAAGAAAAATGAGATGAGTTAAGTGTTGCACACGTTTTCAGTTAGTCTTTTAAAAGTCTTTCTTGGCTATGTTTGTTGTAGTTTGATTAAGCTTAGACATGTATGCCTTGTCTAAAATGAACATGCTATATTGTGCAATCTCCTCAGCTAAGTTTCATGTTTATTGACTGATTGTATTAAGTCATGTCTGAGTTGCTATATGCTAAGTTCAGACAACTTGATCTGGTGTTTGTAAAGTATGTTCTTGTGCATAGGTAAAGTATGTTCTTGTGCATTATGCTTGCTGCAAGCTTATTTTATGTCAGGTTCTGCAAACCCTCAAGATGATTTAAGTACTCTTATTTGTGCCTTGTTGGATACCTTAATTTGTGCTTTCATATTCTCTGGTCTGCTGAGTTGAAGTACATGTTTTGCTGTGATCAAGTAACATGCATGATAGAAGTTGATGGTATGTTTTATTAAGTGACATGATGCTATTTGAGCATGCAAGTCTTGTCTCAGACTGCATTCCTGTCTCCTTCGAAGCTACATTCTGTGTTGTGTTAACTTAAGGTGAAATCAAGATGAGGAGTCTAATAATATGTGTACAGAGTGAGCACATCCTGTTAGTGAGCTTATGAATTAGTTTTCTATTTGCTTGAAGTTATGCAATATATTCTTGTTGGTTCAATCTACTTGATTATTGAGTATTTATATCAACCCGAATAACATATTTTTAAAGTTCAATCTGAGTTAGCTTGACATTCTCTGAACTTCTTCTTATGTGTCTAACTGAATATGCCTATGTTTGTCTGAATTGGCCGTGATTATAATTTGGTTATGCATTCAGTCTAAGCTTTGGTCTATTCCTGATTGCAATATGGTTTTGATTTTGATTTGTGTATCTGTTCATAAGCCTTAAAGATCTGTGTGTCAACCAATCTAGCTGACTGATCTTTGCATGATTCAGTGTCTGGCCTATGGTCAGACAACTTCTTTTTATGGCAATGTTCATAATATTTTGAGAACTGACTATGAGCCAATAGTAGTTGACTTGCCAACAATCAAAAGTAAGAGAAAGCGAAAGGCGATTTGAGAAATACATTTCAATTTTTCTTTGAGATCAACGTCAAGTGTGGAGGTTTGTCTTCTATTATATTTCTTTTTGTTGATATAACTTTTACTCATAATATAACTCAATTTTTAATTATACCAGTGCAATTGTAATCCTATGGCAGATTGAAAAAGTGAGCGTCCGTTTTGTCATTTGTGTACATTTTTTTTCTCTCTGCTAAAGTAGCTACAACTGGAGCAGAGTCGAGAAAATTGTTTGTAGCTGCTCTTTCTGCTGTTTTGCCTTAATAATCTATAGTGTGCCATTATCGCATTAAAAAGGTATTGTTCTCGCAAATTTTTCTTCCATGTCTGTGTTTGCTTGTTTATGGCTTGTGATTCTTTGATTTGAGATTTAGAATCACAGTTAGTCAAGACACATGTAATCTGTTAAACTTGCTCACGTTTATGTCCATTGTTGTATGCTTCAGAGTATTTTTTGATAAATTGCCTAATGTTAATATGGTCTTGGTTCTGTCTTGTATGCATGTTCAAAAATAAGTTGCGTAAGAACATGCAAACTTGTTCAGTTTGCATCAGTCCTTGCAATAATTTTAAGGGTCGGCCTTAGTAGCCGTGAACTTGCAACTTGTTCTTATGTGATCATGACATGAGCAGTGTATGAGCTTTTATCAGTTTTTCTGAGTTAATGAACTCATTTGTGTGCATCTGTCTTACTACCTATGTGAATATGTCTGTTAATTAATCTGATTAAGAAAAATGAGACGATTTAAGTGTTGCACACTTTTCATTCAGTCTGTTTAAAAGTCTTTCTTTGCTATGTTTGTTGTAGTTCGATAAAGCTTAGGCATGTCTGCCTTGTCTAAACTAACTTGCTATCTTGTGCAATCTGCTCAACTGAGTGTCATGTTTATTGACCGAGTGTATCAAGTCATGTCTTAGTTGATAGCTAAAGTATGTTCTTATGCATATGATATGCCTGCTGCTAGCTTATTTTATGTCATGTTTTGTAGCCTCTCAAGATGATTTAAGTACACTTATTTATGCCTTGTTTTGCAGATCCTCATGTTTTGTAGCCCCTCAAGGTTTTAGAGTCTAGGACCTGAAGTTCAGGTTGCACGGTATGTCTAATTTGTTGTATAAGATGTGTTTGTCATCTTTCTGACAGCTTGTTTGATGAACATGAAATGTGAATGCCTAAGCTATTTTTATGCCAAGTTAAGATTTTCCATGAACGGTTGTGATATGACTAGATTGCATGTGCTGTATTATCGCGTGTTTTTATCCTTGAAGTTGTCCCCATCCTCCTTGGTCTTTAATCTGCATACATTTGAATTGTATGTGTGCATTATTGTGGGCTTTTTCCTTGAAGTTGTGTCGCCATCCCCTCTTTTCTAGTTTATCCACATATTGTAGCTTTGCATTTGCTGCTGGATTTTTTTTCTTTCTCATCCATGTGATGTACTATCATTTATCAAAGATCATGAAATTTCTATTCTTGTCCCCATCCCCGCCTCTTTTGTGCTCTGTTTTGCCTTAAACATATTGATATTATTATGCTAAGAATATGCTCTGAAACTAAGTTTCTAATGGGATTAGCATGCCAATTTTCCGGTGTACATTGGTTAATGCTTTTGACAACTTTGTGAAACTGAATCTCTTTATTTTGATAGCAACGTCTTTCCATTCAGAATGTTTAGATTACGTGGCTGGATTTCATTTAGTAGAAAGATTGTGAAAAACATTTTCATATCCTTGGTTTTGATGTAATATATGACATGCTCTGGCTTAAAATGCGACTGCTTAAATATCATGTGTGGTTACTATTCCTTAACGATTTTAGGTGCATGATTATGCTTATCCTTTGGATGAGGATGTCATATGCAAGTTAGTGATTTTCCATGAGATAAATTATATGATTATGTGATGTGATTGAAGTAGGGGTGTTAAGAAAAATCTTTAAGTTGAAAGTTTTAAAACAATCATAAATTGTTTGATGCTACTATTCACCCCCTAGTAGTAAGAAGCGTTATTCTGATCAAGCATAGTCTTTCTATTAGTAATTCAAATTTTCAGCTTGTACACAAAATTGAAAGTGGATGATGCTTAATTGATCTTGGTACATAGGTGGCATACCATCTGCATGTGCTGCATTATTCTACAAGGTCCATGTATTTTGGGTGTACTTCAGTTAGTGCAATATTATAATAAGAGTAAGAAATAAGTTTTGAATATAATGTGTGACGACCCCTTTGTTAATATCTTGTAAACTATTTTGCTTTATCTTCTAGGATGAATTGCAAGACACTGTTTTGCTCTTAGTTTATAACAAGCAAATATCTACGTAATTCTACGAATGCCGTAGAAATTACCGGAAAACTTGGTGTCTTTTATCTTTGTCAACGTAAATGATATGTTTGTGTAATTGATCTTGATTTCACTATAACATGAGAGTAAAAGAGCAGATGCTTATTGACCTGTCCTTGTTTTTTGAATTCGTTGTGTATGTAATGTGTGTGCATAATGAAGGCAAGGTTGATCAACTTATTAAAGACCTCTAAGTTGTGTTGTTTTTGGTTATATGCAGGACGGACTCTGGGACACCGAGTTGCTCATGTTAGAAAAGAAGCATACATTTGATGTATATTAATTATTTGTTCAATTATACCAAGATTGGAAGTTTCTTACTAATGAGAAATTCATTTGATTGTGTTTTAACAATAGTGTCGGCCTTATGTAAAGAGGGGTTCATGATTTATAATGGTGGTAATTGTCATCAATAAAACAATTAATTAGAGGTGAATGACTTATAATGAGAGTTTATGTTGTCATTGTATCATTATTTAGTGAGGGGTAAATGGAGTTGTAGTGAGGGTATATACCGTAATAAAAACAATATTTACTGAGGGCAAGTTAAGTTGTACCAAGGGGATGTTTGGTCATTAGATCATGATTTAGTGAGGGTTAAATGGAGTTTTAGTGAGGGTATATACCGTAATAAAAACAATATTTAATGAAGGGTAAATGAACTATTGTGACAAAATATGTCGTCACTAGAACAATTTTTAATGAGAGTAAAACACATGTCACTAAATGAGAAAAATCAATAACGACAGGACCTTTTACTCTCACAATTTACCTTTGTATAGAGAAGCAAATGACGGGAGATGAGAGTAAATTTCCTCTCATAAAAAGTCTTTAGTGACGGGAAATTGACTTTTAATGACATGATTTCCCTTCGTTAAAAATCGATTTTCTTGTAGTGATATCCTCCACCTGATGCAACTGATGATGATAATCTAACTCTATATGAGTCAGTACAACGGGAGCACAAAAGAGTTGCACAACAACACATCGGTTTAGGATGAAGTCGACCAACGATGTCGGTAAGGCCTACCCGTGACGCCCCGTTCTAGACACCGTGTCCTTATCCGGAATGGAACACCCGGCACATATACAATTTAAGTTTTAAATCAATTATATCCATAAGCCTTACGTAATTACATCAACATTAAAGCAAAAATGTAAAGACACGAGAAACTTAAACCACAACAATGTCAACCTAACTCAAGAAGACTAAATGTTGTTCTATCAACATCCAAGTGAAAAAAAGGTGCGAGTGACTAGTGTATTTATTACAACCATGAGCTTAAAGGACAAATATAAAAGATACATAAATATTCTAACTCTCGTCTCTCAAGAAAAATAACAAAAATTGCGTAAAAATTTCCAAGCATCAAAATAGGCACTACTCCTCGTAATTGATAATATCGAAATTATCACGGTGTGATTTGCGGTGGAATGTGGATATGTGGCTATAATTTGGTGTAAATTCCGAGGGTGCACGGCGGTGAAGTAGAATTGAAGGTGGTGAAAAGTGGCGGTGTAAATGAATGTAGAGATAATATTAAGTTTGGCAAAGTAAGCATGTGTTTTGTATTAATGAACGTCAGTAAAAAGATTACATTGAGCCTTATTTATAGGAAAGCTACATGCTAGGGTTTAACTAATGACAAAACAATGTATTTAAATACAATATGACGCCGACTAAGCTAAAGATTATGTTGAGGTGCCGATGTGGGAAGGACCCATTACACTTGGATATTTCTCGTGTCTTTGTCTTGTTTCCCTTGTGTTGTAGCTTGCTTTTGGTATTTTTAACGGGTCGGCCTCATTTCTTGATGCCGCATAGGGCTTAAAGGCTTTGAGTGAGGCCGATAGCCGGTGGTCTTATTCTTGACATGTGAGTATTCGGACTAAGGTGGCTGTTGGGAATAAAATTTATGTTTTGATGATAATTCATCATATTTGTTTAAAGTATTATCTTAACCCCATTGATGAAGTGCTGAAGCCAGCTGTTATAGTGAAAAGCTAAAAGATGTCTAGAACTGAATGTATAGGTTTTACTAGAGTCTGATATTTGTATAATTTACATCAGACAAGCACTGTAATAATTAGTGTGTCGTAAAACTGAAAAACTGGAAGTCATCTAGAAAACTAGAAATCACTAAGACAGAAACAGACTCAGAATACACCAGTATCAAACTGAAGAATATAAGTTCAAACTCGGTTGGCTTATATAGAAGACACGACTCGGTTGGCTTATATAGAAGACCGAAGAACCGAGGACACGGACTCGCTTATTGAAGATTGAAGAGCGAGGGTTCAAACTCAGTTATGAAGATTACAAGTCGAGACTGTAAAGTTAGACTTCAGGCAAGATTGTGTGACCTGAACTGACTTTATGGATCTTGTATGAAGACCTAAGAATCATAAGGACAATGAATTCTTAGATGATAATGAGTCATGGTGTACTCTGATTAAGTCAATTATAATCAGATGAAAACTGGAGTACTGATATTTGAAGAATGGTAAAATCTCAGCTAACGCTCCAAGTCAGTTAGGAAACTGACAAACAATAAACTCAGTTTTATAAGTCAGCCATCCAACAAACTGATCGTACAGTCGAACGTTATAAAGGAAGCAATTTCATTGGATGAGTTACTGACACAACAGAACGGTCAGAAAATATAGCCGTTGCAAGAGAGACGTTGATACAATTCGAATTGAAGCCAGATGAATGTTGGACCTCACACTATAAATAGAAGACTTTGCACCAAGGATAAAAACAACGAATTAACAAGTATTATCAAGCAATCTTGTGCATTAGTCATTTTATTCGAATTACTATCATCTCAGGGCTATAACAAGATCATATCTAGAAATTCTTCAAGTGTTCAAGCTACATAGATTTTATCAAGAATCATACACTTTGAAGAACCACAAACAAGAATCAATTTATTGATTCTCACCCAACTTTGATTCTACATCAAAGGTTTTAGATCGTGAAGCAAACCGGGAAGGTTTCGCCAAGGACAGTTGTGAGAAGCTGTCGGGTAGACTGTGTTTGTGGTGGTAGCTGGTGAAGAGGCAATTCAACCCTCCAAGGATCAGTGTTCAAGCAAATTGAAGAACATCAATTCTACCTGTTCTACAACTGTTTATATAGTGAAGCTAGGGATTAGCCAAGGACTATTGTTTAGTACTTTTTGTAACAGTTCACCTCAAGAAGTTCTAGTGGAATTTTCCTCTGCACCACAGGGGAAGAGAGGACGTACATGATTACACCACCTGGAACCTCTATAATACTTGCCTTATTTACTTTACACACTTACTTATTTACAGCACTTTGTTAATTGATTGTTAAACACCTCACATTTCACAAACTGATTCATTGTAATTCAGTTTACTACACTCAGTTTTCACAGAGAATAACAAGATCAAGCAAAAGGCTAAAACTTAATCCGCTGCCGGTGGACATAGTTTCAAGCTTAAGTCAGTTTGACTTAAACTCAGCTTAGTCAGCTTAACTCCACACAAGTTCAACTGAACCTTAATTTGTTTTAAATCCAGTTTTAAGGACAAGTTTATTCACCCCCCCTCTAAACTTGTGTTAGCCTTTCCAAGGGACCAACAATTGGTATCGGAGCAGTGTTTCTTTGATAAGATATCAATTGCTATATATTTCCTCTAGTTGTTCTCATTTGAAAGCTCAGTTTTCAGTTGTTAAACAATCAATTTTCACTCACTCACTATGGATAACAATCAATATGCAAGACAGATGCTTATGTGCAACATGGACAGATTTGACGAATATAAACGTCGTATGCCGGCCTTTCTAGCAGCTACTCATGATGAAATGATGGATGTACACACTGAAGGACCAATCCAGATCACTCACATGTAAACTGATGGTGAGAGACAAATTACAGTTCCAAAGCCCAAATCCGAATGGACCAGTGATGATCGCAAGAGAAACAATCTCAACAATGTTGCTATGGATTTTATTCTTAGGACTCTTGACAGGAGCATGTACTGGAAGGTGAAAGAATGCACAACTGCCAAGGAAATGTGGGACAAACTACAACTTGTTTGTGAAGGAACAGATTCAATTAAGGAAAACAAGATCTCTGTTGCAAAACAAAAGTTTGAAAATTTCAAGATGAAATCTGGAGAACTAATTGACCAGATGGAAACAAGATTCAGTGCTATCATTGATGAATTAGATCTACTCCAGATTGAGTACTCTAAGAAAGTTATCAACACAAGAATCTTGAAGGCATTACCAATGTGATGGAAGATGAAGGTCACTGCTATGGAAGAATCTAGAAGACTTGACATAGAGGATTCATTCAAAATCTTCTCAGATCTGAAAGCTTATGAATTCAGTGAAGATTTTACAAGTACAGCTGCAATAATCAAAGCTCTGGAAGAACCAAAAACCACAGCACTTGCAGCAGCATCAAATGACATTCAAGAAAACTCATCTAGGAATCTTCATGAATTGGATGAAATGGAAAAACAAATGGCTCTAATGATGAACATAATTCGAAGAATGAAGAGTGGACATCCAGTCACTCAGAAGTTTATCAAAAGGACTCCTGAGAAAAAAAAAGACTATGAATATCTCTGTTTCAACTACAAGAAACCCGGACATTATAAAGCTGAATGTCCATAACTAACCAAGAAGACGCCACCAAGAAGAGTTGGTAGAAGAGCACCCCTTGCTGGAGATGAATCAGATTATGAAGCTGGTACTGAAAGACTATCAAATGACACAACCTTAATGGCACACATGGAAGATACAAATGAGGTATGTGAATCAAACTCTAAATATTCCTCAGCTCAGATTTCCATGCAAAATGCATGTTCTTCGACTGCTGACTCCAATCCAAAAAATCAAGAAGTAGAAGAAACACTTGATCAATTGATGAATCAGCTAGTAACTATTCAAGCTGGTTATGAATCAATTGAAGCTGAGAAGGAAAGTCTAATTCTTGAAGTTGAAAGATTGAAGTCTGAATTAAAAGTGTTTAAACTGACTAGAATCGATAAAGAAAAGATTCGAAGATCGACTATCGCATCGACGGCGACAAAGAATCGAATCATTTGCTCAATCAAGCTCAATTACTGGATTCAAATCAGGAAAACCATATTGAGACAAAACTGGTTTAGGATTTGATAGACAACAATCTTCTAAGGATGGAACCAGCAAAGCTGTCAAACCTAGTACCAAAATTGGTATCAAGTTTGTAGCTGAGAAACTTCCACAAACTGAGAAAATTGTTGAACCAGTAAAGCCAGTATCACATAGGACAAATCAGTTTTCCAAGAAAACAACCAGATTTACCAACAAAGGGAAACCAAATGGTAAATCGGCTGTATCTCAAGAAAACCGAACTGGGAAATCAACGACCAGGTCCACAAAAACCAATCAAGTGAAGAACCAGAAAAATTACAATCAAAGTAAATCCAAGAATGTCAATCATTCAAGGATTCACACATTCAGGGGGAAAGGAAGACTATATCCCACTGATGATGATTGGAATTTTACTGCATCTATTGGTAAAACTGATAATAACAATCATTCCGGACGAAAAACCTATCAAAGGTTTCGGTCCAAGACTCAGCAGAGGACTAATCTCAGTTCTCAGCAAAAGTCCCAGTACCAAGGTCAGTTTAGACCTCAGTACAGAAGGAATGACGGTTATCATTCTAGCTTTAATAATAGAAAGCAACATGGAAATAAGGTTCAGTGAAAAGATCTGAGAGATCATATAAATGAGACACAGTCCAAACATATATACTATAGGAATGTGGCTTACATATATGAAAACAAGTGCAACAATATCCGAAGAATCCCAAAAGGATATATTCCCAGAGTTGTACTGACAACTGACCCCCATGGACACAAACTGAATTGGGTACCTAAAAACTTCTAATTTTCATTGCAGGATATATGGTACTTTGACAGTGGTTGCTCTAGACACTTGACAAAGAGTAAAGACTGTCTCAGTAATTTTATTGCAAAGGATGGACCAAAGGTTAATTTTGGAAGTAAAGACAAACCTGGATACACCAGAGGTTATGGCACCTTAATCAGGAATGGACTTACAATCAAGAATGTATCTTAGTCAATTTTGTGATATAGGATACAAAGTTACTTTCGACAAAGAATTCTGCATTGTCATAAGCGAATCAGCTTATCAAGTTGTCCTAGCCGGAAGAAGAAAAGAAAATATGTATGTAGTAGATAGGACAACAGCCGTTGCTGAAACCTGTTTGCTTGTGCATACAAAATCAGAAATCCGTTGGTGATGACGTGGTCAATCAGGTTATAATATACTTGACCACCATAAACCAATACTAGCAAGAGGACTAGGCCCATCGTAGTATAGCTGTAGTGAATCAAGGTCGATCCCACAGGGAACCAATTGTGGATCATCTTATATACAAACAATTAATTAAACATGTCAAGGACATAGAGGCGGTCTACGACCAACATAAGACAAGAAAGGTAAAGACACGACTCGACACAACGTAATTAACCTCCCCAATTATAGTCTTTATCGTTTGGACCTAGATAATTTATATAATAAACTGAACTTATTAACTGTCAATCCATTTGTATCTATCTTAGATTGGCTACGGGAGTCATCCTCTTTAACTTGACTTAGCACTTTGGTAGGTCACTAAATCACCGTGATATTGTTACGTGACTTCGCCTTTTGGTGCCTCCATCTCATATAACTCACACGCTTACGACTCTAAGGATGCCGATATTAACCGTACACCTCGTCCGGGCAACATTCCCGTGGTTAGGCGTACTTCCTAAACGATCGCTCAAGCCCTCGTCCAACTAACAAGCTTACCTTTTAGGTCTCATGCTAGTTTACGAACTACGTATAACTAGGTGACGTCAATTCCCTAATACAAAACCTACCTAGATCTCGCTGAAAGCCCCGGAAGATCATTCATGAGCCGACCTAGAGCCCTATATTGGTATTTCCTAATCGTACGCCGATTAAAACCGACGAGCAACGTAGCCGTGGCCATACCTACCGAGATAATAAATTCTATTAAGTTAACCTAACCATAAAGACGTGGCTATTTAACGGATGAAAACGGGGCTCGGTCGACCGAATAGGCTGGCTCGGTCGACCGAGTGAACTCATTCGGTCACCCGAATCAATTTCGTCCCCGCATTACATCCCCGAACATATCTCTCGCGTTTCATCATACGTAACGATTAAACGGTAACTCGTAAAGCATTCATATAAACTAACATAGATACACATTAATTAAACAATGCGATTCATGAATAAATACTAAGTGTATGACGTAGGTTATGGGATCCCCCTAAACAAGGAGTCGCCACATCCCTATCGTCATAGCCTAGATCTACATCATCTAGCTATGATTAATTAACTCAAACGATAAAGCATAATTGGGAGGGATTAATTACTTAAAAGAAAAGAGACAGAAAATAAAGGCTTACATAATTCGCAGCCTTTAAATTGCTGGAAACCTTCAATCTACTTACGCTACATTGTATTAGAATATCAAAGTAGAATTATATTCTAAAGTATGAGAGGTGTGTATTACAATTGCTCATAGCTGTTGCTTATATAGAGGTTTTTGCCGACTTAGGGTGGTTCTAGAAGATAAGCACGATTAAAGCCGAAAACCGACCCAAACCCGAGGCTCGGTCAACCGAGAGGTGACACTCGGTCGACCGAAGCATCAGGCTCGGTCGACCGAACCTAACTTTTCACGCGTCAATCGTTTTTCTCGTCTATCTTGTTCCCCACTGCACGCTTTCGTGTTGATCTGATTAATCTCTCATTTATCTCTTGATTAATGCTCCGATTTTCTTCCTTCTTTATCTTGATATAATTGATTGAATGACATTAATCCTCTCGATTTGTTGTGATCTGCAAAATCAATAATTTATCACACAATAAATCGGCTTTAAATAATAAAAACAGCTAAATACCAATTTACATAATATAAATCACATAACATTAAATATTAAATATAAACATGTGATTTAATATGAAATATATATTATTAATCTCGATTTAAGGTCAATGTTGATGACTTTTACGGGTATAATTTGACCGTCATCAACTACCCCCCACTTAGACTTTGATCGTCCCGAACAAATCATCAATAAGTCATTCCCCAAGACAACATTTTTTATGGTCAAATCATACTTACACAAGAAACTCAAGTCAACTCATACTAGTCATGCTTATAAGATATCCATTATTCACTACTCACTATGAATCGCAAAGTGACGTGTGCATGTGCATTAGGTTTTATATATTCGTAGCAAGATTAGAGTTTATGCGAATTCGTAATCTCAACCTACCAACCTCAACATTCATACTTCTCAAGCCTTTAAATTTTTGAAGCACTAGAGCAATAAGCAAGAGCGTATCTATAGGGTTTTTGGACTTGGAGACCGAGTACTACTCAAAGCCTCTTAAAGAGTTGAATATTCTTTTCATATCTTCATATTTTTCAAATACTATTAATCTCAAGGAAGAAAACTTTTTGGAGTATCCCCCTATCTTAGATCATGTATAGCATCGAATATTACCACAAGCGCGGGGCTACTTTGGTAATGTTACTACAAGCCCAATGTCTAACATTTTGCTAAAACACAGGTACGTCTCAAGCTTATTACTCCGCTTTTGTTGGCAAGAAGATAAGAATACATCAGCCAATAAGTATCGACACTAAGTCTACATAACCAATCATCTATGCAATGTACACATAATTTCTTCGCTTATTATGATTTGCGCGGTATACTCGATTCACGATTTGAGTAATTGAATAATAAATAACTACTCGCAACAACCAACATGAATATCCTTAAATTTACTTAGCATAAGTATAAAATGATCACGTACTCATGCAACTTGGTTCCTTTCCTATCAATTCTTAGCTAGGAACTCACAATTCTAAGGGTACGAGATACATAATATGGTATTTATTAAATTTTTTCAATCATGTGCCGTTTCATTCAATTTTCAATTATAACATAACATGGCTAAGTCTCCTACCCCCCACTTAAACGTGGCATTGTCCTCAATGACAAAAATAAGTGAGAAGTTAAGAAAAAGACTTAGCTCGGGAAACGGCTCTCAAGTAAAGGAACAATATCGAGTAAATGTCAAAGCACGTTGTGGAGAAGCAAGTGAAAACCCGTATAAGCGAGACAAACTCCACAAAACCGTTAATAACACCATGTCTATGGGAGTTATAGAATAATGTGGCAGTAATTAGGTATGAATACCGAAAAACATTTTAAGCCACTTTATTTTATACAACCAAAGACAAGAAAAATACTAAATAGAAAGAAAAATAAACAAGCAACTAAAGATGGTAGTCTTCATCTAAAAACCGGGTGGATAAGACAAAGATCAAAAAGCATAACCCCATGTGGGAAAACACGAGGTGGACTGGCTCACTATGTATTCATTCCAGTATAAAAGAAACTTGGTAAGGTATAACAGATTGAATGCGACCTATTGGCTAAAGATAAAATCAAATACTTAACGCAGAAACTTCTCGCTTGCATGGGATATCAACAACTTAGGGAGATGTAGCTACTCCTCGAATTACTAATAACCCAATGTATCATGTAAAAGTCATAACCGTCATCAACAAGGTCGGATCAGTATGATAATGTAGAACAAAACTTATCATCTAGAAATGCCGGAATAGGCGTAAAAAGTGTGCAATTTAAAACTTCCGGTAGAAAGATAAGTTGTACTTCGATCGAACCAAAAACCTTTAAAATCTAGCTAGGGTCAGAGCTACACTTCCCCCAACTAGGATCATGAAAATCAAAATGATAAAAATTAATCATTAAAGCTTAGCAATATTTCAAATTCCGCAACACATAGGTATTGTGTAAACAAAATGGAGGTTGAGAGTATGATGGGTTCAGAAAAATGATACACATAAGGATGGGAAGAAAATATAAATGGTGGGTAAGAAATTGTGTTTATGGGTGGGTTGAAAATGGTTAAGGCATCGAGATTGGGTGGGAGAGTGAACTGGATGGAAAGTAAGAGAGGCGATGAAAGAATGGTTAGAAATGTGAACTGTTGGGGCAGATTGGTGAGAGGATCGAAAAGGTTGAAGGTGAAAAAGTGTAAAAGGAAAGGTAAGGATAATTGCGTAATGAATTGCACACTACTTTGGATTTTCACTTGGATCACCATTCTAAAAGGTTTTGGAAGTTGGCCAAAATTGTTCTTGTTCGCACCAATCATTCTCTCGTTACATTTTCGGTAATTCTCAAGCTCTCTTAATGCTTCCATCTTAAGGTTGATTGCTAAATTTCCTTTTATTTAGCAATTTCTCGACTCTCCTACGGAACTCTATTTCACGTGGCCTATATTGAGTAAAAAAGTTTTGCACATCCTTAGCCCAATGGCCATCGGAACACGGCAAAATAAAAAACCTCAACATATTTCACGTTACTCTTATTTGACTCAAAGAAAACAAAACCTATAATCCTAAAAAGAAATCCTAAGGGTTTTAAAGAAGTAGTTCTGAGTTTAAAGCCCTCAGCTCGACTTTCCAAAAGTATCCTTGTCAGTTAGTATTCTTGGATCGCCAGACTTTGACCCTCTGAGCACTATTAGAGGTGGCTTGTCGCTTTTGCGGATTAATACCCTTCCCTTGGTTGTGAGACCTAGGAAACGACATTTATCCATACCATTTATCCAAAGCTCTTACCTCGGCTCTTGTTTTAGGAATTAGCGAATTCTAAGAAACTCGGCTAAAATTATGGTTTTGGCCTTGACAATAAGAAACAATGAATCTAAGTACTCCGAACAAGCTCGGTTGTGTAGGCAAGCCTACGCCGTCTTATTCGTTGGAACATATGTGACAGTTCAGGCCAATCCGTCAAGATAAGCCCCGTTTAGCCCGAAGGCTTATCGGCTATGCTAAGTCTTGTCGAACTGCTGTAACGTACATCACACGTGGAGGGGAGTTGATTGAGCCGAAGCTCGGTTGAACTCGCCCACCATGGTTAAACCATTTCCGAACCTATGTACTAAGAGTCTTCGATTTCTAAATTGTCACCCAAAGCGTAATCTCGTTTTTTTTTAAGGTGGGTTCACCGAGAAGCCATCACCATAAACATCAACGAAAGCCGAAGATTGCGTTCTTTCAAAACTCAATGTCTTCTTTAGATTGTGAATGCTTAAACTACACAATTTGTTGCTCCCATGGCCAGTAGAAGCAATTTCATGCATAGGACCATGAGATTTTAACAGAACTACGAGGAACTCTTTATTCACTGCTTCCTTCAACTACTACATGTTTCCCTACACCCTCTAGATGAGATAGATTTGGGGGCAGAACCTTCCACACTAATAAAATTATTCTTACAAACCAACTCCGGGCTAAGATTCTTACTAAGATTCATGTATAGGCTAACTTATGCTCAAAAAAAAAAAAAAAAAAAAAAAACCAAAAGGTAATAAAACATAAGCAAAAAAAGGTAGTACCTTGCCTTCAACATTGTACCACGAAGAATTTAAGCCTTAAAATTTTTTCGGAGCCATCTTGGTGCTTTAAAGGTATTGCTTCCATCGCTTTTCCCATCTTAGATTCGTAGCTCCACATGTTTGCTGGGTTATTTTCTCAGCGCCCGTGAAAAATTACTGACTCAGATTATTGCTTCCCTGGTTTCTGCAAACAGAAGAAAAACAAAACAGACCGTAGACTGATTTTAACATGGTTTCCCATGCGCTATCGTACCTACGGATTAAACATACGGGGATAAACAGACACGCGAAATTCCAGACTCGAAAAACACAAATCAGAAACCGTGTAAACAGAACAGGACAAAACAAAAATATTATAAGTGCTCGGTCGACCGAATGAGGTCTCTCGGTCAACCGAATAAATTTTTTTTTTAATTTTTTTTTAAGCTGGAATTTTCAGACAGAGCAGACAACCAGAGGGACTCAAAACGTAAAAACAGACTCTAAAACAGAAAACTCGACATGAATAAAAAATTATTTATATATAAAATTGACCGTTGGTTCCCCGGCAACGGCGCCAAAAACTTGATGACGTGGTCAATCAGGTTATAATATACTTGACCACCATAAACCAATACTAGCAAGAGGACTAGGCCCATCGTAGTATAGCCGTAGTGAATCAAGGTCGATCCCACAGGGGAACCAATTGTGGATCATCTTATATACAAACAATTAATTAAACATGTCAAGGACATAGAGGCGGTCTACGACCAACATAAGACAAGAAAGGTAAAGACACGACTCGACACAACGTAATTAACCTCCCCAATTATAGTCTTTATCGTTTGGACCTAGATAATTTATATAATAAACTCGAACTTATTAACTCGTCAATCCATTTGTATCTATCTTAGATTGGCTACGGGAGTCATCCTCTTTAACTTGACTTAGCACCGGTAGGTCACTAAATCACCGTGATATTGTTACGTGACTTCGCCTTTTGGTGCCTCCATCTCATATAACTCACACGCTTACGACTCTAAGGATGCCGATATTAACCGTACACCTCGTCCGGGCAACATTCCCGTGGTTAGGCGTACTTCCTAAACGATCGCTCAAGCCCTCGTCCAACTAACGGTTACCTTTTAGGTCTCATGCTAGTTTACGAACTACGTATAACTAGGTGACGTCAATTCCCTAATACAAAACCTACCTAGATCTCGCCGAAAGCCCCGGAAGATCATTCATGAGCCGACCTAGGAGCCCTATATTGGTATTTCCTAATCGTACGCCGATTAAAACCGACGAGCAACGTAGCCGTGGCCATACCTACGAGATAATAAATTCTATTAAGTTAACCTAACCATAAAGACGTGGCTATTTAACGGATGAAAACGGGGCTCGGTCGACCGAATAGCCGGGCTCGGTCGACCGAGTGAACTCATTCGGTCACCCGAATCAATTTCGTCCCCGCATTACATCCCCGAACATATCTCTCGCGTTTCATCATACGTAACGCATTAAACAAGTAACTCGTAAAGCATTCATATAAACTAACATAGATACACATTAATTAAACAATGCGGATTCATGAATAAATACTAAGTGTATGACGTAGGTTATGGGATCCCCCTAAACAAGGAGTCGCCACATCCCTATCGTCATAGCCTAGATCTACATCATCTAGCTATGATTAATTAACTCAAACGATAAAGCATAATTGGGAGGGATTAATTACTTAAAAGAAAAGAGACAGAAAATAAAGGCTTACATAATTCGCAGCCTTTAAATTGCTGGAAACCTTCAATCTACTTACGCTACATTGTATTAGAATATCAAAGTAGAATTATATTCTAAAGTATGAGAGGTGTGTATTACAATTGCTCATAGCTGTTGCTTATATAGAGGTTTTTGCCGACTTAGGGTGGTTCTAGAAGATAAGCACGATTAAAGCCGAAAACCGACCCAAACCCGAGGCTCGGTCAACCGAGAGGTGACACTCGGTCGACCGAAGCATCAGGCTCGGTCGACCGAACCTAACTTTTCACGCGTCAATCGTTTTTCTCGTCTATCTTGTTCCCCACTGCACGCTTTCGTGTTGATCTGATTAATCTCTCATTTATCTCTTGATTAATGCTCCGATTTTCTTCCTTCTTTATCTTGATATAATTGATTGAATGACATTAATCCTCTCGATTTGTTGTGATCTGCAAAATCAATAATTTATCACACAATAAATCGGCTTTAAATAATAAAAACGACTAAATACCAATTTACATAATATAAATCACATAACATTAAATATTAAATATAAACATGTGATTTAATATGAAATATATATTATTAATCTCGATTTAAGGTCAATGTTGATGACTTTTACGGGTATAATTTGACCGTCATCAGTTGGCTATGGCACAAGAAACTGAGTCATCTTAATTTTGATGACATCAACACACTTGTTAAGAAGCAGTTAGTCATTGGACTACCAGAAATATCATCTTAGAAGGACAACTTATGTGATGCTTGTCAACAAGGAAAGCAAACAAAAGCAAGTTTCAAGACCAAATCTCAGCATTCAACAACTAGACATCTGGAGTTCCTACACATGGATTTATTTGGACCTATTACACCAATTAGTATCAGTGGAAAGAAGTATACATTGGTGGTAGTAGATGATTTTTCAAGGTACACTTGGGTAATCTTCTTAACCAAGAAAAGTGAAACTAAGCAAAGACTCACAGAACTACTCAAGAGACTTCAGAATCAGAAAGGAGTTTCAGTTGTGAAGATAAGATCAGATAAAGGAACTGAATTCCTCAACAGTGTGATTATTGAATATTGTGAAGAAAATGGTGTTTTACACCAACTTGCTGCCACAGGAACACCTCAACAGAATGGTGTAGCTGAAAGAAGAAATAGAACGCTCAAAGAAGCTGGGAGAACTATGATCTATGAAGCTAAACTACCTGAAAGATATTGGGCAGAAGCAGTTAACACAGCTTGTTACACACAGAGCAGAGCTCTCATTAACAAAAGACATGAGAAGACTCCTTATGAAATTTGGAATGGAAGAAAACCAAATGTTTCATACTTTCATGCTTTTGGAAGAAAATGTTTCATACACAATAATGGAAAAGATCAACTTCATGTTTTCCAGCCCAAGGCTGATGAAGGAATTTTTCTAGGATATTCAAGTGTCAGCAAAGCTTTTAGAGTACTAAATTAAAGGACACTCAAGCATGAAGAATCAATACATGTAGTATTTGATGAACCAAACTTCCCAGGTGAAACAATTGAAGATCGACAAGAACTAGTCTCTCAGTCTCAGTTACCAGTCATGCCAGAACCAGTTTCAGTTGACATTGGAAGACTACAAATTTCAGAATGTTCAGATCAAGATCAGTCTCAGTTTCCAACTACTCAACAAACCACACCCGAACTACATGTTCCCGATTCAACTGAAGAAATTCAAGAACCAGTTCTTGAAGAACCAGTCGAACAAGATGTAAATCCTTTGATGCAAACACCTTCATATCAATCGATGAGAGATCACCCTGAAGAACAAGTAATTGGTGATACTCAAACTGGCGTTCGAACAAGACATCAATTAGATGCAATGATTGCGTGTTTTCTATCTCAATCAGAACCTAAAGAAATTGAAGAAGCTTTGAAAGATCCAGACTGGATATTAGCTATGCAAGAAGAACTCAATGAATTCGAGAGAAATCAAGTATGGGAATTGGTAGATAGACCAGCTTCATGTCAATATCATTGGAACCAAATGGGTTTTCGAAAATAAACTTGATGAAGATGGGAATATCATCGAAACAAAGCTAGACTTGTAGCTAAAGGATACTCTCAAGTCAAGGCATAGACTTTGATGAAACCTATGCACCGGTTGCAAGATTAGAAGCAATCGATTATTTCTTGCCTTTGCGGCTCATAAGAAATTCAAGGTTTATCGATGGATGTTAAAAGCGCATTTCGAATGGAATTCTTGAAGAAGAAGTATACGTTCAACAACCACCTGGATTCGAAATCAAAGATCAAGCGAGATAAAGTTTTCAAGCTAAGGAAAGCTCTTTATGGACTTAAACAAGAACCAAGAGCTTGGTACGAAACTCTATCTCAGTTTCTGGTGGACAATGGATTTATCAAAGGAACAATCGACAAAACTTTATTCAGGATGAAGAATGGAGAAGATACTTGATGTATGAAAAATATATGATCATATTATAAGACTTTTTATTATTATATTTATGATATTTTAGTATAATTTCATATAAATGCATTAAAAACTTATAAAAATCATAGTTAGTTATAATTAGATGCATAAGTTATAAAAACGATAAAAATGATGGTTTTTTGTCAGATTTACGTTTGGTGTTTCGTTGAGTTTGTTGCAGAATCAAATGTGTACCGAGATTCCAAAATATGACATACTTTGGAGCATAAATCATGAGTTTTTGTGGGATAAAAGATTATGCCAAAATCTAACAACTTTGAACGATCAACTCGTCCTTAATGTTTCTACCGTAACTCATCTTCAACGGACATTTGATCTAACTTAGAGGCATTTTCAGAGAAAAAGTACTTGATGAAAGTTGTGGGCCTTCAAAAGAGCTTTCCAACGAATATCAAATCATGTCAATCCGAGGTCTACACTCGAGATAGGTTTTTACGAACATCGGATATGTTGTATCTCCGGCACGCGCCGGAGAAGGCCGAATATTGCGTAAAAATCTCCGAAACCGGGCCCACAAATCTCGACAAGGGAATATATATCGTGTAGCCGGCACGCGCCGGTGGTGGTCCGGCACGCGCCGGCCTTATGGTACACTCTATAAATACCCCTCAATTGCAACCATTTTGAAGGGTACCAATGCATATATCTCTCTTCTATATATCTCTATAGTTTCGTTTTGTTGTTTTTCGTTAAATAAAAGTCGTAAACGGCACTCGCCGGAATAATGCTGTAGTATAAAGTCTCGTTATAATGCTTAGAGGATGTATCAAGGCTCATTGATGTCAAGGAGTTGCTATTTCCGGATGATACAACTCTGAATGCTTCAATTGTAACCTGGTAACTTTTCTAATGTATTTATGTTTATGTATTAATTATAGTATCTATATTTTAGTTATTATGTTGTTAGGCTAAACTTAGTATCTAGCCAAGATATGAAATTGGATTAGAATTATCTTTTTAGGGAAATGGATGATGACTATACTAAAATTGGATAAAATCGGTTATAATGAATCTCTTTCTATATTCGTATTGAATTAGCTACTTGATATGAAAGAATTCATAATCTGATTATGAATTGACGCCTCGTAGTTAGGTTATGAACTCGTTAATAGAAAGACCGGAGGGTAAAATTGGCCGAGTGAAAACGTGACAACGGAATCCGATTTCCTAAACCGGGGGTAGATTTGTTTCGGGAGAAACAAACTCTTATTGAAATATGTACTCGAGAGATTATTACGTTTAATTCGTTTGTTTAATTGACATCCCTTAAAATTGGCCGAATGACAAAACGGGAGTGACCCATGCTTGAGGATGACCTTGGACAAATGATTGGACATATGACAATTTCGATGCTCGTGTGAGGATGAATTGTTTAGTTTAGGAGTGCACCGTTCCGTATAATTGATTTAACTTAAAATAAAGATCGAGCACATCTAATTTTCACTAGAAAGATATAATAATTCAATAACATATTCTTGGCTAGTCTCTAATTATAATATCTATCTCCCTCCCCTAGATATTGTTTTGGTACCTATATATATTTATATCTATATATCTATGTATTGATATATATATATATATTTATATACTTATATATATCTGTTTTAGTTTTATGCTTTGTTAGTTTAGAGTTTGGTTGGATGATAAAATTGCGACTTAGATTGAGATAATAATAGTTTCTCGGTGTTTAATCACACGGTGAATTACCAAGTTTTCCCTGAGGATCGACACCTGACTCATCACTCTATCACTACAATTTGACCCGGTACACTGCCGGTAAGGATTGATAGCATAGAAAAGGTCCGTCAGCTTTTTGGCGCCGTTGCCGGGGAACGACGCTAATTCATTGTGTTCGAATGATTTCTACTTATATTAACTCAAAAGTCTCGAGGATAAGTCAACACTCTTCTTACCCCATTTCTATTTTCTTTTTCGTTGGTACTTACCTAATAAGTAAGTTACCAATCTTTACTTTTATCGATTTCAACTATTTTCGGTTTTCGTTAGTTGATGACCAGAAAGAGTAAGGCCCCACTTACTCCTTATAAGCCTGACATAGATACTTACGAAAGGCAAGTTAAGAGCGAGAAAGGAAACAAGGTCATACTGGTCGGGGAAATCCTGACGGAGAATCATCATCAAATCAAAATACGAAAATGGCTGAAAACAGTGATGAAACACCTGAACAAGAGCTAGATCATGCTCAAGGGCATGGCCAAAATCTTAATCAGGATCTACCAATACCAAATAACCAGAATAGAAATAATCAAAATCGGAACCAGAACAATCGTAATAATAACCCACCAAATCCGAGACCTATTTGTGATCAGACCTTAAGAATAAACCAGACTAATAATCCAGTTCGTTTACCCAATGAAGGAGCAAATAATTTTGAAATAAAATCTCATCTTTTTGGTCTAATTGACGCAAGAGCCCAATTTCTAGGAGAGGATGATGAGGATCCACATCACCATCTCTATCTTTTCGAAGAATTGTGCAATACAGCCAAAAGTCAAGGTGCTCATCGTGAATTAACAAGGATGTCTATGTTTCCTTTTTCTTTAAAAGGAAGAGCACGAGATTGGTTTATGTCACTCCCACATCATTCATTGACTAGTTGGGAGGAAATTCAAACCGAGTTTTTAAAGCGAGTATTTTACTCCGGGTAGAAATTTGGAATTAAAGGTCGAAATTGCCAACTTTAGACAAGGATCGAAGAAACGCTTGGGAATGCGTGGGAGAGATTTAAAAAGTTGCTAAGATCTTGTCCCGATCATGGTTATTCCTTAGATATGCAAATCCAACTTTTCTCGTAAATTAAGGAAAGATTCACGTGCGATGTAGATCATGCATGTGGTGGTTCATTAATGATGAGTGAAGCCCAAATAGTTTACGATGCTATAGAAAAGATTTCCAAAAATAACGAATGTGGGAAACCGGTTCTAGCACCGGGAAAGTAGCATTTGCGGGAGAATGCACATCGAATACGGAAGTTCTA
The DNA here is from genome assembly GCA_036785695.1 of Gentiana straminea. Classification (NCBI taxonomy): domain Eukaryota; kingdom Viridiplantae; phylum Streptophyta; class Magnoliopsida; order Gentianales; family Gentianaceae; genus Gentiana; species Gentiana straminea. The sequence continues at coordinate 58,355 of JAVUPR010000363.1, read as the reverse complement.
GCACACTTGGAGAATTTGGGTAGGAAATTTGACAACCTACAGCTAGTAGGATCGTAAAACCGAAACTATCATACCAAATGACTACTCAAGTCATGATAATGTGTCATTAGGGATAGAAGAACCGAAGGATACTCAAGGGAAGAGGTGAGTTTTTTACAACGATAGGAATTTGAACAACGCGTATTCAAACTCCTTTAATGCTATCGAAGAGAGCACCCAACTTTTAGATGGTCTGAAAACCCTAATAAGCCAGGACAACCGCCATATCCAGTTCAGTATAAGAATCCATATAGTAATCAAGTTCATCAAGGAAATACATCAAATCAGAACCTACAATCGTTACCTAAATCTTATCCACAACATACTACTCAAACTATACCAGTCACCCAAAGTTCAACCCAACCTGAAGGAGTTGATAAATGGGATAAATTAATGGAAAATATGATGGGTGTAGTATCTACTCAAGCTCAGAATATGGAAACTATGATAACTTCTATAGGTTCGGTCTAAGGATATGACTATGTTGAAAACGTCTATGGGTGGACATGATACGAGAATGAGAACTATAGAAGCATCGTTAAGGAATATGGAAGATCATTTGAGTAGAGAAGGAGAACGTAACAACAGTAGACCTCCAGGAGGATTACCAAGTAATACTGAAAGAAACCCGAGAGAGGTAAATGCTGTGATTACAAGAAGTAGGAAATATTGTGAAGATACTAGAGCAGAAAACGCAGGAAACAATGAGGTAGAAAATGATTTAAATGGTAATATCGTAAAGGAAAAGGACGAACTTGAATTTACTGATGAAGAGGAAGAAATTATCGAAGAATTCTTAAAACAGAATGATGTTGAACCTGAAATTGAAGGTGAAGAATGGGTAAAAGTCCCTAGAATTCTGAAAGATCCTATGGATAAGGACCTGAGAACCCTATTTAAGGAACATGTCGAGAAAAATCGGGGAGAAAAACAGTAAGATTTAAAAGTAACTGAGAAGGATAAAGTTGATACAGGGGATGTTTTAAAGGAAAAATCTCAAGATAATGAAACTTGGCGATCAAGTAATGCTCAAAGATTCAAGGAGAAAGGAAAAGAGAAAATGACTTCAGAACCAAAGGTTATAGATTTAGAATCTTTGCCTTATCCACCGAAAGATCAAATTAAAAAGATAAAAACTGATAAGAAATATGCTCGTTTCCTTGACACTTTTCGTCATATTCATGTCAATATCCCTGTTATAGAAGCTTTAGTCAACATGCCTGCCTATGGAAAGTTTCTTAAAGATATCCTATCTAATAAAAAGCGATTAGAAGAATATGAGAATATATGCCTTAATGAAGAATGTTCTGCAATACTTCAGCATCGACTACCTCCTAAACTTAAAGATCCTGGTAGTTTCACTATCCCATGTGAAATTGGAGGATTTCGTTTAAGAAAGTATTGTGTGATCTAGGAGCAAGTATCAATCTCATGTCTTATGAGGATTATAAGAAACTAGGAATAGGAGAGCTTACGAATACCGAAATGACCCTTCGGATGGCGAGATAGATCAATTAAACATCCTAAGGGAATAATCGAGGACGTGTTGGTTAAAATTGATAAATTTTACTTCCCGATAGACTTTGTAATAATGGAAATGGAAGAAGGATATTCGAGCGCCAATTATTCTAGGTCGACCATTTCTAGCTACGGGAAGAACTTTGATAGATGTTCAAAAAGGTGAACTAATACTGAGAGTTAATGAGGATAAAGTTTCATTCAATATCTTCAAAGCTATAAACCATCCATATAAAGAACCAGAATCATGTTCTTTTATAGATAAATATTCTACTATGTGGGATGCCAAATTTAAAGATTATGAAAATAAATTAAAAGAATGTTTGGCATTTTCTATCTATAAAGAAGATGAAAATGATACTGAAATGAAAGAAGTAATCCTTTATTTAGATAAAGGAGGGTTTGTTAAACATCCATGGCATCAAAATTTGAAATTGGAAATGGAAGGACCAGTTTTAAAACCATCAGTAGAAGATCCACCAAGGAATCTGGAGTTGAAACCACTTCCTTCGAATTTGAAATATGCTTTTCTTGAAAATGATAATCTGTTACCTATTATCATTTCATCAACCTTAACAAAAGAACAAGAGGATCAATTACTAAGAATGTTAAGAGAACATAAGAAAGCTTTTGGATGGACAGTGGCAGATATCAAAGGAATTAGCCCTGAGATTTGTGTTCACAAGATTATTTTGAATGAAGAAGCTAAACCTTGTATTCAGCCACAACGCCGCCTCAACCCAAATTTGCAAACAATCGTTAAGAAAGAGGTCATTAAGCTATTAGAAATGGGAATAATCTTTCCCATATCGATAGTGAATGGGTAAGTCCAACTCAAGTAGTTCCAAAGAAAGGAGGTTTCACGGTAAAAGAAAATGATAAAAATGAATGGATTCCGACAAGGGAAATTACGGGATATCGAATGTGTATTGACTTTCGGAAACGAATGATCATACTAAAAAGGATCATCATCCACTTCCATTCATCGTGCGGATGTTGGAAAGATTGAGTGGACATAAGTATTACTTGCTTTTTAGATGGTTATTCGGGTTATTTACTGAGATATTCATTGCGAGCGGGAGATAGAGAAAAAACTACTTTCACTTGTCCCTATGGAACTTTTGCTTATAAAAGAATGCCGTTTGGATTATGTAATGCACCCGCTACATTTCAAACGATGTATGATGGCAATATTTTCGATATGGTCGAGAAATTCTTAGAAATCTTTATGGATGACTTTGGTGTTTATGGAGATTCTTTTGATAAATGCTTATCACACTTAGAACGTGTTTTACAACGCCGTGAAGATACCAACTTGGTTCTAAACTCGGGAAAAATGTCATTTGATGGTATCTCGAAGGAATTGTACTAGGTCATAGAATCTCTGAAGCGAGGAATTGAAGTTGATAAAGCTAAAGTCGAAGTAATTGAAAAATTACCTCCACCAATTAATTTGAAAACGTTAAGAGGATTTCTTGGACATGCGGGATTTTATAGAAGGTTTATTGCGAGATTTCTCAAAAATAGCAAAACCCCGAGTCATTTGCTAGAAAAAGAAGTACCTTTTAACTTTGATGATAAATGTATGGAAGCCTTTAAGACCCTAAAAGCGAAATTAACTACGCACCGGTACTAGTAGCACCGCATTGGGATTTGCCGTTTGAAATTATGTGTGATGCAAGTGATTTAGCTTTGTAGGAGTTGTTTTAGGTCAACGGTATAACAAAATTCTCAAAGCTATCTACTATGCTTCTCACACATTAAACGCAAATCGGCTTAATTATGCAACTACGAGAAAGAACTCGTTGGTCGTAATATTTGCCTTAGATAAGTTTCGATCATATATTGTTGGTTCTAAGGTAATAATCTACACAGACCATTCAGCTCTGAAGTATCTTTTAAGTAAGAAAGATGCCAAACCGCGTCTTCTTAGATGGATTCTGTTACTTCAGGAATTCGATATTGAAATTAAGGATAAAAAAGGAAGTGAAAATGTAGTAGCAGATCATCTAAGCGGGATGGATAATGATGAAGGAAAAGGAAAAGAAATTCAGGATTCGTTTCCAGATGAGAAACTGTTTAAGATAGATACTCCTTCAACCATGCGATTATTAAAAAATAGAATACCATCAAAGGAAGATTCGCCATGGTTTGGGGATATTGTTAACTACATTACCTGTAAGTACATCCCACCTCATTGGACTTGGCAACATAAAAAGAAGTTCTTTTACGACTTAAAGTTTTATTATTGGGATAAACCGGATCTTTTCCGAAGATGCTCAGATGGAATAATTAGGAAATGTATTCCTGATAATGAAATTTTAAGTGTATTATCATTTTGTCATGATCGTGAGGCAGGAGGTCATCATGGAGGATGGAAAACTCGCTTTCAAAGTTTTACAATGTGGTTTCTATTGGCCTACACTATATAGAGATGCATATAAATATGCAAAATCTTGTGAATCATGTCAAAAATGGGGAAATATATCGAAAAAACATGAAATGCCTATGCAACCGATATTAGAATGTGAGCTATTTGATGTATGGGGCATAGATTTCATGGGACCTTTCCCTATATCTTTTGGAAAAAGATTTATTCTAGTAATGGTTGATTATGTTTCTAAATGGGTAGAAGGCTGAAGCTCTCCCTACTAATGATACCGAGTAGTGCTAAGGTTCCTTAAAAAGAATATATTCACACGCTATGGCATTCCGAGGGCTATCATTAGTGATAGAGGTTCACATTTTTGTAACCGACCATTTACTAAGGTAATTGAGAAATATGGTGTAACTCATAAACTTGGAACACCCTATCATCCACAAACTAGTGGACGGAGTAGAGGTGTCTAATAGAGAAATTAAAAGAATCGTGGAGAAGACGAGTGGACTCGAATCGTAAAAGCTGGGCGAAAAGACTTGATGATGCATTATGGGCATACGAACGACCTTTAAAACACCGATTGGTCATTCTCCTTACAAATTAGTATTTGGAAAATCTTGTCATCTCCCTCGTTGAATTAGAACACCGAGCTTTATGGGCTATTAAATTTCTAAACTTTGATCCTAAAGTTTGTCGGTGATCATAGATTACTTCGATTAACGTAACTAGAAGAATTTCGACTCGATTCTTATGAAAATGCTCGAATCTACAAGGAACGCACGAAAGCTTTTCACGATAAGAGAATCTATAGTCGTGAGTTCCATATAGGTGATCGAGTACTTTTATATAATTCACGTTTGAAGTTGTTTCCGGAAAGCTTAAATCTAGATGGACGAGTCCATATGACGTAACAAAAATCTATAAGTCCGGAGTCATTGAACTAACGATGGAAAAACAACTTTTATAGCCAATGGACACGGGGTGAAATTGTTCGTGGAAACGAAGGGATACCTCAAGCGAGAAGAAGTATTATTACTCATCGACCCTCCAACGAATTGAGGAAGCGAATTTTAAACTCGGTCGATTACGGTACTATCTTTCTAATTTCACCTTTTAATATGCATTTTAAAGTATTTTCGTCTTTTACCGGATAGACGTAAAAGAACTGGATGCCTTTCATAGATAGAATAAGAGTTTTTATTTTACTTTTAAGATTAGGTCTAAATAAGGATGTCGCGTTTAAGATAGAAGCCTTAGTTTCTAAATTAAATAAGGAATTGCTAATCGAAGTTAGAGAAAGAGAACTTTGTAATGGAAATTCAAGGAGTGCAATAAAAAGAAGAGCAAGGTTTTTAATGAAGTGTAGAATCTGTGGAAAAATGGAACATGTTTGGACGAGTGTGGAAGAAATACAACCATATCCCGGGATGAGTGTTTGAATGTTATTAAGAAGGGAACGATTAGGTGGTTATCCGAAAATCCCGAGGGAATACAAAGAGATAATTCAAACGCATCACTCCTGGGAGAAAGGTTAAGGGACCGTTATGATAACAATCTTGAGAATCTGAGATTGAGGGAGTTAGCAAAAAATCCTAAGAATTTCAGTGTGTGTTTTAATTTTTCAAATTTTAATTAAATTTCGTATTTTTTAAAGTTATTTTTCTAAACTTAAAAAGAAAAATATTTTTATGAAAAATTTATAATAAACCTATTTTATCATGTAAAGTAGGTATATTATATCAAAAAAATATGTGATTTCAATATTATATTAGTTTTTAAATTTTATCAAGTTTTATATAGAAAAATAGTATTGAACTTAGATTATATAACATAGATTTTATTTGATATAATTAGAGCTCATTACACAAAAAATGACAAAAATTCCGATTTTTGGGGGCCATGTGACCGGCACGCGCCGGTACACTACCGGCACGCGCCGGTGTGTACACACTTAACCCTAAAAAATGCGCCCCTTTCCTCATTTCTCACACCCTCATTTCGAATTGAAGAACAACCCGAATTCTCCCTCTCTTCTCCTCAAAAATCAACAATTTTCCATCAATTTTCTTCACTCAAACATCACATAAGTGTTAATCTCTCTTCCTCTCTTCAACTTAATCATAAAAGAAGATACCCATTGGAAAAAAGTTGAAGCTTGGCAAGCTCAAGGCTCTCTTTTCTCTCATTCCGGCGACCCCCATTAATTCCGGCGACCTAAGCTTTTCATTCTAGCTTCTTAAGGTAATAATATATATATATTTCAAATTTTAGTTAAATTTCTGAAATTATTTTGAATTTATTTTGATTTTATAGCCTAAGTAATTGTTTGTTCTTGTTGTTGGTGTTGTTTGTTTGTGTTGTTGTTTTGTCATACCACTATCGTAGATGGCGTCATCATCTAGAAGTAATCCTAAGAGGAAAAAGACTCGAAGTACCAATCGTAGTACCGGTAGTTCAAACTAGACCTTTAACTAAAAGGGAGAAAAGTTTAACCTTTGAGAAAACCGCTAGTGCAGAAGCTAAGCGGGCACATGATGAGTACTTTAGTAAAAGTAAGGTTTGGTTAGAACGAGGGATTGATTTTTCGAAGATTGGGAAAGAAGTGAAAGAAATTTTCAAGGATAGAGGATGGTTGGATGTAGCTATGGATAGGAAAGATAAGATTAACGTTTCTATGGTATCAGAGTTTTATTCAGTATTATCTACTTATGATGCTGATACGGTTGAGGAGATGACCTATATCCCTCTAAGAAGTGTTAATGTTACTTTTTACCCTGCTATGATTAATGTATTCTATGGCTTAACGATATACCGAGAAGAGGAGGATTATCATAATGTATGGGGTTTAGAACATCCTATGGCTCTACAAACCAAAGCTTATGAAGCCCAACAAGCCTTTGACCCCACCGCTTGAATGGATAGAAAATAGGTTTGCTTATGGGAATTGTATTAGGGACATACGGGCAATAAAACGCTTCTTAGGCCATAATGTATGTCCTTCCACGCATGTTTGTGCATTTGGTCGAGAGGAAGTGGTTATTGCTTGGGCCATGGTTAATGATATTCCTATAAATGCGGGAAATTGATCTTTTCTAAGGCATGTGAGTTTGCAAGCACTCGTTATCGAGGGGACGTCTCCCGTTCCCTAGTCTCATTTCGCCTTATGTGAGCTTGCGAAGTCCTGTCTTACCCTCGGATAGAACTGTGTCTCCCTACATTCCTCCCATTGGTCTTAAGTGAGAGCCTTACCTACCGGAGTAATAAATTACAATAATCCTAATCGTCGGCAACAACAACCTCCACCTCCTATTCACACTCAAGTACCTAGACCACCTGAGACGGTCACATCGGCCACAGCAGAGCCAAGTTGAGGCTATGTTTCAGCATTTAGTTCAAGCTCGAGCTAGAGCGATGCTAATATAGCTTTAGCTTGTGAGAAGAATAGACATTGGGCTGAGGACATTAGAATTGGTCAGAGAGGATATCGAGATGCTATGAGTGAGTTTGATCCTAGATTTGCTGAGATATCTGCTAGACACCCCTATAGTCAGCCTGACCCATATACTATGCCGGATTGGATTACGCCGATTTCGCCACCTATTATTTATCGGGACTATACGCCGTCATCCATAGGACGGGGTGGTATGTTTACGGGTACACCGGGGACATCCTTGGGCATGGGAGGAGTGACTTCGCGCGAGATGTGACAGCGGGATTTGGTTCATTTGGTCTTCGGGGATCGGTTTCTATGTCGACGATGAGGACCGAGACATCATTTCGAACTTCGTATCGGATCCACGACGGTTCGGTTATGGTATTCATACGACACACTCGCAAGGAGCTGATTTTACTTCGTTACTATCTACATTTGGATCATCGTCATCGCAGTACGACCTTACTGGTGACATTGATCTTAACTATGATGAGGACGAGTGATTTCTTTTCTTTGTTGTATAACTATCTACTTTTTGGTTTGACTTAGTTTTTGTTATGTTTGTTTTGTACGTTAAACGTTTGATGCACTCTCGGGGTAGTGCACGTTGTTACGTTGTTATCTTTTTCGTAGTTTTCGGATGTTTTTAGATCTTTTCCCCACGTTTTAGAAATATGCAGAATCTATTGTCAGAAAATAAATCCTGGATCAAGCTAGAAATTGAAATATCTCGGACGAGCACTATTTGACCGGCACGCGCCGGTTGGTGTCCGGCACGCGCCGGTGTAGTAGGCTGCAGGATCTTCTCAGGATATTTCCATTTCGGTCCAAGCTTTGTCTATAAAAGGAAACAGATGCAGCATTCCTAAAATGCTCATTCCCTTCCTTTGCCTTTAAATTCTCTTGCTATAAAAAGTTTAAAATGTCCGATCGTTCGTCCGTAAACATTTATTCACCTCCACATACACCAAATTCTGTCATTCCAAATCCATTTTTTCATCAAATCCCTTACGAGCCTATGTATGCTTCGGTTCACAACCCTTATATAAGTAATTTCAATCAATCACCGGTATTGATTGAGAGAGGTTTAAATTTCGAAAGGTTGACAACGGGCATTTACGAGGATGGATATAGATGGGTGGGACTATTTTTGTCGTATGCCGAGAGGTAGGATTAACGTTACTGTGGTAAGAGAATTCTATTCAGTCCTGTCAGAAGCTCATACTTGTGTCGTTAACACAGTCTGTTACAGTGAGAGGAGTTGTTGTTCCTTTCACCTCCACCAACATAAATCAAATTTTCTTGATTCCACCAGTCCAAACTTCACCCAATCATTTTGAGTACCAATGGAGATTGGATACCGCTGACGGTTTTATTACAAAATATTCGGAAGCTTGTCCACTCTTGTTCTACAATTATGATATTGATCAAAATGTCTCTACGACTGCTTTGCTTCCCCATCTTAGAACGTGGAAGCGATTCATCAATTCACGTGTTTATCCAACTGTTAATTTCTCGGAAGTTAGTGATGATGAATTGATGCTTCTATATGCGATTACTACTTTGGAGCATTATAGATTGGGGGTGCTTTGATTCGAAATCGGTTTGTGAGTTTTGCGTTCGGGAGAAGACCGAATTATCATCCTTTACCATTTGGATGGTTGATTTCTAGGTTATGTGTTCGTTTGGCAAGGGTTCCGGAAAGAGCGACAGATGAATATTTTCCAGCTCATATTCCTCGTATTGGGCTTTTACCAGTCGATATTCCGGGAGGATTGTCAAGTGGTGAAAATTAGATAATTATGTTGGTAGAAAAGAAGGAATAAAAAATCATAAAAGTAGTACGGTACGTTAGTATAAGTCACAATAAATTAAAATAACTTAGTTTAAAATAGTTTAACTTAATTTATGGTTTTCTAGTTTAACACTCCTAGTAGTTTTAAGTTGTGTTTTAGTATTGTAATATATTTGCATGTTTTTAATTTATGTTTTTAAATGTTTTTCTTTTATATTATATAAACGCTCGTCTATTTGACACCTAAAATAATCTACCATGATAGAATTCATTTTATTTTCTAATCCAAATTTTTACTACTCATTAGCCATCGGGACGATGCCAATTCGTAAGTGGGGAGTAGAGATTGGTTAGTAAATAAATTGAATTTAATACATCAAATACTTACACACTTAGTTTAATAAGCAATAATATATAATTATTTGATAAAAATGATATATTTGGATAGAATAAATTTTTAATTAAGTAAAGTAATCTTGATATATTATTCTTATATTAATTATGTCTATTTTAGATTTTTAATAAGATTTTAAGTATATATATCTTGATAAATATTATGAAATATTTTTTTTATGAAATTAGACAAAAGTTACTTATAATTATAATGAAATTTTAGAATAATTTTCTTTTCAAGACAAAGTATGAAATTGGAATCGGATTAGGGATGATGAGATTTTTGGCATAACTTTTATAAACCAGAGCCAAATAAGCCTACCCGAACATAATTTCCAATTTTTGTCCCCACCTCAGCCTTGTAGAGTGAGCAAGACCTCACGCGAAATAGCCATTATTATTAACTAGAAATTACTAACCTAACTTAATAATGGTCTACATTTCTTTGAAAATCCCGCAAGTTTAGTATGTATTTATGGATAGCGGTGACAACATCGAAATTTGGTATATGCTGAGATTGAAATGAATGTTAAGGCAGTTTATTATCAAATATGGTTATTCTCGAAAAAAAAAAAAATAAAATAAAATAAAAAATCTAAGAACAGAGTATTATAGGTATCTTTTCTGTTTTTGATCGACAACCCAAAAATAAAATATCAGATAAAGCTGCCTGATGATAGTAGTCCAGCTAGGGTATTATCACGAAATGTCCTATTGCTGGGAATGAAGGTATATGCTATAAATCTGATGAAAAAGAAAAAGTCGAATCAAAACTATCAAGAATTATTACGAGTTTAAGGAAACCGGATTCGTGATTTTCGATCGAAAGAGTATTACTCCGATCAATCTTGATAAAGCAATGCCTATGTTCTTAAGTTCTTATTATTTATGTTTATGTATTAAAAAAAAAAAAAAAAAAAGAGAGAAAACCCTATTTTGGAAGTTATTAAAGTTAAAAATTGAAAACAGTGTCAGGAGTGTTACTAATTGAGAAATTTTTGATCAGAAGATGAAGGTGTAAGTACGTACGACTTGCTTCTATCTCTTTTGATTTCCCTTTGTTATCCTTTTCGATTAGCCAACTACCCTGAGCCTGAACGTTACAAGCCAATTTGCCAACTACTTGACTTAGTCATTGATTCCGATAAATCATACAGTGGAGATTAAAAAGTTGTTCTAAATATTTTATTTATACTTATAAAGTAATTCATGAAAAATTTCATTTAAATAATATTTTATAATTATTTTATTAAGTTATATAAATTTTTTTTATCTTCTTAATATCTTAGATAGATGAAATTAATATAATTATAATATTAACAGCATACGTTACTAAGTTAGGAATTTAATCTAGAAGAATTATATTATCGCTTATTTTGCTCGAGGACGATCAAAAGCTAAGTGGGGAGTTGTGATGTATGAAAAATATATGATCATATTATAAGACTTTTTATTATTATATTTATGATATTTTAGTATAATTTCATATAAATGCATTAAAAACTTATAAAAATCATAGTTAGTTATAATTAGATGCATAAGTTATAAAAACGATAAAAATGATGGTTTTTTGTCGGTTTACGTTTGGTGTTTCGTTGAGTTTGTTGCGGAATCAAATGTGTACCGAGATTCCAAAATATGACATACTTTGGAGCATAAATCATGAGTTTTTGTGGGATAAAAGATTATGCCAAAATCTAACAACTTTGAACGGATCAACCGTCCTTAATGTTTCTACCGTAACTCATCTTCAACGGACATTTGATCTAACTTAGAGGCATTTTCAGAGAAAAAATCCTTGATGAAAGTTGTGGGCCTTCAAAAGAGCTTTCCAACGAATATCAAATCATGTCAATCTGAGGTCTACAGCTCGAGATAGGTTTTTACGAACATCAGATATGTTGTATCTCCGGCACGCGTCGGAGAAGGCCGAATATTGCAGAAAAATCTCTGAAACTGGGCCCACAAATCTCTGACAAGGGAATATATACTGTGTAGCCGGCACGCGCCGGTGGTGGTCTGGCACGCGCCGGCCTTATGGTACACTCTATAAATACCCCTCAATTGCAACCATTTTGAAGGGTACCAATGCATATATCTCTCTTCTATATATCTCTATAGTTTCGTTTTGTTGTTTTTCGCTAAATAAAAGTTTGTAAACGGCACTCGCCGGAATAATGCTTTGTAGTATAAAGTCTCGTTATAATGCTTAGAGGATGTATCAAGGCTCATTGATGTCAAGGAGTTGCTATTTCCGGATGATACAACTCGAATGCTTCAATTGTAACCTGGTAACTTTTCTAATGTATTTATGTTTATGTATTAATTATAGTATCTATATTTTAGTTATTATGTTGTTAGGCTAAACTTAGTATCTAGCCAAGATATGAAATTGGATTAGTATTATCTTTTTAGGGAAATGGATGATGACTATACTAAAATTGGATAAAATCGGTTATAATGAATCTCTTTCTATATTCGTATTGAATTAGCTACTTGATATGAAAGAATTCATAATCGATTATGAATTGACGCCTCGTAGTTAGGTTATGAACTCGTTAATAGAAAGACCGGAGGGTAAAATTGGCCGAGTGAAAACGTGACAACGGAATCCGATTTCTAAACCGGGGGTAGATTTGTTTCGGGAGAAACAAACTCTTATTGAAATATGTACTCGAGAGATTATTACGTTTAATTCGTTTGTTTAATTGACATCCCTTAAAATTGGCCGAATGACAAAACGGGAGTGACCCATGCTTGAGGATGACCTTGGACAAATGATTGGACATATGACAATTTCAGATGCTCGTGTGAGGATGAATTGTTTAGTTTAGGAGTGCACCGTTCCGTATAATTGATTTAACTTAAAATAAAGATCGAGCACATTTAATTTTCACTAGAAAGATATAATAATTCAATAACATATTCTTGGCTAGTCTCTAATTATAATATCTATCTCCCTCCCCTAGATATTGTTTTGGTACCTATATATATTTATATCTATATATATATGTATTGATATATATATATATATTTATATACTTATATATATCTGTTTTAGTTTTATGCTTTGTTAGTTTAGAGTTTGGTTGGATGATAAAATTGCGACTTATTTTGAGATAATAATAGTTTCTCGGTGTTTAATCACACGGTGAATTACCAAGTTTTCCCTGAGGATCGACACCTGACTCATCACTCTATCACTACAATTTGACCCGGTACACTGCCGGTAAGGATTGATAGCATAGAAAAGGTCCGTCAATACTCTACTTGTTCAAATTTATGTTGATGATATCATTTTTGGATCAGAAAATGAACAGCTATGTGAGAAATTTGCAAGTATGATGAAGAGCAAATTTCAGATGAGTATGATGGGAGAATTGAATTACTTCCTTGGTTTACAAGTTAGACAGTTAGATGATGGAATTTTCATTCACCAAACAAAGTATACAAGGGAACTTATCAAAAAATTTGGTATGGAAAAATCTACTGGAATTTCTACACCAATGGGGATCAACATCAGGCTAGACGAAGACAAAGAAGGCAAAGATGTTGATCAAACACTCTACAGAAGGATGATTGGAAGCTTACTCTATCTTACAGCAAGTAGACCAGACATATCTTTTACTGTCGGTGTATGTGCAAGATTTCAGTCCAAACCAAAGGAAAGTAATCTCACAGTTGTGAAAAGGACATTGAAATATTTGAAAGACACAGATGGAGTTGGAATATGGTATTCAAAAGAAGGAGAATTCAAGTGATTTCCTATTCGGACTCGGATTATGCTTTGGATGCAAAGTGGACGAGAAAAAGCACATCGGGCACATGTCAGTTACTAGGAAACAGACTTGTGTCATGGTTTAGCAAGAAGCAAAACTCAATTTTAACTTCAACAGCCGAAGCAGAGTATATAGCAGCTGGAAGTTGTTGTGCTCAAGTTTTATGGATCATACATCAATTAAGAGATTATAGGATAGAAGAAGGAACAATTCCCATAATGTTTGATAACACGAGTGCAATTGCAATCACTGATAATCCAGTGTTACACTCAAGAACAAAACACATTGATGTGCGTCATCACTTTATAAGAGATCATACAGAGAAAAAGGATATAACAGTTCTTTATGTACCTACTGAAGATCAGTTGGCAGACATCTTTGCAAAGCCATTGGACAAAGAAAGATTTGCCAAATTAAGAACTGAGTTGGGAATAATCAAAGTCAGTTAAATCAGTTAAGCTAGAGATTTGTCAGGGGGATTAATCTTTGTTACGTTGGGTGAGCTCACTTAACAGATTAGTCACTGACATCAACAATCTCAAACTGATTAACCGAAGCTGAAAATTTGATGGAACTGGACTTTATTTCTAAAAACTGACCTCAACATCAGTTTCTGTTCCAGTCAAATTTAGTCAAAGGTTGATATGATAAAATCAACAGCAGTTATGTCGCATTAAATTACCGCAGTTCTTTTTGTCAGAATTTTGTGTGTACACCCCACGATTGTCAGAATAGTACATGCATCGGTTACCCAAAACCATCATGGAATTTGAAAAGTTGTACTACTCAACCGCCAGAATTTCCTACCTATTTATTCAACCTCCGTTCATATTATTTCCAGTCAAAATTCAAAATCCTCATCCCTTTCCAGAAAACAAAACAAACCCTTCAAAATCTCTCTTCTCAAAAATCAATTTTTGTGTTCACACTCAAACATGGCCACTTCAGAAAAATCAAAACAAGAAAGATTGATAACAGAGTTAGATGAACTGACATTCGAAATGTATGAAGCTCTGTGTCAAAACACTCTGTTAGCAAGCTGGATATGTGATAAAATCGAGAAACAACCAGGCTTGAGAACTTACTGGAAGTTAAGTTCAAAGAAGAACGTGATACAGAAGGAATTTTGCAATTTTGGCAAAATATGCGTTTGGTACGAGACTCTCTGATGACCAAAGTTCGTGGAGATCGCATTGTTCTCAATGAAAGCGTCATAAGGACACTCTTTGGCTTCACAAATTCAACTGTGACAACAACAGATTGGACTACTTTACCATTGAAAAGAGAAGCTTTTCTTGAGCTACTTACTTTTTCTACGGAACCAATCGACCCTGGTATTCATGTAGACAAAATCAAGCCAAAATTTGGACACCTCAGCAGATGGCTCAGCAAACACGTCATTGGGAAATCCAAAGGAGTTAGTATACTGTCAGAAGGAAATATTTATCTCATGAATATAATCTGGGATGGAATAGAATTCAATTGGGTGGGCTATGTTGTCAATCAGTTTAAGAGACAACATTTGGTTGAATTAGACAGTGCAAGACGAGCTCAAGCCGAAGGACAAGAAACTGTTGACAGATTCCAACTGAAGAAGACACTCAGTGGAATCATTCAGTTTTATTTAGAACGAATCAAGGAAGGGAAGCAAGAAAGGCAATCTGCACCTACAAAGGAACTCGCAGGAACAACTTCCCAACCTGAAGCAAGTCAGAAAACTGTGTCTCAGCCGGAAGCTGTACACAAAGGGACTAAGCGAAAGGCTGAATCAGCAGAAGCAAGATCAGTTGTAAGATGCTTGTACCCATAAATCTCAAGAGAGAAAGCACCAACTGAGGGGGAACAACAACAACAACAACTGACAACTGAAGTTACACAAGAAAATGTCCCTACTGACCATACTTCTCAGTTACAGCATGAAGCAGTTCAGCAATCAGCACCAATTTTTGAAGCTGATAGAATCATCAAGATGATGAAGATGAAAATTAAACTAGAGGATTCTCGGGATGTTAGTCTACAGACTAAAGAAAAACTACTCTTGGAGAAATTGGAAGTTAGAGATCTATATGCTCTTTTCCCTATTTCGGAATTTCTTGACAATTGTTTCAAAAGATTCACTGAACTAGCAAAAAGAAGAGACTCAGGCACATCATCTACCTCGAAAGATACTTCAAAGAAGAAAGATGATGATAAAGATGATGAATCAAGAAAAGAAGCTGATGAGACTACAGTTTTGCAAACATAAACTCAACCTCAACCTCTAGCAATGCAAACTGTATCTCAGCAAGAAGGATTACCAGTTGGAGATCAGACAACTGACAATCGGGAAGCAGCTGATGGAACTGCTAATCAACAACTGATGATTATTAAAGATAATTCTCAGTTTAAGGATCCAATGGAAGATACTTATGATCCTTTTGACATCCTCACAAAGGATGAATTGGCAAAAGTACATGAAAATTTGAAGATTGTGCTTAGTACCAAGGATGCACAAAATGATCTTTTGTCAAATATTTCTAGATATCTCGATTATAGAACCAGAACAGATGTTTCAGTTCATGCAAGACTAGAGATGATCCACAAGTCAAGTTCAAGTTCTGCTTCAGAAATTTTATTACTCAAACAAAAACTTGAAGACTCAACCGCAGTAGATAGGGAAACACATGCCCAAGCTCACTGGCATATGAATCAGCATATCTATACGTTAGAAACTCAGCTTAAGGAGGTACTTGCTTCTCAGCGACAGATCTCAGAAGATCAAAAAGCAACTCATGCCCTGGTAGATCGGTTGTATGATGCCAAAAAGGGGGAAGGCGAAGAAGAAAAGCTGAAGTTACTTGGAGAAATGAAGCGACTTGAAGATGAATTGCAAAGATACAAATCAGATCCTAAGTTCTTAAGGAAAGAACTAACTGACGAACAACTCATTGAAAAGTACAGTCAACCTGGAGACAGAAGAGTTGCCCTAACAAAGGATCTATGGATGAAGTTTACCAACGATCATAATCCTATCAAAGCTAAGTACATGGGCCGGACAACTGAAGAATCCTTGAACTACTTTTTATCTGATTTATTCTCAAAGCAGAAAATGACACAATATAAGAAGAATCAGAGGATTGATGATAAACTGAAGATTAAAGACAAGACTGAACAAATGAAAGCAGATGTAGTAGAATTTGAAAATTACTACTTGAAAGAATCAGAATTACCAAAGCTAATTCAATGGGGAAGATGGAAAGAAGGAAGTCAAGTTGACTACAACAAGACTTTTTCAAAGATAGACTCCAAGCTAGAAGATGATTTTCATATGTATGACAAAGTAAGAAAATTTGATTCAGTCATGCAAAAAGCACAAAAGAGAACTTAGTATCTAGTT
Organism: Gentiana straminea; assembly: GCA_036785695.1. Taxonomy (NCBI): domain Eukaryota; kingdom Viridiplantae; phylum Streptophyta; class Magnoliopsida; order Gentianales; family Gentianaceae; genus Gentiana; species Gentiana straminea. Next base: position 41,642 of record JAVUPR010000363.1, on the reverse strand, counting down.
ACACTATTTTGAACAAAAATGTAACTACTCCAGTTTTTGCTCATTCTAATGAAATCCAGTTTCCCGTTTTACATTGTTTTACATTGTTTTGATTTTTAAGCTTTTCTTATAGGGAGAGTTTTGGCATCATCAAAAAGGGGGAAATTGTTGGGAATAAAATTTATGTTTTGATGATAATTCATCATATTTGTTTAAAATATTATCTTAACCCCATTGATGAAGTGCTGAAGCCAGCTGTTATAGTGAAAAGCTAAAAGATGTCTAGAACTGAATGTATAGGTTTTACTAGAGTCGATATTTGTATAAGTTACATCAGACAAGCACTGTAATAATTAGTGTGTCGTAAAACTGAAAAACTGGAAGTCATCTAGAAAACTGGAAATCACTAAGACAGAAACTGACTCAGAATACACCAGTATCAAACTGAAGAATATAAGTTCACTGAGGGACACAGACTCAGTTGGCTTATATAGAAGACTGAAGAACTGAGGGACACAGACTCAGTTATTGAAGATTGAAGAGCTGAGGGTTCAAACTCAGTTATGAAGATTACAAGTCGAGACTGTAAAGTTAGACTTCAGGCAAGATTGTGGTTACCTGAACTGACTTTATGGATCTTGTATGAAGACCTAAGAATCATAAGGACAATGAATTCTTAGATGATAATGAGTCATGGTGTACTCTGATTAAGTCAATTATAATCAGATGAAAACTGGAGTACTGATATTTGAAGAAGAGTAAAATCTCAGTTAACGCTCCAAGTCAGTTAGGAAACAGACAAACAATAAACTCAGTATTATAAGTCAGCCATCCAACAAACTGATCGTACAGTCGAACGTTATAAAGGAAGCAATATCATTGGATGAGTTACTGACACAACAGAACGGTCAAAAAATATAGCCGTTGCAAGAGAGACGTTGATACAATTCGAATTGAAGCCAGATGAATGTTGGACCTCACACTATAAATAGAAGACTTTGCACCAACGATAAAAACAACGAATTAACAAGTATTATCAAGCAATCTTGTGCATTAGTCATTTTATTCGAATTACTATCATCTCAGCGCTATAACAAGATCATATCTAGAAATTCTTCAATTGTTCAAGCTACGTAGATTTTATCAAGAATCATACACTTTGAAGAACCAAAAACAAGAATCAATTTATTGATTCTCAGCCCAACTTTGATTCTACATCAAAGGTTTTAGACTGTGAAGCAAACCGGGAAGGTTTCGCCAAGGACAGTTCTGAAAAGCAGTCGGGTAGACTGTGTTTGTGGTGTTAGCTGGTGAAGAGGCAATTCAACCCTCCAAGGATCAGTGTTCAAGAAATTGAAGAATAGCAATTCTACCTGTTCTACAACTGTTTATATAGTGAAGCTAGGGATTAGCCAAGGACTATTGTTTGGGACTTTTTGTAACAGTTCACTTCAAGAAGTTCTAGTGGAATTTTCCTCCGCACCACAGGGGAAGAGAGGACGTACAGGATTACACGACCTGCAACCTCTATAATACTTTCCTTATTTACTTTACGCACTTACTTATTTACAGCACTTTGTTAATTGATTGTTAAACACCTGACAGTTCACAAACTGACATTCATCGGAATTCAGTTTACTACACTCAGTTTTCACAGAGAATAACAAGATCAAGAAAAAGGCTAAAACTTAATCCGCTGCCAGTTGACTCAGTTTCAAGCTTAAGTCAGTTTGTCTTAAACTCAGCTTAGTCGGCTTAACTCCACACAAGTGTAACTGAACCTTAATTTGTTTTAAATCTAGTTTTAGGGACAAGTTTATTCACCCCCCCTCTAAACTTGTGTTAGCCTTTCCATGAGACCAACAGTGGCTGATGGCCTTGTCTGCTATGGCGGTGGCCGGACGGTTCCGAAAATGAATCCACTGGTCGGATTACGGTTTAGGCATATCAATGGCCCCCTACTCCGTGCCTTAAGCATTTTCATACAATGTTAGGCGGAAAGTAAAGGTTATTTGCGGATCGATAGCCTTTAAGTTCTCTGGTGGCTTGTTGTTGTGGTGGATTGCATGTTAGCTTTGCCTAAGTACCTTTCTTAGTGTAGGTCTTGTCATGGCTTTTATTTCATGGATCGACTTTGCATTTTGCATTCGCGCTATGAAGCGGACGAACTTTTGAGGCCGCGCTATTAAGCGAACGGACTTATAATGGCTTTGATGTCGCGATTGGATTTGCCTTTGATGCCACGCTATTAAGCATGTGGTCTTATAGCGGCTTTGTTATCATGATGCGACTTGCCTATGGGGCTGCCCTATTAAGCAGACGGTTTTATTGGTTGGAGCACCTTTTGATGGAGCCGAATCGGTCTCGCAATTGGCATGATGGTGGAGTGTAAGATTTGGGGAGTTGCATCAATATTGTAATTCATGTGATGGTTGATGCCAAACGTTGCGTGTTCTTATTGGCTGGAACGTTTCGACTACCGCGCCATAATGATGACGATTTTGAATTTCAAAATTCGAAAAGTCCGCCTAAACCTGAACCGTTAGATAATCTTCATCTTGACCGTCGGATCGAAAACCCTTGGCCTATATAAAGGGAAGTCCCTCAACTCCTATACTCTTTTCGCAAACTCTATTTTCATAGCAAAAGGAATTCAGGTGAGAATTTGATGTTTCCGGCTTGCTTTTGATGTTTCCCGCTGCTTTCCTCAGATTCCGGCAAGAGTTTGAGGGTTTCGGTCTTCCTTCTAATATTTCCTCCAATTTCAGGGTAGATGAAGAAGTATCTTTTCCATTTACTTTCTTTTCTTTACCAGGATTTATATTAGCAGATTATTGATGTGCAATTTGCAGATGATTCAAGATTCTCCGAACCATGAAGGCTAGTGGTTTTTGTTTGTAAAAATAACCACTACCTATGTGATTTCCTTTTCCTGTTGTCTTTTATATTCAACAGTTTTCTTATCCTTTTAAACTTTGTGGATCTTCTTCATATAAAAGACAAGATATCCTGCCCAATTAAAGTTCAAACAATTGTCAATAATAGCCATTAATTCCACTTTTGGTCCAGATAGTGTGTTGTAACTTCCTACTATCCCTAACAAATCCTTGGCTATCAATTTTCTCAATTGATCAAACTATTTCCTGATGTATTTCAACCTTTTTCATTCTCTTTCTTGGCATGTCATCAGCTCTAAAAATTGCACTTGCAAGATCATTCTTGCTAACATCCTTTCTTTTCTTTAGTGCACGAACATCCATTGTTTTAGCAGTGTTGGATCGAGTTATGCGCAGTATGTATCCTAGAGGTGGTGAATATGATACTACGCCTTTTTAAATTTTATTAAGCCTTTTTTTACTGTTTAAAATACATAACCTATTATTGATAATAAACTAGGCGGAAGATCTAGTTAGAATCAACATGTATAGATTAAGGTTCTTGTGAAGTTATCAACTTCGAGAATTGACGAGTTAATTCCTAATTTGTTTAGCATACAATGATATAAGTGTGTGCGGAAGATCTAGTTAGAATCAACATGTATAGATTAAGGTTCTTGTGAAGTTATCAACTTCGAGAATTGACGAGTTAATTCCTAATTTGTTTAGCATGCAATGATATAAGTGTGTTTCTAACTTGATTTTAGATGTTTACTCTAAAATCAATCCTATACGTTGAATACAATCACACACAGATACACTAGACACCTTCCAATTTACAAATTACAACAATTTAATAATGAGATACAAGACGAGACGGTATTCTGACTTGTCACTCTTTTAGTTCACATAGAGTGAGACGGTATTCTGACATGTCACTCTGTAGTGAAAGAATATTAACCACTAACAATTCAATCATAGTTCTATTACTAAAAGATGACACAACAAAATAATAGAACCTTCAGTATTTATTATAACAAATTCTAGATTCAAAGAAAACGGTTGAAAATAGCAACTTGAAAGCAATAAATAGAACATGAACTTACTGACAGTGAACTCGAAAGTTTATGTTAAGAGATAAAGGTGCACAGTTACTAAACACGAACCAAGATGAAATAGTCTAGGTCCAAGCTAGTATCTAGACGCAATCCTTTAAACCAATTTTGATCTCAAACTTAATTATGCCAGAACACAAACTTGCCCACACTGAACACAAGAACAGATGAACAGGTGTTACGGAAAACACTCAGAAAATACAAGGAAGATTTTTAGTATTTAGAAAATGTTTGATCGGCTTAGTTTTGTAGATCAGCTTGATGTCAATGGGATTCTATAGCCAAATAATGGACATGGCATTAAGTGGCTTCGCGTAATGCAAAGAGTGAGTGATGGATGAAATACAGTAAATGCATTATGAGAGAGAATGCATAGGAAATAGTTATCTCTTGAAAAGATTAATGCCATTGTTTGAAAAGTGGCCGATTGTTTATTATTCCAAAGAGGCTTTTCGGTTTAAACATCTTATGTCATTAATGCAAAGCAATAAAGTTTTTGTTTTTTTATATTTAGTTTGACATATTTCGAATAATTAAAAAAATATATAAATATGTATACATATACAAACATATTCAACCAAAGTGACCTAGATGATATATATATATATATATATATATATATATATATATATATATATATATATATATATATATATATATATATATATATATATATATATGATGATAAATGCGGACATCTAGTGTGGTTAGGTGGTAATAATCCCATTGTGGCAGATGCAAAATAATGAAGTTTATTATTTGAAAAACTGGTTAATTATTTACTTAAATAATATACTTGTACATGACCCGGATATAGAGATAAATCCGAAACAAATACCCGAGAGGCACAATCCGACCCGATAAGTTCATCATAGTCATCAATGTGATGAGCATCGAGACTCAAAACTGATTTAAGAGGTAAATCTTCATTTTGACAGAAACCAAATAGACTACTATGTTTGAATCATGAACCCACTGGTTTCATAAAACATTCATCAAGAACAACATATACTTTCATAAAGAGACTTAATGATAACCAATTTTAAAATCCTGTAAATGTTGAATCACCAATTTTAAACATGATTTCTGTAAATGCAAGACTCGTATAAGTATGATACAAAAAAGGACTGGATTGATAACATACTTATATCTTTCTGTTGGAAAAAAAATAGTTTTGATGATGATTCATCTTATTTAGCTACTTATTTGTTTACACCGCATTGATGAAATGCTGAAACTAGCTGTTATAGTGGAAAGCTAAAAGATGTCTAGAACTGAATGAATAAGTTTTACTAGAGTCTGATAATTGTATAGGTTATATCAGACAAGCATTGTAATAGATTGTAGTGTCGTAAAGCTGAAAACTTGAGATCATCTAGAAAATTGGATATTGACTAAAATTGAAAAGAGTCACCAGAACTTGGAACTCAAGTTCACTTAGAATTGAAGAAGGTAAGTTCGCTGAAGGACATAGACTCGGTTGACCTCTCTAGAACTGAAGGCTGGGGGAACAGACTAAGTAAATGAAGAACTGAGGGACACAGACTCAGTTGTAGAAGATTGAAGAACTGAGGGTTCCAACTCAGTTATGATGATTAAAGATGAGACTGTAAAGTTAGAATTCAGGTAAGTATGTGATGGCCTGAACTGACTTTATAGATCTTGAAAGAAGACCTAAGAATCATAAGGACAATGATGTCTTAGATGATTTGTGTTAGGAATGGTGTATTTTGATTAAGCGATGTAAAATCAAATAAATAGAGTTCTGATATTTTTAAGAAGAGGAAAAACTCAATTAATGCTCTAAGTCAGTTAACAACCTGATAACTGACATACTCGGTATAAAACTGATCAAGTTACTCAGTTTTATAGTCAGCTATCCATGTAACTGAAAGTACATTCGAACGTTATAAATCAAGGATTTTTATTGGATGAAGAATTGACATGTCAGAACGGTCATTGACACCTGACATCTGAAAATATAGACGTTGATACAATTCAAATTCAAGCAAGATGAATGTTGGTACTCACATTATAAATAGAGGACTTGGCATCAAGGATCAAACACCGAATTAACAAGTTTACAAGCGTTTTTGTGCACAAGTCTAGTTCATCTGAATTGCTATCAATATTTGCGCTCAACAAGATCACATCAAGATTTCTTCAAGTGTTCAAGCTACATCGATCAAATTCAGATCTCGACACTTAGAAGAACCACAAGCAAGAATCAATTTATTGATTCTCAACCCAACTTTGATTTCTAATCAATGGTTTAGATCTTGTGAAGCAATCCGGTTTAAGTTTTGCCAAGGATAGTTGTCATTAGCGATCGGGTAGACAAGGTGTTTCTGATGGTAGCTGGAGAAGAGGCAATAGCAACCCTCTAAGGACCAGTAGTCAAGCAGTTGAAGAGCAGCAATCCTACATGTTCTTTAGTTGTTTAGATAGTGAAGCTAGGGATTAGTCAGGGATTATCATTTAGGACTGTTTGTAAGAGCTTATCTCAAAGAGTTCTAGTGGAATTTTCCTCCTACATCACCTGGGAAGAGTGGACTGACAGGATCACAACACATGGAACCATTATAATTCTTTCTCTACTTACTTTACGCATTTACATTCTGTTATTTTTTTACTTAGCATTTATTATTGTTTACCCAGCATACTGAAACTGATTGTTATACTCACTCACCGCTCACAAAATAAAATTCACCAGAATTCAGTTTTGCATACTCAGCTTTTTCTTAGAAACTACAAGATCCAGATAAAGGCTAAAATTTATATCCGTTTTCGGTTGACTCAGTTATTTTATGAGTCAGTTTGACTTAGACTCAGCTTTGTCAGCTTAACTCCGCACAAGTTAAAACTGAACCTTAATCATTTTAGATCTAGTTTTTGGTGACAAGTTTATTCACCCCCCCTCTAAACTTGTGTCAGCCTTTCCAAGGGACCAACAATTGGTACCGGAGCAGGGTTCTTTAACAAGTCATTATTGAAAACTCACTTGCTCTAAGTATCTCCTCTAGTTGTTCTCCTGAAATAGCTCAGTTTACAGTTTCCAGTCCTTGCATAATCTAGTTCTCATTCATTCACACAATGGATAACAATCAGTATGCCAGACAAATGCTGTTGTGCAATATGGACAGATTTGATGAATACAGACGTCTCTTGCAAGACTTTCTAGCAACCACTCATGATGAGATGATGGACGTACTCACTGACGGACCTATCCAAATCACTCACATGCCAATTGTTAATGGTGACCAAGTTAGAGTCCGAAAACCCAAGAGTGAATGGAACAATGATGACCGAGAAAGGAACAATCTGAATAACATGGCCATGGACATCATCCTCAGAACTTTCGACAACAACATGTATTTGAAGGTCAAGGATTTCACTACTACAAAAGAAATATGGGAGAAACTCCAACTGGTTTGTGAAGGAACTGACTCCATCAAAGAAAACAATATCTCAGTTGCCAAACAGAAGTTTGAAAATTTCAATATGAAGTCAGGCGAAAATATTGATCAGATGGAAACAAGATTCAGCGCCATAATGGAGGAACTAGCATTACTTAAGATGGATTAAACCAAGAAATAATCAACACTAGAATCTGGAAGGCTTTACCCATGTGCTAGAAGATGAAGGTCACATCAATGGAAGAATCAAGAAAACTTGATATAGAATATTCCTTCCAAATCTTCTCAGACCAGAGGGCTTATGAATTCAGCGAATATTTTACAAGCACAGCTGCAATAATCAAGACTTTGGAGAAACCTAAAACAATAGCTCTCGCAGCAGCTTCAAATGATAATCAAGAAACATCATCTAGTAATCTTCAGCAATTGGAATATATGGAAGAGCAGATGGCTTTAATGATGAATAGAATGAAGAGTGGACATACAGTCACTCAGAAGTATATCAAGAAGACTCCTAAAAATAGAAATTACGATGAATACCTCCGCTTTAACTGCAAGAAGCCTAGACACTACAATGCTGATTGTCCAGAGCTGACTGGTAAGAAGACACGGCAACAAAGAACATGCAGAAGAACTCTCTTTTAGCCGGAGATGAATCAGACTACAAAGCTAGCACTGAACGATTATCAGTTGATACAGCGTTAATAACTCATATGGAGAATCCAAATAAAGTATGTGAATCTAACTCTAAGTATAGCTCAGTACAGATTTCCATGCAAAATGCTTGTTCCTCGACTGCTAACTCAAATCCAAGAAATCTTGAGTTAGAAGAAACACTTGACGAATTGATGAATCAGCTGGTAACCATCCAAGCTGTTATGAATCAATTAAAGTTGAGAAAGAAGCTCTAATTCTTCATGTTGACAGATTGAAGTCTGAACTGAACATGAGGAAACTGACTAGAACTGATAAAGGGAAGAGTCAGTATCAGCCTACTGCATCAGCTGCTGCAACTGACTCTTTTTCTCAATCAAGTTCAGCTACTGGATTCAAATCCGGAAAGCCATATGAAGACAGAACTGGCTTGGGATTTGACACACAACAATCTTCTAAGGACGGAACTAGCAAAACTGCTGAACCCAATATCAAAACTGGTATTAAGTTTGTAGCCGAGCAACTTACACAAACTGAGAAAATTGATGAACCAATAAAGTCAGCCTCACATAAGTCAACTCAGTTTTCTAAGAAGACAGTTGCACCTACCAATTAAGGTAAATCGAAAGGTACATCAGCTGTACCTTAAGGAAACAGAAATGGAATATCAACAGCTAGATCTGCAAAAACTGATCAAGTCAAGAACCATAGAAATTTTAACCAGAGTAAATCTAAGAATGTCAATCATTCAAAGATTCACACAGTCATGGGGAAGGCAGATTATTTCCCACGATGATGATTGGAATTTTACTGAACCTATTATTAAAACTGACAAGAATAATCATTCAAGACGAAAGACTTATCAAAAGTCTCAGTCCAAGATTCAGAAGAGAACTTATCCCAGTTCTCAGCAAAAATCCCAGTACAGAAATCAGAGTAGAGCTCAGTACAAGATGAATGATGGTTATTATTCAAATTTTAATAACAGGCATTTTGAAAATTAGTTTTAGCCAAAAGATAGGTGAGAGCATATAAATAAGGCACAGTCCAAAAATATATACTATGGGAGTAAGGCTTACATATATGAAAATAGGTGCAACGATTTCCAAAGAAGACCTTATGGAAATATCCCCCGAGTTGTACTGACAACTGACCCCTATGGACCCAAACAGAGTTGGGTACCTAAAACATTTTAATTTGTCTTGCAGGATATTTGTTATTTTGACAGTGGATGCTCTAGACACATGACAAAGAGCAAGGACTGTCTCACAGATTTTCTAGCCAAGGATGGACCAAGAGTCAATTTTGGAAGTTACGGCCGACCTGGATACAGAAAAGGTTATGGTAATTTGATCAGAAATGGACTCAGAATCAAGAATGTATCTTATGTGGAAGGATTTCATTACAATCTACTCAGCGCAAGTCGATACTGTGACATGGGATACAATGTAACATTTGATAAGGAACTCTGCATTGTTGTTAGGGAAACAACTTATCAAGTAGTTCTCACCGGAAGAAGGAAAGAGTACATGTATGTTGTAGACTGGTCTACAGCAGTTTCAGAAACATGTTTAATTGTGCACACCAAGTCAGAACTCAGTTGGCTGTGTCACAACAAATTGAGTCACATCAATTTCGATGATATCAACCTACTAGTCCAAAAGAAGTTGGTGATCGGATTACAGGAGATGACATACAAGAAGGACAACTTGTGTGATACATGTCAACAAGGAAAGAAAACCAAAGCAAGTTTCAAGACTAAGTCTTAGCACTCAACAACAAGAGTTTTAGAACTAATGCATATGAACTTATTTGGATCAATTATGCCAATCAGTGTTAGTGGAAAGAAATACACCTTGGTGGTATTTGATGAATATAAAGGATATGCATGGGTCATTTTCATGACAAAGAAAAGTGAAACCAAGCAACAGCTGACAGAACTTCTCAATAGACTCCAGAATCAGAAAGGAGTGACAGTGGTCAAGATTAGATCTGACAAAGGAACTGAATATCTCAACAATATAATCAATGAATATTATGGATAAAATAGAGTACTACACCAACTTGCAGCTACATCAACACCTCAGCAGAATGGAGTAGATGAAAGGAGAAATAGAACACTCAAAGAAGCTGGAAGGACAATGATTTGTGAAACAAAACTGCTAGAAAGATATTGGGCAGAAGCTGTAAATACAATGTGCTACACTCAGAATTGAGCTCTTATGAACAAGAGACATGAAAGACACCTTCTGAGATTTGGAATGGAAGAAAACCAAATGTCTAATATTCCAATGCCTTTGGAACAAATTCTTTGTTCACAATAACGGGAAAGATCAGCTTAAGGTTTTTCAGTCCAAAGCTACTGAAGGAATATATCTAGGATACTCAAGTGTCAGTAAAGCTTTAAGAGTACTAAACAAATGGACACTCAAGCATGAACAATCAATACATGTGGTTTTTGATGAACCAAACTTTACTGGAGACACAATTGAAGACAAAGAAGAACCAGTTTCTCGGTCCCAGTCAGATAAAACTCCAGAACCAGTCTTTTTAGATATTGGATAGTTAAGGATCTCAGATTCCTTAGATCAGGATCAGTCTCCATTGCCAGTAACAGAACCTGCAACTGAACAACAACATGAAACTAATCCAACTGAAAATGATCAAGCTCAAGAAGAACTAATTCAACAAAATGAAGAACCATTGATGTAACCCTCAGTACATCAATGGATGAGAGATCATCCTGAAGAAAAGGTGATAGGCGATTTCCAGGTAGGAGTTCGGACAGGACATCAATTGGATGGTATGATAGCATGCTTTCTATCTCGGTCTGAACCAAAGGAAATTCAAGAAACTTTGAATGATCCGATTGGATTTTGGCTATGCAAGAAGAACTCAACAAATTTGAGAGAAATCAAGTTTGGGAATTAGTAGACAAGCCAGATCATGTCAACATAATCGGCACCAAATGGGTTTACAGAAACAAGTTAGATAAAGAAGGAAATATTGTCAGAAATAAGGCCAGACTTGTAGCAAAGGGTTATTCACAATCAGAAGGGATAGACATCGATGAAACTTATGGTCCTGTTGCAAGGTTAGAGGCAATCAAACTATTTCTTGCCTTTGCTACTCACAAGAAATTCAAATTGTACCAGATGGACGTTAAAAGTGCATTTTTGAATGGGATACTTGAAGAAGAAGTCTATGTACTGCAACCCCCAGGATTTGAAATCTAAGATCAAGCTGACAAAGTCTTTAAACTGAGAAAAGCTCTCTACATACTGAAACAAGCACCAAGAGCCTGGTATGAAACTCTGTCTCAGTTTTTAATGGATAATGGTTTTACAAAATAAACTATTGATAAAACCTTGTTCAGAATGAAAGTTGAAGAAAGTACTCTTCTAGTTCAAATCTATGTTGATGACATCATTTTCAGATCAAAAAATGAACAACTCTGTTAAAAATTTGCAAGTTTGATGATGAGCAAATTTAAAATGAGTATGATGGGCGAACTGAATTACTTTCTCGGTTTACAAGTAAAACAGATGAATGAAGGAATTTTGATTCACCAAACAAAATACACAAGAGAATTGATCAAGAAGTTTGGAATGGATAAATTAGCTGGCATTGCTGCACCAAATGGAACCAATATCAGATTAGATGAAGATAAAGATGGCAAGGATGTGGATCAAACTCTCTATAGAAGAATGATTGGAAGTCTACTTTACCTTCACAGCAAGTAGGCCAGACACATCCTTTGCAGTTGGTGTGTGTGCCAGATTTCAAACAAGGCCCAAAGAAAGTCATCTCATAGTTGTGAAAAGAAACTTGAAGTATTTGAAAGATACAGAAGGAGTAGGGATATGGTACTCAAAGGAAGGAGAATTCAAATTGATGTCCTACTCAGACTCAGACTATGCTGGATGCAAGGTGGACAGAAAGAGTACGTCAGGCACATGTCAGTTACTATGAAATAGACTTGTGTCATGGTTCAGCTAAAAGCAAAACTCAATTTCAACATCAACGAAGTGAATATATAGCAACCGGAAGTCATTTGTGCTCAAGTTTTAGGGATAAGATAACAGTTAAGAGATTATAAGATAGAAGAAGGACTGTGATGTGAATCCGGATCCACAAGCTTTTCATTTGGAAGAGTCCGGATCCATTTTCAAAACGGAGTCACATCATTAATATTTATATATATTTTATTATGCAATATTAGTTAAATAAATGACAAATACTTGGCTGAATTTGGAGATAATATTGGCGCCATTTTTGGACAAGAAGCAAGCTTGGAAGAAACTAGATCATTGGCCTTGGACAATTCAAGATACATTGCAATTTTGGAAGCATTGAATGAAGTTACATTGAATTCATCTCACCACAAAAATTGGCGCCACCTTATGGAGTTTTTGAGAAGAACTTTTATCTTATTTATGCTATTATTCATGTACTTACATTTTGCAAGTGTCCTATAAATAGCCATCCATTTGTAACTTGAAAAATCATTCAACTTTTATCAATATAACTTATAATTTCTGACTTGGAAAATCTGTGTTGAAATTCTCTGGAAAGAGGTTTCAAAATCAGGATTATCAAGGGCCTAAGCAACCCTTGTGGGTATCCATATACCAAGGTGCTTAGAAACGGGTTTTCTAAGTGTTGAGGTGATTCCAAGGTGCTCTCACACAGGTTGTGATTGTGTCAAGGAGCTTACTATACCAATGTGCATCCACACAGGTTGTGGTTGTGTGAAGGACCCCTTTCCAAATACCTTCAAATCCATGATCCAAATTATAAAGCAAGTCAACCTTTCCCGGTTCACTTTAGTTGGTATCGAGCACGGCGGATTGACGGTATTATATCCTTTTATTTTCTTATATTATCTTCTCATCTTACAAAAAAAACCCCAAAGTTCGAAAATCTACGATCGGTTCGTATTCCGAATCTCGGAACTCAATGCCGATCATATTCAAAACTCGCATCACAACATTCTCGTCTAAATCACAATGGATAGCAACGAAAGTGACGATACCGGGTTACGCACCTCGATATATCATCATCGAGTGGACCTCATGGATTAAATATTTACTAAGGCATATGAGCCAGATAAGGCATACCAGTCGGACTATCGACTTGGAAGCCATGGCACGCATGTCGATCCTCGAGCCTGAAGTATGGCTAGGGATTCGAGGTCATGACTATCGACTTACGGGCAGTGCAGGACGTGAGTTCCAGGAGTCGATCATCCCAGGTCGGGCAGATCGAAATCGAGAACAGAGACCACACCAGCTACGTTGGCCCAATATCCACAAGATAACTTGGACAAGGGGTAAAGCCCAATTAAGGGTAAATATGACAATAGCTACAAACCGACTCATATTAGGGTTAGGTCATGCATTGTCCTTATAAATACAACGTTCCAGGAACTACAGATGGCTTGATTCCTGGAATAATAACAAAATACGTAGGCACTCTAAGAATTCCACTTAGACTCAGCCGCAAATATACTAAACCCCTTCTTTGTTCTTGGCATTAGGGTTCTTGATTATTCATCATTAACATAAGGAAAAGCCCGGATCTTTAAGGTGACATAATTTGTCATCACCAGAAAGATCTTGAATTGTCAAGGCACATCGCCGGAGTGTGAATGATGAAAGATATGCACACGACTATAGTGACCGAGAGTGGCAGGAGTAATTTGATTGGGAGATGGAGCAAGCATATGAAAGAGAACGACAAGGGCGTTTGCAAGCCATTCGCAAAGCCAAGTTGAAAAGACAAAAAGAATTACAAAATGATAAATTGATAAAAGGGATGTGTAGTAGGATTGTTGAGAAGTTGCAAGATAGTTTGAATAAGGAATCAGAACGATGGAAGAAGGAAGATGAACTATTTTGGGTAAATTTTTGTGCGGAAGATGCAAAACGGTGGGCTGAAATTAATTGGAAACATGGCTGGATTAGTACGGAAAACGAATAGGTTAATAACATTCGAGAGAAGAAATTGGATGTTGATCAACATATTGATGTGTGAGATGTTGTTAAGATCAAGGAGCCTAAAATTGAGATGATGGTGGAACCATGTGAGCCACAAGTTGTAGAGTTCATTAATTCATCTTTGCTGGTACATGATGATAATCTACACAAGGAGAATACCGGGCTGTTGGATTCAACAAATGCAGCCCCCATATTGCCTTTGGATGATCTATTTCCAATTGATAATAATGGGAAACTGGCGCACACTTTTGTTGACCCATTTTTATATCGTCCTCTTGACTTTATCATTGTTGATTTTTTATCCTTGGAATCTAAGTTGTGCCCATAGGATGATTGCTGTGATGTTCACTTCGTTGCTCTTCATGGTTGAAATTCATCACATGTCCACTTTTGCATTTGTATGGCCCAGATTAATATTTGATCTAGGTAGATTCGAGGACGAATCCTTCACAAACGGGAGGGAATGATATGATGCAATAAAGTCTATTTTCAAGAGTCTATCCACCTTCCTCAAATAAATATTGGCACCTACTTTAGTGCCCTTTTTAATATTTCATGTATATATTTTATTTTGAAAACCCACCTGATCTGAGGACAGACCCTTCACAACCGCGAGGGTCTGATGTGAATCCGGATCCACTAGCCTTTCATTGCAAGAGTCTGGATCCATTTTCAAAATGGATTCACATCATTAATATTTATATATTTTATTATGCAATATTAATTAAATAAATGACAAAAACTTGGCTGAATTTGGAGATAATATTAGCGACATTTTTGGATAAGAAGCAAGCTTGGAAGAAACTACAGATACATTGGCCTTGGGCAATTCAAGATACATTGCATTATTGAAAGCATTGAATGAAGTTACATTGAACTCATCTCACCACAAAAATTGGCGCCACCTTTTGGAGTTTTTGAGAAGACTTTTTATCTTATTTATGATATTATTCATGTACTTAGTTTTTGCAAGTGTCCTATAAATAGCCATCCATTTGTAACATGAAAAATCATTCTACTTTTATCAATATAACTTATATTTTCTCACTTGGAAAAGTGTGTGTTGAAATTCTCTGGAAAGAGGTTTCTAAATCCGGATTATCAAGGGCCTAACCAACCCTTGTGGGTATCCATATTCCAAGGTGCTTAGAAATGGGTTTTCTAAGTGTCTAGGTGATTCCAAGGTGCTCTCACACAGGTTGTGATTGTGTCAAGGAGTTTAATATTCCAAGGTGCTTCCACACAGGTTGTGGTAGTGTCAAGGACCCCCTTCCAAATACCTTCAAATCCACGATCCAAAATATAAAGCAAGTCAACTTTTCCCGGTTCACTTCAGACTGATTCCTATAATGTGTGATAGTACAAGTGCAATAGCTATAATTGACAATCCATTTTTCCACTCAAAGACTAAGCACATTGATGTGAGACATCACTTTATAAGGGATCATGTGGAGAAAAAGGACGTTACAGTTCTCTCTGTCCCAACTGAAGATCAGTTGGCTGACATTTTTACCAAACCACTAAAGGTTTGCTAAACTCAGAACTGAATTGGGAATTATTAAAATCAGTTAAGTCAGTTTAAGCTCAGAGATTCGTCAAGAGGATTGATCATTGTAATGCTGGGTGCGCTCACGTGACAGATCAATCATTGACATCAACAATCTCAAACTAACCTACTGAACTGAAGATTTGACGGAACTGAACACACCTTGGAACAGATCTCAGTCAGTTTTTATCCTGTCAAAGCAAGTCAAAAGTTGAAAGGATAAAACTGCCCATAGTTACATCGCATTTAATTACCACTGTTTATGTCAGAAACTTTTGCGTGTATACCCCAAAAAATGTTAGGTAGTACATGCATTGGTTATACAAACCATCATTGAATTTGAAAAGTTGTACAAATCTCTTAGAAGATCGTGTGATCAAATCACCAAACGTCCTCCCCACTATATATTTAACCATTTTCACATCTCCTCTTTACACAAAAGAAAATTCAATCTTTATCTCCCTCTCTCAAGGCCAGAAATTTTATCTTACTCCCAAAATTCATTAGAACTTAGAAAATTTCTACAAATGGCAGCCTCCAAACAAACTCAGAAAGAAAGGTTAATCATTGAGTTGGACAACCTCTCTTTTGAAGATTATGTAGATATGTGCAACACTCTCCTCGCAATCTATATTTGCAAAAAGATGTAGAAACTTCAAGGGTTGAAGAACCTCCTGGAAGTAAAATCTCCAAAAGATCATGACTTGGAAGGGATTTTGCAGTTCTGGGAGAATATAAGATTAATTAAGCATTCCCTGGTGACTAAGGTTCTTGGATAAAGGATAATCGTCACTAAAAAAGTCATTAGGAAGCTATTTGTTTTCAAACAACCACTTGTGAAATCAATAGACTTGGCCTATTTTCCACACAAAAGGGAAGCCTTTCTCGTGCAAATCTCGCTTACAAAGGAACCAGGCGGACGTTGACACACATGTCGGCAATCTCAAACTGAATTCGGACTCCTCGGCGGTGGCTAAGCAAAAATGTTATTGGTCGTTACAAAGGGCTACGCAAGTTATTTGAAGATGGAATATATCTGATGAACATCATATGGGATGAACTTGAGTTCAATTGGGCTGGATATGTGTTCAATCAGATCAAGCAGCAAGACTTAGCTGAAGTAGCGAGTGCCAGCAAAGCCCAAGCTGAAGGGAGACAAACTGAAGGAAGATTTTGACTGAAGAAGACACTCAGTGGAATTATTCTACATTATTTGGACAGAAAAAGCAATGGGAAGAAGCGAGAACAAATGGCAACTGCAACTACAACCACTGAGAAAATTGCAGCAGTTGAAAGTTCAAGGATGAAGACTTCCCACCCTGAAGCCAATATGAAAATAGTTTCATAGCAGATCGCTCAGCAAAAAGAGATTAAAAGGAAAGCTAAAACACAGAAGGGAAATTCAGTTGAAAGGTGTTTGTTCCAGGTAATTCAAATCAGTTAGCATCAACTGAGGGGGAACAACATCTGACAGCAGAAGTCATTCAGAAGAAGAGTTTGGTTACTTAAGTTGTTTCTCACTTTAAGCAAAAAATATCAGAGAAACAAGTTTCTGCTATGCGTGTTCAACAAGAGGAACATGTAACTCAGCAACCACAAGACTACATCTTTGATGCAGTAAGGATTATCAACCGGATAAAGATGAAGCTCAAGACTGAAGATTCTCGTGAATCTATCTTACCTAGTGAAGAAAACCTATTGTTGGAAAAACTTGAAATCCAAAACTTATATGTGTTATTCCCTATGGATGAGTTTCTCATCAACTGCTATTACAGATTTAAAGAAATAGCTCAAAGAACTAAATCAATCACATCATCTATACCGAAGGAAGTTATAAAGAAGAAAGATGATGATTCAAGGAAGAAAGATGAAAAGAGTACAATTTTGTAGTCAAACACTCAACCAGAACAACAAGCAGCGTAAACTAATACTCAGCAGGAAGAATTGCCAATTGAGAATCAGACAACTGACAATCAGCAAGCAGCAGAAGGAACCGACAATCAGCAATTGATGATAATTGAAGATTATACATAGTTTAAAATCCAAGAAGAAGAAGATTAAGATCCAACTGAAAAGCTGACAAAAGAATAATTGAGCAGAGTCCAAGAGAATTTGAAGAATATGCTCAACCAAAATGATGATTACAACGGCTTTTTGTCACACATCTCCGGATACTTGGATTATAGGAAGAAGACAAACGTCTCGCTTCTTACTAAGTTGGATGTTATTAAGAAATCCACATCACATTCGCCATAAATTCTCGCCTAAAGGAGAAACTTGAAACTACAACTATGGAAGATCGAGAAATTCATGAGCAAGCGTAATGGCACCTCAATCGGCGAATCTATGGATTAGAAACTCACTCAAAGAAGTTCTCACATCTCGTAAAGATATTTCAAAGACCAAAAGGCAACTCAACAAATTGATAAGTCGGTTGTATGATGCCAAGAAGGGAAGTTGAATTAGAAAAGCATAGACTACAAGAGGAAAAGTTGAAGCTTGAAGCTAAATTGAAGAAATGTAAATCAACATCAGATCCGTATGTTAGGGATGTAAAACAACTAACTGAAGAGCATCTCATTTTGAAGTACAGTCAACCTGGAGAAAGGAGAGCTACTCTTACACAAGATCTGTGGATGAAGTTTGTCCAGGATCACAACAATGTCAAGGCGAAATACAAAGACAAGACTTATGAAGAATCCCTTGTCTATTTCTTATCTGATCTCTATCATAATCAGAAGATGGCTACATACAAGAAAGTAAATAGAATTGAAGAGAAGCTCAAATCAGAGATAAGGGAGAACAGATGAATGCTGATGTTGCAGAGTTTGAAGATTATTACAAGGATGAAACTCACCTTCCTAAGTTAGCTCTATGGAGAAAGTGGAAGCTAACAAGCCAAGTTGATTATCTCAGAACTTTTCATAAGGAAGATTCAAAGTTAGAAAATTATTACTATCTTCATGATAAGGAAAAGAAGTTTATTGTAGTTACACAAAGAGCTACTTAGCTTTTATTTCAGTTCATAATCAAATGTGTAACTTGATCCAGTTTTTTAAAATTCATAATGAAATCCAGTTTCCCGTTTTACTTTGTTTTGTATTGTTTTTATCTTTAAGATTTTCTTTTAAGGAGGGTTTTGGCATCATCAAAAAGGGGGAAATTTTTGGAAATAAAATTTTAGTTTTGTTGATGATTTGTCTTATTTAGCTACATAGTTGTTTACACCCCATTGATGAAGTGATGAAACTAGCTGTTATAGTGGAAAGCTAAAAGATGTCTAGAAATGAATGTATAAGTTTTACTAAAGTCTGATAATTGTATAAGTTATATCATACAAGCACTGCAATAGATAGAAGTGTCATAAAGCTGAAAACTGGAGCTCATCTAGAAAACTGGATATTGATTAAAATTGAAAAGAGTCACCAGAACTTGGAACTGAAGTTCACTCAAAATTGAAGAAGGTATGTTCGCCGAGGGAAACAGACTCGGTTGACTTAGCTAGAACTAAAGGCTGAGGGAATAGACTCAGTAAAAAATGAACTGAGGGACACAGACACAGTAGTAGAAGATATAAGAACCGAGGGTTCAAACTCAGTTATAAAGATTAAAAACGTTACTGTAAAGTTAGAATTCAGGTAAGTATATGATGGCCTGAACTGACTTTATAGATCTTGAAAGAAGACCTGAGAATCATAAGGACAATGATTTCTTAGATGATTTGTATAAGGAATGGTATATTCTGTTTAAGCGATGTAAAATCAAATAAATAGAGTACTGAATTTTTAAGAAGAGTAAAAATTCAGTTAATGCTCTAAGTCAGTTAACAAGCTGATAACGGACATACTCAGCATAAAACCGATCAGGATACTCAGTTTTATTGTCAGCCATCCAAGTAACTGAAAGTACATTCGAACGTAATAAATCAAGGATTTTCATTGGATAAATAACTGACATGTCAAAACGGTCACTGACACCTGACATCTGAAAATATAGACGTTGATACAATTCAAATTCAAGCAAGATGAACGTTGGACCTCACACTATAAATAGAGGACATGACATCAAGGATCAAACATGGAATTAACAAGATTACAAGCGATTTTGTACACAAGTCTAGTTCATCTGAATTGCTATCAATATTTGTGCCCAACAATATCACATCTAGATTTCTTCAAGTGTTCAAGCTACATCGATCAAATTCAGATCTCGACACTTAGAAGAACCACAAGCAAGAATCAATTTATTTGTTCTCAGGCCAACTTTGATTTCTAATCAAAGGTTTAGACTGTGAAGCAATCCGGTTTAGGATTTGCCAAGGACAGTTGTCATTAGCAGTCGGGTAGACTGTGTTTGTGGTGGTAGCTGGAGAAGAGGCAATAGCAACCCTCTAAGGTCCAGTGTTCAAGCAGTTGAAGAGCAGCAATTCTACATGTTCTTTAGTTGTTTAGATAGTAAGGCTAGGGATTAGTCAGGGACTATCGTCTAGGACTGTTTGTAACAACGTATCTCAAAGAGTTCTAGTGGAATTTTCCTCCTACATCACAGAGGAAGAGTGGACTGACATGATTACACCACCTAGAACCACTATAATTCTTGCCCTACTTACTTTACGCATTTACATTCTGTTATTTATTTACTTTGCAGTTATTATTGTTTACCCAGCATACTGAAATTGATTGTTATACACACTCACAGCTCACAAACTGACATTCACCAGAATTCTGTTTTGCATACTCAGCTTTTTCTTAGAAACAACAAGATCTAGATATAGGCTAAAACTTATATCCGTTGCCAGTTGACTCAGTTTTGTTATATGTCAGTTTGACTTAGACTCAGCTTTGTCAGCTTAACTCCACACAAGTTAAAACTGAACCTTAATCGTTTTAGATCTAGTTTTTGGTGACAAGTTTATTCACCCCCTCTAAACTTGTGTCAGCCTTTCCAAGGGACCAACACTTTGAGATTGACTTATTCCTTAATAGATAGTGTAAATGAGATTTTATAAGTCAATCTGAGATAAATGAGGGAGATGAAGGGATACGAGTATCATACCAGTGCTTACCTGTGCTGATTTAGGTCAGATTGAAACTTAGAACCAGTGCATGTTCATTAGATGAAGATAGAATAGCCACCGGAATTTATTTCTTTGTAAAAGCTTACACCTTTTTCGGGATATGATTTTTCAGAGCTTCGATTCAAGCATAATTCGTCCATAGATTGTCACAAGCTCGAATATTACCTAGCCACCGGAAAAGTGATCGTGGCCGCATTCTCGCAGCATCAATGTTGACGGGAGAAGATGAATCATCATTATCGGCTTTAGCAAAGGCGGTTGACTTTATCGAAAAAGAAAGGGCTTCATTGAAAAAGAAGATCTTCTCGGCAATATATGCGTACAAGAAGATATGAAAATGGAGGATACCGGAGAAACATCGGAGATGATTTTTCCGATTAAGGGTTACAAAGGAGAGAAGACTTCCAAACAGAGAAAGAAATGGGAGTTTTTTAGTGTTTGTGTTTTTATAGGGTAAAATATTTCCGAGTTTTGGGCTATGCCTGGGTAGTGTAATTTAATTTATTCAGTAGACCGAAAGTAATGTAGGCCAAATGTAATTTTTGATTTTATAGTGCAGAGCCCACGATGCTTTATCCAATATAGAAATACAACAATATATCATATAAGTGATGATAAAATGATATCATATAGTATGTTTAATCATTTATAGTGTGTATTTGAAGGTATCTGCAAAACAAATAAATGCCTTTGTAAGTCATACGACATCTTGGTCAAGTTAGTCTCGGATAAAATATATACGGCACATAATTAAGATACCGTAAAATTAATCAAACCACATACGGATTATTGTAGGCACAATAATATCCTAACAATTTTCCCCTCTTTTGATTAATTTTACAAAATATCTATGGTCCCCTTAAATTGCGGCCCCCCCCCATACATATGTACATCACTTCTATCTCCCCTTTATTTTGAAAAAGGAATCAAAAGAAGGGCCTATAGAGGAACCATACATAGGTCACTACGCACCTTTTCGAACAAAGCCTAGGGTAAAGGCTTCGTGAAAATGTCGGTGACTTGTCGTGCGAGAGGCACAAACTCTATAGATATCGTACCATTTGTCATATGGTCTCGTATAAAGTGATAACGGATATCTACATGCTTGGAACAAGAGTGCAATACCAGATTACGGGACAAGTCTATAGCACTAGTGCTATCACAATATACTGTCACGCAAGGTATACTAATACCGAAGTCAACAATATGCTGTTTGATCCACAATAGCAGGGGAAAAAATTACTCAAAGCAACATAATCAGCCTTAGTGGTGCTCAAAGCATTGCTAGGTTGCTTCTTGGAGAACCACGAGACTAGTCTGTTGCCCAAGAACTGGCACGTGCCACTAGTGCTTTTGCGTTCCACACGGCAACCTTCATAGTCGGCATTGATCGGGGTCAAGTTAAATTTATAACTTGATCTACACAACCAACTAGCAAGAATACTAGGTACAATTGCAGTATAGCTAGATAGAGTCAAGGTCGATCCCTCGGATACTCGAATTAAACAAGTATAACGTATTAAACTAAAGTAAATTAAGGGCGGATTACAACCAACTATAACCGAAGATTAAAAAGATAGAAAACACAAGACTAACAAAACGACACATCGACATAACACTAGTATTTTTATGGTTTTTTATAAGAGTCTTAAGAAACGGTTTTGATAACGCTAGTAGTAATTACTCCCACATATATGTATATCTAACCCGAGACAAATAAGACATTAAGATTGATTTTATTATTGGCTACGGAAGTCATCCCCTTATATAGATCTAGATCCGGGTAGGACTCTAAACCCCTATGTTTATTACATGACTTTACCGGGTAGTATCCATCTTATATAATAAAACATGATTTTAAAACTAGGGATGCCGGTATAAACCATACACCTTATCTAGGCTACCATCCCGGGTAGGGTGGCACACCACCTAGACAATCAATTATTCTATGTCCTAATTAACATTCCACTTTTAGGCTATATGTTAATTTACGATGACGATATAATAAGTTGATCGTGTTTATTACTCATTTTATGACAATCAGATAACCAGATGCAGCCGAAGTCGTTCATAGAAAATTCCCAGAATCTAAATGGCTAGCTCCAGCCGTAAAGACCGCGGCTCCAGCTAGACCGGCGATTCCTGAATTTTCTCATAAAACGTCTTCGTACGGCTTAGATCTACATTATTATGGGTTTGTTAATTACTACATCACGAAATCAATACATAAACAACTACTCCATAACAAGATAAAATAGATCTACGAATAAAGATAGCATTTATAAGTAGGCATTACCCTCAACAACGAGCGTGACTCCCACTCCTCGATGCGATCCCTAACAGGAAAATATATCGACTCCGTAATGAAAGAACATAAAGAAAACAAAGAAAAACTATATAGATAATACAAACGTATTGTCTTTTGCTCTGTATTTTCGGTATGTGAAATAATGTATGAATGGAGGCCTTATATAGGTGTTTCTGGCCGACTTAAAACCTTCTAGAAACCCTAGGAAGTACTGTTTCAAAACACTAAAGCGGAGGAGTACATTGACGATTTTGCCCAAGCAAATTATTACTGGGCAGTTTGACCCGGCGAAATGGGTACTTCGCTTCAGCCGAACCGGGCTTCGGACCAGCTTTGTTCGCACTTCATTTTACTCCATTCCACGATCCGTGCTATGTTGGGCTTTTTCAGTATTTCGCTCCATATTTCCTTCCACTTCACTTGAGATTTTCCGGAACCTATAATTATGATAAATATCGAGCAGTAAAACATATTCCGGGGCTAAAAATGCATAAATACCAAATCACGATTCACAAATCACACAACATGAATTAAGCACTATAAACACGTGATTCGATGTAAAATAATATAAAATTATGCTCCTTTTATGGAAAATGGTGATGACAAAAGGATATTTATTAGACCGTCACCAACTACCCCCACTTAGACTTTGATCGTCCGGAACAAAGCATCGCAAAATATTCCCCTAGAAAACATTTTCCATTGTCATCTCATACTTTTACAAGAAATCCAAGTCGACTCATACCAACGCATACTCATAAGTCATCCATTATTCAATACTTTCTATGAATGGAAGTGATGTGTGCATGTGTATTCGTAGTTATATAATCGTAGCAAGATTAAAGTTTATGCCAACTTCGCAATCTCAACCTACCAACATCAACATTCTCACTTCCTCCGCCTCGCGTGGGTAAAGACATGGAGCAATAAGCAAGAGCCTCATTTAAAAATTTTATGGACTTGGAGACAGAGTACTACTCAAAGGCCTCTAAAAATTTGAATTGCTTCTTGTTTTCATATGCACAAGTATTGACAATTCTCAAGAAAGAAACTTGCACTGGTGGGTGCCAAGCAAGAATCCCCTATCCCAGATTAGTCAAAAACCTTGAATATCGCCACAAGCTCGAGGCTACTTTGACAACATTTCAACAAGCCCAGTGTTTAATGCAAATGTTAGAACACATATGGTTCTCAAGCTTATTACCCCACTGTGATGGCCAGAAACTCATAATACATCAGCAGATAAATATCGACACTAGGTCCTCATAACCAATCATCTCCGCATGTACACAATAATTCTTCCAGTTATTATCATTCGCATGTAAACTGTCGATTCAAAGATTAAGTAATCAAATAATAAATAACTACTTGCGCGAGTCGACATGAATATCCTTAAATTCGCTCACACAAGTATAATATGATCACGTACTCATGCAACTAGGTTTATTTCTCACTAAATCCAATGTTAAGAATTCACGATTCTAAGGAGAAATAGTTTATTCTCGTTTTTAATACCGCATTTCACCCGGCGAAATGGGTACTTAACTCCAGCCGAACCGGGCTTCGGCCCGGTTTCGTTCGCACTTCATTGTACTCCGTTCCACGATCCGTGCTATGTTGGGATTTTTCAGTATTTTGCTCCGCATTTCCTTCCACTTAACTTGATATTTTCCGGAACCTATAATTATGATAAATATCGAGCAGTAAAACATATTCTGGGGCTAAAAATGCATAAATACCAAATCACGATTCACAAATCACACAACATGAAATAAGCACTATAAACACGTGATTCGACGTAAAATAATATAACATTATGCTCCTTTTAAGGAAAATGGTGATGACAAAAGGGTATATATTAGACCGTCACCAAGTACCCCCACTTAGACTTTGATCGTCCCGAACAAAGCATTAGTAAAATATTCCCCTTGAAAACATTTTCCATGGTCATCTCATACTTTTACAAGAAATCCAAGTCGACTCATACCAACGCATACTCATAAGTCATCCATTATTCATTACTTTCTATGAATCGAAGTGATGTGTGCATGTGTATTCGTAGTTATATAATCGTAGCAAGATTAAATTTTATGCCAACATCGCAATCTTAACCTACCAACATCAACATTCGCACTTCCTCCGCCTCGCGTGGGTAAAGACATGGAGCAATAAGCAAGAGCCTCATTTAAAAACTTTATGGACTTGGAGACATAGTACTTCTCAAAGGCCTCTAAAAATTTGAATTGCTTCTTGTTCTCATATGCACAAGTATTGACACTTCTCAAGAAAGAAACTTGCACTGGTGGGTGCCAAGCAAGAATCCCCTATCCTAGATTTGTCAACAACCTTGAATATCGCCACAAGCTCGAGGCTACTTTGACAACGTTTCAACAAGCCCAAATTGTCTAATGCAAATGTTAGAACACATATGGTTCTCAAGCTTATTACCCCACTATGATGGCCGAAGCTCGAATACATCGGTAGATAAATATCGACACTAGGTCCTCATAACCAATCATCTCCGCATGTACACAATTATTCTTTCAGTTATTATCATTCGCGTGTAAACCGTCGATTCAAAGATTAAGTAATCAAATAATAAATAACTACTTGTAGCAGTCAGCATGAATATCCTTAAATTCGCTCACACAAGTATAATATGATCACGTACTCATGCAACTAGGTTCATTTCTCACTAAATCAAATGTTAAAATTCACGATTCTAAGGAGAAATAGTTTATTCAGTTTTTTTAAAACCCCATTTAACCCGGCGAAATGGGTACTTCGCCCCAGCGAACTGGGCTTCTGGCCCGGTTTCATTCGCACTTCATTTTACTCCGTTCCACGATCCGTGCTATGTTGGTATTTTTCGCATTTTGCTCCGCATTTCCTTCCACTTCACTTGAGATTTTCCGGAACCTATAATTATGATAAATATCGAGCAAGAAACATATTCCGGGGCTGAAAATTCATAAATACCAAATCACGATTCACAAATCACACAACATGAATTAAGCACTATAAACACGTGATTCACGTAAAATAATATAACATTATGCTCCTTTTAGGGAAAATGTTGATGACAAAAGGGTATTTATTAGATCGCCATCGTGGCATCACTATACGTGAGTAGTGTGAATGGTGTAGATGTGGCATAAAATAGATTCGGTGTGGGGGTGTGCCTAAGATAGCGAAAATTTTGTTTCCATGCTCCAATGTGTGACATCATTGGGTTTGCTTGCAATCGTGCACATAGACGAACGGCAAACATAATATCGGGTCGAGAAGCAACAAATAAAGTAGAGAGCATATCATGGATCTATAAAGGTGTTGGTCAAATGGTTGGCCATCTTCATCCATAGTCGACTCGACGGATGTGGTTATTGGCGTGCTTGCGGGCTTAAGCATGTCAAATTTGAATTTAGTGAGCATGTCTTTAATAAACTTGGTTTGACTAACGTGTGTCCCTAGGGGAGTTTGTTTGATTTGTTGACCAAGGAAGAAAGCGAGCTCTCCCATGGCCGACACCTCAAAGTTGGACTTCATCAAAGTTTCGAACTTAGTGCATAGGTCGGGATTTGTGGAGCCAAAAATCAAATCATCTACGTACACCTGTGCAATCAGGATATCTAAACCAAATTTCTAAATGAATAGAGTATTATCTACTCTACCCTTAGAGAAACCATGTTCCATCAACATAGATGATAGCTGGTCTTACCAGGCTCGGGGGGCTTGCTTCAAGTCATAAAGTGTATTTTTGAGACTGTAAACATGATCTCGGTGAAGTGTATCCTCAAAACCCGGAGGTTGGCGAACATACACACCCTCCTTGATAAAACCATTCAAAAACACACTCTTAACGTCTATTTGGAATAACTTTAGGTCAAAACTGGATGCAAACGCTATAAGTAGGTGAATGAATTCAAGCCGAGCAACTGAGGCAAATGTCTCATCGTAGTCAATGCCTTCCTCTTAGAAATACCCTTGTGCCACCACTCAGGTCTTATTCCGAACGACTACCCCGTTTTCATCCATTTTATTCATAAATACCCATCGTGTTCCTATAGTCTCGTGTCTTAGAAGGTAAATGGACCAGTTCCATACATCATTTCTTTCGAATTTATGTAGTTCCTCTTTCATGGCTAGCACCCAATCCATTTCTATAAGTGTTTCTTTTATGCTTTTAGGTTCAAGTAAGGATGCTAAAGCAGTAAAAGATGGTGGAAGAGTGCACCGACGAGTGGATACTCCGCAGTTGGATCTCGAATGATAAGATCGGAAGTATGATCTGTATCCTATGTGTGATTCTGGGTAGGAGCAGGCTGCTTATTTTGCTTAAGGAGTTGTTCACCATGGGGTTCACCATTTGCTAAGGTTTCGCACTCATGGGTCTATTTTCATTAATAGGAGCCTCTCGGAGTAGGAGTTTCAGAACCTCCCGTACTTACTTTTTTGTGGCCGGAGGAAGAAATACAAACTCGAATAGTTTTTTAATTTGGCCTTTTCTAATAATTCCTTATGTCCTTCAACATTAATACACGCATTAGTCATGGAATTTGATTCAATAAATAAAACATGTATAGAATCACAAACTCGTCGTGCAACCGGATCATAGCATCTATATGCCGGTGAGGTTTCGGAATAACCTAAGAAAATGCATTCAATAGACTTAGATGTGAATTTGTCCATGTTTCCCTTTTTGTTTCGGACAAAACATTTAGACCCAAAAACATGGAAATAGTTTGTTTTGGGTGGCCGGTTCCTAATAATTTCGTAGGGGGTCTTGTGCAATCGAAAAATCCCTATAAAACCTTTTCAATTTAAACCGAATCGCGGCCGGGTCTACGAATCTATTCTAACTATCAACGAATTCCCGAATCTTAGGTGGGATGGGAATTGTAATTATGTCCCCTTCTCCGTCCTTCGTATCCGTCTCTAAGCCTCGCTAAGAGTCCGTTGATTAAAATTCGCCCTAATTTTGTTGGAAAAAGGTTTCTATCATTCGATTCAAAATACAAAGAAAAGGAGCAAGAAATATCCCTTTGATCATATAATCTCGTTAATATTGTAACATGCACAACAGACCTCTTTGGCCCATAGGAAACGAGGCACATTGAACTTGTTTAGCATCGTTCGCACCGACTGGTAGCAAAAACTTAACCGCTAACTTTCACCGACAGAGTATCGGGCCAACGAGAGTATAGTGGTCACAAGGTCGAATTCACAGGGGGTAATGTCTAAGTACCAAAGCTAACGTAGAACTTAGTTCGTGTCAATCAAAGATTGAAAGGTATTATACTAGTGCGAAATACGATTAAACTACCGGTTTTAAAACTAGTAATTAAAAGGCATAGCCGAACTATGATCCCACGAGCTACTCTTACCCCTAAGGAAAGACTTGATAGAAGCGTGTCTTAACCGACCTACCTATCCCGTGTAGTTTAACGGCATCCACAGTGCCAACTCCTAATTCTAGTGATTAGACTCGAACAACTCGATCTAACCACCCTATGTTAAGCTAACCGACTCTCCCTTTAAAAAACCGATTATCCTAACATGATTAAGGTCTAGTAGTTGCTCGAACAACGATGACAAACATCTATATTGGAAACGGTCCTAACAACTAGGCCGAATCTACGCAACTATCCCGAAACCCCTTTTCCCACATCTCACCGCAAAATGCATCTATAAGTTCGACGTGTGTGATAGTGAACAAGGTGATCAAACTAATTCAAAGATGTTATAATAAGTTTTAGGACGTGGATTAATCATTTAAACATGATATTACGCATTACACACTTCCCTATCGCATCCCCCTTAGGATTTTCACTCGCTTTCACATAATTTGGCTACACTACGGATTAGCAACACATGATTATGTTAAAACAAAAATTAAACTAAAGACAATAAATAAAAGGGAAGTCATTACCGTACAAATTGCTGAAAATCTGATCCACAAAATCTAAAAGAAATAATTGCACCGAAAAGCCAAATCTTTGATCTTGAAACGTAAATCTAAGCTATGGAAAGTATGTAGAATTGAAGGATGTTATCTATGGAATCAAAGGATCAAAGGATGATCAACCTACACTAAAATCGCACCAAAATCGCCCTAGAAGTGTCTAAAGTCGGCTAGATCTGTAAAAGTGCTGAATGAGTTGCGTATTTATAGTGTATGTTTGAAATCTGCTGCTGTTGGTGCTGAACGAGCGTTTGCTCCAAGGTAGACGCTCGTCTTCCTGGAGATCTGATGATGATTAGGGTTTATTCTTCAGGGAACCAGTGTTTTGCTCCTCCTAAACGCTAGTTCATGGATCATGCCTTGAGGGCAAACGCCCGTCTGGATTGGCTGAACGCCCGTTTAGATTAAATGAGCTTTCTTGATTCGGGCGGAACCCAACCAAATGCCCGTTTGGGGTCATTTGGACGATCGTCCGTCTAAAAATCTAACTCTCAGTATCAAATGCTAACTTGACAAATGCTCGTTTGAACTGGCCAAATGCCAGTTTAAGCTGATAGCATATTATTTAACTGAAGCTCGCCGCAAACGCTCGTTTGGAGTAAGCCAAACGCTCGTCCAACCCAATTTCCTTCCAAACATGCATTTTCTCCAATTCAATGCTACTTTCGTGCCTTGAACATATTTATCACTCCAAAATATCACCTTCCGGGCCCTCGAGCCACCTAAGTCCCGTAATAACATATACGAACAAACACCACGTGAAATTCCGTAAGACAAAAGTGCTCGAAAAAGAAGTAAATATAGTCAAAAAGGCGGAGTTTACTATCGATGTGACATTTTTACCCCCCGTGCATATAACTCACGATATTACTCTCGAAACGGTCTATATCTTCCCAGAACATGCCAGTAAAGTGATAAACGGGGGTTAAAATTCACACCAAAGTACTAATAAAGTTGACTCCCATCAACAACCCCACACTTCGCCTTTGCTCGTCCTCGAGTAATTTAGGCGTTTTAAAATAGACCAAGGGATCAACTTTACGAAACATGCATAGTACTCACGACATCAAGGTGAATGTGAAGTAGACACTGAATGTAAACCACTTGACTCTATCTTACCACAAAAATGAAGTGTGTGTGATAAAAACCGAGTGCTACACTCAAAATGATTACCGGCTTCGAATACCGGCCAAATGACTACACACATCTCATACCGGGCTGAATCTCCACTAATCGAGGCAACCGAGGCTAAATACGGTCAAACAAAGACTTGAAGGGTTATAATGTTAAGCGCGGGACGGGGTTAACCGAAAGGAAATTTTTGGGACCGGAGAAAAGAAAAAAATACGAGTGAACCTAATCGTCTCATGTGTATCTCCTCCTCAAAAACGTACCAAACCACACCAAACCCCTTCAATCTTTCTATAATCATTGATAAATAGCTCCAACCTTAACATCATACTTTTATTCATTCAAAACACTCCTTCCTTGGCTTCTTTTTCTCTTTTTTCAAACTTTTTCAAGCTTTCTTTTTCATTTTTTTCAATCCCTTTTTTTCAACTTTTTCTTCTTCTTTTTCCTCTTTTCAAATTTATGTGCATAATTTTTTCAAATTCTCCCGAACCAACAGCCTCACAATAGATTTCTCGAACTCCTCCCCTTCATTATATTAGCTCGTACTAACCAACTCCTCTCGAAACACGCACCATCTCCCACCCCACACTTGATTTAGCAAGTGTGTCTAAAGTAACAACCTAGTCCACTCGTAGGGTGATCAAAAGAAACGTGACCAATAATATAGCTCGGGTTAGGGTAATACGTGCTAAGTAACCACAACGACTCATTTTCGTGCGGTGGTTAGACCGTCCTATCGAGGCTAAGAGGGGGTACGAGGGTAAAATGTTGGGATTTTGGCTTATTTTGCTCGGTCGGGTCAAAGAAGCACCAGGACTCTCATCCCGTATCCAAATTAGGTAAGCCTCTCTATTTCGCCTCGAAACTAGTGGTATAAGTGTGTATAGCAACCTAGCTAAGTATAAGCACGGTTCGACGTGCAATAAAAGTGTTCGTATCGTACCAAAATAAAATCGCCCCGTACACATTACTCGACTACTAAGACATTTACCAGCTCCATCGTGAGAAATATGCATATAACGCGTTGTCAAACCGTGAATTTTTTTAAAATTTTAAGGTATGGACTGACTCGAAACCGGACATTAACTAAGAATATCACAATTACCGGCACATTTATCAATCGAAACAATACAAATCTAAGCCGTATCCACCCCCCACTTCGAATGAAGTAATGTCCTCGTGCGTAAATGAGATAGAAAAGAAGACTTAGCCGTAGACCCGGCGTAAAAGGTGCTATCGAATCCCGTAACAAACCTCATGTAAGCATGACCCGAATCCCTAAATCAAAGTAGACAAAACAACCCAAAGCATGCACGGGACATGGTCCTCGTGCCAAGATATGGAATAGGGAGACGAGGGTATAATAGTAATAAGGCCCTGTCACGTCAGAAAACTCGACACGCAATGTGGAGCGCACAAAACGGATCGCTATAGATGGATAAATAACTCTTACGGGTAAATCACAGGTCATCTAAACATAATAGAAATGCCACAGAGGCACATATTAGATAAATCATCCATAGTGCGTACAAATAAAAGCCAAGACACGAATGAAAGTAGTAACATGCCATAGGGCTTACAAAACCAACAAAAGTGAAAAAGTAGCATCTCCAAAACTGAAAGTATCATCAAAAGTAGCATCTCCAAAACTGAAAGTACAAATATAGCAAACAAAGTGCTAGATAGCTCCTAACCAACCCTAACACCGGGCACAGACGACAAAAAGAACGGCATAAAAGAAATAGAAAATCATGTCCGTCCGGGTGTAGCATCATCGCCAGTGAGTGGGAGGTGCATCGCTGGTAGCTCCGGTCTCCTTATCCCGCCCCCCGCCCCCGCATCCTCTTCGACGAAGACGCATCCTCGCCACAACCGCGTGATAGCCTCGCTCAATATCGTCGAAAACGGTAATCCATGGTACTCGAGGCGAATGCTTTGGGATCCGCCGGCGGTCTACCTTGACTCATCGTAGAGAAGGATAGTCGTGGATATTATCATGTGTCTCGCTTCTATTCCTCCATCCAAGCTTCCGGAAACTATTAGCCATACTCAACCTCATACGAACCGAGGGAAAAAAGTGAGAGCAGGAGGTGTCCGAGCAGGGCCAAAGATGAACTAGGCCGCCGTGCTTCCATACACCGTAATCGGCGTAAGTATTACCCTTGGTGGTCCTTGGGCTTGTAGTCCTTGGTGTACTCCACTAGCATGGCATCCCGACACAAGCTATAGACGAGGTGGGGACAAATCAAACCGCGAGAATAGACCTTCTCGATTGGCCACACACTCGTCATAAATCACCCGACCCACGTCTACATTGAGCTTGAAGTTTAGGCATACAAAGCATCCGAAGATCGCCAATGTGGAAATGAGTCAAGTTGTTCTTGGGTAGAAGTCGGTTTTGGATGAATTGGCACCGAACCTTCCAATCTTCACCCCAAGACGAGGTGACCAACTCGTTTCCTCACCCCACCATCTCCAAGGGTCCACTGAACATCCGGCCAAACCAATAACCGGAGGTCCTCCAACGGGTCCCCACCGGCATCATTCCTTGCCTTTATCTCCTCCTTGTAATCCAACCCCTCAAAAGGTGTCAAACCGTACTTTTCATTGATTGCTTCACAGTAAATGGCACCTTCACTCCCCGATCCTTTACCATCCCTGACTCAAGGCTCAATTCTGAAAAGTTGGCGTCAAACTCACGCACCACCGTAGCATTAACCTTACAATCTGGGGTTGTCATCAACACCTTCCACTTGCGATTTGTCAAATTCTTTCTAAAATTCTTGTCGATATCGTAGTCAAGGAAAGCTCTCTCGATCAGCATCGATCGGTGTGAATAATACCGGTTGAACATATCCCGAGCCTTAGTGTTGACAAAACGCCTATCAAATAGGATCGGAGGGCTTGAGTCTCACTTCTTGGGGTTACCAACGGTGGCCTAACAGTTTCCTCTACTGGCTCACCCCCCTCCACTATAGGCTCAGGTCCACCTCTAGGTTCCTGCACAACTTGTTCAACCCTAGCCCCTGGAGTAACTGTCTTCTTACATACTAGAGGCTCATCATCTGTATCAGACTCTGATTCATCTCTCAAATAAGCCAGCCTGAGTCTGGGTTGCCCTATGAGGGTTATGGCGTTCTCTAATCTCGATCCCTTTGTTGGGATTTACCGGCCAAGATTCCACTAATTTCTTCTTCTTCTTGACATCCCTAGCAATATCCTTACCAAACCTTTTCTGTCCCGAGGCTCCCTCCTTACAACCAAGACGCACCATAGTATCGCACACCGACAACCAAACCAATCCAAATCAACAACAAGCAAACAACAACCCGATTATCATCCAATTAGGATTTCCCAACAAAACCAACACAAACCAACCCAAATCCGTAATGCGACGTCACAACCCAATCAAAACCATCCATAGAGCATCACCGAAGCACAAACAACCAACAAAACAATGAATAAAAAGCCTAATCAAGGATGTAGCTCATTTAAGATTCGAGTCGAAAATTGAACCTTAGAAAAACGTGAATTGAAGCACGAAAAGCTTAGTGATTCTTACCAATAAGGATGCTAGGAGGACGATAGAGTTGATGAAATGTCCGGATGGTGCACAAGTTGGCCAAAAATTGAATCTTTTCAACTTTGAAAACCGCCCTAGATCGGGTCTCGAATCCGGCCAAAACAGAATTGTTGATGGATTTGGGTTAGTGAAATTAAAAGAGGGGATCAATAGGTGTTTGTGGGACTTTAAATTGCTCCGATCGGGTCAAAAACAAAGAATCTAGGTGAAAAGGCGAAAGGATTTCGGTTTTTCGAAATAATGGCCAAGTTTGAATAATGAAAGCCTGGGGGGTTTATATAAGAATGGCAAACGAGCGTTTGCCACGGGCGTAACGCTCGTTCACTCCGGGCTTTGATGAACCGAATGAGCGGTTTCGTTGTTCCAAATGCTTATTTGTATTATTGCAAAAGATATATGGAGATGAGGGGTTTTTGACGAACGAGCTTTCGCAGAGGTCAAATGCCCGTTCGCGTCGAATTGGGCAACAATCGATTTTTGATCCCGATTCGATTCTAACCTCCGTTCTAACACTTTTATTATCAAAAGGACTCGTAAAACACAGAGATCGGTGGGTTGCCTCCCACCAAGCGCCTTTGTTTACATAGTTGGCTCGACAAATGACTTGTACTATACCGGTTTTTGCAAAGTTATACTACCGGCACGAACGAGGAAGCGAGGATAGAAACATAGGATGGTGGATTGATAAGATCATAAAATGTCAAGATTTTAAGTCCATGACGAGACTCAGAAAAGATCAATTAAGGTTCGGGATCAGTTAAATGCACAATTTCGAGAGCCTCATCGAAAGGTAACTTCTCTTACTTCTTCAGACGAAGACCATTCATGATGAACGTCCCGTGCATTGGATGAGTTACCTGGATTGCTCCCGAGTCAAAAACTCTCAAAACCTTATACGGTCCCGACCACCTCGACTTAATCTTGCTTTGAAATAATTGAAGGCAAGTATTATAGAGAAGAACCTCATCACCAATGTTGAAAACGCGAGGTTTGATCAACTTGTTGTGGCATCTTGGTCTCTCCTTATATTTCGCCGAACAATCATAAGCTTGAAGGCGAAACTCATCTAGTTCATTTAATCTCGCCATCATCCTCTCACCAATTAACGCATCATCCATATTCAGATTTTTAATTGCCCAATAGGCCTTATGTTCTACCTCTACGGGGAGATGGCAAGCCATGCCAAAGACAATCATGTAGGTGACATACCTAGGGTGTCTTAAACACAGCTTCGGTGATAGGGTAACTTCTTCGACCAATCCTTAAGGTTCGAATTGACAAGCCTTCTCCAAGATTCTCTTAATCCCTCGATTGGTCACCTCAACTTGGCCACTAGTCTGGGGATGATAGGCGGTGCCTAACTTGTGAGTCACATCATAATTCATTAGCAGCCTATCAAACTCTCTATTTGCAAAGTGACTGCCATTGTCACTGATTATCGCACGAGGTACTCCAAAATGGGACAGAATATGTTTCTTAAGGAACCTTATGACTACATGTTTGTCATTAGTATACGAAGCGATTGCCTCAACCCACTTTGAAACATAATCACATGCAACAAGAATGTACTCGATTCCCGAAAGAAGACAGATAAGGTCCCATGAAGTCTATTCCCCATATATCAAAAACTTCACACACTATTATCGGTTTCGGTGCATCTCATTTTTCTTTGAGATCCGTCCCGAGCGTTGACAGCATCACATGTCTTGACATACGCATATGCATCCTTGAAGATAGTTGGCCGCAGAACCCACTTTGCAACACCTTCAACGCCGTTCTCTTGCCCGAGAAGTGACCACCGGCCTCTTTATCATGGTAGAATAAGAGAATACTCACTATCTCACCGTCATCAACACATCTCCTCGTAATCCCATCCGCACATAACATAAAAAGTAAGGGATCCTCCCACACATAATGGTTCACCTCACTATAGAATTTTTTATTTTGGTTCTCATCGAACTCGGGATCTACGAACCCACACTCATGATAATTGATGAATGATGCATACCACAGTTCCCTTTCTTCCCTCTCTCGCATAAAATTTCCACGCTTAACCGGGAGCATCGTATCCACTATGAACAACTCGCTCATCCCGGAAGCGGTCATCTATCTCAACCTTATTAAAGCATCTCTCCTCACCCGGTTCCATCCTACTCGTGTGATCGCCTACCACATTCTCACACCCCTTTCTATTCTTAATCTCTACGTCGAATTCTTGAAGGAGCAAGATCCACCTCAACAAGCATGGTTTTGCTTCTTTCTTAGCAAACAGATATTGCAACGCAACATGGTCTCGTATGAACTATGACTTTCGACCAAACTAAGTACGACCGGAACTTATCGAAAGAAAAAACAACGGCTAGAAGTTCCTTCTCGCGGGTAGTGTACTTTTGTTGAGCCGTATTCGTGGTATGACTTGTATAAGAGATAGGTCGAAACAACTTATCGACCTTCGACCTAGGACAACTCCTACAAGATAGTCACTCGCATCGCACATGACTTCAAACACCTTGGACCAATCAAAGCCACTAAGACCGGAGTCGAAGTAAGTAGTTTCTTGAGTGTTCTGAAGGCATTTAAACATGTTGCATCAAAAACACCGGGAGCTCCCTTCATCAACCGAAGGGTAAGAGGTCTAGCAATTTGGGAAAACCCCGGGATGAACCTACGATAGAAACCTTCATGACCCAAGAATGATCTTAGGGTCTTCGCATTTGTAGGCATAGGAAGCTTAGCTATTGCCTCTTTCTTTGCTCTATCAACCTCTATTCCCTTCCCCGACACTTTATGGCCTAACACAATTCCCTCGTTGACCATGAAATGACACTTCTCCTAATTTAGAACTAGTTTTGTCTCTTCACAACACTCAAGTACCTTATCAATGTTAGACAAACACTCATCAAAAGTGTCACCAAAAACACTAAAGTCATCTAGAAAGACTTCCATAAACCGTTCTATCATATCAAAAAATGGCGACCATGCATCGCCGGAATGTCGAGGATGCATTACACAACCCGAACGGTATTCTTTTGAATGCGAAAGTGCCATAAGGACACGTAAAGGTAGTCTTATCTTGGTCATGTATATCAATGTGGATCCGATAGTACCCACTAAAACCATCTAAAAAGCAATAAAACGCATGACCACTTAGACGCTCTAGCATTTGATCAATAAAATGGAGGGGAAATGATCCTTTCTAGTTTTATCATTAAGCATGCAAAAATCAATGCACACCCTATGACCAAGAACTAAACAAGTAGAATGGGCTCACCTTTATCATTTAGCTTAATAGTGATGCCTTCTTTTGGGAACAACTTGCGTGCGGCTCACCCACTCACTATCGGATATCGCGTAGATTATCCCTAGTTCCAAAGATCTTCACCACGTCTTTTCTCACCACTTCTTGCAAATGCGGGTTCAAATTACCGTCTCGAAATTGCCGGACCGGCTTGGCACCCTCTTCAAGGATTATTTTGTGCTTGCGTATATCAGCACTAATCCTTTGATATCAACCATCTTCCATCCGAAGTTTTTCTTCGTGTTTCTTGTAAACGTGAATCAACTTAGCTTCCCGCAAAACAATTAGTGCGTTTAAATAATAAGAGGAAGTAATTTATCAGTGTTCTAAAAATATGTACATTAAATGCTCGTGAAAAGTGGCTTCAACTCAAGATCGCTTGGTGGTTCCTTGATTGACGGCTTCGGTAACTTGCCGCCAAACCGAACTCTAACTTCTTGTTCCATCCCACGTCGACAGAGTTGACTCCAAATGATATAGCTGAATTCTCATTCTCGGATCATCATCTTTCCTTCCATGGTGCTTGACTTCATCAAGCACTCCTCCATCGGCTCTCGGTATCCCCGCAGTGTTAGTGTGCTCCAAAATACAGTGATATATAGCATCAACAAAGAAACAAGCCGATCTTTTCATCCTCGGATGTTTAATTGATTTATACACATTAGGGGCACAATCTCTTTCCCGACTCATAGTATGATTTCCCCTCTTAACGTCTATCAAGGTCTCTCCTCCCCGTGTTCAAGAAAGGCCGACCTAACAAAAGAGGAGTTTTTGCATCCATGTCCATATCTAAAACTATGAAATCAACGGGAAACACAAACTTATCACCGCACTAACACATCTTCGCCCACTTTCCCATAGTGTCCTAATGTACCTATCCGCCATCCGTAGGTCATCCCCGTTGGTTCTAACTTACCCAAATCCACCTTCTCATAAATTCCTCTAGGCATCGTGCTCACAAAAACCCCTAGATCACACAACACATTTTGAAACACTATCTCTCGAATGCCGATTGGGATGGCAAAGCTACCTCTATCCCGCATCTTGGGGGTATCCTATTTTCAAAAATTGCGGAACACTCTCACTTATGCACCATTTGTTGCATCTTCTCCATATTCGATAACATTCCTTTCAAAAATTAAAATATAGGGGAATGCTCGAAATAGCCTCTAACAGGGGAATGTTTATCTCTACCATCCTTAGGAGATTTAGAAATTTCGCCGGACCTTGGGCCGCATGTCCTTTTCCGGGTCCCTGGTGAGGGCGGTAAGGTATTAACATCAAAATCGGGGGGGAGGAGGAGGAATTATGTTTTGTTTACCTTTTACTTTAGGTGGCGAGGGCTCTTCTTCTTTGATATCCAAGACCACATAATCATTTTTCGGTTTTGCCTCTTCTCGACGCCTTCTTATTTGCCTCCGCCAATGCTTTGTGGCTTCCAACTCTTTCTCATTGCAGCCATTTCCTTCTCGACACCGCAAATTTCCAAATCTTCAATCTCGACTTCACCATACATGGCCCCCTCACCGTCAACTACCTTCTCTTTCTCGGCTTTCTCGGCTTCCACTTTCTCTCGCCTACGCCTCTATCTTCTTATCACTTGGCCCAACCTCTTTACCACTTCGTGTGAACACAAAGCATTCACACCTTCGGGTTTCTCTCGGTATTGCTCGTGAGCCCACCAATCGCATTTGTCTTTAAAGTGTCGCTATTTGCTCCACTTGGGTCTCCAAATTCGAATGGCGTAATGGGTGGCCACTTTTTGCTCCACATCATTTTTGTTCAACTCGTAAACACTCCTATCCTATCTTTCAAAGAGCATCTCAAAGGACATCTTCCGAGCACCGAATTGTTTGATTGCCGATTGTTATAATTGTTCTTGTGGAGATGAGCATTGGGTGTTGATAAAGCCATAATTGTTATTTGTTAATAGAACATTTTATTATGTTTTGATGATGTCCATACTAGGCCGTTATAGCAAGCCCGAAATAAGTTAGAATTCTCGGTATAAGTCTTTACTTAGTAGTCCGGCATATTGTATAAGTCGAGTCGACAAGTATTTTATTAGTTGGTAGGACGGCAAAGTGAAACAAGATTTTCAACATCGAGTGAAGCCGCCCAAGTACCAACAGAGAAGAAACGAGGACGTTATGATCCGACTTATAACCAAGTGAAGTATGTGATGACCTTGGATAAGTCTAAGTTATGTTTTAAGTGATGAAACTTAATGTTTAAATATGGTGTACACCGATCTCACACAAATAAAGGATCGCTGAAGTACAAGGATTCTCCTTTAACCGAAAGAATGAAGGAAATGCGGCAAAGAATCGACTTTCGGCCGAGTGAAGACAAAGAATGTTAAGTTAAGGAAGATCTAAGCAAAGGCAAAGTCGTAAGGATCACTTGACCGATCAAAGAACGGCTAAGTAAACTTTACTTAATCGATTTCAAAATATGATGAAGACATAGTAGGATCAAGCATTAAATGCACAATCAATAAGTAGGATCAATCAAGA
This sequence comes from Gentiana straminea, assembly GCA_036785695.1. Taxonomy (NCBI): domain Eukaryota; kingdom Viridiplantae; phylum Streptophyta; class Magnoliopsida; order Gentianales; family Gentianaceae; genus Gentiana; species Gentiana straminea. The sequence goes on along the minus strand of JAVUPR010000363.1, from coordinate 2,179 downwards.
ATGCATTTTCTCGATGAACGTTTGAAGAAAAATCCGATCTCTCTAAATCAAGGAGAATATAATTAAGCGGGGATTCAAGAATAGAATCAAGGATTATTCCCCTCACTAATATAGCCAACGGACGGAAATTCAAATCAAGGATCATCAAGGCTATAACAGAAGGAATTGACAAGACAAAAAAAAAATTAATAAGAAGCACGAAAAAAAAAAATCCGAGCAAAAACTCTCGTACAAGTGAAAAGTCTTCTATCTATGCGGAAAAAAAAAATATCTAGTGATCAACTCAAAACCGAGAGCCATATTTCAACATCAAGCATTGAGATTGACCAAAAGTTTGTGAATCCAATACACATCGATCAAGCACCAATCGGAGCCATCCGAGAGGGGTTGTGGTTGTGATAGGTCAACCGAAGGATTCGATCCCAAGGAGCAAGGGAAAGAGACTCGACTCACCGAAGCCGTTATAAACGTCATGAGTGATAGTCTTGTAGATTGTGAAGCTTGTGAAGTCAAGGACAATCGTACTATTGTATCCGTGAAAACAATAGTGAATTCCTCCAATCAACAAAGTGAGAAGAGTGCATTAAGTGCGGATTACACCACCGAACCACTATAAGCCATATGTCAATTTACTTTCGCAATTTACCTTATCGCATTCATTTAATTACTTATATTATATCCTATATATGTGATTGCCCAAACTACATTGAAACAACATAGTAAGAAGCGGACTTATCCGCCGCCCAAAAGCTTTTAAATATAAGAAAAGTTTTTGAAACTCCACTATAGTCATTCAACCCCCCCCCCCTCCGACTATAGTTTTACCCTTCTTCCCGGGACCAACATTATTCCTTGGCGGCGGGCTTGCTTGCCGATTATTATTGTTCTATTGGCCCCGATTCCGACCCCATCTTTGATTCCGGCCTCCACCGACCTTGTTATTGCCGTCGGCCTTGTGACCGAGATTGCCGGTTTTGGTTACTTTGATAGTTGCCTTGGTGTATACATGGAGCATAATTCATTTGACAAGAAGTATTTAGTCGAGTCGGACTCCTTCAAGACATCTAGTCATACTTGTATGCGTGTTTGGGTTCTTCCGTGTGTTGTTTATAAAAACGTTTGGGGAAAGGGGTTTGATGTTCTTTAAGGCAATTGTCCTTGGTTCCAAGATCTTTTCTTTGAGCTTTAAGTCCTCGAGGCGAGTCTTCTTGTAATAAGTATCATATCCCCGACTATGGGCCCCTTATATAACCCTTGAATGGTTTTCTTGAGTGTAATAGATTCCGCTTAAGAGAAGCATTTTACAACTCAAGATCTTTGAACTTTAGCTCGGTTGCACTTAAAGATTTAATCAATTGGAGGATTTGATCCTCATTTCGCAAAATAATTTCGTATGATAGTGGTCATTTTTCCCTTTAATGTATGAATTTTCAAAAGCTATGTTTTCATTTAGTTCATACAAGCTCATCATTTGTGAAATATGGATTGGACATTATTCCATCCGTATCATCGTGGTATGTGAATGTGCCATAAAGGCAACAATTGCCTTCTCACTCTTTTCGCAGTCGAGGTAGCGTCGTAATCAATTATCGTACCATGTGGCCAAAACAGTTTGCTTTTCTTTTATTCTCAAATACCGGTGTTGACTTCTTATCGCTTTTAGATTTACGAATTGGACCGTCACGTATAATATGACCGTTTTTAGTTGCATTCAAAGCATTGAATGTAGGATGCCCCTTAAACAAAAGCAACAACACCATTTTAGCAACAAGAATCTCAAAGCAACCGCAGTATCTCTTTGAACCCAAAAGGATCATCAATCCGATGAAGATTTAAGCTTAAAAAATCGAAGAATCTCGTGAACTGAATCAAAGAAGCTCTTATAATTGAAGAAAATCTATTCCTAGAGAATCTTGAAGTGTAAGAGTTTTATGCATTATTTCCCATAGAAATTCCTAACAAGATGCTATGTTAAGCTTAAATAAAAAGCTCAAAGGATGAAAAATCAGCTGAATCATCTATACCGAAGGATGTTTTAAAGAAGAATGATGATGACAAAGATGATGATTCAAAGAAGATGTTGTACGCAGTTTAGTTTTACATGTAGAAGGCAAAGCCGATATTCAAGCGATAAAACCGAACCTCGTGAAGAAGGATTGCCGCTGGTTCGAAGACAACT